>OX392453.1:10505993-11705993 GCA_947623535.1 Coelioxys conoideus | reverse complement strand
TAACCGCCGGATACCTCCTCTTTTTCTATCGTTCGTGCATTTACCGCGAAATCGGCGGGAAAAAAGCGTTTCACGTTAGCTACGGACCGAGAGGAATGTAAGCCGATAGTCTCTCCTTTTCAGTGAAAAGCTAACAATAGGCTGGATTTTCCGAGATGTACTTTGCAACCGCTCGTGCGGACTCAATGCATGATAATCTCGTTGTTCTTAGGGAAAGAAACGTGCGGTAGGTTCTTGTTATATTGCACGTTACAGCGACGCAGGAGGAAATTCTTGGAATTGATAAGTGAAGGTACCAATAGTTGGCACTTTAACCCTTTGCACTCTGAGTATTTTTTTATTCAAGCGGGCAGCAACTCCGTGACATTTTTGCGTTGGGGTATCCGAAAAATGAACTTCTGTTTTACTAAAAAAAAGACCTTAATGTTATTATTCATTCATTTATTTAATTAATGTCATCATCTTCATCTATTTCTTCAGAATAACTACCAATGTCATCAGTATTACTCTCAATAACACATATTTTCCGTTCTTTTTGCACTATTACGTCGCTATCATCACTGCTATCAGTATCAGTATATTCACATTGTTGGGTATTATTTCCAACTACGTTCCGACACTTAGGTACAACTTCATCGAGTGCTACATTAAAATAATATCTGAAATAATACGATTGTGAAAGTGGATACGTTCACTTTGTTTCACCTAACCTAAATCGTGCTAACCTAACCATAATCGTGCTCATCTAACTTAAATCGTGATAACATAACCTAACCACATAACAATTTCGCTCTATTTAGACACGTACAATTTCATCAAGTGTTAAGTTAAAATAATATTCGAAGTAACACGATTTCGAATGTGGACATACTCATTTTGTTTTATTTAATTCAACCTAACGTACCCTAATCCCCATAACAATATTGAATTACCTCGACACCTACAATGTCATCGTGCGTTGCATTAAAATAATATCCGAAATAACACGGTTCGGAGAGTCGATGGTTTCATTCACGTTCTACCTAACCTAACCAGGACAATAATTTCGAAGAATGTCGACGTCGCGAATTTGATCGAGCGCCAGATTAAAACAATATCCGAATTAACACGATTCGGAAGGTTCATTTCGTTCCGGTAGTTAGCAGATGGTCCCGGTTACGGGCGCGCTTGCACGTTTCCCGCGATAAAGAGGGAAAACGGGAGGAAGATGGAAGTAGAAAAAGGAAGATCCGCTAGTATAGATTCGGCGTGGAGTGTGCGAGCGAGTTTTTTAATCTTTCAATGGGCCTCCTACGCTCTGCAAAGTTCACCCCCTCCCTGGTCTGTGCCTGTTCCGTGACTCCCGTCATCCTTCTCCCTTTCGTATCCCGTTCGTCTGTCTCTCTTTTTTCTCTCGATTCTGCGAGCCCCTCTCGAAAAAGTTCGTCCCACTTCAACCCTGGCCGACGACCGCCCGGCTGCCTGTCTCTCGATATATTTACATATTTTCGTGATATTTCGCGACGTTAATCCCTGAGCCGGCCTCCAACCCCCTCTTCACTTCGGCGAGCGCGAATTAAATGTGAAAACTCGCCTCCGGCTGTTTTTTCTTCCTCCCTGTTTTCCTTCTCTCTCTCTCTCTCTCTTCGACGAAGGTTTATTGTTAAATTTGCGCTCGGCTACGGCTTCCTCGCTCGTCGACGATTTTATCCCTCCGCCACCCCCTGTCTCCGCGCCTTTTTTCTCTCACTCCTATTTATTTGCTCCGTTTTTTCTTGTTTTTCTTTTTTTCTTTTTTTAATTATTTTTGTTTTACCTAGGAAGGCACGTCGATGCCGTTACCGTCGCGTCCTCGTCCCCGTCGTTGTTATCCGTCGCTTTTGTCGTTGTTCTTCTCGCCGGTTCTCGTCGAACTCTTTCCATCCCCGCTTTCGAAGAAGCTCATTCGCTCGGATGCTTTACTAACGTTTGTATTACCCCTTTCTGCTTAAACGTTCGCAAACACGTTCGACCGAGATGAGGCTCGCGGTTCGAGCAATTGGACTTCCCTTCTGCCTAATTACCACCTGAAGGTTCTAATAAAATTTTTATAATTAACGTCTCGTGTATAGACCGGAACAAAGAGAATATCGGCGGATCTCGCGGTTAAACGATACCGTTACTTCGGTTCGTTGGACGAGGAGCATTTTTATTGGTTATTTCGTTTGCGTTGGATTATTTTTTGCTGCACATCTAGCTTGGAGTGTTATCAATTTTGAAATTTTTGTGCTACAAAAATATTGTACTGAAGTTCTTGAATGTCTTAATCGCTAAATCTCAGGATTTCTGAATTTCTGAATTCTAAAATTGTTAAATTATAAAATTCATAAATATGTAGATTCAAAAATCCCTGTACTGAAAAATTTTTAGATTAGCAAACCCCCATATTTAAAAGTTCCTAGACACCACAGTTTCAAGACTAAAATTTCTGGTTCAAATATCACTAGATTGGCAAGTCCTTAAGTTCAATTATCTCTAAATTATAGAAATCATTATATTAAAAAGTCCCAGTATCCCAAATTCCTGTATACTCAAGTCTCTACTTTTTCGAATCTGCAAAATCCCCAAATCTTCAAATTTTAGAATTTTTCAAGTCCAGAATTTTCAAATTCCCAAGTTTTCTAATTTCTAAATTCTCCAAATCTCCAAATCTTTAAGATCTCTAAATCTTCGAATCTCACAAATCTACAAAGTTCCAAAATTTGCAAATCTCCAAATTCCCCAAATCTTTATATCTTTAAATCTCCAAATTCCCTAAATCTTCATATCTTCAAATCTTCAAATCTTCAAATCTTCAAATCTTCAAATCTTCAAATCTTCAAATCTTCAAATCTTCAAATCTTCAAATCTTCAAATCTTCAAATCTTCAAATCTTCAAATCTTCAAATCTTCAAATCTTCAAATCTTCAAATCTTCAAATCTTCAAATCTTCAAATCTTCAAATCTTCAAATCTTCAAATTTTCAAATCTCCAAATTTCCAAATCTCCAAAATCTCCAAAAACTCCAAAATCTCTAAATCTACAAATCCTCAAACCTTCATATCTTCAAATCTCCAAATTTTCAAATCTTCAAATTTCCAAATCTCCAAATCTCCAAATCTCCAAATTTCTAAATCTCCAAAATCTCCAAAAACTCCAAAATCTCCAAATCCTCAAATCTTCAAATCTTCAAATCTTCAAATCTTCAAATCTTCAAATGTTCAAATCTTCAAATGTTCAAATCTTCAAATGTTCAAATCTTCAAATCTTCAAATCTTCAAATCTTCAAATCTTCAAATCTTCAAATTTTCAAATCTCCAAATTTCCAAATCTCCAAAATCTCCAAAAACTCCAAAATCTCTAAATCTACAAATCCTCAAACCTTCATATCTTCAAATCTCCAAATTTTCAAATCTTCAAATTTCCAAATCTCCAAATCTCCAAATCTCCAAATTTCTAAATCTCCAAAATCTCCAAATCCTCAAATCTTCAAATCTTCAAATCTTCAAATCTTCAAATCTTCAAATGTTCAAATCTTCAAATGTTCAAATCTTCAAATGTTCAAATCTTCAAATCTTCAAATCTTCAAATCTTCAAATCTTCAAATCTTCAAATCTTCAAATCTTCAAATCTTCAAATCTTCAAAGCTTCAAATCTTCAAATCTTCAAATCTTCAAATCTTCAAATCTCCAAATTTTCAAATCTTCAAATCTTCAAATCTTCAAAGCTTCAAAGCTTCAAATCTTCAAATCTCCAAATTTCCAAAATCTCCAAAAACTCCAAAAACTCCAAAAACTCCAAAAACTCCAAAATCTCTAAATCTCCAAATCCTCAAACCTTCATATCTTCAAATCTCTAAATCTACAAATCCTCAAACCTTCATATCTTCAAATCACCAAATTTTCAAATCTTCAAATCTCCAAATTTCCAAATTTCCAAATCTCCAAAATTTCCAAAATCTCTAAATTTCGAAATCCTCAAACCTTCAAATTTTCAAATCGCAAAATTGCAAAATTCTCACATTCCTTAATTCCAAAACTTGTAAATCCCCAAATCCTGAAATCATCAAACCTCCAAGTGCCCATATCCTCGAACCTCTACATCTCCGGATCCCCAAATCCCCAAAGCTCCATCATTCGAAATTCGCGAGACCCTAACCTTCCGAACGTCCACCTAAATCTCACAATTCCAAAAACGCCCAATTCCTGACGAAACGTCTAACTCCTTCGATTCCAAGCATCCGAAGTCTCAAATTCCCAAAGTGCAAAGCTCTGAAATTACTCAACTTCTACCTCACCAAATTCTACTTCCGAGGTAACCAAACTCCGAAGCAGCTAAAATTTCTGGTCCCCATAGACAACCGTATTCCTAGCCCGTAATCTCTTATCCACACATCGTATTCTTCGTCGTCCACGTTCAGCCCGTTGCTCATCCGCTCGCGTTTTCTCCACCACGTTCGGGAACGATTGGAAAAGCGTATTCTCGCGGTTACGTGCTTTCCTTCCTGCAGAACGCTTAACTTAGTCCGCACCGGAAGGCAAAGAACATCGCACGAAGCCGGAACCCGGTGCGCGGCAAGATCTTTCCCATAAAATATGAGATCCCGCCGGGACCAACCTTCATGGTAGAACATCGAGCATACGTTGTGCCAGTCAGACAGTGTACAGGGTGGAAAAAGAATGATGCGGCACGAATCCCGAAACGTGATTCTACATTTACGAATCGGTGAACATTCGTGGGTAAAACCGATCGCAAAATCAACCTTGACTTTCAAGGTCGTAATTATTTTTTCCTCCTACCAGTCGTCGGGAGGAGTAATATTTCGAAAGGGACCGTATGACACGACTGAAACTCTTGCCCATTTATTTTGATTATATTTTATTTATCTTAATAATTCTATAAATATTATTCATTTTTCTGATACGTCAGTCAGAACTAGTTATTTACACTATTGATACTAACGAAGAAACTTCACATGTTATGGGTATTTTAAATTCAATGATCCTCGATTATGTATTATACATTATAATTGTATATCAACTTTACATATAAGCATATTTTAGTAAGTTTTATTTCGTTCAAGCTGCGAGTACGTCGCGAGTCAGACTCGTCAAAGTATGACAAGGGTTTAATCATTTCTACAAAAAGAATGGTTTTCAAGCCTTTCATTAGTAAATGTATTACAACTCTTCGGGATTAGATGTATAAAAAATTGTCTTACCTTCTGTTTAACGTTTCATGCATAGTGAAACGAACATTTTCTCATTCTGTTATATTAAAAGAAAACTCTGTGCATGTCAGATTTTTATTTTCTATAAAATCGAGTTAATTTATGGGACAAGCTTGACTTTTACTATGTGATACGGTTGATTCGCAACACATGGGTGCTTTCAGATTTTTCTGTCGACAAGTTAATCGTTTAATCGCGATACGAGGATAAAAAAGTTATGCTTTGAACCCGAGAGCGAAGATAAATTTAGCTATCACTTTTATTCGTAAATTTTCACCGATTCTGAGAGATGAAATTGCATCTGGGTTCCGTGATATATTATTTTTTGCACACTGTACATCTGCAGGATTTTCCTGCCAAATATCGAGTGGTTGACTTTCGTGTATCATCGTGCAACTTTCGTGTCGTACAATGATAGTGTTAGGTTCAGTGAACGTTTACGGTGTCCAGATACGCTGTCCCATTGAACAGATTTATAGAACGTTTCTTCGCTACCGTCCTGTAATTCCCTTTCAAAAGGGCAACTTTTTTATCCGGACATTTTTGTCTGGCTCTCACTTAAACAGCTGAATATTAATTAGCCGCAGACCGACGAGCGGAGCGAACTAAAGCTTCGCGAAGCAAGATAAAGCGACGGGGTAAAAACAATGCGTATCGCTGTGAGGATGAATACGAACGAAAGATCTGCGAGGCCTGGTTTTGCACACGGAGATTCTCAAATTTCGAGATTGACACGGCCTCGTTTCGCGAGTTTTTGGAGATTGAGAGACAACTTTTACTGTCTCGTGCCTACAGGGTGTCCCACAATTATGGTACGAGCCGGAAAGGGGTGGTAGGTGGGGCTATTCTGAACAACTTTTTCCTTTGCAAAAATGTCGGATGAGGCTTCATTTCCAAATTATTAACCCCTTGCCCTACAACTACGGGCTATGCCCGTGACGCACTCGCTCTTCAATTATGGTAGACATTGTTAATATTTTTAATACGCTTGAATGTTTAACTTCGGTATAATCGTAATTTGCACATCCGAGGATCACTAAATGGGAAACAATCTTGACATTCGAAACTTCTTCAATCACTTTAATGTTGTAGCAATTAATAGTTAGTTATGTCTGACGCACTTGCTGAATAAATCGTAGCACAAGGGGTTAAGGAAAAACACCGACCATCGAGAATCGCGTTCCGAATATGAATTATTACAAATAACGACAATATTCAAGGTGGACAAAGTTATTGCCCCACCCTGTATACTCAAATCCCCATTCGGGGATCGTGGCAGCAAACGGGTTAAATCGCCGCCGGTTATTACAGCGCGAGGGGTTAAACATAATCGAAATGACTGGTAGCTATCATTTTACGGAATTAAAACGCATTAAACAGCGGACTGATTAAAGACGTCAGTCTCCCGACATTAATACCGCGTGCAATTGAATCGCGAGCGAAACAGACGGCAAATTATATTTCGGAAAGTAGCCTCGTTTATCAAAATCAAGAGTCGTGAAACGGTTGAATGCGGTCGTTGAGCGAAATCCATGGGCAATTCGTGTCTTTGGACGGAGAAATCCGAATGGAAAGAGAGAGAGAGAAACGGGAGAGAAAGCGTGGAGGAGGCTCGAGAAGTTGTATTTTTCCTACGGCTTTTTATCGACCTCATTCTATACCGCTCAAAGTGGAAAGACAAAAGGAAAAACGCGGGAGAAGGCTGTGCAGGTTCTTTTCGAACCCCGACTTTATTCTGCGTCATTCAGCCGCTTTCGAGTTGCCGCTGTTTCACTTCCGGCCGATGATCGCACAGTGGATGAACATTTTGTCCCTTGCAATTCATCAACTGAAAACCGTGCTACGCGGATTCCGCGAGAGAAAGAGAGAGAGAGAGAGAGAGAGTACTCTTTATCCGTTTGTTTCGCGAAATTATCAGCCACTTACCGTCGCAAATAGGCTAGTGGTGCGGCAAAATTACGGACAATGGCGCATTTAACGTTTCGATGAAATATAAGATAATCCTGATTTGTTCCGATCGCGGGTTATTAACCCCTGAATACGCTACGATGTGCACGTCGGTCAAAATTAACCCTCTCTATACGGCACAGCGGGTCGACGGACCAGGTGTGTCACGCGAATTCGTGTGTGTACACTAGTGGAATTAATTTTGGACACTTTCAAATCTTTTCTTAAATTTCGCACTTAAACAAATTATTTAATATACAATTGTTTATATTTTATATTCTAATCAATCTTTTCTAATTTTGGGGCGTAACTATAAACATTATAGCTTACAATAAAAATATTATGGTATAAATTTAGCGTAGCAGTATATAGACTCCTGGACAAAATTAAGTGGACACTGCAGAAATGTGAAAAATGTTTTGTTTCATCACAATGTTGTAAATAAATTTTAAATTTAGAACGTGAGATATTTTTGTAGGCTTGAAAAAACATTTATTTAATGTATATAATTGTGCAATAAAGTTTCGATTTATAGGCATTATTTGTTAATTAAATTTATCTTTTGTTATTTATGATACTTGTCCACTTAATTTTGTCCACGACTGTACATATTCTGCCCAAACATAAAACAGAGAATATTTTTATTCAAAGTATCCAGAATTAATTCCACTAGTGTATTTTTAAAAATTACAGCGGCTGCTGTAAACATTTAGGTAGAATGAGAATGAGATTTTAAGATTATTTTCGAGATTTGCGTTCTAGTATTTCGTCCACTTAGATTTTAGAACCGAAACTACCGATGTGTAATGCATAATTACTTCGTAGTTAAAAACGAAGTTGGAGAATAAACGAACGAAGAGTGAAACATAAATTAATGCATGTATTAATTTTTTGGTTTGTATAGGATCAACACGTATTTCAAGAAAAACACGTGACCGCTTCGGTAGTTTCATTGTTAGGAACGGAAAAGATTAAGAATTGGGAAGTTGAGAATTAAATGTTTGAGAACTGGAAGAATCAAGAGTTGAGAAAGTTAAGCATTGAGAAAGCTGAGAATTAGAAAAATTGAGAATTGGAACAGTTGAGAAATGGAAACGTCGAGAGTTGAAAAACTTGAGAAATGGAGAAATTTAGAATTTTGGAAGTTCAGAATTGGGAAAAATTGAGAATCGGGAAAGTTGAAAAATGGAAAAGTCGAGAGTTGGAAAAGTTGAGAATCGGAAAAATTGAGAATTTTGGAATTTGAGAATTGGGAAAGTCGAGGATTGGAAAAATTGAGAATCGGGAAACTTGAGAAATGGAAAAGTTGAGAATCAGAAAAATTGAGAATTGAGAAAGTTGAGAGTTGGAAAAGTTGAGAATCGGAAAAATTGAGAATTTTGGAAGTTGAGAAAGTTGACAATTGGAAATATTGAGAGCTAGAAAAGTTGAGAATTGGCAAAATTAAGAATTGGGAAAATTGATAATCCTGAAAGTCTAGAGTCGGAAAATTCGAGGTAAGGAAAATTTGTGATGGGAACATTCACCAACCTAAACTCGAGAAGCGGGGAAAGTGAGATTTGGACCTTTAGAAATCTGGAAAATTGCATTTGAGAAATGTAGAAATTGAAAAAACTAAATTGATGAAACCACGAAAGTTCGATACTAGCATATGCAAAAATCGCGACGCACCTTCGAAATGCAGGTGTACTTTAGGTGGCAGAAAATTTGGCAATTGCAAAATGTCTTCCGATGGAAACACAGAAGTTCGACACTAGCATATCTAAAAATTGCAACGCACCTTCGTAGTAATCTTCTTAACGAAGTCTCTTAAACACAAAAATTGCGAAATTTGACACGCTAAAATTTGGCAATTGCAAAATGTCTTCCGATGGAAACGCAGAAGTTCGATGCTATCTGTTGGATTTTTGCAGAAATCCTGGATATTTTGAACGAAGTTTAAATATGTTTGTTAGCTGCGAAAACGCACGTTCAACTATACTTAGGTATAAGTCAGAGCCATAAAAAACGGTCAGCTCGAGCCCTGCGCCGAGGTCGTAGCTGACCGTTAAGAGAAAAGCAAGACTCTCTCCTTTAGGGGGTGCATAGCTGCACTTCCCCTTCGCCTACGTGTAAAATAACTTTTTTTTTGCAGTACAACCTAAGCAGTCGGTTCGGCAACAACACACAGCAAAGACAGTCTCTGACTTTAGCGCGTTTCAAGACTGAACACACTTGTACACCTTTTCTATTTTACTGTTATATTTAATAAATATTCGTTAGCGTTTGTTGGAAACAAACCAACTCTGTAGTTGATTATTCAACACTATCATATGCAAAAATCGCAACGCACCTTCGGAATGCAGGTGTACTACAGGTGGCGGAGTTTTACAAAGCGACCCTTCTAGTCGTAGAGTAAACCCGTCGGGCTCGTAGTAATCTCGTTAACGAAGTCTCTTCGGGTACTAGGACAGCTCTCATGCATCTCATCTTATCTCGTTGTCTTCTCCATTCGTCTCCTCGTTATCGTCGAATCGCTCGTAAATCGAGCGTGCTCGTAGAGGCCTCGTTCAAGTTGTTCGCTTCGGTAGAATCGATATCGGTCTCTCGTGTTTGTGGTACGGCGGGCTTCGACTCGATCTTACAAACCGGGGCCCTCGAGATCGTTCTTTGACTTCGCAGCCTCTCGAATCCGCTTCTTATCGGATCGAATCGCGGCCCGAAAGCTAAACGAATACCTAGATCCCATCGTTTTCGTTCGATCGCTGTCGGACACTGCGAAAAATCCCCGCGCTGCTTATCCTCTCGGATTTCCTCGATGTCTTCCCTCCTTTATACTTTCGATAACTAACAATCTTCCTGTCCGCCTAAAAATCGCCACTGATGGACAGCCGGCAAGATAAATCGCGGATATTCAGTTCCCTATTGCGTTTCGTATATTATCCCTTTGCATTTGTAGGTATTTTTACTAGTTACCGAATCCCCTGTACAAAAATTGCAACCAAACCATTCGACCAACAGAAGCTTCCGGATACCGAAACGTTCGTATTCGACAATGCTACCGTG
The DNA here is from genome assembly GCA_947623535.1 of Coelioxys conoideus. Classification (NCBI taxonomy): domain Eukaryota; kingdom Metazoa; phylum Arthropoda; class Insecta; order Hymenoptera; family Megachilidae; genus Coelioxys; species Coelioxys conoideus. The sequence continues at coordinate 11,695,774 of OX392453.1, read as the reverse complement.
TTCTTATTCTACATTAAAACTTTTCAAAGGTGGAAAACTGTGGCATCTAATCTCCTTTCCAGTCGCATCACCAGTTACCGAATTCTCTGTACAAAAATCGCAACCGAACCATTACCAACAAAAACTTCCTAATACCGAAACTCTATATTGAAACCGTGTTCTTACTCTATATTAAAACCGTTCGAAGGTGTAAAACAGTAGCGCGTGTACATCGAACAATAGGTCGGTGTCTACTGAAAAACAATGGGCGTCGGTGCATTAAGTAAATCGTCGAGTGAAAATTCACCGGCTTACGCGAGGTATACCCTGTCCCGCTGGGCGATTCAAAAATAAAAGGAATAATTTTAGTCTACGTATATCCTTCGGGCAGCGCGGTATCATTGTCGGATAGGAGCGCACGGCTTATTAGAATAATACGGTCCCGGTACGTTCCGGAGGGAGGGACGATGGCCGGCTAAATACGGAGGTAATTGTTCGAGGGATTGTTGTTCCAGGTTATTCTTATGTAAATCTTGACCAAACCTTCCGTGAAGAGACAGGGGCGGCCGGGAGTGTTGCGGGAGGGGCAGGGTGGGGCGAACGGGAACGGGGAACGGGATAGGGAGCGAGCGCCTACGACGAATATTTGCACGAGGTAATTATTTCGTCCCTGGAGGGAAAGCCGGATTTCCGCCGGAGAGTTTTCCACGTGTTATTTTGCGCCACGGCACTCGGCCTCATTATATAAGCCATTGTTCTTTCCCTTAGCGCCTAGCCGACTTAACTGTGTCCCGTCGACCGATCCCGTGCCCCACGCTTATCCCGACGTACCACACGGACCATTTTATGCTCCTCGAGTGCCGTTTGATTGCTATCGTCGCGACCCGCGGTGGTTCAGATTGGAAAATCCTGTGACAGTTTATTAAAATCTCGACTTTCGCAAATCGATGTTTGTTAAGTGTACGATTCGATGTAGTCTTTTAGGAATCGGGGAATTTAGGCGCTGGTGAAATTGGACTAAGAAATTTGGATAATAGGAATACTGCAATTAAGATCTGTAGGAATTATAAAAGTAGAAAAAGTTGGAATTGGGAAATGTGAGAGTTGAGCGAAATTGGAAATTGGGAAATTTAGGATTTTGTCAGAGCTGAAATTCCAAACTATATAAATTGGGCAAATTGGGCTTGAACAACGTTTGGAATTGGTAATTGATGAAATTGGGAAATTTAAGAATTTCTATCGTTCTCATAAAATAGGAAAATTGAAATTAGAAACTTTAAAAATTGAGAAAAGCCGATTTGGGAAATATGGAAATTAAGAATACTAAGAGTTGGAAAATTTGAAACATGAAGATCTGGCAGATAGAAAATTTCTTCAGCATTTTTTGGAAATTCCAAATTCCAAATATTCTTATCTAAAAACTTAGATTCTTCGAAATTTAAAAATGCATCAATTTAAGTATTAAAAACACTAATAATATCTCACACTATCCATCAAAGTAACAAATGATAAATTCACAAAAAACTTTCTCCAAGACAAATTTATCTGTCCTAAAAAAAAAATGGAAGCAATTATTTAAAAGAATTTCCGAGTAACATACGACATTCGACATCAAATAATCCTTCAATAAATAAGTACACTTTTCGTGACTGACGGTGATGAGTTCTTTCATATGGGTTCTTCTCATATCGTATGAACGAAGCGAAGGGAACAGATGTCAAACAGTTTGTATGTTTGATCATTTTCCTTGTTTGTCATTTTGCGAACGATTTAATAATATATCTGGCAGTGCAAGCTCAATTACGTTCTATGGAGTTGATTCGTGACGCGTATCCTGAGAGGGGAAACGCGTCGCGTGTACGTAATATTCTGACGTTTTAAATAATTCATGGCCAGAACACGGCGCTGGCCTAACGTTTGCTCTTTTTAAGGTTTATGGCACCAGACCATTGTTTGGTACTGTCAAGCCAGCTACAAATTCATCCCCTTACTTAATATATTACAGTATTTTCCCTGCTATTTCGTGGTTGTTGGATGGACGGACGATTCTTTTATTTTTGTCGTATAATTTTTCCGAAAGTCACATCGTGCAATTGTTTTTTTCTTTTTTCAGGGAACACCGCGTAATATCGTTGACGAAGTGGCTTATTCGGACAGAAAATTTTTTAGTTCGCGTTCGTTTTTAATTTTGAGATCGTGACATTTTTTTGCTACGAACTTCGTAATTTCGGACATTTAAGTCTTCGTAATTCTAAGTTCTTTTGTTTGGGCTGACAAATTTGGAGATATAAATATTTTTATATTTGAGGATTTGTGTGATAGATTCTTGAATCTAGAAATTTTCAAACTGAGAAGTATACGAATCCATCAATTTTCAAATTTTCAGACTTGGATGTATATAAATTAATCAATTTTCAAATTTAGAAATGTAGGTATTATAAATTATATTATTACACCTCTTGTTCATGCAATATATGGCAATATAACGACAGTCCATATAAGAATAACTAATCAGTACTATGTATTTAATGATATCTATTTTTGCTCTGGGTACTACAAACTACGGAGGTGGTTTTGATGATTGATATCTACTACTTACTACAATTTAATTTTAACACTTCTTCAATTTTTTAAACTAGAATTCTGTCATGCTTGCTCATATAATTGTTTACAAATTTATACAATCATTTAAGCTCGTTAATAAAATTATTTGAAAATTTATGTACTCCATGTTTATTCTTATATTTATTTGAATATTTAGATGATCCTTTAGCTTGTCGATATAATTGTTTGGGAATTTGTGTAATTTGTTATATCTATTGACATCCTTATTTGAAAAGTGATGTGATACTCTACTCTTGATGGTACAATTATTATGTAATTTATACAATTTTATATGTGAATACAACTATTTGAAAATTTAAATGCGTCTCTATGCATTTTGGTACAAATATTATATAATTATTTGAAAATTTACATGAGCCTCTACGCATGTTGGTACAATTATTATGTAATTTATACAATTTTTTATGTGAATACAATTATTTGAAAATTTACATGAACCTCTACGCTTATTGGTACAATTATTATGTAATTTATACAATTTTTTATGTGAATACAATTATTTGAAAATTTACATGAACCTCTACGCTTATTGGTACAATTATTATGTAATTTATACAATTTTATATGTGAATACAACTATTTGAAAATTTAAATGCGTCTCTATGCATTTTGGTACAAATATTATGTAATTTATACAATTTTTTATGTGAATACAATTATTTGAAAATTTACATGAACCTCTACGCTTATTGGTACAATTATTATGTAATTTATACAATTTTGTATGTGAATTCAATTATTTGACAATTTACACGTACCTCTACGCTTATTGGTACAATTATTATGTAATTTATACAATTTTTTATGTGAATACAATTATTTGAAAATTTACATGAACCTCTACGCTTATTGGTACAATTATTATGTAATTTATACAATTTTTTATGTGAATTCAATTATTTGACAATTTACATGAACCTCTACGCTTATTGGTACAATTATTATGTAATTTATACAATTTTTTATGTGAATACAATTATTTGACAATTTGCAATCACACGCGACTGTAGACTAAGATAAAAAAATATCAATTTCAAGTCGTTATATTAAACCGGTGGTGTTGTTAATTAATTCACCGGAAACTTGCGAATCACCGAAAATGTAGCTCGGCTGAAAATTGCGAGAACAAACGGAATTTTTAGTCGAATAAACGGAGAATCGAGCGATTAAATCCATCGAAACGTAACCTGACCTAACCTAACTTACCATGGAACGCGGATAGAAAGATCCGTTCGGGTTTCAACGATCCCTTAGCCTCTCTCGCACGCGATAATTGATCCCCATAATTTCCTAGAAGCGCAGTAGTTAATAGCCGGCGTTATTGCGTGCGCTTTTGAAGTAGTCGGTGGTCGTCCGTCTGTCACGTAGGTTATCCACCGCCGTAGGTGGTTTAGCTACGACTTCTGCTCAAACGAGCAAAGTCGATTACCTTGGCCCTTACGTGGCTCGCCGGAAGCCAGTTGGACATCAAAGTACCGCGTCTGGCTTCCTGAATAATTAATTCCTCCGGCTGCCAACTTTCATACAAACCGTCGTAACTGTCCTCTTAACAGGACATCCTCGAATCACCCATTGAAAACAACCAGAAAAACTACAACCGTTTATGTGATCAGCATAAATACTGTACTTAAAGGGTGTCCCGTGCCATTCTGCACGAAATTGTTGATAATCTTCAGCGGGGAAAAACCAGACTTGGTCTGTGTTTATCTTGTCTCGATAGTCAAGCGGTAGTTAGTGCGTGGCAACGGTGGTTTATCATTCATTGATAGTTGTATGGTTATTGGTACCTGTACTGGGCGATACAGTGGAGTTAGAAAATACTTATTTGGAATATCTGTTGGTGGTTATTAGTGACTTGTTACTTATTGGGAACATCTGCCCTGGAAATAATCAATGGTATTGAGATTTCAATGAATTTATTTAGGTATGGTTATGTTGATTATTGAGTATTAGGGATATTCTGTCGCGATTGGTGTTCTAGCTTTCCGAATCTTGAAATATTTAGTAAATTAGAATTAATCGTCGATGAAGCGTTATGTAATCATTTTACTATGAATTAATAATAAATTACAAACCTTCAAGTCTTCAAGTTTTTAAATTCACAGATTCAATATTTTTGAATGTCTAGATAACAAATTGGTAAATTACAAAATTCGAAATTACAAAATTTTCAATTTCCAAATATGCAAATCTGCAATTCCTAAAATTTTCACATTTCCAAATCCCCAGTTCATAAAATTCTTAAATTTATAAATTCTCAAAATTCCGAATCTACAAATTTTAATACCTCCAAATATACATTTTTCCACACTTCAAAATTCCTAAATCTCCAATTCCCAAATGTTCGAATTTACTAATTCCTGAAATTCCTAAATTCCCAAGTTTTCTCTGCAGGTCAATTCTCTAATTTTCTTATTTTCCCTCTTCCTAAGTTTTCGAACTCCCATATTTTTCAATGTTCACATTTAACAATTCCTGAATTTCTCAATTCCCAAATTCCCAAATTGCCAAATTCTTAAATTCTCAAGTTTCCAAATCCCAAATATAACAATCCTTTAACTCCTGAACTTACAACTGTTCCATCTCCTAATTTTTCCAACTTCCAGTTTTCTCGACTCTAAAATCTTCCCATTCTCAATTCGTCCTGAGTTGGACACTCTCAATTCTCCCAAGTCTTAACCTTTCCAATACCCAACTGTCTCAGTCCATGAATCTCCTACTTCCTCCTTCAGATCCCAGATTTGCCAATTTCCAAGTTCCCAAATTTCCAAGTCCCCAAAACGCGAATCTCCAAATCCCATCCCAAAACTTCTCAAATCCGTGACCCGCCGAATCCTCGAACCCCCGTAAATCTCGAATTTCGCCCGATAGTATTTCCGCGATCCCGAAGAACCGACCGCCGCCGTCTCGTAATCGCGCATCCGAATCAATTAAAACTTTCTGAATGGACGAGCCCGCACGTTCTGAATCGTGGCCGCCTGAATGGTATCCCTCGGGGCATCAGGGACGTATCGCTGGGTACCCGAGGTTAGCACATTAGGTGGCTGAATGTCTAATTGCGATCGTGGTAGGCGCGCGCGCGCGTAATAAATTTGTCAGCCGGTAGCCGCTTTATTATTCTTAACGGCGAGTTCTCAAGACGATACGTGTTCGCCTTGCGGGGTCGAGAGAGTACGACGCCGATGGAAGAAAGGAGAATCAACCGGCTGCGGAAAGTAGGTCCTGGTGGGGCAAGGTGATTACCGACATCATGCAGGTGCATTAATAGATTCCTGCGCGGGGGCGGCGGGTTGCGACGGCGGCAGGGGGGGGGCAGGAGAGGGTCGCCGGGACAGCACAGGGGAAGGGGCGCAAGGCGAACGGGACGAGGACGGGGCAAGGACATGGGGGACCAAGCAGGTGAACGGAGTCGCCAATCACGAACCGTTCTACGTACGGTCTTGCGTCTCGCTCCTCCCTTCGGCAGTTCGCGGAGGTGTGGTTTGCACCTGCGCTTGCGCCGCACGCCCCGCCTCCCGCACCTGCGGCTTTTCCGCGCTTCCGCGTACGCTTTTCCCGCTTGGTGGGGCTCGGATGCTGCTCGAGGAACCACGAGGTCTTCGATAGCAGTGCTGTCTGGACCGTTCTGGATGAACTAGACCACGGGCTAGACGGGTCCGCGCTGCTGGAAAGAATGTCGATGAAATCATTGGTTCTCGCTGCTGCGACCGAGATGGTACATGGACAAAACTCTAAAATATCCACAATTAAGCTAAAAAACTGAATTGCATTTACTAAACCTTTTACTTCGAAAGACATATACATTTATATATGTTCTACGTATTTAATAGTATGCAATAACGTGTGTGTACGCTACCGTATATCTTTGAACACGTTGAGCACCGCGTCGGTCCCTGAGGACCGACAGTGGACTTTTGGTTTAGTCAGCGTTGATCCCCAGGACCGACAGTATCAAAATTAAAAAATGAACGTGGTAATTTCAATGAAATTTATTGAAACATTCTGAACAAAGATATGGTTTGTCTTTGCATGTGTTGCGATATGTGACGATTTTGTTAGTCAAATTTCTAGCTGTCTGGCAACCTAATAGCCTTGAATTTTTGTCATAACATCCCGAAAAATATCTTCGTATTTTGTGAACGTCTTCGTCTTTTTTTCGTAATTGATGAACACTTCTTTTTTCAATATGCACAGGAATTTCCTCATCCGATTGTTGTATGATTGTATTCACCAGTTGTCTTCGAAATGATGTGACTGATATTTTTTAATTTTGATACTGTCGGGACCGACGCGAGCCTCTACGTGTTAATATACATATGCAAAGTACAGCCAGTAACCCTCAACTTGGCCGGTGGGGAGGTTTTCCCAGACGCTCCGACGCGATGGCAGTAATTGGCCGAAAAAAAGATGGTCGCATCGAGTCCCACGCATTTGCGACGGCGGAATTTATTGGTTCGCGCGGTCACGCACACTAGTTGACCCGAAAACTGTAAACAATCGGTAGTCCTCACCGGCCAAGTTGAGGGTTTCCAGTACAGCTACTTATGCACATTTTCATGTACTTGTTAATGTATATGAAAGGTGTGTACGTACAGCCACACGCGTCTATCACTGTAGATAAGAGACGTATATAAGAGGCGTGTATATTCACCCTCACGTATTTGTCAATGTGTATAGGAAGCGTATATACATTCTTATGTACCTTTTAGTGTATGTACAAGGCATATATACAATATGGCCACACCTGTCATTAGCCAAAGTAATTACAACCACTAATTGTACCATAGGGGAATGGGTTGTATATCAGAATGCTGAAGTAGGCTATTGAATATAGAAATGTGGAAGGACGTAAAAAGATGTTTGAGAAAACACGGATAAATACTGACATATGCTTTTCACGGTGTATTTGGGCTACAACCATCCATAGGAGTTCTGGTTCTTATAGATTACATTTGATTGGCTTCGATATATAGTATGATAAATGCAAATAGGTATGTAAATAGTATGTATATTCATATAAGTATGTATCTATATTCACAGTCAAGTTATCATACACAGTGATAGATCACAAACTGTCAGTTCACTTTTTGTTAACGAACCGTCTGGAATAAAGTAAAAACTATTTCCTTGTTCTGTCTATGTCCGAAATTGAATTTAAGTCTAGATTATAGTCACAATTATTGCGCAGGCGGAGTGTCGCTACAATGGGTGGGAGATAAAGGTGGGAGTTGGAGCAGCCACGTGCATTCTTTTCAACTTTGAACAGTATTTGTATCATACTTAGACAAATTAAATGTATTATCGGAATTTAATTGAATTTCACAAGTTACTAAATCGCCTAATATCTACATTTACAAATTGTTACATCCCTAAATTTTCATACCGTCAAATTTCTAAATTTAAAGATATCCAACATCACAAATTTCTACATTTGGAAATTTCCAACATCTCAAATTTCTTAATTTCCAACATATTAAATTTCTAAATTAGCAAATTTTCAACATTTCAAATTTCTACAATTACGAATTTTCAATATCTCAAATTTCGACATTTTCAAGTTTTTGAATTTGCAAATTTTCAACATATCAAATTTCTAAATTTGCAAGTTTCCAAATCTCCAATTCCTACATTTGCAAGTTTCAAAATCTTCAATTTCTGAATGTACGAGTTTCCAAATCTCCAATTTCTAAATTTGAAACTTTCAAACGCCCCACATTTCTATATTTGCAAATTTCCGAATCTCAAATTTCTAAATTAGCAAACTTCCAAATCTCAAATTTCTAAATTTTCAAGTTTCCAACATCTCAAATTTCTAAGTGTGCAAATTGTCAAAATTTCCCAACTTACAAAATCCCAAAATTCTAAATTTCTAAATTCCCAATTTCATCGATATAATATTCGAGGATTTCATTATCCGTGGACCATCTGGAGGGTTCTGTAAAATTATCGATATATCAATGGTATCAACATCGGTACCACTACCAGATACCATCACTGCTCGTAACAAACAAGCGTGCTTAATCAAGAGACCAACTACGAATTCATCCAGTAGGAAACAATCGCGATATCGCTACATTTGCAATATATCGAACAGTCGTCAATCTCTCGATCCCGTTCATCCACATACCGTCTTATAAAAACCAACCAACATCGCAGTCCCACCGAAACGAACAAACATCCTCTTCGAACACGTTCACACGCAACTACCCATCGTAGAACTCCTTATTTTTATCGTGCACCGTTACCGCGTTCCCCGTTATTTCCCGCAGGTTGCGTTCCCTAAGCGAGGTCGACGATTCACCCAGAAACAAAACGCGAATCATCTCCCAATAGCTGCGACATGTCAGACGCAGCTTGACTCCGATCTTCGGCATTGTCTCGAATCGCATAAAAGTTTCACCGGCAGCATTTAGAGGGATACAATAGCACGGGCATTCGGAACTATCCCCCGAAGTAACAGACAGTGGAAATGGATCGTCTTCCCCTCCGTCGTGGTGCACCCACCCGGCCACCCTCGATCGCGGTAGAAGGGTTGCGTTTTCCGGCGGGTCCCGCTAGATGGCATAGAGTCTTCCTTGAGCGATTCTCGCAGTCGCTCCGCTGCGCCCAGACTGTGCGGTCGGTTCGTCTCTGCTCGAAAAATTAAAAAATAAAAAGAAACAAAAATAAAACAGCCCGCCACGAGCATCGACGTTTCTCGCCGCTGCGAAGCGATACATACACCCATTGAACAAAAAAAAAAACAATTTATCTGTCGATACATCGATCGTCCCGTTTCGACGCCACGGGAAACATCCTCTCGCGACCCACGAGCGTCAAAGATTCGGCCCGGACGCGTTCGCGAGCGGATCACCCGGAGCGCACGCTCGGCTTTGTCCGCTTTCGCCGTTTCAGTCAGCCGCGAGCAGGCGTCACGTGCTGTTGCCGGGTCACGGCGATCACCGCGTAATATCACGTCAGACGATACACGGTTCGCAACTCGTTGACGCCCGGACGATACTAAACGGACCGCGGGATCCTTTGATCGGTCGTCACGGGGTCAAGGTTGATCCGCGCGCGTACGACTCCCCGCATTGGCGCGCGCTATATCGCCGGACGACTTCACGCTCCGTGTGATCGCCACGTGGTCGTGCCGCGATCGATCAGTGCCGCATCCTGCCCGAGAAAGAACCGCGTTGTTGGCGCGAAGCGGATAAGCGGACGGATCAACGTCGCCGCTGATAGGAAACATCCTGCCAGCTACAGTGAGTATACTTCGCACGATATTAGGTGTATGCATAAGTTTTTTCCGGTTGAACTAAGAGATGGCTTGAGCGAAAAGTACGCAGCGTATTAATTCGAGTCATACGTCATTATGTTCGTCCGACATTAAACGACAAGCACGTACAAGTTGAGTCAGCCAAAATCTAGTGTCTTTGTTTTATCGTCCAGTGATCATGCCGAATTTTGTGCCCGAAGAAGAACATTTGCGGCACGCGTTGCTTTTCTTATCCGATCAAAAGGAAAAGGCTCTTGAAAGTCATCGTTCGCTGGTAGAAACATATGGTGAACACGTTTCATCGATTAGAAGATGTGAGACATGGTTTCGATAATTTAAATGTGGCGATTTCGATGTAAAAGACAGCGAATACTCTGGTAGACCACATAAGTGCAAAGACGAGCAATTGCAGGAGTTATTGGATGATGACTCAACTCAAACTCAACAGTAATTGGCAAAATCATTAAATGAAAGTCCTTGGTCTTTTATTGCTGTTATGTTGAACCTTCGATATTCTAAACTTTCTAAGATCTATAATAATGTCTACACCCTTGAAAATTACGTGTCTTCTTTACCAAAAAAAAAAAAACCGAAAGAACTGATGCATACACCTGGTACACGCATTCGTTTTTTTTCTCCCGACTATGAAACTGTCGACGTGTAACAATTGCTTTGCGGTGAGAAACGTAAGTGACGAACAAACGAGCACGCGACCTATCAGATTGATTTATCATATTGACCTCAAGACGAGCATTTGGTAAGGGCAGTTACCTGCCCTGTAGTTCTTGCCCACTACCCTTAACTTTTTCACCAACAACGAAATAGTTTAATTTTAATTTAGTCGTTTGTTCACCCTCAGAAGCATACCAATCCCCACTACATGCATTTTTCTGGGGAGAACATTTCTTTTTTTCTTAGGCAGAATCTACCAATAATCTCAGTAAACTGCAACCCATTTGTATCCGTTATTCACGTCCTTTGTCCCGTTAAATGTCAACTAATCCTCGAACCTTTGGTTAAGCATTCTCACTTTAGAAAAATTAAGTCCGGAGAAAGACAGTAGTAGTAATCGTGACATTATTCGACCAATAAGTTGACGTAGATATCGTATCGATAGTGATAGTAAGATGTAGACCAATGCAAGTGTAGTATCAAATTCGGATCCAGCAATCCTTGATTATGCGAATTATAATTAAACTTGAGCTTCAAATTGAAACGTATGAAAAATTTGTGTAAGATTTATCACGGTTGAAGTGCATCATTTGTCAAACTTCTGATAATATGGCAAGGGGTGAACATACTAGATAAGTACAACAGTGGAATATTAATATAGTAATATAGTAACACTTTAGGATATTTATATAGTAGTATGAGTAACACTGTACGATATGAATATAGTGGTACAGTAAAATAGTAGAATATTAATATAACGGTATAGTATAACAGTAAAATGGTAATAGGTGTGTAACAAAATTAAATAAAACAAGGTCCAGCTATATAATAAATTTAAGCGAGCAACAGTATAGTAAAATTAATGAAATGTTAGAATAATATAGCACAATGGTACCCAATAACGATTCTGTAAATTGATAAACTAACGATACTTCGTTCCTTTACTACTCTACTACTACTGTAGTCTACTGTACTGTAGTCAATTATATTGTAGTCTACTATACTGTAGCCTATAATACTGTAGTCTACTATACTGCAGTCTATTATATTGTAATCTACTATAATGTAGTCTATTATATTATAGTCTACTATACCGCAGTCTATTATATTGTAGCCTACTATACTGTAGTCTACCAGAGTAATATTAGAGTAGCAAACGAACAAAAAAAAGGCGACACTGTTAATTTTTCCGTCGATATCTCCCGCATTGAATAAGAAGGCACAGATTCCAGTTTCTCGATACAGGATGCAGTTTAGTAATTTCGTCGTTAATGGGTCGTGTAGTTCAAGGAAGGCTACAGCGACGCGTAACCGGTGGAAGTAATTAAATGGAACTTTCCGCGTATTTGAAGTGAAAATTTCGCAAGCTTATCGGTCCTTTAGCGGGACGCCATCGATCTAATTGCATCGATTGTCGGCAAACCGCGTGAAGAGACTACAGCAAGGCCCGCGCTCACGGGCTTAGCCCTTTAAATGACTTAGCAGACAATTTGCCCATTAACTCAGCCAGTCTCTAGCCGTAATGGAAGCCATTGTTCGACCTATCTTGTCAGTAATACACGGGCTCTCGTACGTGCACGTTGGTGTACGGGCCGTGCACGTATTACAGGTAGAGCTGCCGTGCGCACCAGGACATCGGGACATTTGCGATATCGGCTAGCCTACATTGTGCGTCAAGATGAGATCGTCTCATTACGATTACGTTAATTAATCTAACGCATTACGGCCTGATAGCCTGTGCTGTAAGAACATCTCTCGCGAAAATCGAGCGAGAAACCCGGTTAACTTGACAGCCAACTCGGAGAACCGAGAGGAATAGTGGATCGCCGTTGCGAAATATCGCGAGGCCAGGTAATTAACGTGATGGGGGGGGGGGGGGGGCTACCCCGTTCTCTTTCATGAAAAATATGGGAACTGTGACAGATTATTCGAGTTCGTTCATTTTTGGACCTACACTCGAAGAAGTTTTCTTATTGTCGTTTTAATTTGTTTTATGGTACATTCTTATTGCGAATTTCTCAGATCCGTGCATTTATAAATTTGCGGATTTTTGTAGTTTCATTTGTTTGAAAAACCACGATTTATTCGTGCTTAGGTTTCTTATATTCAATCGCGAAAATTATTAAAAAACTTATGTCGAAACGAATGTTAAGCATCATCGAGATAAAGAATCTTTCTACAAACTGGTATATGTATTATTCGTTGTTTACTTCTTTCCATAGTTCATTTTCAATTTAGACTTAAGTGGTCAGTGGTGTACAAAGGTATTGCAATTTTCTTATCGTGTTAGAGCGGAACCGTGTTATAGAATACCGTGTTATAGGGGAGTTCCCGCAATTTATGAATCCTGTTATAGCGAAACCGTGCTATAAGATTGTTGTAGAAGGGCTACCTGTACTATATAAGATCCGGAAAAACAATATAAAGATCAGTATTATTGACCACGTTAAGCACTGCCAAACTCTGTTCGTTTTATTTTCGAATCCTTATCAGTTTGTGTTCCGTCGCACGTGGAACACAAAACGCAAGGATTTCCAAAGTAAGTTTATGACGGTTTTTTTACGAAGGGCTATTTTTGAGATAGACATTTTTTGCTGTACCGATCATCTTCATTTACCTTTTTTCTACACTAGAATGTAAATTTTAATCTTCGTTTTGTTCTCAATAGCTACACTCATGTCAGAAACTCGATTTTTCCCAAATGGTAATTTAGCGCACCGTCGACCTAACACAGGACTTGGCCTTCGAGGGCCTACCTTGCGGGAAAAACCTAGACGCGGTCAAACTTTAGGGGTCCTTCCGAACACCTTGGTATCGCTCCCACCTGCTTTCAAAAAACAGGCGCGCCCTGGGTGCAAAAGAGGGTGGACACTGTCGACAAGAGGCACGCTGATTGGAAAATTTACGCTATGAACGGAAACCAATTAGCATGCTTCGAAACACTTCCGACATTTCGCGGAAGTGCGAGCGACAACGAGTCAACACATTAACTCAAATCGTCAGTCGTTACGGACGAAAAAGAATACCATAATTGTAATTGTAGAATACCATGATTAAAAAAGATCGTCAATCGTTTCGGACCAAATAGACAACTCAAGATCGTCAATCGTATCGGATGTCTTGAGGAAAGAATTAAATTAGAACTTCAAACGTTTCGGAAATCTAGATTGAAACACAGTGTAGGGTGTGATGTAGATTGAGGTGTGAATGAAGAGTGTTTATGACCGAGTAATTGGGATCGAGTGACCGAGAAGGATGTTTACAACCGAGTGACCGAATTAGGGAGATTGAGGTGGGAAGAGCGTTTGGAACCTCGTGAACGAACTGGAGACATTGGGGTGTGCGAGGGCTGAATGTTTTAGTTATAAGATAAAAGATGCGTGAATGTTGCGAGCGGGGTCAGTCGTAGATGAGAAGGGAGAGAGTACAGAGCGAAAGAGTATAAAGAGAGTATTGAGAGAGTATAAAGCGTAAAAGAGAGTTGTTATACACACATACATATATTATTAAATAAAGAGTTATTAAAAATCCTACAACAGTATTCAATCGTATCGAACATTATCTCAACTTAAATGTCCACAACTGGATAAACGAGAAAGTTATTTCAAGGTTAATTCGGCGAAATAGCAACATAGCGTCTCGTCACACGCGAAGATGAGAGAGATTTTTCAGTTTGGACTACGAGAGCCACTCGTAAGGTATTCATCGCCCGGGAAGTAGCACGAGTTTCCCCCGTAACACGAGGCGGGCAAAGAGCCGTCGAGCAAGTTTCGCGCGGATCCTTCGCGAGGACTCGATCCGCGAGCGGATTTAGGAGGCGGTGGTGGGGTGGTGCCGGCGCCACCGGCGGGCGCAGAAGGCGCGAAAACGTCCTGTCGCGATTAGGCTGCCAGCTCGTCGCAGGAGGTGGCACAGGACTAAGCTAGATGGCGGCGGCGATCACCACCGTCACGAAGGCGAAGAACGCGGGGCGGAGAAGAGAGGAGGGTCGCGAGCATAGTCGAGCGCGGTCCTTGAACGGACGCGGGACAAAGATGCAGGATGCGGACCGTGTCGTACACCTATACCGGGTGTTGGAATATTTATTCTTTAAACCCTTAACACTGAAACTACCAAAGGGGTCAAATGACTCTATGGGATGAAATGGGAGGGAGGCAAGACGAAATAAAAATATTAGTCTGCTGAGAAACTTCCGAACACTTTATTACGCGGGGTCTAACCGACCCGTTCGACACGCAGCGATTTAATGACTGAGATACATTCGGACTGCATTCAAATCATCTTACTCTCAGCCTCTTGCACACCAACGCATTCTCTCCCAAAATCATTCTTTGTTATAATAAATTGTTTGTATGTAAATATGTAATGTTCTGAAACATGTAACTCAAAAAGATTTGTGAACTATATGCCTTCTATTTGACTAACAAAAATATTAAAAAGTTGAAAATTGACAAAGTTATTCAATGTTGAAAAAAGTGTTCACTTTCTCCTAAAAAAAATTGAATGATTATTTGGAAAGAATTGTAATTTAATATTACCTTTTATCTGTATCCGCAGGTGAAATAAAACAACGATCAATGAATCAGAGTCGCAATATCGCGACAGTCGAGATTCGTTATAAATTCCATCGGCGTAATAATCCAGCCGATCTTCAATCGATTTAGGGAACGTTAAAGGACACCTACGTCCAATCGATTGTTGCCTGAAGCTCATAAAACTGGTGGGGTTCAATGGGTTACCGATCTAATATAATTCCCTTTGACAGTTTAGCGTGGAACGGAAGCATGCGGCGAGGGCCATTGTCCAAGCTAGTTTAAGAATGTAATGGAAGATGGTCTTGCTGGATCGCGTAAGAGTTGGACTTTTGACCATGGATAAGGGGGATCGTCTCACGAATTCTATCGATTCTTATGGAAACTCGCATATTCGAATAATTCGAGTGACTTCTGACCATTGGTCGAAATATTCGAATAATTCGAGTGACTTCTGACCAGTGGTCGAAATATTCAACCATTTCACAATATTTGTGTCTCAACGTCACATTAATAATTGTTCGAAGTCATTGAAATTGTTCGAGCATATAACTTTACGGAAGTATTTAAACATCAAAAGAGTTCAAAATATTCGAACATTTCAAAACATTCGTGTCTCAACGTCACACTAATAGTTGCTCGAAGCGATTGAAGTTGTTCGAGTATATACCTTTACCGAAGTATTTAAGCACCAGAAGAGTTCAAAATATTCGAACATTTCAAAACATTCGTGTCTCAACGTCACATAAATAGTTGTTCGAAGCGATTGAAGTTGTTCGAGTATATACCTTTACCGAAGTATTTAAGCACCAGAAGAGTTCAAAATATTCGAACATTTTAAAACATTCGCACATCAACGTCACATAAATAGTTGCTCGAAGCGATTGAAGTTGTTCGAGTATATACCTTTACGGAAGTATTTAAGCACCAGAAGAGTTCAAAATATTCGAACATTTTAAAACATTCGCACATCAACGTCACATAAATAGTTGCTCGAAGCGATTGAAATTGTTCGAATATTTGAATTTTTCGAGTACTTCGAGTACTTGAATTCGATCAGGAATCGAATATTGGAATATTTGAATTTGGTTAACAGCCGAGAACGATGTCAGTGGGTAGAACGACGTGTTTCGTGGATCAGGACTCCTGGTGGGGCGTTTATTGGATCGTGACAAGTGGAGGACGGTAGGAGGCAAGAACGGCGATGAAACGCGAGGAGGAGAGGCTGTGAAGGGCAAAGGGTACCGGGCACTCCATAACAGAGAGAAGACGAGCAGCTCTCATTAAAAGTCGAGTATTAATATTTTAACGGACGCCCGTCACTTGGACGTGGTTGCGGTGCCCAACCGAATTTCCCTTCGACCACTTTCTCGGCATCTTGCGAAATTCTACTTCGCTTCTAACATGGATCTTCCTGTACGATCCAGGTTACTATTATCATCCGCCATTATCAATATCACATTACCAACGCTCCTTAATATTATTTCGTGTACTATTAATTAGCAAATACTGTTTATTAATTACCAATTCCTTTGATACATACCTTGTTCCTCATTAACCCACAAGTGAAATCATCAGAAAGTTTACGCATTTCCTAAGGATTCATAGGAACTTCATAGAATCTCACTAGAATTCAATGGGATTGTCTAGGTACTGTCCAAGGTTCGCTAGAATAATATAGAATCTACTTAGGTGATGGTTACAATCTTAATAAAATTTTTTCTGGGTCTATCTAGAATCTACCTAGTTTTTTTTAGGATTTCTTAAGATTTGTGTAGAAATCCCTAGTACTCTATGAGCTCACCTGGTATCTCCAAGATTCTATAGGATGTCATTAGACTCAAGACCGAATCAAATTTTCTTAATATTTTTATAGAATTTGTCCAATAGGATCTATGATCCTACACATTCTCCCAAGTATTCCCTAGTACCTACAGATACTCTAGTACTCTGTAGGTTCTCTGGTGTCACTAGGATTTCATAAATTCTTCCTACATACTTCTGAAGACTATCATATTTTCTTAGTATTTTTTTAGAATCTGTCTAATACTACCTATGTTTCTATAGGGCCTCTCTAGTATTCCCTAGTAACCACCGTTTATTTTGTATTGTACAGTTTCCTTCCTAGCATCAGTATCACATCACAAGTTCCAGAATTTCAGAAGTCTCTAGGTACTTCTGAAGACCTTGTCATATTTTTATATGATATTTCTAGATTCTCCCTAGTATTCTAGAGTCCTCTAGATCTTCCAGTATTAGCTAGTATTTTATATACTCTCTAGTATTTTTAAGATTACATTTTTAAGATCTTTGTAATATTTTCTACAGTTCTCTCAGGATCTTTAGTATTCCCTAGCATCTTTATAGATACTCCACAGAATTGATTAAAACCCCTTTCATTTTATTCAGTTTTCACCTAAATTCATTCAACTTTCGACTTTCGGCACTTATCCATTCGATTGTAAGCATTCATACATTCGATTTTACATTTTCATACAGTACACATTCAACTTTAGATTTTCATACAGTATACATTCGACTTTAGATATTCATACATTCGACTTTATACATTCAACATTATAGTTTGATACATTTTAGTTGTTATACATTCGTACTCCAATTTTTATATACTCAATCGGTCAACTTCGTAATAAAGTATAATTGCTACTTTAACTGTTCGGAGTTACATTCATTAAATTTAATACAGTCCTCTGATCTTAGTGGTTGAAATTGCCATTAATCCCACGCGTCGTTTGATCGTCGCTAAAATAATTGTTGACGCTGCACATACAAACAATACAAGAATATATTTTTCCACGCGTTTCCAATCGCCTTAGACATTCGTCAACGTTCGTTCACAAACGGCCGGAGATTTGCGAGAGAAAACACCAGCGGAGAGGCGTACGGGGCAAACAAATTGCGGTGGGAGCAATCGCGAGTTAAAATGATGCGATAATCGCTTTAGGGATTGACGGTGGAACAGCGTGGCAGGTGCAGGAACGTGTTGCATCGATGTACCGGCCTCGATCCTTTGGGAGCTTACGAAAGCAACGCTTGTTTCCGTGACGCTTGAGCACCGCTGCGCCCGCTCATATTACATCCGGGATTAATATTAAATTTCACACGATGAGTGCAATTTCATTACCCCCATCCGACGGCTTTCTGCCGTCCCATCGCCATACTTCCTAGGCCTTTTCAGCCGAACCGTTCTTGTCGCACATCCCTGCCCACTGTAACCAATTTCACGCATAACATTGGCAAATCGAACGTTTCTGATAATATATCACAAATTAACATTTCTTGTACTTAAAAGGGTGGTTTGCCACATCTTTCCATCTAGATTTACGTCATTATTATTACACATAGCAAACAATATTTTAGATGAAGTTGAATGGTTTTGAGACTGACACATTCTGATGGTACATTTTTTTTTGTAGGTGGACATGTGAAAGGCATATGATGGTCGTTAATGTCTTTTTAAATGGAATCATATATTATGTATTCCATCAGCCGATGCTCCTTCATATTATTTACAAAATGATATTAAGTTTGTTAGGAAATCGTGACTGTCTGGTTAATATTATGAATTCACTGTGATAATGTAGTACGTAAAACGTAACAGTATGGGTAAAACACAATTAGTGTTAAATCATGTAGTGGACAAATATTGTTCTTGATATGTCTTTACACGTCCACCAAAAAAAATGTACCATCTGAATGTGCTGCTCTCAAAACCATTCAACTTCATCCCAAACATTATTTGTTACGTGTAATAATAATGACGTAAATCTAAATGGCAAAATGTGGTAACCTTGTATACTTGAAAGTTCACAATCTTGTCGTGCATGTTAGGCCAGATACGAATGTGCTAACTTTTCTTGACCATTGACATTAACACTATTTCTACCAAGAGATGTCAAAAGACACCTTTCAAATTTTAACATAAAATTATTTTCTATGTTGAATCGTTTCTCCACAATTAATTTTTTTACTTTTCATACAATGGTTGTTAAATTAATTCAGCGATATCATTTTTCTCCAGCTAATATTCGCTAATTTCCCTTATGTTGCATTTTAGTGTACATCACTGCATTGATTGTATATTAGAGTGTCCCATAAGTTCTTTCCTTTTTTGATAGACATTCATACACAATATTTATAGTTCAAAGTTGATTCGTTGCATTAATTGTTCAGCTGTATCTACCTCCTCTATCCCGCTATTCCATTTTGTGTCATATTACAAAAAGGTAGAAACTTGTGTGACCCTAATATTTTGTAGCTTGATGAATTAAATAATCTCCAATAAATACACATCAGTGTACCAATAAATATATTCCTCAAATTATCTACGTTTAACTCATAATTTGAAATCCCAACCAGTTTCGGCAATGATTTGTATTCAAAAGGCGTCAAGAGACACCTTTTAGTTGAAATAGGTATACACAAAATTGTGGTAGAAATAGTGTTAAAAGTAACAACATGTATTCTTTTCAGCTATTTCTAAAAATCATGCAGAAAGGGCACTCATGCACTCATGTGGCACCTATTTGTTGAGCTTCTTTATTTTTTTAACTGTCTGAGGTGGTTAATAATCGTTGAATGACTTACACCTACATGCTGTAACTAATGTCGAACCGTTATTTGTGGATCAGCTTCAACATCCAAAAACAAAGACCTAAAGGTCGAAAATCCGAAATCCGCTATTAATTTCCTACGAATCGAATGAATCAGCAGCTAACATAACTCGTGCAGCGAACTCGCCTATCGATATATAACCGAATTCACCCTCGAAACCGACGCGTTGCCCTCGAGAAAAAAAAATGCGAAGCGCGCGACACAACGAGCCAAAAAGTTGAATGTTAGACATTAAACCTTCCACCTTTCGCGTTCGTTTGCACGACCTACAGGCACGGATGCGTCGAACGGTGTGCAGGTGCGTGTACGTATATGATTTTACACGCGAGGTTTACGTACGTGTAGGGCCGAGAGGGTTGACTGGCTCTCCAGTCGATCAATAGCACCCCCACGTTTGCGTCCCTGGGTGAATGCATGCGATAGGCACCCCATTGCTATGCCACCCCGAAAGCCACTTTATATTTTAGTGGGAATGTTCTACAACCCTTCGAAAGACACTCTCGAACTGGTTCGAACGCTGGAGACCGACGGTGAGTGGTGCTCCTCTCTCTCTCTCTCTCTCTGTCTCTCTTTCGCTCTCTCTTGCTTCATCCGCCGTTCGTTTCGATCCTCCCAATGAATATGGCAAGGTCATTTCTCTTGTTTAATCCGCGTAATTAGTCTGTACCTTTTTCCTGCCATTTTGCCCCTTGGAAATCGATATTTTTTTTCTCCCTTCAACGGATCCACGTATTTAGGGATCATTACCGAGGAGTAATCACTTTGATCCAGATTTTATTGCCGGGACATCGTCTTTTAATTACCGGACAAATCTTCTCGTTTCGCGCGTTACGAACCTGATTCCGTACTTTCGTTCGTTGTTACGAACATTACGAACAATGTATTATCGGCGAATACGGACGTCGGGGGATGTCAGGGTCCCTGCGGAGAAATAATTTCCAGTTGGGAAAATGAAAAGAAAATTGTGATCGGATAGAGGCAGGGGCTAGTAATTTGTTTCTCAAGGTCTTCGAGTTTGACCTACTTCGATATTTTCGTGAAGGAACAAATGGGTTTAGTCTTCTAGATTAAAGCTAGTGACCTCTTGGTACAACGGGTCGACAGTACAAGGTTTGAGTAATTAATCAGCCATACAACTCGCCCATATTTTGAAGCGACAGCAGTGCAACAATTAATCCATTGCACTCGAACGGCGACTCATATTGGCCACATCATGTAATAAAACAAGATGGACAAATATTTTTTAGCTAGGTCCATTGTGTTATACGTATGATGTGTGAACTTAGTGAAACGGGCAACAGTAGCAATCATTGATAGAAAATGATAATTTTGAAAAAGTTGACTAAACCTTTCCGTCTTCAGAAAGTTTTTGAGATACTATTTGCTCATATGAAAAATACTTTCGAGTGCAAAGGGTTAACCCTCTTCATAAAACACATCGCCGTACTGCTTATTTCTATACAACTCATAACGATATAATAGAAATTATACAAATTTTGACCATACAACCTTTAACATTAAGAACATAGATCATATAACTGGAGTAACACTAGATAGCACCATATCACATATAATTAGGGTTTCTGCTCGCATTAACAACTTGAAGATTCCACAAACTATGTCTCTAGTACAAGCATAAACAATTGTTTTTACCCTTGGGCAGGATTGAAAAAAAAATGTTCACGGGCTGGACGAATTACTGAAATTAAAAAATGTCAAGCAAAACGTTTATCTCTTTATATAAACAAAAAAACATTATTATGAAATTTGTTGATACATAATTGTAAGTAAATGAATACAACAAATTGACGTAATGAAAGATTTAATTCTTTATAACGGAATTTTTCTTAAAAAATATAGAAATATCAAAAATTTATTGGATTAATTACTAGAATTTCAATGCTAATATTGACAAATTTTCGGCTCACAAATTAATTAATTACGCGAGTCGTACCTTGCCTACTCTAAATCAAATCAATATCTAACATAATACGACCAGTCATCGAACACGATCAAATCATTGCCACGTAAAAAATAAATACCTGAAATTCCATCGCGTATCACGTTTTTACGGGTTGTTGTTTTAATGCGTCCGTCAGGCGAGATCCCTTCGACAAAAGGCCAGTTCCGTAAAAAGGAAGCGTGGTCAGGGGTAGAAGAAACATTCGAAGTTTGATCGAAGCACAACAGAGTCTAACGGGGATAAACAAAACAGCGGGGAAAAATGTCGGTCCGTTTACAAAATGGTGGAAGATCGACGGGGGTTAAGCAACGTCAGTGATTCGCGGAGTGTTTTCTGCGAGAAACGCGGTCGGTACGACAGGTATCTCAGCAAGAATCGTACTGGGTCACGTTTTCATCAAGACCTCGAGGTGCGCAGACACCGGGACGAGGTCTGAGCGATCTGCCAGCAAGAAAATCGCCGAATAAAACGCGAAGACGACGTATTCGGACAAGAAGGAGACGGTGTACACCATTGTTTTTCGACATACTTTCTCTGATCCTCGTCCTCTCGAGGACAATGCGTGCTCGCTTATAAACTTCTTCGCGCTCGAACGGATACCAGAGGCTGTTGCTGCGGGGATTCGCTTCTTCTCGCTCTGCTCATTAAGTAAATCACCGGCGTCGTCGCCATTTGTTCTTGCAGCAAAGTGAAATTCGCTGGTGGACACGATTCGTGCGGTTCGTCGTGTCTCCCGCCGGTAGAAAATCCCTCGACCGGAAACTCGGGCTAGGAGAACGGGAACATCTGGGACCTGGTCCGATTTCTGGAGGTCACGCTTCTGGCGGTGAAACGGCCGTTCTGAATGTAATTGTTCCAGTTTCGGAGTTTTCGAATTCTTACATCGCCGGGTAGTTGATTTTTACACCCTCACGAATCTCCGAATCTTCAAAGTTTCCTTGTTTACATGTTCTCGAATTTATAGATTTTTCATTGTCAACATTGTTATTGTAGATGTTGAAGGTACAATTAATGTCAACATTCATTAACCCTTTGCGGTCCTATGTCGAGGCTCGATCGTAGAAATGATTCAGATAAATAGGTGGGTTCAGGATGGTTTCATTACTTTGCCACTTGTAATACATTGAAAATAGGCACCCTGCATTATTGCAATACATTTTTTATTGTAAACGCACTACTTGATCTATTTTGTAAATTAATAAAGGAGCTGTAGGTAAAAGAAATTAAGGACCGCAAAGGGTTAAATATGAACTATTCTGCTGTAACACGCTCTTCCATCCTTCAGCAAATATCGTTACTGACTTTTTCTAAAATTCTTCTTCTTCGATTAATAATTAAAATCACTGTTCCCCGCAAAATATTCCTTGAAGCGTGTTTTTCTGTTTTGTCAAACGGCGAAGAAACTTATGGAACAACCTAATATTTTGTTCGTGATACCGTAAAGAAATAGAAATTGTTATTTTCAATCTGGCAGGCTTGTTTGCTGTTAGGTCAACTGATGGCAATATTAGCCGGTTTGGGTGAGCACTGTCTAATTAACTGTCCACTCTAATCTGAATCAGTGCCATCGTTAATTTATAGTCATATTTCTCATTGAGCTTTACAACTAAATGAAGAAAGGGATGAGACAACCTTGATTAGTTAGTCTTATTTTTTGAGGAACATTGTCTCACCCTTCATCATGCTCGTGGTTGGAGTGGGACACCCAAAGCCGACAAGGATAGTCTGTAATGTCGTGAAAGCTAGAACCAACACATCAATCAGGTAGAATCAATGCACTAGTCAGTCAGTTACAATACATCAGTATTATTGTCCGAAATTAGTATTCTGACCGAAAAATCGTGGCAGAACGTAACCGACCCTTGTTCGAGTAACACGTGCGTACATACATATAATCGTCCAGTTTAAGTTACAGTAATTAGTCAGTAGTGTTTGTTTTGTTAAAAGTATATTTTTTTTCACCGTTACCATTTATCCGTAATACCTCGCGTTATCCTAAATATAAATTTACAAACAGTGTAATTAATAAATGTTGTGTATTAATTTTGTATAAAAAAGCAAAGTAATTTATTGCTCGTCCATGAACCGCATACCGACAAAACCGATTTACGGCACACTGACCCAAACGAACGCGATCGCGCATATTTTCCGAGTTGTGGGAAACTAGACACTCGGCGGAACGTGTTGGCGGTCGATAGTCGATAAAATTAGCGATGTCGCAGAAATTATACATATATGGAAAAGAGAGGAGCTAAGGTGCGATCGATAGATCGGTGATCGGATAGAGTCGAAGGGGTTACGAAGATTACGAAAAAGTCGCGAGAAAGAAACGAAAGGTCTGCGTGGAGGGAAGGCACTCTTTTATTAAACGAAAAATTGGATCGTGCTTGTCGGAATGCAATATTTCGACGGATTCATTTGGTGGAAACATTTCTTCCCCGGGAAAAAATTCAATCAAATCTAGAAGGTGAGAGGTGGGAAAGAAAAGGTATATTGGGCGAGGGCGGAGTGAGCGAGAGAGGCGGAACGAAAACACGCGAACGGGACGGGGCACGGGAACGGGAGCGTGTAACAGGAACGAGACGGGAAGAAGTATGAAAACCTTCGAGCAAAGTATCGCCCGAACGAAATATTTACAAGCTATCGAATCATATTATTTCATTGGCGGCCGATCCTTTCAGCGTGACTGTTGCAAAATTCAATCTCATTGATCGATCGCGGGGCTCGTTTATAACTTCGCCGAAATTGCATCGTTAGCGGCGCGGAGAGTATCGATCAACGGCGCGGCTCATTAATTTCTCTCGAGCTCGCTCGCAAATGATACTTTCTTCCGAACCAGACAGATCGCGTACAAAATTTCTCGACGGACCCGCCGTTAATATTCGCAACGGACTGTACGCGTTACTCTTCTCAACCCTTTCGTTTGTATCCAGTCGCGCACGTCGACTGACCGAAAGATATTCAACGGCTCATAATCGAAGAATATCGGGGACGTGGGTGTGTGGATAAAAAGTAGATTACTTAACACTTTGACCGCCATGTCACCCACATACGTGTAGGTGTTGGATTTTTGCAGAAATCCTGCATATTTTGAATGAATTTTCAATATGTTTCTTAGCTGCGAAAACGTACGTCCAACTACATTTAGGTATAAGTCAGAGCCATAAAAAACGGTCAGCTCGAGGCCTGCGCCGAGGTCGTAGCTGACCGTTAAGAGAAAAGCAAGACGCTCTCCTCTAGGGGGTGCATAGCTGTACTTCCCCTTCGCTTATGCGTAAAATAGCCTTTTTTAGCAGTACAACCTAAGCAGTCGGTTCGGTAACAACACATGGCACAGTCTCTGAATTTAGCACGTTTCAGGACTGAACACATTATACATCTTTTCTAATTTTACTGTATATATAATAAATATTCGTTAGCGTTTGTTGGAAACAAACAAACTCTGTGGTTGATTATTCAACAGTAGGATCCTGCCTTTCCTTCAAATCTTCCTAAAGGATCTTTTGAAAGCTAGGATCCGCGTAAATGAAATAAAAGACTCGGACAAAAGAGTTTAACAACAAAACGTAAGAAATGATATATTTAGTAAATTGAAATGTTACACCAAACACGCTCGAGGCTGGACGAAGACAGTCTTTTTCATCTCCCAACGCCGCCTCGTCCCGTTAATCGTACATTCTTTTATTCTTTTAAAATATAATCGATTACTATTGATTCTTCATTCTCTCACTCGCTTCAGTCTCCACACTTCGATTACTATCGATCACATCGTTCGCTTCATTCTCTCATTCGCTTCACTCTCTCGCTCGCTTCACTCTTTCGATTACTATCGATTACATTGCTCGCTTCACTCTCCACATACATTTAACAGTTGCGTTATCCAAAATTTGTTCAATTTTCCAACTGAAGATACTCGCATCAGTTACTTGGAACTGTGAAAAATAAATACAGGTAGCCCTATTGCACAACGGCATCTTATAACACGATTCATAAATTGCGGGAACACTCTTGCAACACGGCATCCTATAACACGGTTTCGCTCTAACACGATAAGAAAATTGCAAAAACCTTTGTACGACATTGTACTTCTACAGCCGCGGTGAGGCTTGCCGTCTTAACGATACAGTGTTAGGGAAGTACATATTTCTTTTCATTTCCATGACCTGAAAACAAAAGTGTCTTACATTGCCGAAAAAAACAACGTTTAAGAGGAAATTTATTTCTTTAGAAGTAAAGATACGAATCATGGATCGCCTTTTGAAAGGAGAAAAAACATCTCACATTGGAGAAAGTCTGAATTTTAATTAAGTAACAGTCCAGATTATTGAGAAAAATCAAAAAGAATTTTTTGTTGATTATTATAAAAATCAACACACGTTGATTATTATAAATAAATGATGAACTGTTAAGTTTTTCAAAAACCTTTCGCGGTTTCACTCGAAAGTATTAATACTCTTAGCAAATAGCAACTATTAGGTTGTCCTGTAAATTCCTCCCTTGTCTAAATGTATACACAATATTTATTGTTTAAAACTTGTTGCATTAAATACAAGGTGTTCTACTGTATCGCCCTATTTCATCCCTCAGTAAATATCATTTACTCCTTGATTACTTACAAAATATTCCTCAAAGTGCATTTTTATATTACATCAAAAAGGGAAGAAACTTATGGGACAACCTAATATAAAACTTTGAAGAAGAGTTTGATGGACGTTTTTGAAATTATTATTTTTTTATTATTACCCGCCAATATTGCCAGTTTTATTATGTTGAAACACCACGTGTCCAACAGTATAGTATCAGTTAGTTGACTTTAGCCGGTACCTTAGCTTAGTCAACGTTATTTAATTATTTGAAAGTTATTTATTGAAGATTGCTGCATTAAATCTAACAGCGAACGTGAATCGCCTCTCGAGCGCAAAGGGTTAATTCGTTTCTCACTTCGGGGAAAAATCGGGAAAAACTCGCATTGGTGCTAGACAACACTTTGCTTGGATGTGATACCAGCATGGCCCGTGAACTCGTTCATTGTCCTAATCGTTCTCCTAACTGACAGATCGTCGGTGACCTACGTTGAACTGTCTCTGCTTCCGAATTTTCTTACAGCGGTCAATCGATCGTCGCCCGCTAATCGATCGTGGAAAATTTCGTTGGTCACGATGAAAAGTAATCCGTTCGTTGGCGAATTATCGGCGAGAGAGACAGTCGTTGGCTCGTGACTGGAATAACTTTTTATTGGTCGATCCACACGGTTCCTACTTTTAATCTGCTCGATATTTTAATATCGCGTATCGTTGCTTTGCGAGCTTGTAAATACGAGCGTCCCTGTTTGTCGGTCGCTCTCCTCGTCGCAACTTGGTCTCTATCCTGCGGCACGGAGGCAAACACGAGAAACGGCCGGTCGGTAGTACTGAATAAATATAAACGATAACCAATAATACCTGTAAAATTAATAATAATCATGATCGTATCGTCGGGGCTGGTCCTTGCGGCCCTCATCGCCGCCCCGTCAATCACATCAAAAATGCCGGATTGGTCGATACAACCCGTTTGCCTACGGCCAACTCATTTCGATGAGTTTGTAATTAAAAAATTAATTAAACGAAATCCCGGTCGCGGACCGATTTTTTTCTTTCTGCATAGCCGCGTGTGTGCGGCGCGCGCTCGCGTACGCCGACGTCATCATTGTGTACACCCATACCACGTATCGCGAGGTCATTATAACGACTGGATTTTAACGATTCCTCACCCCGTTCCCCCGTTCTGGCCGGCAAACGTTCACCCCCCTGCCTTCCCGCCGACCGATATACACGCATAATTGCCTACGCTCGATTTGTTCGGCTCCTCTGTGCCTGCGACTCGCGAGCAATATCTTTCTCGATGATGTTTTTTTAATCGACATCCTGGACACCGTGAATCCTCCGTCCGAGCGCCGGCAAATTTCATAATTTCATATTTTTGCGCATTCAAGTTTGCAAATTTCAGAATTTCTAAATGTTGAGGTCCCGAATTTAGAAAGTTTCAGATGTAGAAATTTCCGAATACTCAGAACATCACCTCGACATCCCAAATTACGTAATGTCCGAAACCTGAACTTTTAAAAATTCTTATACTCCCGAATTTCCGAGTTCTCGAAAACCACAAAATCCCAAATTTTCTAATTTCCAAAACCCCAAACTCTCAAATTTAGAGATTGCCAAATCCCCAAGTTTTCAAATTTCTGAATTTCCAAGACCCCAAAATCTCGAATATCCAAATGTCCAAATGCCCGAAACCTCAACTTCTCGAAATTCTCAATTCCCGGATTTCCAAAATATCGAATTCTCTATCGACCAAATTCCAAATTCCCCAATTTCTAAAACACCAAACTCTTCGAATTCCCATATTCCGAAATTTCCGAATTCTCGAAAGACCAAAAAATTCCAAATTCTTAAATTTCCAAAACTGCAACTTCTCAAATTTCCGAATTCTCAAAACTCCAAATCACATATTCGTAAATTCTCAAATTCCCAGATCCCCAAATTCCCATATTCCCAAATTCTTAAATTCCCAAATACCCAAATTTCCAAATGCCTACATTACAAAATTTCACAATCTCTATCTTTCGATCAAAAATACTTATGTACTTCCCTAGATCATTCGATACTTATGTCTATATGTATATATGTATATCTCTTGATCAGTATAGCGGGCGGCCGACAACTTGGCCGGTGAGAACTGCCGATTGTTTACAGTTTTCGGGTCAACTGGTGTGTAGGACTTCTCAAACCAATAAGTTCCGCCGCGGAAAATGCGTGAGATTCGATACGATCATCTTTTTTTTCAGCCAATTACCGCCGTCGCGTCGGAACGTCTGGTCAAACCTCCTCACCGGCCAAGATATCGGCTGCACGGTGTACGCTACGTATATGCGTATCTCACCAAATACATTCCTAGATTCCTAAACACCTGTAACCTAAGATCATCAGTATCCACATTGCTAGGTCACTAAATAGCTATATCTGTAGTTAATCAATACTGACATCCCCAGATCACTAGATATTAACATCCCTAGATTATCAAGTACCTGCTTTGCTAGATTATTAGATACATGTATCTGCAGATCACCAAATACTGACATCTCTAGATCATTAAATATTAACATTCCTAGATTATCAAGAACCTGCATTGCTGGATTACGAGATACATGTATCTACAAATCAAATAAATACTGACATCTCCAGATCATTAGATATTAAAATTCCTAGATTATCAAGTACCTGCTTTGCTAGATTATTAGATACATGTATCTGCAGATCACCAAATACTGACATCTCTAGATCATTAAATATTAACATTCCTAGATTATCAAGAACCTGCATTGCTGGATTACGAGATACATGTATCTACAAATCAAATAAATACTGACATCTCCAGATCATTAGATATCACATTCCCAGATTATCAAGTATCTGCGACATTATATCACTAGCTACCAGAGCACCACCAGATACCAACGTCGCTATATTCCTGTGTCCTTAGATTTCTAGTTAGAGCGGATCGAAATTAAATCGGTAAATAATCAAATCTAATTACGGAGTACTTGAATCCAGCGTTAAACACGCGTAATTGTAAGCGCGGCGAAACGGATGGCATAAATTTCCTGGAGAACGCGGGCCAGGTAATGGAGTCTAGCGAAAAAGTCCTGAGTGCCGGTAGCGGGCTAGATCTGAGAATCGCCACGAAATTAAATAACTTCCCAGGGGGATTCGTCGGCAGGAAATTTACGTTTGGCAAATAAATTGTACGCGGTCCTGCATTCCAACGGGCCGCTACTATTTTAACTATGCGTATAGAGAGCCGCGGACGACGCAACGGCGAAAGAGGAACGGGACGTGTCCAGGGACCGTGCGAGTCTCGGCTTATAAGTCGTCGGGGAAGGAAAAAAATACAGGGACACATTATTTCGGGAACGTTCGAGGACACGGTCGACAGTTGGAATCGTTAGCGCTCGACGTTTCCGTTGAAACTGCGAATTAATTTACTCACGCCGCTACCAGCTGAATCATGGCAAGAATCCGGTACCGCTTGTCTCTCTTGCTTTTCTTCGTATCGATGGGAAAACATTCTACTTAACGAACTAGCAATTTAAGTGTAGTCGACATTATGCTATGCATAGCACGTTATTCTGTACAATATTGTATGTCTTTCGGTATTTTAGAGTATTTGTATATCGTCGCAGCTTGAAAAATATGTTGTAACATCTTATTGTTAATTATCTGTTATCGTTAATTACTGTTAATTATCTTGTTACTTTATTGGAGTTTACTAATTGAAACTAAAAGGTACAATTATTTAATACGCAACTACTCAATTTTTCTGATTTCGGTGATTTCATTAATTACACCAACTTAGCTAATTTCGTTAATTCGATCAATTCCATCAATTTCACCAATTTCATTAATTTCATCAATCTCATAAATTTCATAAACTTCATCAATTTCATTAATTTCATCAATCTCATCAATTTCATCCATTTCATCAATTTCATCAATTTAATTAATTTCATAAATCTCATCAATTTCACCAATCTCATCAATCTCGTCAATTTCATCAATTTCATCAATCTCATCAATCTCATCAATCTCATCAATCTCATCAATTTCATCAATTTCATCAATTTCATCAATTTCATCAAGCTCATCAATTTCATCGCTTTCATCAATCTCATCAATCTCATCAATCTCATCAATTTCATCAATTTAATTAATTTCATAAATCTCATCAATCCCATCAATCTCATCAATCTCATCAATTTCACCAATTTCACCAATTTCATCAATTTCATCAACTTCATCCATCTCATTAATCTCATCAATCTCATAAATTTCAGCAATTTTTATCAGTATCAC
Source organism: Coelioxys conoideus (assembly GCA_947623535.1). NCBI lineage: Eukaryota > Metazoa > Arthropoda > Insecta > Hymenoptera > Megachilidae > Coelioxys > Coelioxys conoideus. The sequence goes on along the minus strand of OX392453.1, from coordinate 11,665,219 downwards.
CAATTTCATCAATTTCATCAATCTCATCAATCTTTATCAATCTTTATCAATCTCATAAATTTCATAAATCTTATAAATCTCATAAATCTCATCAATTTCATAAATCTCATTAATTTCATCAATCTCGTTCATTTAACGAATATCATCGGTTCAATCGTTCTGATCAATCTTATCGATTTAATTTATTATTTCCAATTACTCCGTTACAGTTCAATATACTGTAATGGAAAGTACTACCACTGTGTGCATTATATTTTAGCACAAATCAAGAATCATTGTTGACCCGCGAATACAGGTAATCGATAAATCTACTGTAAAGCGATTTAAATTTCGATCCGAGCTGGTTTCATCGATTCGATGGCAATAAAGGAACGCAAACTGATTTTGTCCACTTCCCGGTATACTCTTCATCATAGTCGCCTTCCCTTTTCTGTTCCCCTTCGTGCCGCCGATGTACCCATTTCTTTTCTTTCTCCGTTTCGATTTCTTTCCTTTCTTCTCCCCCGTCGGCCCTGTTTCTATCGGTTTCCCTGTCTTCTTTCTCGTGTTGCCCTTTCTCTTTCTCGCCCTTTTATTTGCCCGGTTCTTTATCTCCGCTACCGTGCCGCTGTCTCCGTTCCCCTCGACGGTTCTCCGTTCATCCCTGTCCCGTTTCTTCGTGGCTAGAAGCGAGCCAGAGGTCGTGCGGGACGAGGGTAGGGGGTTCGGATTCAATTATCCGATATTAAACTGCCCCTTACCACGTTCGTGTCGACCCCTTTAGCCGTGCGAGTTCAAATGGTTGTTGCTAACCCCCTAGAAGTATTAGATTGAATGGACTCGGTGTTGTACTCGCTGTTACCCGCCGAAGATACGCCTAAAGGTGGTAGTTATAGGATCGTGCTCATGTAGACCACCCTTTCATTTCTTTCCAACCTTCTTCGGCTGCCGTTCTTTTTCTCGCTCTGCCGACCATTCTTAGATTAGTTTGTTATCGCACGATCCGGAAACGATAGATTTCCTATAAACAGGAACTCTGCTAGATCCTCTGGCGGATTTCGAGGGCCACGGTAACTTCTGAAAGATTGCGTACATCGATATCAATCGGATTTGGGTATCTTCGAAGAGCGGAACTGTTCGGCGAATTAATTGACGATCTTTGTATTCTTTCTTCGGCGATTTGATCCTGTGTTTTATATCATGGATGGGTGTTGGAATGAGGGTTTCGGATTGTGAGTTAACTTTGATTGTAATTTTTCAATTTTTTAGTTCCACAATTTTCAAATATTCAAGTTTACAACTTTCCGAATTTTCTAATTGTTATATTCGAAGCACTAAATTTCTAAACTTTTAGGTTACAAGTTGCCAATATTCAAAATTCTAAACTCTGAATTCCTTAACTTTAGATTCTCAAAATTCCGAATTTGAAAATTTCCGAATTTCCAAATTTCAAGTTTCACCATACGGTTGTCAATTTCCAAATTGCTAAATGTTTAGGACCCAATCAGAATTCCATATGCCCAAATTTCCGAATCCACAAAACCTCGAAATCTCAAAATGCCAAATGTCCAAATCACCAACTTCTCAAAATTCCCAGATTCCCATATTCCCAAACTTTCATAAATCTCTAAAATTGAAAAGTCTAGATTCTGAAATCTCTAAAACCCCAACTTCTCCAATTCCGAAATTTCCAAATTTCCAAATTCGCAAAATCACAAATTCTTAAATTCTTAAATTCTTAAATTCTTAAATTCTTAAATTCTTAAATTTTTAAATTCTTAAATTCTCAAATTCCCAAATTTCAAACTCCAAAATTGTCAAAATTCCATATTTCCAAACTTTCAAATTTCCACTTATAAAATTTCACATTTCCAGATCCCAAATTCCCACAATGCTAACCGTCAAATTTCGACTTTCCACAATTTTGAAGCACCCAAATTAAGAACTGCGAAACATTTGCAGCACATATACATGTAGAACACAGTAGCCCATTAAACACGCGCACGTAGTTACGAAGATATCTTCTCATGTCGATTATTCTGAACGATCTTTCCTCGAACGATTAAAAGCACGAAGCAAATGTCGTCCACGTGAGCGATAAATAACTGTTTGTCGTTGGGAACCTTTCGATCTATCCAATAGAAAAGAACACGGACTCTTAATCACTCTTCCAATCGGTTAATGCATCGCTCGTGGTGGCTAAATAAATGGGCTCTCTTTCATTCGTTCGCGAAACCTTTTAGAAACGTCACAGTGATTTGCATTGCCGCTAATGAAATTAAGCTCGGCGACGATAACATATGGTTCTCTAAACTATCCATTGTACTTAAAACAATAGTGCATTACCGCTCGCCGCTATTTGCTTTATGTTAACTCAAATTATCGTTTCGCTACTCCTCCATAAATTAGAATAACCCAAATAGCAAGAAAGCTAAATCGTTTGACCTCTTCAGTAATTTATAACGTTAGAAAAAGATTACACCACTCTTTCGTATAATATTTTCTTCACATTCAACTCGTAACAACAATAAAAGTACGGACAAATTTAAACGATTTTATAAGAAGCATCAAAAACGATAATAATACGCACATATGTTCATCTATCATCGATGAACATACAAGCAAGCTGAACATCCACGTACATACACACTCGTACGTACTCGAAGAGGTTAAAAAAAGAAAAGTTGTATCGCCGAGTTAGTAAACTATTTTGCAGAGAGGAAATCGACTGGCGATTATCGGGTCGCAAATTTATCTGATTCAATCTATATGCAAATCAATTATAATGGTAAATTAACGGGTGACCCAGGCGGTCAGATAGATGTATCTCGGCCGACGATTATCTTGCCAGCATGTTTGTCGCTAGTCCCGCAATTATGACCTAGTCGTTGTAATGACTGTTTAGTCACTGCCGGCTCCGCGGGGCAATTTAATTATCATCGAGCCACAAGATCAGTGGTCTCGGCTGCTGCTGCTTCATCGTGCCATGCCATTGCCGGCACTGCCTCGACCAGTTTCACGAGCAAGCCAATCGGTACCAAGGAATTATGTTGTTAATGCGCTACGAAAGGGACACGTAATGCGGCTCTATTAGTTCCTTCCACCGACGTTCCTATTTACTGCTAATATTTACACTCGTCCATCATTGAATCTACCACGTACTTACGTATGCAGCGTCTTATGGGGGTTCAAAGTACGTTACTTGCACTATGTTTCATTTGGTAAATGCGTCAGACATAACGAAGTATTTGGTGCTACAACTATAAGACGACTGATGAAAGTTCGAATGTCAAGAATATTTTGCATTCAGCGATCCTCAACTGTGCAAATCAAAATTAGAATGAAATAGAACATTCAACCGTGTTAAAAATATAAACGAAGTTTGCCGTATTTGTGCTTCAAGTGCGTCACGAGTGTAACTCGGTGTTATAGTGCAAGGGGTTAACCCGATAATACACTAGATCGGTCTTATACTATTCGATCTTAACACTAAACCTACCAAAGATGTCAAAATGACCATTTAACAAGATTGTAATTTTAAGTTACAAGGTATGTTTTTTTGAAATTCCTGTTGACTTTCATCGAGACAAAGATTTAATGTGGACATTAATTTGTGTTTCATCGTTTGTTGATTTGTTTTTAACTTCATTTTTAGTATAAAAATAAACGTGCATTATAAGCCAGTAGGTTTAGTGTTAAACTTGATCTTATACATGATCGATCGTGTACTAATTTTCAATACAGTTCGTGTGTATATTTCGATATACTTTTTAATATACATCGTGTATTAATTTACATGCGAAGAATTCAACGTTACAGTTCCTATTTAATTGATAACATATTGTTAAGTTTCTAGTAATTCGCGCGTTATATTGCAGTAGGTGGAGCTATAGGAGATCAAGGTACATATCTTGTGTTGGCGATGCATTAGAGCGATCAGTTAGTGTTTTTATTAATAGTATAATGTTTTTTATGGAATTTCGCATGGTAGAATGTTACATTGCGTGGTAATGTCACGGGTGGCAATATAACGCGAGGAAGTTGAAACGCGTGGTGGTCTTATTTGTAGATGAGATAATAGGTTGCGATATTGCACATAGATGTTACAATGCGTGATAGTCCCTCGGGTGATGATGTATTGCGTGGCAATACGAAGCGTGGCGATAGAATGCGAGGTGTTATAACGCGTGATAATGTGACGCGTTGGATAACTTGTGGCGATACTACGTTATTATATATTGAAACAGGAGTTACAAAGCGTGATAATATAACGCGCGGCGTTATATAACTTGCGGTAATTTAACGTGTGGAGGTACGACGACTTGAATCTATAACGTATGGCGATACCACGTATAAGCAATATATTGCGTGACGACGCATCATAAAATCTAGGCATTATAAAGCGTGGTGATATAATGCGAGGCGGTATAACGCGAGGTGGTGCGATACATACTCAGCTCACGTATCATAATATATAACTATATTACTCATTGACGTGTGGTGATACAACGTGTGGCGATATAACACATGGATATATAACACGTGATGACGTGACGCGTAGAGATACGTGCGGCTACAACGCGTGCAGATAAAATGCGTGACGATACAACCGATAAGCAATATAACTCGTGGCGATATACCGTGTGACGATACAACGTCCTGCGGTACTATATATACGTATTAAAATGAATTGCAAATATTATTACGCCGTGTTATTACATATAGGTCATACAACGCGCGGGAATGCGTAACCGTTACAACGCAATAATTCACGTAGGCGTTATATCGCGTTATAATTCAACGTGGCGATACAACGGGCGATAATTATAATATATCAACGTTATTATGCGCGATGCATTATAACGCACGATAAAATGAACGCGCGGCAATGCCACGCTCATGCGTTATAACGCACGGCGACGCTACACGCGTCCCTTGTAACGCGCGATAATTCAACCTGGCGATACTACGCGCGATAATTATAATATATCAGCATTACAACTCGTGATAACTCAACGTCGTAATGTCGTGTTCAAATGTCATTCGACGCGATAATTGATTGCGCGTTCCGTCCGATCGCGCACGACGGAGAAATTAATTGCGCGAAACTTTTTAAACGTTGGCCCGTCACCGTTACAACGGCGTTTGCACACCTTGCGCTTCGCGTAGCGATTTGGAAGCGGTCGAAACATCAAAGTTTCCAATTGTTGAATGTTGAATTGGTGAACGAAATGTTGAAATTTAAAAACACAAGCGAATACATTTGTAACATTGGTTAAACAGACAATTACCAACTGCTTTACGTAAATAAGTTTCCAATTGTTGAATGTTGAATTGGTGAACCAAATGTTGAAATTTAAAAACATAAGTGAATACATTTGTAACATTGGTTAAACATACAATTACCAACTGCTTTACGTAAATAAGTTTCCAATTGTTGAATGTTGAATTGGTGAACCAAATGTTGAAATTTAAAAACACAAGTGAATATATTTGTAACATTGGTTGAACATACAATTACCAACTGCTTTACGTAAATAAGTTTCCAATTGTTGAATGTTGAATTGGTGAACCAAATGTTGAAATTTAAAAACACAAGTGAATACATTTGTAACATTGGTTAAACATACAATTACCAACTGCTTTACGTAAATAATTTTCCAATTGTTGAATGTTGAATTGGTGAACGAAATGTTGAAATTTAAAAACACAAGCGAATACATTTGTAACATTGGTTAAACAGACAATTACCAACTGCTTTACGTAAATAAGTTTCCAATTGTTGAATGTTGAATTGGTGAACCAAATGTTGAAATTTAAAAACACAAGTGAATACATTTGTAACATTGGTTAAACATACAATTACCAACTGCTTTACGTAAATAAGTTTCCAATTGTTGAATGTTGAATTGGTGAACCAAATGTTGAAATTTAAAAACACAAGTGAATATATTTGTAACATTGGTTGAACATACAATTACCAACTGCTTTACGTAAATAAGTTTCCAATTGTGGAATGTTGAATTGGTGAACCAAATGTTGAAATTTAAAAACACAAGTGAATACATTTGTAACATTGGTTGAACATACAATTACCAACTGCTTTACGTAAATAAGTTTCCAATTGTTGAATGTTGAATTGGTGAACCAAATGTTGAAATTTAAAAACACAAGTGAATACATTTGTAACATTGGTTAAACATACAATTACCAACTGCTTTACGTAAATAATTTTCCAATTGTTGAATGTTGAATTGGTGAACCAAATGTTGAAATTTAAAAACACAAGTGAATACATTTGTAACATTGGTTGAATATACAATTACCAACTGCTTTACATAAATAAAACGAAATATAAACCTGTGTACGTGATACTATTACAAAATTTTGAGGAGGGACTAAAACCGTCCCACCGTGAATTACGGTGCATCAAGAAGGTGGGACACATATGATCCCACCGTGCCTCAAAGAGTTAAGGAGGGACCTCTATGTGGATGAAGTCAAAAAAGTTCTTTTTGTTTTGTTTATAAAGTTATTTTAAAACCTATAGAATAACAACGCATTGGTATTTGAAGTAGAGTACAAAGCTATTGTTGCGAGAACCTATACATGAACCTATAAAATAGATTTTATAAATATTTATTGTTACATTCCGACGTGTCAACAAGGAATTCGAAGACTTTATGTTTCCGGGTCGTATTATAATTATTTAATTAAACATTTGCGGACTTATGTATATATAACATATTTTACATACTTTTGCTCATAGGACATTCTGGTGCAGTTTGATCGTTCAATCCTGGGACACCCTGTATATTATACATATAATATTATTCGTATATCGTATGAAGGACATAAATTACTCAAATGTATCCGCAATTGTTACGATACGTATAAAATAAAATGACACTATGTGCGAGAGCACTTAGCGAGCACAACTTGTTTCGAAAAATTAATGCGAGTGTTTCGTGAATGTCGCAAGTTGGTGCGTGCTCTTTTAACTGACCGTAAAAGCGTCTTCGATAAGAGACATCGACTCGAGTTTAAAGGGTGTATCGGTAAAAGTATCGAGACGCGAAAGTGATATGTAGAACGTTCGTGTTGGATTTTGGCATAAATCTTGAATTTATATTTGGAAATAATCTTAACACTAGATTTACGGTGAATTAATGACAATTCATATTCAAATCGAAATTAAGGTACAAAAATAAGTAAATAATGGACGATAAGTAAACTAACTCACACAATGATTCTCTATTTCGATGAAGCATAATTTACATTTGGACAGAAGCTTCTTACTAATTTTCGTAATTTAAAATAAGCAATCTAACATTCATCATTCTGACGGGTTCCGTAAATCTAGTGTTAAACGTATTTATTACTTTGTAAATCTCTATACAGGGTGTCCTAAAAGTGTTGAAGGAGCCGGAAATGGGAGGTAGGTGAGGTCATTATTAACAACTTTTTCATTTACAAAAATGTCGTATGGGGCTTCATTTTTAAATTATTAACGAAAAACGCTGACCAATCAGAGCGCGAGTAACAGTGACCGTCACCGTAAACGAACGTATGAGCATCGCGATGATACGACAACCCTGAGCGCGCGCGATTCTCGCGCTCTGATTGGTCGGTGTTTTTCGTTAATAATTTAAAAATGAAACCTCATACGACATTTTTGCAAAGGAAAAAGTTGTTCAGAATAACCCCAGCTACCTCCCATTTCCGGATGTTTCGTTCGTTTTAGTTAAAACGAATTTAGTTTAAAAAATACCTATTCTAACAAGGGGACATATCCAACCTGAATACTCCGATTTTAATGAAACTTATGTAGAAGATAGTTCTCAAGAAAATATTTGACACGTATTTTTTATATCGGCCATCGTTCACATTGAAGGGGTGATAACAGCCCCCAAAGTTAAGGTCTCAAAGTATATTTTTGGGAATATCTTTGGAACTAAAGGAGATAATGGAAAGCTTTTTTTTGTAAATTCTGAGTCTTTAAATAGTCAAGTATTTTATCACGTATTACCTCAATAAATATTCATCCTTTTTCTGGGGAGCAAAACTTTGTAATTATTCAACAATCCGGCACGCTGGGAAGCTTTTGCCCGAAAGATTTTTCTCCGCGGCGAATAATAATGACGCAAATCAAGATGGCGGTATCGGACGAGATAGTTTGCGCGCGCGTGCACGTATCGTCGAACAACCGTTGAACAACTTCATGTAAATTTCCCGTAAACAATCCCGACGAGTTAAATCCGCGGCCGCCGAAATTAAAGCATCGCTCGGCTTTTTAATTTTCAAATGGCTAGCTTAGATAGAATGCAAATATGACAGCTGAGCATAAAGTTTAATTACGTGCTAGTGATAAAACCTGCAGGCCGGTCGGGACAGCCCCGGCGACGCAATTAAAAAATATTAAACCCCGGGCCATCCCTCTCTCCCTCTCTCTCTCTCTTTCACTCCCCTCTGCCCCTTCGACCGTCCTCTATCTCCGGGGTTTATTCTATGGGCTTTTTTGAGTGGAAAATAATCGCTAAAATGGCTTTTGCCAACTAACTCGCGAGCAAATATTACGAGTATGCGAGAGAGGAGCACAGATTAATTATCCGATTCATTGCATTCGACGGGCTGGATGTTTGTAACACTCGAACGATGCCAGAGAGCCACGTGTTACTAAAACCAACAACCGAATGAAAAAAGCACGGGAACGATAATAAAAAATGTGCACGCCGTCAAATAAAACAGGAAATGGCGGCGGTCATTTAACCCATTAACACGATGAATGCCGCGGTACGTCGACGACCGATAACTCGAATTAGACGTGAACGATCATTTATGGTCCATTTGGACAATTATTTCGTTTCGTGTTCGAACATTCCTTCACTAGGAATATATGCATAGATACAGGTACTCGTAGATCAATGAATTTAAGAATGAGACGTTGAAATCTAGAGATTTGGAGATATTTCGGAATCTAGACATATTTTAGGTTCTCAGCGGTATTCGGGGATATTGGGAATGAAATAGGCACTTAGGGACATTGGAATGTAGCGATGTCGGGATCTAGATATATTCGTGAGCAGGACTATCGGTATCAAGGGTATCGGTCCAAAGGGATATCGATTCATAGGAATATCGGATCGTTGGAATATCGAAACATAGGGATATCGGTACGTAGGAATATCGATGCGTAGGAATATCAGTACGCAGGAATATCGATGCGTAGGAATATCGGTACGCAGGAATATCGGTACATAGAAATATCCGTGCGTAGAGATATTGGTGCGTACAGATATCGGTGCGTAGGAACATCGGTGTGTAGGAATATCGGTACATAAAAATATCGGTACATAGATATATCGGTGCGTAGGAATGTCGGTGTGTAGGAATATCAGTGCATAGAAATATCGGTACGTAGGAATATTGGTATATAGGAACATCGGTGCGTAGGAATATCGGTGCGTTACGAATATCAGTATACAGGAATATTGGTGCGTTGGAATATCGGTACGTAAGTAGGAATATCGGTGCGTAGGAATATCGATGCGTAGGAATATCAGTACGCAGGAATATCGATGCGTAGGAATATCGGTACGCAGGAATATCGGTGCATAGAAATATCCGTGCGTAGGGATATTGGTGCGTACAGATATCGGTGCGTAGAAACATCGGTGTGTAGGAATATCGGTACATAGAAATATCGGTACGTAGATATATCGGTGCGTAGGAATGTCGGTGTGTAGGAATATCGGTGCATAGAAATATCGGTACATAGGAATATTGGTATATAGGAACATCGGTGCGTAGGAATATCGGTGCGTAGAAATATCAGTACGTAGGAATATTGATACATATGGATATTGATGTGCAGGAATATCGGTGCGTAGGAATCTGTATGCAGGGATATCGGTATTTTAGTGATATAAGTATTTATGGATATCAGTATGTAGAGATATTGACATTCAGATATATCGGTGTCTAGCGTTATGAGTCCCTAGAAAGAATGTGATTTTGTGATATAAGAATCTACGAATATTAATTGTCTAATAACCCCGAATATCAAATTCGCCGAAAAAAATATTTCTAATTATAAATCGATTACATACACATTATTCCATAAAAATATGTAACGCAATATTTTTCTTTAATAAATGCGGTAAAATCCCATATTAGTTTATTTCGTACTTTGACGACGACATACATATAGCCGCAGACCGAATGTAATTTCGAAACAGAGTACTATACAAAAGGATTATCAGCATGGCCCCGTTTTGTACTTAATTGATTTACAAGTAGAAAGAGCCTTTTTATATGGCGCTCTTCAATTAATGCCATTTAATGCCGATAATAGAAACGACGGGGAGAAGGAGAAGGAGCTTTCAGAAGCAGAACAAACGGTGCTATTGATTAACAGTGTTTCGTGCAGCTCGTTGTTCGCCGACTATTTTTCTCGTCGAATTTAACGCATTCCCGCTCGCCATTTAAACGGATAATCACTATAGCCTTATAACTTAATAATGGCCGAAGATTAAAACGGGTTATTCTTACTTTCGGTTCCCTTTTAATCGAAACGCATCCACTTTTCACCGATCAAAGAGGCATTAATCGGTGTTCGATCAATAATTAATAGTATCGAGAAGCCTGTTAACACGTTCATTACCGTAGATGATGTAGATATTTGTTCTGGTACATATTGAATCGTGTCGACCGCTGTAATTGCGTTAGATATTTATAGATATTCTAATTACGCTCGATGTTTACCCGATATTGGGGCTGCAGAAATTGAGACTACAAAACGGAAATTATCAAGTTCTCGTCAGAGAAGAAAGAAGTTAATCGACTAGTAATTGTATTGATCGATACTTTTAATAGAAGTTAGGAACATTTAATAGTTTATAAAGAATTAACTAGGTTATTAAAAGTGTATTTTCTTTCCGACAATTTTTCAAATGAAAAATATTCTTCCGTTGTTATTTTCTTCTTAAAATTATTTTCAGTGAATCGAACATCTTTCTTTCTTATTTTTACATTGCGTGTTACATAAATTCACATGCGAGCATTCGCGTTGTTAACAATACTCGCGAAATACAATCGATATTTGTTTATTCTCCCTTTATTTATTGTTTCTTCCTGAATTTTACAACTACCATCCTTCCTATCTTATCACACTTTTCTTTCGACCTAAACTAAATTTTGTTAATACTAAAACTACTCAAATTACCGTTTTACAAATTTCCTATTTCAAATTACAACATTTGTTAACACGGTTTTCTTGAAATCTATCCTAATTCCCATCAAGATGAAGAATTAATACACGTGAGTCGATTCATGTCTCATCACTTGTTCATTTATTTTCAACTTCATTTTTCTTCATTTTTATAAAATATATAAATTTGTTTAAAATTCATTTTTACTTCAAAGTAATTGTGCATCGTACGTCGGTATTTTAAGTGTTAATTTCTTTTTCAATTCGGTATTCATTCGGGTACGATTCTTTCGATCAACACGAAGAGTTCACTAAGCTTCGGTAAATAGAAATATTTGGACGAAAATACGTAAAAAGAGGGCGAAACAACGATGGCCACGATCGATTTATTTCGGGACAGGCCGTGTCACGGTCCTCAATTAGTTCTACAAATGTTTTCTCGTTAACCCCTCTATAACACAGGCCGACCGGTATCGCGCCATTGAAATACGACATATCAATGCGTCGGGGCTAAAAGCCTGCCGATATCGACACTCGATAATCTTTTACTGACAAATTATGGTTAATGGCGCGAAACATTCAACTCCGGATAATTTATTGGACACTGCTTTTTAGTAATCGGTCTGCACCTTTTGAATATCGCGGCTGAGCGCGAATCTAATCAAATTTAAACCTTTTACTGTACGACGCGAGAATGCGTTCGGTGTGTTTGGTCATTCGTTCGTGATAGAACGAATTTGTTAAGCCGTATTACAGCGATTAATTTCGTTATCGTGACCGGACACTGCTATTTTATTACGATCGCTCGGCCTGTTCGAACTTCTCGCGTATCTTTTGTTGTTCTTTCGTTCGTCGCGATTTTGAACGCGTCCATTTGTGGATTGCAGAAGTTATGGGTTTATAAAATTGGAGATACGATGATTTCGGAAATGGAAATCAGCAAATGGAAGACTTCCGATGGTGGAGAATTTACGATTCGTGGAATAGCAAGTTTTTTAATTTCAGTTCCGCCATTGCTTTGATTGTGAGCACTTTAAATTTACAAATTCATGAATTTCCCAAATCTACAATTTAGTAGATTGCCAATTTTCCAAATCTTCAGGTTGGTCACTTTCCTAAATTGCTAAAATTTTTCAAATTTCCAAATATCTTTAAATCCAATAATTTCACAAATTTCTTCAACTCCCAAAGTTTCAAAGTACCTGTTATGTTCCCAGTCCCGAAACTTGTCAAATTCTCAAATTGTCAGAATTATCAAATTCCTCAACACCAATTTCTAATATTGCAAGATTTTTCAATTTTATAAATTCACAAACTCGGAAATTTCCCAGTACATGATTTTCCTAAATTCTCCTAAACACCACACATCATTTTCCTAAATTATCTTAAACACCACACATCATTTTCCTAAATTATCCTAAACACCACACATCATTTTCCTAAATTATCTTAAACACCACACATCATTTTCCTAAATTCTCCTATACACCACACATCATTTTCCTAAATCATCCTAAACACCACACATCATTTTCCTAAATTATCTTAAACACCACACATCATTTTCCTAAATTCTCCTATACACCACACATCATTTTCCTAAATCATCCTAAACACCACACATCATTTTCCTAAATTATCCTAAACACCACACATCATTTTCCTAAATTATCCTAAACACCACACATCATTTTTCTAAATTATCCTAAACACCACACATCATTTTCCTAAATTCTCCTATACGCCACACATCATTTTCCTAAATTATCCTAAACACCACACATCATTTTCCTAAATCATCTTAAACACCACACATTATTTTCCTAAATGATCTCAAAGTCCCTAGTTCCCAAATCCCTCAAATTTCTCTCATTTTCGAATTTCTAAATCTCTGAGTTTTAAAACTCCGATATTTCCAATTTCCCAAACTGAAAACGTCAAATTCCTCAGAATCAAAAATCGTTTCCGAAACTCGAAAACACGATATACCCTCCTTATTCGCGAAGTAACCAAATGAAATTACGAAGATCGTGACCTGAACGGAGATCCTTAGGTGTCGGGGCAAATTTTTCCCCGTAATCTCGAACGAAGATCGTCCGGTTTTATGAGCTGCGCACGAATAGGATTGGCAGGAGGCCGATTGTACGGTCTCGGCTTTAATTTTAAAACAAACACACAGGGAACTCGGTTGAATCGCGCGGTAATTAGAGCTAGGAAGTTGCCGTTGACGTTTATTTTGGTCGCACGGAACGCGAACAACTTTTAATGAAATATGTCTGAATTATAGGAAGCCGTTACCGAAACGGGAAGACGGAAAGATTAAAGCACAACCGTAATTACTTCACGTTCATTAATTGCTTTTCCAAACCGTCGTGAATTAAATTATTGCGAACTTGGCTCATGCTAGACGAGACTCTCGTCCCGAAACTATTGCTAGACACCGGTTGTATCTCGTGTACGGAACAATTTTGCAGGATAAAAATAACCGGTTCATCCGCGAAAGCGACCTTTTCGTCCAGACGGATTTTCACTTTCGCCTCGTCTCGTTTTGCCAGCACGAACTACGGCTTATCCGTTAACCGAACAATTAAATTATCGCAAATTTTCAACTCCGCGCCATTTCGTTGGAACTTTATTAAACATCCTCCTGTTTCTCTCGGCGAATGGATGGGCCAATAAATTATTATAAAACTCCATTTTTCGATTGGTACGGTGACAGGATAGTGGATAAACTTCGGATAGGTACTGCCATTTTATTACCTATTTTCGTGATGTTCGAGTAATTGAATGATGAGTGCGATTCGTGTACCTGTAGAATTCGTATTTGAGATTCGTACTTCTGATTTGAAGTACACTAATATTTGGACGATACGTGTAATTCGGTTTTAAAATGTTATTAAACGTTTTTTGATATTTAATAAATGAAGTTAAATGTTGTTCAACATTTAATACAAAAAGTTGACTGTTCTTTGACATTTAGTAAAAAAAAAAATTAAACGTCGCATAACATTTAGTGAAAAAGATTAAACGTTCTTTTACATTCAATAAAAAAAAATGAAATGTTCTTCAGTATTTGCTAAAAACAAATGTGACATTCTTTCACATTTATTACAAAAAGCGAACTGTTCTTTGACATTTAGTAAAATCAAATGAAATGTTCTTTAACATTTTCTGAACATTTACTGAAAGCAAATGAGATGTTCATTGATATTTAGTTAAAGAAATTAAATGTTCTTGTACATTCAGTAATTACTAAGTATTTATTAAAAACAAATGTTCTTTAACATTTACTAAAAACAAATGAGACGTTTTTTGACATTTAGTAAAATCAAATGAAATGTTCTTTAACATTTTCTGAAAGCAAATGAGATGTCCATTGATATGTAGTAAAAGAAATTAAATCTTCATTGACATTTAGAAAAAAAAATTAAGTATTCATTAATATTCATTAAAGAAATCTTATTTGAATGTCCTTAAATGTCCACCAACAGTTGTTCAAAGAAAATTGCATGTCCATTTGATGATTTCGCGCCTGATTCATATTTTCGACAACAGATTAAACGCGCGTATACAATAATCCTTTGATTATACTCGTCTTCATTTGTACTCCAGAAATCAACCCTAATGAATCAGGATGACGACATTCGAATAATCGAACGTTCGTCGCGAACGAGTTAAACAAACAGGTGCCGATCGTTGCTGGTCCACGCGGGTTGAAAATAAGTCGGAAAATCGACGAAAGCGAAGTCGCAGCCGATGGCGAGCGTTTTATCGCGAACGTGCTAAAAGCAAAATCAGCCCGATACGGCAGTGAACCTTTTAGCGTGTCCGCGGGTGAAAGCGAAAACGCGGAGGAGCCTCTTGTGTCCGTTAGAGGCCAGCTGCCTTTATTTCGATTCGGGATCGAACGTTCTGTGGGATTATAGGTACTGACAATAATAATTCGTGTTCGTAGCTCCGCTCTTCGATAAATTTATTCTGTGATGCCCGGTTTACTTCGATACCTCGATATCGAAGCCAAGGAATAGGGATCACTTAATATATTCAATTAAGGATCGACAATTCGCGGAATGTTCTAACACTTTTATTATTCGCACTGGTTGAAATTACAGAGAACAAGAAAATACATGTTAGCGGCAACGTATTTTTGAGGATCAACGAAGGCAATTAGCCCGCCGCTATTTTGCTTTCGGACCATTTATGATAGGGTGTTTGTATGAATGGCAACCCGGGCGGTCGACGATGGCCAGTGACAAGAAGTCACGTAGCCATCGGGTGTCGCCGGGTTGATTGTTTAAAAAGAGGCATGGGAATGTTCTGGAAAAGGCAAGCAGCCCGACGTTGTATTGCTTAAGGGTGTTGTTCTTTAAGGATCTGGCCACGGAGTGGGGAAGGCAGGAATGCCTTTTGGTAAGAGGACGAAGCTTGACCTCTTGGCACTTACCCCAGAACCTTGATCGACATAGCATCAAAATAACAATTTCTCTAACATACAGATGTGGTTGAACTAAGGCTAACTCGAGAATCGTCGACTCAGATCTTTCATGCATTTTCGGGATGGAATGGTTTAGAAGGGAAGAAGAAGGGTGTTTTGCAGGCGAAGGGTTAGGAATGAGTAATAGCAAACTTTGGTGACTGTTTGGAGATTAGATTGTGGATGAGCCAGAGATGAGTAATAGGAGAAAAATATTTGTGATGAGTGCGTAATAATACGAAAAACTAAAAACCACTGACTACACGCCGGTTACTCCTCCTCCACGAAAGTTACTCTTCCACCTCTCATTGAGAGAAGAGGAAAGAAATATAGTTAGAGAGAGAAAACTAAGAAAGTGGTGAAAGACCGAGAAAACCGTCGAGAAAGTCGGAAAGGGAGAGTCACAGCGGAAAAGTGTTGTAAAAAAGGAAAGTGAAGAGGTTCGCAATGGCCTAAGAGTTGACGCTGACCAAGCCCCGGCGAGATCTACAGTATATAAACGAAGTCCGAATTGTATAAAGATTACACACTTAGTGTCTGATCGAGACCTTTGTCACGCGAACCTTCGCACTTTTATGCGTGTATCAGTGAATCTCAACGCTGTTCTTGAATCTTTATAAATAAACGTGATTTTATTGTGAAAGTGTAATTCTTCTCCAATACCTCCACCTGTATTAATTACAATTAATCCTCCTGTACAGATAAACAGTCCCGCGTAAAATTCAGCCTGCCTAAGAGGTTCATTAGAACAAATGCTAAACCCATTGACTGCCGCGCATATTTAGCGCGTCGTGCCCTGTATGCCACGGTTTTATTTTAAAGAAAGCATGAAGTTTTAAAAAATATAATAATATTAAGTTACTGATATCATATTGCAATGGCATTTACAGTATTTTTATTAAAAAGAAAAACTCTACGAGGTAACTGCTAGCTGGAGTCACAGAATAAGACTGCTGTGCTGAGTGCCACGTACAAGTAGCCAATCTAAACTTGCAGCACCCACTACGAGATATCTCGTAGCTGACAGTTTTGGTACAGACGCTTACTACGAGACATCTCCTAGTTGGCAATCAACGGGTTATCCGCGGGTATCAGTAAATCGGCGAATAAGAACGGGGACAAAGGTGAGAAAGTAAGCGGTCCGCGAGAAGACGCTCCTCATCGACGAGACGAACGTTCAATTATCGAGCCATCCCGTAGCTTGGCCTCCCCGCCACGCAACGTCCCGCCTTTGCTTGTTCTTCGTTTCCTCCTTTTCTATTTCCTCTCTCTTTTCTTTCTTTTTTTTTTACCCTTTTACCCACGAGATTCCGCTTCGCGCATTTCGCGAATGGCCGATCGCTATTAAACGGAACGAAACAGAGCGGGCGAAAGAGGGCGAACCGAAGGCAGACGCCGGTGATCGCGGGGGTACGATGGAGAAAGAACGAGAGATGGAATAGAAAAGGAGTGCAACGGTAATGGTGAAAAGGGAGGGAACACGGTAAACAGAGAGAGAGAGAGAAGGAGAGAGAGAGAGAGAGTAAAAGAAGAGAGAGGAAGCTCGCGCATCGTGCCGGCACTTAGGCCTGGCTTTTAATCTTCGAGCCTCGAGAAGAGCTCTAATTAGAGCTGGCTCTAGCTCTAGCTACGAGCCCGGGCTCCGTTATAAGCAGGAGTTAGAGTAGGTAGGCGCACGGGGCAAGAGGAGCTGCTGGAGGTATGTTTAGTTTTTAGCCGAGCGCGCAGTTACACGCGGTGGTAATTAAAATCTTGATTAATGCACGTGTCCATCAGGACTGCCTCTAATGAACTTTCACGTCGCCCGTGCTCGTAAGTCCACGCGAAACCGTGATCGTCTTCCCGGATGATCCTAATCGTTCCAGACGAGCAGACGGACAGAACTGCCAACGGTGAACAATCCGGATCGACTATTGTTTTTGGCCGTCTTCCGTACGTTTTACGCGTCCCTGTTTGCAACTCGCATTTGGTCACGGTTTACGAAAACTCGGACGTTTCAGGAGATGGCCACCCGGGGACGGGTACGTTGAGGAATAATGAGTTATGCTGATCGGCAACACGAGGTGGCACGCGTATGTAAGTCTCCGTATATCGTGAACGTGTACATACTCCCAACACCGGATGGTGGAGCATATTTTTTTCGTTCTACGATCGTGATATAGATCTCAGATCTATCTAACAAGTTTTTATTTCTTGTGTTCAAATTGGGAATTTTTGTAATTCATGATTTTCGCGGTTTCGAGTTACCGAAGATTTATTTTTCTTTTAACCTTCTGTTTTTCGATTATTAATATTCTATCTGATTCATCTATTAATTTTTATAAATTACAGCCGTTTAAAATTTCTCGATTTCGCAAATTTTCTTTTATATTCTTATTTTCCAATCATAACATTCTTGTGTTTCGGGATTGTTTTATATTTAAGTCAAGTTATTGTGTTGTAGAAGTTTTTCATGTCCAGCGGATCAAATTATTAAATAAAATGGCGTTATGGAAGATATATGTTGCTTTTAACCTCTTGTTTTTAGATTATTAATATTTTATCTGATTCATCTATTAATTTTTATAAATTACAGTCGTTTAAAATTTCTCAAATTTTCTTTTATATTTTAATTTTCCAATCATAAAATTTTTGTGTTTCGTAATTGTTTTATATTTAAGTCAAGTTATTGTGTTATAGAAGTTATTAGTTTTAACCTCATCAAATTATTAAATCAAAGTACAAATTAACTTATTGATTACCATTGTGTAAACGAGTACATGTGACCTAATATTATATGACAACGTGTAGCATATAATATGTGTGTCTAATGTTGGAATTACGTTTATGAAGGATCGTTCATTTTCGAACCGAACCTCTTAAAAAACCAAATTATATCCCATTCTTTTGTAAATTCAGCACTAAGCGCGTACGCGCGAACATCGTTCTCATTTTCCGACAGATTTTGCAGTTAATTTTACGTTCCTGCGAAATCGGAAATAATAAAATAATGATTACATAAAAATGTGGTTAGTTCGATAAATTCCTTTTCATACAAAATCATTTCACCCTAAAAATATTGAATCTATGTGAACGCCGTAACTTCAAGGTAAAAATACCTCGCGAAGTTCGCATCGGGTCAGAGATCTTCCGTTAAAATTCGTTAATACGAACAATTCCGAATTAGCCAGAATAAAACGAGAAACCGGTCCGTTTGACGCAGGATAAATTCGACGACAACGAAGAGAATAAATTCGCGAATAATGATTATCCGAATGTAGATAATTGAACGCAACTTTGTCGATGCGATATCTACAAAGCGATTTTCGTGCGCGTATCACTTCGATTTTCATGGCACCACGATTTTATGCGTATTCGTGGAAGCATGCGCGTGTATAGTTCGGTTTAATTAACCACGGCCGATGGGTAACCGATTAAATATCGCGGAATTTTTCGAAATTCGACTAATTTATTTAATACAATCGGGAACAAGCGCAGCAAGAACAAACGATATCCCCGGTATTTTATTTCGCTACATGTTATTCGTTCGGCCGGTCGGTAATTTAATCACCTGTGTGAATGTTTAATAAGCAAACCCCGTGCCCTTTGTCCTTTTGAATTCCATTTAAGCCCGGCAAACTTAAATCAATTCATATTCGACGAAACGTTCCCCGTTGTTACTGGATAAGAATCGACCGAAATGAAAATGGTTCGCCAGCGACGTCGAACTCTCGTTCATTGTTCTGTCCTCCTTTTTCCCTTTCTCTCCTCTCTCTCGCTCTCTCGTCTTTTTTTTGCCACCGGCGAATATCAAAGCCGACCACTGTAATTAAAGCGATATTCAATTGAAAAGCGATGCTTAAAAATACACGCACGATTCTGACATCTCGCCGCTGGTTAATAAACTCGATATTTCCCATTACGAGGCGATCGACAAAACTTTTCGAAGGCGGACGCACGAATCCATGGGGTTAAACATTCCTTTTACGGTGTAGGTACTCGTTGAAACCCCGTTTCCGACGCGCAGGAGAGTAACAGAGGTTCCGTTTATTAATTTTCGGTAAAGGACACCGTAAGCAACATCCTAAATAATTTTAAATAATTCATCTGTCGCTATTGGCGTAAGTTTCAGACGTACCCTGCAAAATTACCGTTTCAACGCATTACTTTGATGTGCTCTGAACTTCCTTACTGGAAAGGACTTTTGTAATTGGAGTATCTTTAAACTTTTTGATTGAAAACGTTAATCAGTTTTTTAGAAATTATTCTCTATTATTAACTGTTGTCCACTTCACTAGATTCAAACATCACATAAATATTTTTTCACTAAATCGAGACAATATAGATTTAATTAAAATATATTTATTCAAATTGATCTATTGGACCAAATGGTGACTGTGCGTCGCCGATCGAGTGCAAAGGGTTGAATATTTTTTATATATATATTTTAACGTGTATCAATAACATAATTTAATATGTTATTTTAATCAAAATGCAGTTAACACATGCATCGTCTAAAACTAATTTTCCCAGTGACTGAACCCTTTTCGAAAGTATCTTTACTGTTAGCAAATAGCGACTGTAAAACATTCTGGTTAAAATGTTTCAACGTTTTTGAAATTATTTTTTATTATACATTGCCAATATCGTTTCACCGTGTTAAAACATCACGATACTATAAACGTAGTCAAAAGTTATTGATTAAAAATTGCTGCGTTAAATCAAACGTCAAGTGAGATTCGCCAAAGGGTTAAAATCGTGATTACTGTTGTATTATATCGTTTCTGATGGAATTATGATAAAAATCGGCGCGACCGGGGTTCCCTCGGGAATCACGAGGCAGTTAACGAAAGAAACACAATTAATTAAATCCCGCCAGGAACAGCGGTTCCCGAAATCGTGACGCTAAGAGATCGCCGGCGGAGTTTCGACGAATTCGTTGGTTTTCCCGGCTGAAAAGTGAAAACAGACAAACAGAGTCCCCTGGCATGAACGGTGGTCACGGAGGCAGATATCATTAAATCACAGAAACAGCCTCTGTTATTGACTCCGTGGACAAATTTATCGTTAGTCGGGTACGCGTTTCGTTGTATAGTGCTCCTCCACGTCCCACCCGTTCTACAACCCCCGCACCACCCCCCACCACCCCTTCCGTTATCCGCAACCCCCAACGTTCTATCCCTTTCCAGGATCAACGTGCCCGCGCTACGTCATTGTTCTGGTTTATTCGGTGATTTGTGGATTTTACTGCCAACCCCTTACGCCCCTCTTCGACTTTCGCGTTCCTCTTCCTTGTACACCCGCGGGCAACGCGGTCTTCCTTCGGGTGACAACACGCGTGTGTACTTGACCATCTCTTTTTTTTAGTCCCTAACGTTTATATTTGTAGATTTTTTGGTGAAATTTCGAAAGGGTAACAAACCTGCAATTTTTTCTACAGGGTATCTAATAGGTGTTATACTTTCGTTCTGTAATAATTCGAGTATTAAGGGTGCAGGTTTTATTTTGGACATCTATAGATTTTGAGTATTACTAGATCTTCAAGTTCCCGCGTTCACCAATTTTCATGTCCTTCAAATCTTTCAATTTTTTAGATTCCTAGATCCCTATATTTTTAAATCCTCAAAATCCTAAATCTCTCGAATTTCTAGATTTGCAAATTTCTAAATTTCGAGATTTCTAAATTCCTCGAATTCCTTGATTTAAAAATTTCTAAACTCCAATTTGTAAGTGTCACAAATTTCTACATCTTCAAATTTGTAAATTTTCCAAATTCCTGGATTCTTATGTTCTTAAGTGTCAAAATATCCTCTAATTTCTAATTACCCAAATTTCATGACTACCAAATCTCTTAGTCCTCAAATACTCAAATTTACCAAATTCCTAGATCTCCATACACTTGTATCCGCAAATTCCCACATTCTTCAATTTGAAGATTAATAAATCCCTAGATCTCTAAATTTCCCAACTTTCACGTTCCCTAAACCCCTTGAAGCCTTAAAAATCCAAAGCTCGAAAATTCCAAGGTCTCCAAACTGCTAATATCTTACATCCCAAACATCCGCTATCCCAAAATTGCCAAACTCCAAAGTCATAGACAAATGATCAACACTTCAAAATTCCAAAATGCCGAATCCCTGAAGCTCGAAAATCTCACTGCCCCAAATATAGAAAGAGCGAAATCCTCGATATCGTAAAACCTTACATACCAAAAATACGATTTTTCTCTAAGTTCAATGCCATCGTCGCGTTTCTCGCGTTCGGTATGCGCGTAGATCGCATAAATCAGCGGCATTGTCTCTCCCGTTGGCTTATTAGATCCTCTGATCCGCGAGCGATCTTCCTCATTGTTCCGGCACGATTATTATCGATCGCGTTCACGTGCTCGCCGATAGACGCGAGGATGTTTCGCGCGCGTAAATCTTCCCGGTATGAAGAAAGGTTCGGGCCATTCGTGGCCTAATCTCGTATCGATCTTTCTCTTGTCAAGATTCGTAGGAACGGAGGCCGCTAGTTGCCACCTGCCAGCCAACAATGGCCCAATTATACCGGTTGGTTGGCATCTCGCCGATAAAACTGCGACTACCGGCTCGATACGAATCGTTTGCCACCGATGCACAATACGCTTATGCGGCCATTTACGCGATAACGCGCTGTGCCGGCTACAGGGTAACGAAAAGCGTACATAATGTCAACGGGAGCTGACTATGCGAACGCTAGTGAGACTCTTTTCAACGGGGGTAGTAAATGATCCAATTATCGGTCGTATAAGAAGACCTTTCAAAACACCTTTTCTTGTTATCGATCGACATTTTTCGAATGGATGTTCATTATTAGACTTTGGACTTATTGACTTTCTAAGTAAATCGATGTTTGAATGGAACAACCAGTTAGTCTGTGATAATTGTTGTTGGAAATTATATTTGTTCTCGTGTTTTTTTTTCTATTTGGCGCTGCAGTTATTTGTAATTGTATATTATATACACAGACGCTTTATGGTTTGTTGTTGTTACAACGTGAATAATTAATTTGCGATTAGGAATTGCGATTGATGATGCACGACTATGATCAACAAATATAACTAACTACTATAATTGACCATCTCTTTAATGATTACGTACCTGAAGTATTCATGATAACAATAATCGTCGGTTAAAAAGGACAATTACAATCAACAGCTACAATGAACAACCGCAGTCAGTAACTACAATCTACAACTACAATGAAAAATTACAAATAATAATTACAATCAACATATACAATCGCCAACTACAACCAACAAGTACAATCGATTGGTACAATGGACATCTGCAATGAACATTTACAATTAATAACTACAATCAACAATTACAATTAATAACTACACTGAACAATTACAATCAACAGATACAATGAACAAATACAATTAATAACTACATCCAGCAGCTACAATCGACAGTTTGAATGGACAACTGCGATGAACAATTACAACTAATAACTACAGTCAATAAGTGGGTCGACAGTTACAATGTATAAAAGACATTTTAATAAAAAGTTACAACAAATATATAAAATAACAAAGAGCTGCTATGTTTTTCAATATCACAAACATTATTGGAAATAGAACACGAAGATTTATTTATATAAATGAATGAAGAAATTTTGTTAAAAATGAATTTATATAATTTTCTAGGCAAGTCAAACACTGTACTTAATAATTCTTAAAATGGAGTTGACATTTCATTGAAATACACGATTGGTACCGGGCGTAGAGACTGATAATTAGTCAGCGAAATAACTAATTTGGCAAAGATTAAACCTTTAACGAGTGTTTAATCGGTTAATCAACGTAACGGCGTGAACCGGATTATTTCGACCAAACGATCGTTCAAATGGGAAACCATTAATAATCAAAATGTTTTCCGTACTGTTAGTGTGTTCTCTGTCCTGATTAGTCGAATTTACCGTTAATCGTAAATGCGTCGGCTGTGCTGTAATTCCATTATGCTTTATTTTGTATGCTTTATTCGGGACGGGATAACAAGTTAGATTATAATACATGTATACAGGGTGTCCCAAAACGAACGAAACATCCGGAAATGGGAGATAGCTGGGGTCATTCTGAACAACTTTTTCCTTTGTAAAAATGTTGAACGAGGCTTCATTTTTAAATTATTAAGGAAAAACACCGTCCAATCAAAGCGCCGACCACTACTACTGTCTCTTAGCGCGCGAGATTCTCGCGCTCTGATTGGTCGGTGTTTTTCCTTAATAATTTAAAAATGAAGCCTCATCCGACATTTTTGCAAAGGAAAAAGTTGTTCAGAATGACCCCAGCTATCTCCCATTTCCGAATGTTTCGTTCGTTTTGGGACACCCTGTATAACTGTAAATACTGACGGTGAAGTATTGTTACGCGTTATAATATTCCTTTTATTAGTACAATACATTCGAATACGTCATATTTGAACACGAAAGACAATTCTATGTGATATTACATGGTATTGTCAGATTTAATTCATATATGTTGCATAATGATGTGTTTATTGATAAAAACTTGGTTGCTATTTTGACTCATAGTGGTAGATTATGCTCAGTTTGATATAATTTTATATTGCGGTCATTTTGAATAATTGTAGGTTATGATTACTAACTCTAGGTCATAGTTACTTTGGCAATTGTAGATCACAGTTTAACTCTTGATTCTAGATAATGGTTACTTTGACTCATAATTCGAAATTATGGTTATTTCGTCATATAATACTAGATTATTACGATACATAATACAATATTACGGTTTCGTAGACTCATAATTCTAGGTTATGGTTACATTGATTCGCATTTATATGCTTCCTGATCTGATGAAATGCTAAACTATACCGCAACATAAATTAAATTATATTATATTATTAAATTAAATGATATTCAATTTTAAGTTATTTTGAATGTTAAATGTCTGAGAATGTTAAATATTCTCATGTATACAAATATAATACTTTTCAAATGATATTTACAAACTTCATATGCTTTGTATACTTTGTTTTACCAACTCTTGCAACTCAACGTGAAACTTTCAGACGTTGGAAAATAATACCTACCAAAAGCAACAATTACAATCGTACATATAACAAAGTTGGAAACAAATGCAAATAAAAATGGAAGATGTTAGGTCAGGTTAATAACGTATTAATTTTATAATTAACAATATACTACTATTATAGTTGACAATTAAAACACACACAGGCAGGAAGAGAGACATAACACCTACATGATGAACCTACCACACGATCCACTAACATTGAGCTACATAAACAATATTCATTCAGATTAACTCACTATAATTAACAATTAAAGAAGATACAGACGGGACGGAAGACATAACATGTACACAATAGAATCATTGACAAGAATTGGCAGCGGATCCTTGTCTCGTAGACAACGACGAAATTATAGCGAATACATGCGGTTCTCGTCCAAGCTGCGGTTTGATTGCGGATGAGGACGTTGTACTGGTCCTTTCCGGTTCTTGGTTAGAAATTCGTCACTGTTTTGATTACTATGCCAGTTTCGAGCCATAAATGTTACTACCGTAATACCGGTCACTCTATATGCCCTACAGACATTCGCGATCCTTCTTCCGCAAACTGTATACGTATAATTTCACCTCTGACACGATTGCCAAAGACATAATCCAATACAGTGGACTCCCCTTATATTGCCGCTGACAGAACGGAAGATTCCTTGGATTGGCAATATAAGGAGAGTCTTTTCTGGAAGCTGTTGAAGATGGGTTTATAGAGTTGTTACGACCATCTCGTTAATTAACTAGACCATTTCCCCTTGGTTTTATACAAATTATTAATACAAAAGAACTATTAGGTAACGTCAATGAGAAATTAATTGATTTGCAATACGTCGTGAAATCTAATAAGCAAATAAAAATATTATTCTGGTTTGATATGGTTTGGTGTATTTGTTGGATATGCTGAAATAAAATCGTTAAGGTCATTCAATAAATATGAATTTTCTATGATTATTGGAAAAAGTATTAGAATAATAGCAAATTTTAAGAAACTTTAAACCCTACATTTGCGGATTTTTATGAACCAAATTTAATTTAAATTGAAACTAATTATAAGAATAGATAATGGATAATATGTAATATCTTAGTAAAAAATATCGTGCAATGTGTATTTTGAATTCATCTGGATATTCCCTTCAATATAATAAAAAAAATGTGTTCCTATTTGTAAAACTCGAGGACCTCGGTTTCGCCATGAAAACAAACTGTTTTCGAATGATTTTTTCACCGATTTCTATTGCACGCTCCACACTCCTTTCTAGTTCGAAACTTTTTCTATCAGACAGCTGCAAGTGGGTAAAAAATCATGCATCGCGTATACAGTTTTACACTCTAACTTCGACTCGTTCTTTTATTTCATTTCCAATTAAATATTATACCATATACTATACAATTTAATAAAATACCTACCATCGTATAATTTGCACTTAATTAGAAATTAACAATGAAATTGAAAAATACATAAACATGCGAGGAAACAGTATTTTATTCTTTATTATTTTTATTATTTAATATGTAATTAATAGAATGAGTACATATTTTAACATGTTTGAATTCTTTACATCACGTGTCGATAAAACATCCCTCAGCACACATGCTTTTCTCTCTCACGTTTTCCGTCATTCCCTTGTTTTTCATTCATATCAACCCACCAAAAATCATTTAAATCTTATCAACTTAACTTACTCAAGACCCTTACCGACACACTCTCATTGTAAAAATCTCACACGACAAACAACAAAATACAAATTAACATACACGCTAATTCTTTATTTCGATGAAAATCGACTCAGATCTCATGAAAAGCCTCTTAAAAAATTGCGTAATTTATAATGAGGAACTCGCTATTTGACCGTGAAAACGTTATTTGATCGGATTGGTAGTTTCACTGTTAAAATTAAAGGCGCATTACAGGTTTATCGTGAAAACTCAGAGACGGCATAAATGGCGTAGACCGAATTATAAAGCACGACGTCCGCAAACCACCTTAATTTCGAATTTCTATCCACCGTGGACGCGTGCCTTTTTTCTTCCCGCGAATAGGATGAAAAGGTAAAAAAAAAACGGTGCCATCCTATAAAAGGTTGTAATCATTACGCGAAACTCTCACCGTAATTATGTTCGTAATGATTACTCGTACAGATTCGTCTAACTCGGAACGTTAAATAACCGTGGCACCCATCCAGCAGCAGCCCCCGCCCCGGGCCGTGCTTTTCCCCTTAATTAAAAATCATGAATTAATCAGATCGTTAGTAATCAGGCGCTCGTCTTCTCGCGTGGACGTTCCTCCGTCTCTAAATCTTGCTCGTCTCGCCTCAAATAGACGTCGCAGTGCTTTTACGGTCCCTTTAGCCTTCCAACCCCATCGCCGCGGTGCGTTCGTTAAGGGCGGATTCATCCCCCAAATTAAATCAATTACCATACTAAGGCGGATTTTCGGAAAGCTCGCTCCCTGGCTTCCACCCCCCGGCTTTCATTTTAACGGCGCCTTTCGACGAGCTTGTCTCGCGCACCCCCTTCTCACCCCTTCGACTCACCCGCTTTTGCACCCCACGCTCTTCAAAAATAAACTTCGACCCGTGACGCGGCACCCGCACCCACCAGATAATGGATAGAACGCTTTTGGTGCAATTTCGAAAGGGTAACAAACCCGAAATTTTTCTACGGGTTTTTTCTTTGGGTGTACAATACGTTGTTATCTTTTCTTTTTTAACCCTTTGCACTCGAAAGGTGACTCACATTCACCATTTTGTTTAATACGGCATTTTGAGGGTGGTATTTTTTTTAAGCAAATCTATACGATTGCATATATGATGTATAAAGATAATAATACAGGTAATAGTTGCAATTAATAATCGAGAGATAACAACTTCAAAAGAATTCATCAAACATCTCAATCAGAAAGTTTTAGAGCTTTTACCTGCTACCAATAAAAATACCTTAGGTATTTTTTTTTTTTAATACCTTAAAAGGGTTAATTATTCGTGTTTAAGGGGTACCTGATTTTATTTCGAACAACTATAGATTTTCATATCGGGGATTCTTATTTCGTGGAGTTACAAATTTTTGTATTAGGGATCCATTAGTGCCTGATACAAACTTTACAGTGGTGTTTAAACATTCTTTCATTAGGGATTTATCAATTTTTAATTTATCGATTTAAACATTTTTGAATTTGGGATTTACAAATGTTTACTTTACACGTATAGAAATTTTTACATTACGAATTAATGGATTTTTGTATTGGATATTTACAAATTTTTGTATCGGAGGTTTAAAAAATTTTACTTCATAGGTTTGCAAATAATTATGTTGGGGATTTATAAATTCTTACTTTATACACTTCAAGATTCCTACATTAGAAATTCACAAATTATTACACTACAAATTTACAAGTTCTCACGTTACAGATTTACCAATTTTTACGTCACAGATTCGCAAATTATTATACTACAAATTTATAAATTTTTATATCGCGGACGTATAAACTTTTGCATTTCAGATTTACAAATTATTACACTACAATTTTCCAAATACTTATATTACAGAGTTATAATCTTTCATGTTATAGATTTATCAATTTTTACAGTACAGATTTAGAAACTTTTATATTACAGATTTACAAATTATTACACTACAATTTTCCAAATACTTATATTACAGAGTTATAATCTTTCATGTTATAGATTTATCAATTTTTACAGTACAGATTTAGAAACTTTTATATTACAGATTTACAAATTTTTAACTCCACAAACTTCCAGGTATTCAGCTCCTGACTTTGAATATTTATGAAGTTATACAATTTATTTATTTCCTAAATTTCGCAACCAATCGAGTAAGCAAACCAATATTGTACAACGATGGGATTCTTCGTATTCGTTGTGCATCATTTACATAGAAACTAAACGCGTCGGTGCCAGTCGTCTTTTGAATAAAGCGTTCTCGATATCGGCCGATAAACGCAGAAAGACGAACGACAATCTGGTATATATTCGACGGATAATTTGTATTCACCATTTCGGGCGATTAATCTGACGACTTTTGACCCTGTCATGCTGTCAGTCTGTCAGGAGCCGAATCGGTGTTCGTGTCGCGCGTCTCAACCGGTGATCGATCGATCCTCTCGATCCGTTATGCCTATTGTCAGATACAGATCTTCGGTTATCGACGAGCATCTCGACTCCGATCACGCTTATGCGGATTTATACCGAAAGATACAGCGTTGGGTGAAGAAAACAAAAGGAGTCTATTAAAATTTCATTGCCGAACGATCGGTTACGGGGATTTATTCTGTTTTTCTATCTGATTGTTTGTACGAGAGAACACGCGTTCAATATTTCATGCTTTCTCGAATTCTCGTGATGCTCCTGTTTCGGGAATTAATGCGTTTTTTGCGACGAAGGAGATAAGGGATTTGAAAATGATTCAGTTGGTCTCGGAGTAGTTACGGGTTAGTGACGCGAATGTCGATGAGACAAAATTTGAAAATGTATAAATTTATAAATTGCAATATTTCTGACATTCCAAAATGATGATTAGAAATTTCTGGAATATAGAAGTTTTAATGTGGCACGTTTTTACCATCTGACTTTTGGAAATCGTATATTCGGTCTCGAATGTTCGAAATGAAAAATGTCTGCAATATGGAATTTTTAAAGACTTAAATATTGAAAATTTCCACCTTCCAAATGCCTACTGTCAACAATCTTTGAATTGTCAATTGCTAAAATGTTACCACAACTCTTCAAATTTTTAATATACAAAATAATTGAAATTTAAAATTCCTCGAATTCCAAGTTCCTCAAATCACAAATTCATAAAATTCCAAGTTCCTCAAATTCCATATTCTCACAATCCCAAATTCCCAAAGTTCCAAATTTTTACACTCTCGGATTCCTAAAATCCCACATTTGCAAAATAAGTACCACGACATTGAACTCTTAAAATCCCAAATTTCAAGTCTCGAATTTTTAAAATTCGAAATCTCCGAATACCTACGATTCCAAATTCCTCTAATTCCACATTTATAAAATTCCAAACACCCACAATCCTGAATCCTCAAAACCCTACATTTCGACAATCACGAATTCCTAAAATTCCAAATATTCAAACTTCTACGATCCCGAATTCCTAAAATTCCAAAATTTCTACATTCTCGAATTCCCAAAATACCTAATTCCCAAACACCTGCGATCCGGAATTCCCATAATCCCAAATCTCCAATATCCCCCATTTACCATTTCCAAAACTTCTACCATCATAAATTCCCAGATTTCCAAATTCTAAGAATTCTTCATTCTCAAATGCTCCTACAATATATAACCGAATAAAAAAATTTGCAACCTTCAAAACAAAACAAAAGAATTTTTTCATCCCCTTCCTTTCATCCCTTTCTTCATATCATCATAACACTAATAATAACATCGTTCACATTCCGCTCATAAGCTTCTCGCGGGCCCTCAAACTGCCCATCGCTCTTTGTACACGCGACACACTGTGCAATAGTGTTAGAAACGGCCCGATAGTGTCAGAGTGGCACGAATGGTGTCTTTGTGGCTACGGTGGTTGGCAAAGCACGTTGTCGCAGTTCGAAATCGGGATATTGAATTCACGCCACTTCTGTTTTGACGCATCGCGGCTGGTGATATGACCTATCGGAGTTTATCAGCGGTCGGGCACGAGGAAGTGATTTTTTCGTTCTAACAAATAGCCTTTTGCGGTTTATCGAATTTCACCGGGATATCCGCCGGCGAGAAATCAAACGTGCGTCACCGACCGATCGAAAACCAAAGAGAAATCATCGAAAGATACACCGGTTCGCTTTTATAAACCGCGTTTCTTTCTCCGATTTTCTCGTTTATATTTGTAAACGGTATCCTGAACGTTTGGGATTTTCCGTTCGGTTCGAAAATCGTGGTCGATATTTCGCTTTCCGCGGTCGAAGGGTCTCTTTCGTTCCGTTCGCTTTGGATTAGGGGATGCGGATATATTCAATATTATCCCCTTCCTTCTTCGACATTGGGATATTTTACAATTTATTTTATTGATCGACAGTAATACTTTAAATAGGAAAAATAAATATTTGTGTGGTAAAATAATTCACTTCGGTAATAAATACGAATACATGTTTATTTTAACATAGTTATTTATTAAAATAATTTAGTTCAACTATGACGAATAGTTAATTCGTGTTAAAATAAAATATTTCAATTAAATACGTAAATAAATATGTATTTATCTATGTGTCATACCGATCAAGTAATTCAGTAAATTTATAGGTGTATCAAAACGTATTATTGATAAATTGTATATCAATTATTTCTATAAATAAACAGGTACTTAAATATGCATTGTTTAAATAGATACTCCAACAAATAAATATTCAAGTCACATTTTCAGTTCCTGAAATATTTTTGTAAGTTCATCAGTCACTTTCATTGTTAATGTTAATTTTTTCGGACGATCGCGATCATTTCTTTGCAATCATTTCAACTCGCGTGAAGATTTGAGCGTTTTCATTGAATCATGCTATTAAACGTTCAGATCATTATCCAGATTGGAACATGGTCCAGATTGGATCATTGTTTACACTGGATCATCGACTATATTGGAACATTGTCTATAATAGATCATTGTGCAGAAATAGCAGCTTTCTCTAAGAAAATATATTTCCCAGCTGCGTAAATTAATATCGGGGATAAAGACAACATAAACAGCGTTGTACTAACTCAAAAATAAATGCGGATATCGAAAAACACCGCGTAAATCGAGGGACTCCTTTCATGTATTATTGATACAGACTCATGTTTACCAAAATATATTATAATAAAATGAAATTCATATCTAAAACGTAGTTCAGTTAATATACAGGGTGTCCCAAAACGAACGAAACATCTAGAAATGGGAGGTAGCTGGGGTTATTCTGAACAACTTTTTCCTTTGCAAAAATGTCGTACGGGGCTTCATTTTTAAATTATTAAGGAAAAACACCGACCAATCAGAACGCGAGAATCGCGCGCGCTCAGGGGTGTCGTACCATTGCGATGCTCATACGTTTGTTTACGGCGACGGTCACTGTTACTCGTGCCTGCACGACGCCCCTGAGCGCGCGCGATTCTCGCGCTCTGATTGGTCGGTGTTTTTCCTTAATAATTTAAAAATGAAGCCCCGTACGACATTTTTGCAAAGGAAAAAGTTGTTCAGAATGACCCCAGCTATCTCCCATTTCCGGATGTTTCGTTCGTTTTGGGACACCCTGTAGACATTCATTATATCGTATTAATTGCACTAATCACCTCTACCACTCATTTTCCTGAATTTTCATACGATTTATGCTCTTATTGGGAGAGCATAAACACTTATAAGTGGTAGTGTACATCCAGAACGAATCGGTCGTAGGACCGTCGATAAGGGCAGCTGATAATACGGCGTTAATGTGTGCAAATAGAATTATACGTTTCATCCGTTATGGAAATATTACGTTTAAATATATTACAATGTATCATGACACGGCAGTCACGATCCGTTCCGCTTTGTTGACTTCTCGCGCGGAATAAATCACCGTTCATCCGACGTTCCGCGATCGAGCGTTGTTCTCTTCGCTTGTTCTCCATTCGCGACGCGTTTTTTCTGAAGCTCGCGTTGAAAAAACAAAAAAAAAACAAAAACACAAAACGAAGCTGCCCTGCCCTGTCCGTGTCATCGTTCACGCGAATACGAGGTCTGTCGAGGACGTATTTCATCGCGTTTTTACAACGCGTAATTCTAAATGTATCACCGGGGAGATAGATTTTAACCAGAGCACGAACTACCTAGATAATATCTACTGCGACTTTTGACAGCGCGTATGAATTCTATCGGGAACCGACGTTTCCCATGAAATATCCCTTGTAACTCGTCTGTAGGGGATAAAAATCGAACCTTCTTCGTTCGACGAGCGAATAACGGGAGCAGTATGCATTGAACGTTCGATTTTATTTTAAACGGGACTCCGCGTTTGAATCTCGCGGTTCCGCATGGGCGGGAAATTTGAAAATCAGTAACTTCTGTGTCCATATTTAAATGTATTTTATCGCGATTTACCCGAGGCAATGTGAAGTTGATGAATTAGTTTTTTATTGTTAACTGCAGGTTTATTATTATTATTAAGATAGTCGTGGTAGAATTTCGAAAGGATACCGAAATTTTCCTACTAGATGTCTGAAACATTAACTCCTTTCTGTAATAATTCGTGTTTTACGGATACATGTTTTTATTTCGAACATTTTCTATGTTTTTATTTCAAGGATTGACAAATTTTTGTATTGGGGATTCATAAATTTTTACGTTACGGATTTACAAATTTTTATATTACAAACTTACTGATTTTGATATTAGAGATTTATTAATTTCTGCATTGCAATTCCTCGACTTTATATTTAAACTTCATGGTTCCGCCTATGCGGTAAATTTGAAAAGCAGGAACTTCTGTGTTGATACGTAAAATGTATTTTATCGCAATTTTCCTGTGGCGTTGTGAAGTTGATGATTTAATTTAATTTTGTTGCTAACTGCGCGTTTATTATTATTATTAAGATAGAACAGTCTTGGTAGAATTTCGAATGGGTACCGAGATTTTTCCACTAGATGTCTCAAACGTTATCTCCTTTTTGTAATAATTCGTGTTTTACAAATACGCGATTTTATTTTGAAAATTTACAGATCTTTATATTGGGGATTTCTACGTTTTTACTTCACGGATTTACAAAATTTTATATTACAGATAATGTATTTATATTATATATAAATAAACATATATTTATTATATAATATAATAATAACATTTATTTATATATATATTTATTATATAATAAATAAATATATGTATAAAATGTATTTTATCGCGATTTATCCAAGGCGCTGACAAAGTTGACCTGTTAGTTTCTTTTCATTTTTAACTTCATTCTTATTATTATTAGTTTAGACAAGTTATGGACTCGTACATAAAAATGGACTCGTTAAAGTCCGCGGTTACAAAATTTGTATCACGTAGCATAACTACATATACGCAACATAAACTATGCTCTGTAATTGCAATCTGTAATATCTATAATCACAATCTGTAATTATTTTCGTTAAAGAACGCGTTAATGAAATAGCAATCTATGAAGTAATAAAATACGTTCAGCGCGTTTCATCGGTTTTAATGGAACGAAATAAACGGATGCCGAACGGGAACATTCGCTGTCGTAGAAAGATAAATGATTTAAAAAGTAATCGAACGAGTAAGTTGACGCTTAAGCGCAATTAAATTGGAAGGTCAATTGTTGCAGGTTTCGTAATCGTTTTTCGTTGCCGAGATTTAACGAGTTGTCGCCTCGGTGTCCCTGATCGAAATTTTTCGGGTCTCGCAGGTCGTTCGACCAATTTTCCTCGCGATTTCCGCCGCGTTGGCTCCCGCGTTTCCGGTGCACGCGTGGCTCGCTCCTGGTGGCGCAGGGGAAATTGCAGGGGAAATTCGAAAGTTCGCGCGATACCCTATGAATTCCAATCGACCTTGCAGCTACTCTCGATCACTCGGTTCAACGTGTTCTCGACGAATTCGTGCTGTGATGCCCGGTTTACTTCGATACCTCAATATCGAAGACAAGGAATAGGGGATCACTTAATATATTCAATTAAGGATCGACAATTCGCGGAATGTTCTAATACTTTTATTATTCGCGCTGGTTGAAATTACAAAGAACAAGAAAATACAGTTGTGGTTAAACTAAGACTAATTCGAGAATCGCCGACTCAGATCTTTTATGCATTTTCGGGATGGGATGGTTTAGAAGGGATGGAGAAGGGTGTTTTGCAGGCGAAGCGTTAGGAATAGGTAATAGCAAACTTTGGTGACTGTTTGGAGATTAGATTTTGGATGAGCCAGAGATGAGTAATAGGAGAAAATATTTGTGATGAGTGCATAACAGGACCAACGAAATCGAACTTTCCGCGGACTGTATCGTCCACTTCGCGTTTCGTCCGGATACGTTTCTCAACCCCTTAACCTACAATGACGGGCATAGCCCGCGTACGATGATCGGGCCAAACATAAATATTACGGGCATAGCCCGCGTACGGTGATCGGGCCAGAAGTGAATATTACGTGGAATATTTGATACGCAATTACAGCCTGATGCAATAATAGTGGTAGACGCAAGTATTACAAAATGCTTATTTATACAAAAATCTGCGCGAGCTTGTATACGATTTCGGCCCAACATCTCCGAATCTAAATCGTAGGTTAAGGGGTTAACAATTTCGCGATCGCGTATTTCATCGAATCTCTCATTTTTTTGATTCTATTCTTCGCTCAGACACAATATAAAATTGAACACAATTTCCTTTCACTTTTTTCCCTTAACGTTTTGACTGCCATGTCAGACATATATGGCTGACACTCAAATTTCTAAACAGATTTAACCGCTGTATTACCAAAAATTTGTTCAATATTCTAACTGTAGATGGTCGCATCAGTTACTTGGAACTATGAGAAATAAATGTAACAAAGTAGCGTTAAAATATTTTGTAAAATTTGTTAAAAATGAAAATACTACCTAATGCAATTTTCAATTGCCCCCATGTGGCAGTCAACGTGTTAACCCCATGCCATACAATTTAATTGTCTAGTGCGTCAGTCAGAACTAATTATTCACAGATACAACAATAACACGAACAAAGAAAGTCAAACTTATTTGTATTTTATATTCAATGATCCTTGATTATGTGGATTAATAATTGCATATGTGTTCACGCCCAAAAGATCGTGGAATGAAGATGTATAAGTTAAGAGGAAAAATACTGATTTTATTTAGTGGACTGTATAAA
The DNA here is from genome assembly GCA_947623535.1 of Coelioxys conoideus. Taxonomy (NCBI): domain Eukaryota; kingdom Metazoa; phylum Arthropoda; class Insecta; order Hymenoptera; family Megachilidae; genus Coelioxys; species Coelioxys conoideus. Next base: position 11,629,666 of record OX392453.1, on the reverse strand, counting down.
TGTTAGACGCTTGAAATATTAAGGGCCTGTCCCTTCGTTAAATTACAAGACTGTGTGTCCGACGGTCGGAGCAACACTTGATAGCACAGTGCTAGTCAAAATCAATCTGCTCGAAACTCCAAAAAGAACAAGCTAACTCCCTTAGCTTCTCCTTCCAGGTTTCCTTGCAATCCGTGATCGAGGTGGGGTTGACGATTTTCCTATTTTCTACGTGCTGCAAAAAGTGCCTTCCGCATAGCTGGCCGCTTGTACTAAATGCGCGCGGTTTATGACACCCCTGTCCTCGAATTCGGCCCTGGTACTCGCCCGGACCGATAGTCATGTCATAAACCGATGGACCCTCTAATACAGTCTTAACCCTTTGCGGTCCTTAATTTCTTTTACCTACAGCTCTTTAATTAAATTACAAAATATATGAAGAAGTGGATTTACAATACAATATATTCTAATAATGCAGGTGGCGTAACAAATATTTTTCTGATTTGTTTCAAATGGCAAAGAAATGAAAATGTCTTAAATCAACCTATTTATCCGAATTATTTCCACAATCAAAGAGAAACACCATGTCGAGCCACACTCGACATAGGACCGCAAAGAGTTAACAATATGTACTTTACATATGAGCGTATTCAAAACTTGAATAAGATTTATTACGTTTAAATTGTTAGTGCGTCACGAGTCAGAGTCGTCAAAGGCAAGGGGTTAAAATTAACTTCATTTCATTTCGAATATTTCCTTAAAAATTATTTATTGCACACTTTTCGTCGTATACACCTGCGGGCTCTAATCGATATTGAACTTATTTCATACAATCATTATTATTATGGCTTAATCTTGTACATAAAGCCTCGTGTGACAAATTTTAACGAACAAAATGTTCTCATTCCTCATTCACTGATTTTAGTGGTACAATGATTACATTCGATGATTTTAGCAGTAAATGTATTCACTTTGATGGCGAGACTAAATACATTCTGTGCAATATCTAATCACTTATAAATGTAAATTGTTTTATACGTGTATGTTTATGCGTATATTATTTGTATACCTTATGTATTATTTGAGAAGTATTTGAAATATATTTTTTATGTATTTTAACTGTATTTTATACACATTTTAACAGTACTTTTATTGTATTTTTGACGTTCTTTAAATGCATTTTAACTGTATTTTTTTTACTTATTCTTATTGTATTTTTGACGTATTTTAAATGTATTTTAACTGTATTTTTTACTTATTCTTATTGTATTTTTGACGTATTTTAAATGCATTTTAACTGTATTTTCATCGTATTTTGGCGTATTTTAAATGTATTCAAACTGTATAGTGTACGTATTTTAATTTGTATTTCAAACAAAAGTGTTGGTGTATTCATGGGTCGCAGTTTCATCAGCCACAGTAATTAGTACACGAGACATTAAACAGCAGCGAGGGTATGGTTGAACTATGAAATCCCGCGAAACAAAAGGGAAGAAAAGATTGGGCAATCGACATTTTGCTACATGATTTGCTAAACGTTGTTCTTAGATGCCGGTGCTAGCTGACATTTGTTGAGGCAATCGTTTCTCGTACGAGCACGCTTTCCTCTTACATTGATTGCTTGGCAGTAAACAAGGCACCACGCAATCTCACGTTCGATTGCTTCCTTCTGAAATGCACGCCGCGATCAAGTTTGCCGGTACGAATTAACCGTGTCGTCGTAAAACCTGCACGAAAGTAATTTCTGTCCATATTTGCTTACGCAAAACTCTGTAGACCGGTTTAAAAACGCTGTTACATCCTTCTGTAATCGTTTCTCCTCGGAATTGTCAGCCAGATGCCTTATAAAAAAGTGGTTCTTATCTTATAAAGTCATTCGTTGCGTTTATAAAGTTTCGTGGTGCCTGTTCGTTTTTTAAATACTCATATTTCGATGTGCTTAACACTAAAATTACGAACGTTTAATGACCGCTTATGTCCAAATTGAAAATGATCTATAGAAATAAGTAAATAATGATGATGATACATAAACCAGTTTATAGAAAGATTCTCTGTCTTGAGAAAGGGTAACGTTTAGACATAAGCTTTTTAATCATTTCTATAACTGAAAATAAGAAATGTAATATCCGACGTTTTTACAGGTTCCGTGCACCTTTGTTAAATGTTTTTAATGTTAAACCTAACCTATGTTTAATGTTATTGCTTTTTCAGAATGTCGCGTTCTTTGCCTTACGAATGAAATTATAAATTATGTAACACGAGAAGTAACTTAAAACTATCGCGATCGTTGAGTTTTATTGGAAGATGGTTTCATTAAATTCTTCGTGTAATTTTGCTTCCAATGTAACAAACTTTGCAGTATTTTGTTTCCACGAAATTCTCTTTAACATTGTTCTTCAAATACAGTGGAGTGGCAAAAATGTGGCACACCATAATTGAAAATGTTTAGTACTCCGCTAACTTTCACATTTAATATAAAGATAGTTTATTTAACTATTGTTTGAAAGATTTCAATATTCGGGAGAAAGGTGTTATCTAAAAGAATTAAAGTACGCAAGAGAACCGTGTTATTTAAAGAATATAAATGCACGAAAGAATCGTGTTACTCAACAGATTTGAAATAGGTAAAGTGTTATACATAAATAATCGAGATTAAAATGTTGGACTATTATAATCTTTTCATACATACAAAAATAAATCACGACGATGAGAGACATCGTTATTAAACAAAAGAAAATTTCTTTTATTTATATCGAGCAAGGAAATAGAACGACAAATGACTTCCCTCAGACCCATCATAATAAAATTGTATTACAACGAAATAATCTAAGTTATTCCATTACAATTAATCCCATATTCCAATATAAAATATTCGAAAGAATTCTGTTGCTCAGAAAAAGATCAGTTACAATTTAAGAAATCAAAGACCGCGAAATTGCAAATTATTCAGTCACAATTTACGAGATACGTAAAACAAAAATTTTATATTCCCGTAAAATTTACGAAAATGAAATTACACGTTAAAAGAGTGGCATGAAATATTTCGAAAAAGCTCGCAAACGGTGGGACGATAATTTGCAATTAGTAATCGATCGAATTAACCGGTCTAAACATTCGTGTTGTTTCGTTTCAGCATCAAAGGGAGCCGTCCATCGAACGACCGCATCAAAGATCGGTGAGTAACTCTTCGTTTTATGGTGGGCTAAATCGATAGGACGAGGCAAAACAATTAGAAAGGAGAGGATGTATTTCCCATGAGAGAAAACAAAGGGTAGCGGGACGAGTAAAGGTAAAAGAGGGACGATAGTGTGGCTCTGGTACGCTAATGGGAAGGGCCTTGGTACACGTTCATCGTCTACAGTCTACGTACTCGTACCGATCGATCGATATATCGATAGACCCCTTCTGTTCGTGTATCTGCGCTGGATGCTTACAGGGGTAGTTAATTACGTTTAATACCCTCGATTATGTGTTTGCATCGAATACACATACTCGATGAATCCGTCATACTTCTCTCGGTCTCATCATTTTCTACGTTATGACTCGTCGTCGTCTCGCGTCGCACGGTTTTGATCGCGCATCTGTTTTCATTTTTCAGAATTATTATTTTCGTCGTTATTTATTGCGTTTGACGGCAGCGAGAGATCAAGTTTTGAAATTTGAACAACTTTCATGTAGGAGCTTTGCTTGTGTTCGAGTTTCACGGGTTTATGACTGCTGGTACATAAATTTTATCTTTAACACTAGGTTTACGGGACTCGTAAAAATGACGGATCTTAGATTACCTATTTTCAATTACTAAAATTATTAAAAAGCTTAGGTGGAAATTAATGTTAACCATCATTGAGATAAAGAATCTTTCTATACACTGGTACGTGTATTATCCATTGTTCACTTCTTTTTATAGTTCATTTTCAATTTAGACCCAAGTGATCATTGAACTTCCGTAAATCTAGTGTTAAACTCCTAATTTCCAAGGTCTTCAAAGGTCCATAAATCTATACGTCATCGAATCTCTAAAGACCCACATTCGGATGTTTTCAAACTTTAACGTTCCTTATTCCTAATCTCCTAATTCCCTAGGTCGTCAAATTTCTTGATTCGTAAATTTCTACGTTACCGAATCTCTCATCCCTAAATCCCTAAGTTTTCAAATTCTAACGTCCTTAAATTCCCAACCTCCAATTCCCTAGATTCTCAAATATCTGGATTCATAAATTTCTACGTTACCAAATCTCTGAATCCCCAAATTCCAAAGTCTTCAAATGTTAACGTTCCTAAATTCCTAACCTCCCAATTCCATGGATTCTCATATTTCTGGATGCATACACTTCTATTTTATCGAAGCTCTCCATCCCTAAATCTCAAAGTTTTCAAGTTTAAATGCCCTTAAATTCCCAACTCCCTAGGTCCCTAGGATGCTAAAACTCTCCGATTCGCGAGTTCCTACTTTATCAGATTTCCAAATCCTGAAATTCCTTCATAGCCAAATGTCTAGATTCCCTAGAAATCTCTCGATTCTCATATCTGTAGATCCCAAAATTCCAATGTCTTGAAACAATTATGTCTTCGACGCTACGCGATCATCGTCTGCATCCATCAAATCGGAAATTAGTGTGGAATCGACGCTTGTTCAGGTACGAAGTGAACTCGAAGACGTTGCTAGACACGTAGGAGGGGCGAACAGCAGGCATAGCCAGGACTAAAAGGGAAATGAGAATGAATGTAATAATATATTTAATATTCGTCGGGTCCCTGGCTCCTTCACTCTCGGTATTACAAGTCAACCAATATTCTCGCCCCTGTTCCAAACCACTCACTCTCTCGTCCTTCCTCTTCTGTTCCTCTATTTCTTTCCCGCCTGTTTCGTCTCTCTCACACACGATACTCTTACCTACTCACACAGTTTCCTATCTTCGTTCTTTCGCCGTTTGTTACGCGTACCTTCGTCCCTCGTCTACTTTCAAAGTGCACCGACATTATTTCCGCTGTAACCAACGCAAGAAGGCTCAGATCGAAGGTACACTCGCATACAACGTAGGATTTTGTAAACTCAACAGTTTTGATATTTATATATCTTTATTTCTTAATTTTTCAATTTTCCAATTTTTCAAATCACCGCCTTTACATTTTTCAATTCTTCAATTTCGCAATTTCCCAATTCTTCAATTTTTCATTTTTTTAGGTGTACAATTTTTCAATTTCTCTAGTATTAAAATATTCCCGTTTTTCTCATTTTTCAATTTCCCATGCTTTCAAATTACTATAATCTCAAATTCCTATATTTCTAATTTCCTAAAATTCAATTCCCTAGACTTTTGTATTCCTAAATTATTAAATCCACAGGTTCCAAAATATGTTTCTCCAAATTCCTACGTCCTTAAAATACTATGTCTCCACATTTCTAGGTTCCAAACTTTCAAAATTCCCATAGTCGTAAATTTCCACATCTTAAAATTGCCAAATCACCAAACACTCAAATCCCCGAATTCCCAAATCTCCAAATCCCCAAATACCTAAATCTAAAAATTTGAAAATTCTCAAATATCAAAGTCTCTACGCCTCCGAACCCCAAGGTGTTTAAATTCTTGTGCTCCCAAATTTCTAGGTTAAATATTGCTAAATTCCCATATTCGCAGATTTGCAAGACTCAACATTCCCAAATCATTAAAACCCAAACTTTCCATATCCCGAGATCTCCAAATCACCAAATCCCTGAATTTTCAAATCTGCAAATCCGTCAATTGCAAAATCCTAAATCCCTAATTCCCCATATCCACGTTTTTCCAAATTTTCGAATCTTCAAATCTCCAAATCCCTAAATACCTAAATCTCAAAATTCCTGCGTCCCCAAATTCCTATAAACCTAAATTCCAATATACACAAATTCCTAAACCCAAATATTCCTAGAAATCTCAATGTTACCAAATTCTCAACTCATTCTCAACTTCAAAAATCTCCAAATTCTTAATCTTCCGTATTACCGTGTCTCGACGAGTGATCCTTAGCTTCATCCTCGCTTGCCACCGTTGTCCCTAGGGAATTCAGATTTGTCGTGGACTGTACGGACGGAGGAAAAGATGGCTATTACCCACTTCGAAACACTCGCGATCGTACCGGAATCGAAGTGAATTCCGTAGTTTGTATTTAACGGGCCGAGTCGACGATCCGCCGGCGCCTTCGGAAATGAACGGTACTTCGGCTTTGGTCCGAATATCGCTCGCATCTATGATCCGGCCGATAATCTGATGGAAATAATCGGGTTTGTATTAACGCGTTTAGTGCTGCCGGAATTCGAACTTCTCGAACCGAGTCTGATCAATTTCTTCCTCCGCTGTGAGCTGCTATTAACCCTTTCACCTATAATTTTCTAGATAGTTGCACGGCTAATTAATTATCGCTACAGTGTTGAGGCAACTAAAGAAAGTTAAAATGTTAGGCACATTTCCAGTGATCCTTGATAATGCAAATTATGATAAAAACCAAATCCAAAATTTTGGGCTCAATTCTAGGAATATTTATATTCTGGGTAATATTCAATTTCAGTCTGATTATAATATGCACCGTTGAGGATCGCCAATTACAAAACAGTCTCGACATTCGAATTTTGTTCAGTCACATTAACTTTGTCACACAATTTATTTGTCCGGTGCGTCAGTCACAACTAATTATTCGCAGTTACAATATCAATATGTGCAAAGAGAGTTCAAAGGTTACACGTATTTTATATTAAATGATCATTGATTATGTAGATTATGATTCGATACGAAATTTTCGTATGAGCATATTCAACATTTTAGTAACATTTATCACTTTAAAATCGTGCATGCGTCACGAGTCAGACTAATCAAAGTATGACAGGGGGTTAATGTTGCAGCAGCGAGTAGTTGCATGTCTGACGCATTTGTGGACTGAATTGTAGAGCAAGCGGTTAAAAAGCTGTGACAATTTCGATTTTTTCGTTCCGTGGTTTGTAAGAGGGTCGAGCAGGGCTGCGTCGGCATCACGTGCCACGTGATATTAGTTCATATATATCGCGGGGGGAGGGGGTAAACATGCAGCAGAGACGCGGAGACAGGTCGAGGGGGTAGAAGAAAAGAGTGTGTGGGTGAAACTGGCTGGTCCCGCGAGGAGCTACGTAGGAGGGGCACGTATTCGATGTAAACTATAAAACGTACCCCGTTTGCGGTCCTCCCTTTTCTCCCTTCATCCCCCGTCAGTCGGGTTGCTCCGAGATCGCTAACATCGTCGCAGAGTCTGCTCCCACCCCCGGCCCTGGCAAACCTGCTCGCTCGCGTAGCATATTGAATCTTATGAATTTGTGGCCCGTGCGGTCGGGCCACCTCCGGGGAAAAATTTAATTTCCAACGATTTCGGGCTTTACGCTGACGTGGGCAGCGTTTACGGGCAACGGTATCCTCTGCCTTCTCTCTGCCCAGGAAAGCATCCTCCCCCGGTACACTATACCCGACGACACCTCCTCCGAACATCTCGATTGTTACGCCTACGACGCTCGTCGTGACGGCTTAAATATTGTGAAACGGCCCCGACAGGTGATACCCGCGCGAGAACTTCGGCTTATTGCTTTCGGGATGATTGTGCGCGAGTTAATCTTCGTTTGTAAGGAACAGAGAGGATAGGTTAGGTTACGCTGCTCTTCCGCCATTTTAACACCTCGCCTCGTTATCCGTCATATGGGTGACGCTCGAATTTCCATATGAACCAATCGTCTATTCAAAACGAATTTGTTCGTTTACCTAATTGGACACACTCGTGTTAATGGACCTATGAATAACAAATAAAACTACCTGCACCTATGAATAACAAATAACACTACTTAGACCTATGGATAATAAATACAACAAAATATTGTGAACTTATTTGGTAGGATTTATTAATCATACAAATAGTATGTAATCAAATTTTCAACTGTCTTAATGTGGTAGTCAACGTGTTAATTCTGAAGATTAGAGCATGCGTGTCAGGGTAGAGTAAAAGTTTCATAGTCGGTCTTGAATGTAGGTTCTTTTTCTTATACTTACAATTAGTTTGAACATTAAGTAGTTTTGTAATATTAAACGGATTAAATGAATTAAATAGATTGAAGAGATGAAATACAAAAAGGAATGCCTAAAGATAGATTAAAGAGTTGAAATAGAAGAAAGAATACCTAAAAATAGATTAACCAGTTAGCTGTGGCACCCCCTTTTGATAATGCGCACCTATTCATATGTGTCGCGCAAATCGAGGAAGACGAGTAACTCCAGGATGCATTTTATCACAAATTATTTACACTTTTTATTTGTTCCTTTTACTTCGTCTTGGTTTCCAAATGTTCCAAACATCTTAAGATCTAAAAAAATGTACAATTCAAATAACTTTTGCAAAAATTACAATTTAACTACTAACCAATGGTATCTAAATTTTTTCGCGTGACGGGTATACTCGTCATGACACAAAATAGTGCCTCTTCTCCACGACGAGTATACTCGTCAATTACAGCTAACCGGTTAAATAGATTGAAAATATTAAAAAGACAAAGTAGACCAAGTAAAGTAAGTAGATGGAAAAGATGAATTATTTTCTCTGAAAATGTTCTTTCCCTTTCTCCAATCCGAACTAAAAATTGATAAAAATAGATGAATTCTATCGATCCGAAATTCCAATTCTTTTCATTGAAAGTTCATATACGTATAAAAGCAATATAGGAACTAATATCGTATTCCGCGCGGTAACACGTCCGTGCGTCAGGTTATAAAACAAATCTGTCAAAATCGAGCGGCCGAGGCCGGCCATTTTATGGTTATCCGTCGCGATGATTTTTCAATTATTTTCCGATCGTTTGGTCGCATTGTTCGCGCCTCCGTCGAAGGTATTAGCATAGAAATCGAACGTGGCCCGCGGTTTTGACAAGAAACGGCGACGGTAACCGCGTTTTCACGCCGTTTGGGATTCGTTACATACATTAGGCGCGCGGGCAATAAAGTAAACGGCCAATTTCAAGATGTACGATGTTTAGGGAGTGGAAACCAGTCTTCATCTGATATAACTGTAATTGCATAGCCGTTTAGACACGTAGGCAGATATACACCCAATAGGTATTGGCCGGGCAATAAATCACCGGCTGGCGTGGCTTATTACGACCGTTCGTTTATGTTCGTAAGTTATCGCCGGCGAAAGATTGTGCAAATTATTGACTTTCCCGCGTGTAACGTGTAAACGACTCGTCGATAACGGAATCGACACACCTCGGATTCTTCGCACCAATTTCGATCTCGACTCGAAATTATTACTCTCGAACGTTCATGCACGCTGTCGTTTTCATGGTTTCTTCCAGCAAATACGTCGGACTCTCGTTGTATCGCCGTTTTGATACATCTATTGATTTCATTTATCTTTGCTTCTACGAATTCTTAATCGTATTTTCGAATCGATGCATGTGCAATCATCGAAAAATAGCTATTTTTTTTAAATATTTTATAAATAATTTTTTCTCTTGTGTGTGCAGATAAATATATAAATATAATTAAATATAATACGAAGATACAAGGTCTTTATTTATTTTTTTGTAACATGTTTTTTCAGCTATATTCCCTGCACTAATCGATTTGTCATTCAATATTATTTAATATCGTTAAGTTAGTTTAATATTATTAAGTTAATATTACTTAATATCATTTAAATAAAACTATTTAATCTGATAATTTCATATTATTAAATAAATAATGATTTAATATCATTTAATAATTGCTCGATTAATTCTTGTTTGAAAGATTTATTTTAATAAAAATCATCAGAAAATGTCAAGAAAGTACATAGCATGCTAAGGAACTTTAATCGTGTTGTCAGAATTCAAATTTGACATTAATGTTGTGTATAAAAGAAAATAATTGATGGGGAGAAGTGTTCTATCATTATTAGAACGTTAGAATGCGTTCGCGATATTTCTGGTTCTACTTACAGATTGAAATGACAAAATTGTTTCCGCTATATGTGTTTAGTTAATTCTTTGTAAACACTGTGTAGCGTTCGATAAATCGTTTTAGTTCTCGATAAGAACTCTCGCCAGAAGAACAATCGAGCAATCAGTGCAGCACGAAAAGGGGTGTAACAAGCTCAAAGTAATCTACGTTTCCATCGACTTTGATTTATTACATCGTGTATCCAACTCGTTTCGAGTGTCGTGTTATTTTATAACATATCATGAAGAAGTCGTTTGTAAATTCTTATCATATCAAAAGAATATATTCTTTTTAATGTTCGACTGTTATCGAGGAGAAATCGAAATGGCGAAATCGAACAGCAAATATTATCTAATGTAAATACATCGAGGAGAGATGTAGACTAACACTTTGGTATGTGGAAACTTAATAATTTTGAAGCTTTAAAACTTTTAAATGTTTAAGGACGTATATTTTGACATTCTTAAATTTTTAAATTGTTACGTTTTGAAATTTAAAAATTTGTAAAATGAGCAATTTTCACATATGCCAATTCTCATATTTTTAAATGGTAAAACTCCTAGATTTCACAATTTAAATTGTCAAATTTGGATATTTCGAAATTTTAATTTATTAATTCATAAATTCTCAAATTCAGAATTCTCAAAATTTCCAGATAGAGCAGATTTCTGGATTTCTAGTTTGTCAGATTTCGAAATTTCTAATTTTCCAAATTCCCAAATTCTAAAACTTCTACAAACAGAAATTCTCAAAACCTCAAATCCCAAAATTCTCGAAATTTCAAATTTCCAATTTTTCAAGTTTTCAACTCCCCAATTTTTCAACTTTTCATATCCCCAAATTTCCAACTTTTCATATCCCCAATTTTCCAACTTTTCAACTCCCCAATTTTCCAACTTTTCAAATCTCCAAATTTCCAACTTTTCAACTCCCCAATTTTCCAACTTTTCAACTCCCCAATTTTCCAACTTTTCAAATCTCTAAATTTCCAACTTTTCAAATCTCCAAATTTCCAACTTTTCAACTCCCCAAATTTCCAACTTTTCAACTCCCCAATTTTCCAACTTCTCAAATCCCCAATTTTCCAACTTTTCAACTCCCCAATTTTCCAACTCCACAAATCACCAATTTTCCAACTTTTCAACTCCCCAATTTTCCAACTTCTCAAATCCCCAATTTTCCAACTTTTCAACTCCCCAATTTTCAATTTTTCAACTTCCCAAATCTCCAAACCTACAATCTCACAAATCCCTAAATCTCCAGCTTCACAAATTCGCGCGTCTCCAACTTCACGAAACCGTACAAACTACAAAATCGATCACCCAAAGCGCAAAAACACCCACGGATCATATTCCCCCCCGCGACAATTATCCGCGGGTCAGCCCAGCGTGCACGTCGCAAGTATCCGCTGCCGCGCAGCTCGTCACGATTTACAATTCGCATTTGCGGCGCTCGTAAAATTATTCTGGATTTGTGAATCCTTGAAATTACGTTGTTGCGAGTTCTTACGTGGATACGGGACACGACGCGAACAGTAGGCACGCACGCGAGCGTAAATATTTCACGCGTGATGCGTAATGAGTGTGCAAGAGTAAAGCTTAAAGGGCCTCTCCGCTTTCCACCTGGCCGTTCATCGCGACGGTGTGTCTTGATTTACGTGAGAAAGGCGTGCCTCCGTGGAAGCCACAATTAGTTTATTAATAATTAGTAAACGAGCTGCTGCTTGAATGCACGTGGCGAGACCTAGACGGCTGTCGTGAATACCAACGAACGAGCCGCAAACGTTCCTGCCGTTTATACTTGCAGAAATAATTACTACGCTCACATGCTTCCAAATCTAAACGTCTCCGATACCTGCACCATAATTTATCGATCACTCGTTCAATTTTTTGTTGTGCTCGAAAGAACGACGTATTCATCATTGTTGTATGCCAACCTAAAATAATATATGTAGTTATCCTGTCCAACTCCAACCTAAAACAATATACAATAGATACCCTAGCCAACTATTCAATATCTCCGATGATCTCACCCTTAACTCCGAATCATACTGTCAATACTCAGCCCTGCATCATCCTCAACCTTGCCCTCTGCGTCATTTTCGAGCTCCGGTCTTACGAATCCCAACTCCCTCCACCACTCTTCAACACATTATATATATCCCTGTATTTTCCAAAATCTTCAGTTATAATTTCCATTTCTAAGAACGAGCTTTCGTACGTCTACACGACAAAATATCAATCGGTCTTACTGTACGCGTTGAATAAAGTATAGCCTAAATTCCGTTTGGAATCAAAGACTATTTAATATAATAACCTTGATCCCTGCGGAATACAACATCATTTTCATATTTATGTAGCATGGGAGCAAGAAGATACATATAAAACGGATTAAAGCAACGCACTATAATTTAACACGTTCCGTGCCAAGCCATGTTTGCTTGACTTCTTGTTCAGACCACTTGATACTTTGACTAAAGACTGCTATATTGCCACACAATATTTTACTACGTTATCAATAAATTAGTAGTTCTCTTGTTTGGAGTAGTCATAAATTAAGTTTTGTATAATGCCACATTTTTTGGTAGAAATATATTTTACAGAATTATATTTGTCGTAAAATACATGTTTTCAGCGCATTATTTAAATGTGACTGCGTGTACCACCGGTGGTACACGTGGCCTGAAGATCAAGTTTATCGTGTGCCACTGGTGGTACACATGAGACGGAACGTGTTAATATAAAAAGGAATAATACAAAAAAAAGTCAATCGAGGTTTACTTTTGAACTGGTCTGTCACCACTGACTCTTTCATGTTTCTACGACTTATACATTTTCCACATATGTATAAATATTTCTAAATATCTAAATATCTAAATATCTTAATGCTTATATGAATACTTACAATGTTCATGCTCATACGAACACTTTCAATGTTCATGCTTACACGAATACTTGTAATCTTAATGCTTGTATGAACACTTGTAAATGCTCATATCCATGTGTACACTAGTAATGTTCGTATCTGTGTAATTATTTATGTTGATATTAATATCGATATTTATAATGATCGTATTTATATAATATTGTGATTTATACTAGTGGAATGGACTCTGGGGACACTTCGAATAAAAATATTCTTTACTTCTTATGCAGAATATGTATACTCTGCTAAATTAAATCGATATCGCAATATTTTTATTGTAATTTGTAACGTTTGTAATTACGCACCAAAAATTCGAAAATAATTATTATAATATCAAATGTAAATGATTATGTATTAAATAGTTTGATTAAGTGCGACATTTCAGCACATATTTAAATGTGTCCACAATTGATTCCACTAGTGTATATAATATTTTTAATATTCATATTTATATAAACACTTACTATATCCATATTCATTTAAACACTTGTAATATTCAGATTTATAAAAAATATTCATAATGTTCAAATATTCAAAAATTTTCATAATATTTATAAGAATATTGGTAACATTCATATTTGTATAATATTTGTAGTATTCATATTTATATAAACATTTGTAATATTGATACTAATAAAAACATTCATGATATTGATATTTATAAAACACTCATAATATTTATATTCATGAAAACATTCATAATATTAATGTTTGTATAATGTTTATAATATTCATATATGTAGAAACTTGTAGTATTTATATGTATAAAAACATTCGTTTGATAAATACTTACACGAATATTCGAAATATTTAACGCGATTCGTTGAAAATTGTCAGCCGTTCCGATGGATTTAGAATTCGTCGAGGATTTCCGTTGAACCTTACGTATTCGAGTAATGTGTGCGCGCGAATATCGATTGTAGCAATTTCTACATAGAATCAACACAGATTTACGTCGTACATCAGCGAACCGCTTTCAGTGGTAATGCGTCAGAAAGGGCCGACAAAAGGACGCTAACTCGACAAATTACTTTCACCTGGCGACAAGATCGATGAACCAACCGAGCTCGAATATTATCCAGTCATTTAGTCGTCGTTAAATTATCGAAGATAATATCTTCATTAACTCGTGGAATACACACGGCTCTACGACTTATACCGTGTCGTTGCTTTTTTTCCCGCTCCATTGCGATCCCACCGGTTTTTTTATTTCGAATTACTCGACTATTAATTATGAAAAAAAAAAAATAAGAGAGAAAATATACAAACGGGTACAAATATCATTTGTCAACTCTTTTTTCAATTTTTATGTCTTGAGGTTCTCTGAATTTCGTTGTAATGGATATTCGGGATTTGGGTAGTTCCAGATTGGAGAATTCAGGAACGTGGGAATTTGAGAAATTAGGTAATTTGAAATGTGTTATGTTTACACGTCAGATGTGTAACATAACAAATTAACTTATTGAGTTTCAGCTTTTTGGACACAAGTTTTTGGTTGCGTTGTTCGTACCTAGCTAATTACTATAACGTCAAACAAAGCTCAAAATGTTATTCGCATTTCGCATGTAGGGATCCTGGATCATACACATTACAATTACAACCGAACCAAAAATGATGACATTACAGATTAACTTTTTAACTTAAAACTTTTTAAACTCAAGATTTTAGTTACATTGTTCGTAGATAACTAATTATTACAACGTCAAGCAAAGGTCAGAATGTTATTCGCATTTTGCATGTAGGGATCCTGGATCATACACATTACAATTACAACCGAACCAAAAATGAGGACATCATATGATTAACTTTTTAAACTCAAGATTTTAGTTGCATTGTTCGTAGATAACTAATTATTACAACGTCAAGCAAAGGTCAGAATGTTATTCGCATTTTGAATTTGGGGATCCCGGTTCGTACTTCTTACAATTACAACCGTACCCAAAATCATAACAGCACAAACCGGCCATGCTGCATATACGTAGAGCGAACGTAATCGAAAAAAAGCCAAATATGCGATGGGGGAACGCGCAGTCCATATTCACTAAAATACAAAAATCGCAGTATATTTCCAAAAGCCAGCGGACGACGATGGCATTGTTGTATATTTTCCTGAAGAAGCCTCGTAAAAAATATGCGTTCACTTTGTCCGGCAGCAATAGATAAACGCATTAACCGGCGGCTCAAGAAGAATAGAATCAAACCGTTGTCCGCGAAGTTGGCCGAAGGAAGTAGTAAAGTGAAAAAAAGAAAGGAAAAAAAAGGTGAAAGAAAAGAGTATCCTGAGAAGCATTCTTCCCCGTTGCTTCCTCGCGGGTGTTACCCTCCGATGACAGCCCCGTCTCTTCGGAGCACTTCCGGTGGCTCGTATTCATAGCGTCGTCCTGCTAATAAAAAAGTACGCATAGGGACATTAAAGTCCTAGCTGGCTGAGTCGTGGTTTCGTTCGCGTTTCTCTCAACTCCACGCAACGAGGATCATTGTACAACGTTCATGATACTTTGTATGTGTTAACGAGCTATACACGAGTGCAACGTGTTGGTGCATCACGCGCGTGCGAACTTGCAAATTTTTTTGTTTTCCCAATTTCTGGTTTCCGAATGCGCCGAGCTTCGAATTTCTTCATTTTCGATTCGTCAAGTTATAGATGTTGCGAAAGGATTGATTTTTTTATCGAATCCAACGATTCGTGATTATCCAAATTTGCGATGTTTCGGGATCCTAGATTATTCGAATTTGTTAGATTTCGAAATTTGCAGTTATGGAAATTTAAGGAAGTTAAAATTCTCGATGATTTAAATTTGCTCGATTTCCAAATTTTCTAGATTTCGTAATTCGTAATTTTGGGAATTTGTCAAATTTAATAATTCATAATTATTCAAATTTGAGAAATTTCGGGATCTTCGGTTATTCGGATTTGTTAGATTTCGAAATTCGCAGTTATGGAAATTTAAGGAAGTTAAAATTCTCGATGATTTAAATTTGCTCGATTTCCAAATTTTCAATAACTCAAATTTTCTAGATTTCGTAATTTGTAATTTTGGGAATTTGTCAAATTTAATAATTCATAATTATTCAAATTTGAGAAATTTCAGGATCTTCGGTTATTCGGATTGGTTAGATTTCGAAATTCGCAGTTATGGAAATTTATCGAAGTTAAAATTCTCGATCATTCAAATTTGATCGATTTCGAAATTTTCTAGATTTCGAAATTCGTAACTCTGGGAATGTGTCAAATTTTACAATTCATAGTCATTCAAATTTGAGATATTTCGGGATCCCAGATTATTCGAATTTGTTAGATTTCAAAATTTGCAGTTACCAATATTTCTCGCATTTTTAAATCCACAAATTCTTAATTTCTGATTATTCCAATTCTTAAATTGTTCCACATACATACCTATACGTATATCCACATACCCAAATTACAGAACAATCTAATAAAATAACAGATCTATATATTCTAACATCCCCAAATAATTGCGAAATCCCTAGATTCCGGAGTAAAATACTTCCCAAATTGCTGCGTCTGCAAATGTCCCCGGACTGCTGAAATCTGAAATTTCAAGATCCAAAAATTTCTAGATACCAAAATCTAAGGGTCACTTCGTGTCCAAATTCCCGCATTTCAGCATCCCAAAGTCCCTAGATTCCGAAATTCAAGTTTTCCAGTATTTCTGAATCTCGAAACTCCAAGATCCCAAAATTTCGCAACTATGAAAATTAAAAGACTATCTCTAAACGCTAACTTAACGAAACGGGACAAGCATAAAAGGATCGAAGATAAAAATAAAGTAATCATAAGGTCGTCGAGGTTCTGCTACGTCGCAAGAATAGTTTCTATCCACCGATTTTGAATTTGTGGAAATTTCATAAAGCCCCGTGGTCAGTGATTTATCACATTTTCGAGAAATTCGGCAAGTAGCCAGTTTCTCTAAGGCAGAGAACATTAGTTCGAAGGACAAGTAACGCGAATCGGGCGTGGCGTAAACAGCTTAGGTCTCTTAGACAACGAAAAGAAGAATGTTGGCTGGGCACTCGGGATATACAGATGAAAGAAAACTCGTTACAGAGCATACAAGTGTCCGGCATCCTCGTAATTATCACATCCCGACGTAATTACAGAGAACGTGCCTTATCCTAAGCTACCTAACTCCATAAACGACTCCTACGTGCACTCGGACCTCTTCTTTTGTATACCCGAGAGGGTGTTTAAATATCGAGCACCTCTCGAAAAGAGTATACCCGGGATCGTTAAGTCCTCTAAATTCCGTAAATACGTCTTTGAAACTTTCCTCGGATTATTTTGCACCGGAAAATTCTCTTTGTGCCCTTCGTTATTCTTAAATTCTTTAATGCTCGCGTTAATCATTTATGGCAGAACGTTATTAGATTCGTATACAAAATTATCCCGTTTTAATGTACCCGATAGGTTATCCTCGACTTTCGTTCACTCTTCGGGTTAACCATTAAACTTTCATCGCGTGTGATGATCATCATTACGAAATAATACATTTTTAATTCGTTTTTGCATTTTCCACGCGTGTGTCGCAGAAGATAATTTACTGTAGTAAATACATGTGGAAGAATGTACTAATATTCTTAACTATTATTAAACGTAAAATAAGACTATTTCATAATTATTGAAAGGATTTTTTACTTTTCACAATGACAATTGTCTGCTGCGCCCAAGATATTACAAACTTGTGGCACAAACTAAACTCAAACCGTTACAGATTTGTAGTAACGCATGAGTCTGTCATGTTTGTAATATTATACATCTAACCGTTCTTCAGATAAATTTAACATATAAATAGTAATTGTTCATTATTAGTTTCCTACAATTAGTTACTCTATATGAGAGTGTCTAAAAACTCGTCACATTTCCAATACTTAACCCTTTGCACTCAAAAGGATTTCACAGGCACGTATTGTTTCGAAAACTTTCTACCTAAAAAGTTGACTCGATCTTGGGTAAAATTTTATATTATATTATTTATTACCACTACTTCATTATATTTAACATTACATTTACGGACGTCTAATGACTATATTTAAATTGTAATCGAGTTATAAAAATAAGTAAATACGTAAAGTTAATTCACATAATCATTTTTTTATTTCGACCAAGGATAATTTATATTTTGTCAGAAGCTTCTTACTAATTTTCTGTAATTAAAAAGAAATCTAAGATCCGTCATTTTTACGGATTCTCTGGATGTAATATTAAACGTCAGCTGTACAAGACTATACATTTATCTAACAAATATTTATTCAAATTGTTTTATGGGAAGAAATGGCGAATTGCTGTTCGAGCGCGAAGGGTTATTTTCGATATCAAATTCTGTTCGTTTTACGTAGAAATCGTGCACCGATCAGATTTATAGAATTTTTGCAAATCCGTTATCGTTCGAATCGGAGAAGGTGAAATTCTGTTGCAGCCGATATTCGTAACACCTGAATCGAAACGAGGATTAATGGTGCAGGCACGAGGACGGCACGCTTACCATCCTCCACAGTCCACTTTTCCATTGTCGAGGGCTTGTTTCTCGAGCACGTGGTTCGATGATCTCTTTGAAATCGAATTAGTTCCGATCTGGCCGGTAGATATACCACGAACGATATCTTCTCCTCTGTAAACGGACGATATAACGCTATGTCAGATCGCTTCGTCATTGTACGCTTGTAACGCACCGTTATTAGGCTTCGTCGGTTTTCAATCGACCAATTAAACCATCCAATACTCGGCAGTTTGTCTCTTCCGTTCTTTGTGCTTCCTATTTGATTTTTATAAAGATATATCATGTTATGATATATCATATTGTGTAGGTTTTTAGGTTATCTTATAGAGAAAAAGGTGTTAGTTTTTAGGTTATGTTATAGAGAAAAATGTATTTTTTGACTTTGAGATATCGCAGCTTCTTGAAATTCGAAAGTTTTTCATTTCTGATGCTCCGAAATTTGTGACTTTGATTTTTCACAATTTTTACAGTTCCGGAACTTTGGAGTTAGGTTAGATAGATTTTCAAAGCTTTTGATGGTTTAAAAGTGCGATCGTGGAACTTATGAAATCTTGAAATTTTTATAGTTCAGACTTTTTGAAATATTTGCACTTTCGGCTTAAGTTAGGTGGATTTCTGAAACTATTGATTGTTTGGAAGTTTGAATTATGGAAGTTTTGAGACTTACTTTAGAATTTTTGAAATTTTTGTACTTTGGAATTAAGTTAAGTAGATTTTCGAAACTCCTGATAGTTTGGAGGATTGAATAATGGAAGTTTTGAAACTTGGTATTTTAATGTTTCAGAATTTTTGCTCTTTTGGAACTTCGAGATTAGGTTAAGCAGAATACCAAAGCTCTTTACTATTCTAAAATTTTTTGATTTGAAGTCCTCGAAATATTAAGACTTCGAGACATTTAGCATTTGAAATTATTGAACTTCGGTATTTTAAGACATGAAAATATTTTTGGAGATTCGGAATTTTGAAAATTTATAACTTGGGAAGTAGGTTAGATAGGATTTCATAGCTTCGAATATTTTTTAATTTTTTCATTTGAAGTCTTCGGAATCTTAGAGCTACAAGAATTTGGGACCATACAGTTATGAAATTTTGTAACTTTGAATTTGTTAACCAGTTTAATACAATCTTGCATTCACCGTTCCGATAAAATATGACACAGAATAGTGGCTTCAGGAAATCTTCTTCGATGCTGAAGTTGAAGCTGTTAGCTACAAATTGAATATCTTATTGATACTAAGCAATATATGGATAATATCGTTAAAATATCGTCAAGGCTAATGGGAGTGACTGTAGTTGCACGTAACGGCCAAGTTTATCGTTCAAGTCTATTTATTCTTATTTAAACTTCAAACAAGTTCTCGTTTCAAGGAAGTTCCTGTTTGAACTCCAAACAAGAATAAATAAAATAAAATTACGCGTTACATTCTACTTCACTTGCTTCCGCTCGCCTTAATCTTATCTTAATAATGTTAGGTTCTTGTTTATCGATTAAAAGGTTTCGAAACTGGATACTCAAACACGAATCCACGGCATAAAGATATCTCGAAATAGCGTTATCATTATCTCAACTTGTATCGTAATTTTTAATAGGAAAGATTACATAAATCCTTAGTTGATATTCTTAATACAAGATGCCCGATTATCAGTTAAAGAAAACAATGATCAATTTCGAAACATACAAAGTCATAAATTAAAAACATTTACAAATGGCATTTGTGTCATGTCGATTTGGACCTTAAGATTCTGTGAAAATCACTGCGTAAATATTTTATTAATATTCTAAATACAAAGTGGTGGACTCTTAGTTATTGTAAACATTAATCGATTTCAGAATGTGGAAAGTCAAAAATAAGTTGATGATGTAGCAACATCACAAAATGGCACTTATGGTATATCGATTTAAAGCTGAATGCTCAGTGAAAATAACTGCATAAACATTTCATTAATATTCTAAATACAAAATGGCCGACTGCCAGTTATTTTAAACAATGTTCGATTTTAATACGGAGCAAATAAAAAAAAAGTTGATGCCGTAACAGCATCACAAAATGGCACTTATGGTATATCGATTTGAAGCTTAATGACCAGTGAAAATAACTGCATAAACATTCCATTAATATTCTAAATACAAAATGGCCGACTGCCAGTTATTTTAAACAATGTTCGATTTTAATACGGAGCAAATAAAAAAAAAGTTGATGTCGTAACAGCATCACAAAGTGGCACTTATGTTACATCGATTTGAAGCTGAATGCCCAATTAAAATAACTGCATAAACATTTCATTAATATTCTAAATACAAAATGGCCGACTGTCAGTTATTTTAAACAATGTTCGATTTCAATACGTAGAAAGTCAAAAACAAGTTGATGCCATAAAAGAATCTCAGACTGCCGCTTATGTTATGTTGAGTTGAAGCTTAAGGTTCAGTAAAAATGATTGAATAAACATATCATTAATATTCTAAAAACAGAATGACTGAGCGATAGTTATATCAAACAACGATCAATTACATAACTTATGAAGCTCGACACAATTTGATAACATAAAATTACCACAGACTTAAACTCGTATAATATCAATATGAAGCCTAATATTCATCGAAATCTAAAAATATATCCCACCGTGTACAAACGGCTGAGCTAAAGATAGGACAGCTTTTAATCTAATATCAACTAATTAGCAAATAGAACAATACGTTGTAAGGTCCATGAATCGAGTCGACGCGTACACACGCAAAAATTATATTTCTGTGCGATCGACTTCAACGAATCCTTAATTTCTCATCGAACAAAAACGTAGTGCTTCCTCCGTTCATTCGTAAAATTTACAACTGGCCGCGTGAGTACTTGTTGCTCGATTTTAATTACCGTGAAAGATTTGATCGAACGAAATTTCTCGGTCGACCGGTTCACAAGGAGTATTCGATCGTAACGATTCGAATAAACGCAGGGTCGGTACAAAGCGACGTCAGACGAACGATCACCGATAAAAGACGTCACAATTAAGAGGTTCGCATTTCAGGAACATCCACGGAGGGGGGTATTACATCGAATTCGGGCAAGAATGGAACGGCCTTTATGAATGGCCGAATCGATCGATCGATATCACGGTTTCTCCGTTGTAACAGTACGCGTACAGACCCTCGTTCTCCTCTCTCTCTCTCTTTCTATTCCGTCGTCTATCCGACCTTTCTATTTCTCCCCGTACGAGGCAGACGTTAATTTTCTGGTTTAATAACCGGGCTGCGTTTATTAACGAAGCTGCTCGGAAAGCGGGCCAACCGTGAACTCTGGTTATTTGTTTCTTAATTAGAAAGAAAACTTTGACTCGCTCCGAGGCGACGATTATCGTTCCCAACTCCCATTAGAACTCGTTAACGCGGTATTGGAACGATACGTCTCGTGGGATGGCGACCCGATGGCCTTCCGTTTAATAACAACCGTCCTGGATACGCCGTTTTCGGACCTCGATTACCGAACCGACAACGAATCATCGACCTTTCCTTAAGTTTCGTTTAATCGCCACCGTCGCCGACGAGTCGATTCAATTAAAACACCGATCTTAGATCATGCGAAAATCACCCGCTTCGTAATTCCCACCCGACGCTTTTCTTTCGAACGCCACAATTGGACACCTTCGGCTTGTCGCGTCACACTTTCGAACTTCTTATGATTCGACTGATAATTTGTTTTCTTTTTTTTTTTTGAGAGCTTTTGCGATTATCCTTGAGTGCCTTGGATGGGGTTTGATATCGAACTAGGGGGAAGTTGAAAATATCGTACCGGTCTTCTAAATCGTAACACGTTAAAATCTCGCTGAATGTTAAATCCTGGCGTCATGTAACAGCAGCGTTTATAAGTTTGTAGTAACTGTTCGAAGGGTTCTAAGGAAAGCTAAGGGTTCGAAAATGAAACAAACATCCGGACGCGGAGCAATCTTTATTGGAACTGCGTTTTACGATCATGTTTTAATATGTCGCGAGGACTCGCGCCCTCTCGATTAACATTAGTATACATAATTACCGACGTCCGGTACACTATAAGTTGAAACGTAAATATTTTAGAATAACTTACATTAGTCTACCTGATTATTTAAACTCGTTATAAACAGCACTAAACGTTGCTCCTAAAATACTATTTTAAGTTATTCTTAAAAAGATTTTAATTGTTGGTGCCATCTTTTCTAAAAGGAGTTAGAAAATTCCGTTTTCCAATACTTCGTGTCTGCACTATACACAATTTTTGTATTTTTCGATACCTGTTTTCCGAGGCACAACTGTGCCCGCGAGCTTTTCAAGGGTCCGTAGATGTGCCCCCGATATAAACAACGTGGTCTATAGATCTACCGATCCACCGACCTACAGGTCTACCCAACATCCTGTTCATCACCTATTGATCTATTGATTCAGTGATCTACCAATTTACTCATCCATCGATCTGCTGTACCACCGATCCATCGAGTTGCGAATCTGTAAATCTATGAACCTACGAATCTAGGAATACAATACGAATGTACGAATCCACAAATCAACCAATGAGCTAATCTACAAAACCTGCAAACTTACGGGTATAGAAATATTCGAATCTACAAATCTAACAATCCACGAATCAGTAAATCTATGAATTTAAGAACGTAAAAATTATTAAGCAACGCGTTTCCCGCCAACGCATTAGAACGTCATATGTCACGTAGGTATGTACTTAGCATAACTTTTGGCCATACAACTAGAATCAACAGTATCCACCTCCTTCCTCAAGTTTCTTCTAGTTCTGCCCCCGATCGAAATACATAACATGATCCGTACTAAATAGCTGACACGCGAAGATGTCGATCGATGCACGTGATCCTAAACACCGTGTAAAATCAAGGAATCCAGACCGCTTCGGCGTACAACCAATTAAACGTGGCCGGCGCGATGCTTCCAGATAATCGACATAATTAATCGTTTCCCGGGTCGAAAAGGAAAGCAAATCCTTCGTATTCGAGCCGCGATATAATTAAAATACATTTCTCAACGATATTATTTGCATAGCCGGGCCGTGGCGTCCATAAATAACGTATCGAAAATAGATCGATGAGTGAACGCGGATAGGATCGATAGGTGAAAGGTTAGCCGAGACTCGTGCACGCTGCGTCTCGCTAGGGCAATTACATATCTCGATGTTAATGCAAATAATTATTCGTTGCACCGTACCAGCGGCGAACAGAGATATTATCGTGATTTATAAGTCGCCGCGTTCCAACCGGAACGATCGTGTTTCTCTCATTCGTTGGTTAGCACCGGCGATTTATCGCGTCTCGCGTGCGCGCAACGCTCCTTCGGGAACAGTAAGACGTTAATGGAAGCCGGAATCTCGACGCGATGACGCTCCAATTATTTCGCCGTTCGAGACGCGCGACCCCGATTGATTAGACGATGCTGACCACGCTTATGATCAACATTCTCGAACGCGAGTTAATCAGGAACCCGACACACGAAGTCAAACGCTCACAGCCCTGCTGTGTACATCTCGATGACAACGAAATTGGAGATTATCGATGACAGGTTGTCATGAATACCCGGTCGATACGTCGGGGTTCACGGCGAGTCTAAGTGCGTGTATTACTTCTGTTGGATTATTATAATCTTGTCATACATGCCAAAATGAATCATGGCAATGAGAGACACTGATATTAAACAAGAGGAAGTTCTTTTTTGTTCATTTCGAGTTAGAGACTGAAGCGATTAACGCTAGGTTTACGGGACCCGTAAAAATGACGGATCTTAGATTATTTATTTTCAACTACGAAAATTATTAACCAGTTAAGTGCGGAATTTAGTTTCAAAGGCCGCCACAGTGTGCGGAGTTAAAATCAAGCGATGACGTGTATACGCGTCAAACACAAGGTAAATGGTCCTACTATATACTTATATATATGTATATATACTTATACCTACTATATACTAGATTCGGTATGACGTGCATACACGTCGAACGCACTTAACCGGTTAAAACACTTATGATAGAATGCATGTTAACATTCATCGAGATAACGAATCCTTCTGTAAACTGACATATGTATTATCCATTATTTACTTATTTTTATAGTTCGTTTTCAACTTAGACATAACTGGTCACTAAACGTCCGTTAATCTAGTGTTAAAGACGTTCTTCAGACCCTTCGTAATAAAATCTTGTTACGACGAAATAATCTGAGTTATTTCATTACAATTAATCCCATATTCCAATAAGTTCTTTAAACCCTTGCTATACTTTGACGTATCTGACTCGTGATGCACTAATAGCTGAGTTACGATGTATGTACATCTTACATGGATTTTGAATACGTTTCAATTTGAAACACGAAACCAAGTATAGTTTGCAAAGCCAAGGATCGTTGATTATACAATAAAAATGAAAAGACATTTTGATATTCTTTGTTCGTTTTGATAGTGTAGCTACTAATGGTTAGTACGGAGTGACGCACTTATCAAATAAATCGTATAATAAGGGGTTAATTGGGAAAGAAAATGAACCTACACAATTGGAGAAACGAAGAGAACTATGCAAGAGCTCATTTAGGAAACAGACCGTTAGTTCTTCAATTTGGGGAACACAAATTAGAAATGAACTCCCCAAATGTTACACTTACTCGTCTCTTGGTACAACATGTCCATATTGTTACTACATAAAGTATTGCGTGATTCATGAATCTTTGCCACCTTATGGAAAATATCTAAGTGAACGTTCATATACTCCATGTTCTTTCTCCAGAATGAAAAGACAGTCATTTACAAAAATTGCGAGAAACATTTACAATTGTATTTCAAGCTCGTGGAAAATTCTTTCGTTCTCGAGCTGCTAGGATATTCAAGGATTCAACCGATTGTAAAACTAAAATCGTTTTTAAAAAATGTGACTTTGTCTCTTTGTCTCCACCAGGTTTGTCTCGTGGTGCAGTATCTGTACAGAAAATATTCCCATGTTGTTCCCACAGAAAAGAATTCTGATTTATGAAAATTTACCTTATAAAGAATATCGAACTGCACATTCAATTATACCTCATTGCGGAAACAGTATAATTTCATTAAAAGATATTAAATTTTCACGAACAAGCGAAAAGAACAATTCCAACCAAAAACGCATTGAAACGAAGATCGAGAGGAGCCGAAATTTTTCCCTACGGAAAACAAATTTTTCCGGTGACTGTACGAAAGTGAACGTCGAATAAAGAATTCATAGAAAATCTGTATGCAGATCGGTCGATTATGGGCGTGCAAACATTTGGGTGTCTCGGCGAGAATATACGCGACGAGTCCGTGACGGTGATGTATCTGGGTTAATGTATATACACGCGTGTACGTGTACACGCTGGATACGCTGTAGGTAGCTGCACGTGTAATCAGTGCTAATGCGTCCCTAATGGTGACTAAATACCAAATCATAGTTTGATGTGCTCCCATCAACGGCGGTCCATCAACGGAGTGTTACACCGGCAAACAAAATCAAGCGGATCGACGCGTTCGCGTGTTCCCGATTGTAAAAACGAAACTGGACGGGCCGTTCGTGTAAGCGGATTATAATAAAATTTATACGACGACGATATTTCCAATAAGGGGAATCGTGCTGCGTGTTTGCGTCGAAAACGGGGAAGAAAAAAGAACGTTGAGCTCAATTTTCCGTTTCTTTTCACGCGATAAATGTAACGCGTATTTCTGTTGCGTTGTATGACGCACAGTTTGAGACACGGTTATTTATTATACAATTATTAGTTACTCATTGTTGATTGTGTGATCGTGTACTTAATAATTGTACAACTAAATTAATAACTGTTATTAGTTACACAATTAGTGGTTCGTGATAATAGTTATACAATCAGTGATTATTAAAGTATATTGTAATGTTTTGATACTAAGGGTACTTTACTTCGTGAAGTAAAGAGTGGTCAATTAATACCTGTACGATTATACGAATCTACGAATTTATTAATTTGCAAATTTATGAATTTACGAATCGACGAATCTACTAATCTACGAATGCAAAGATCTAGGTATTTAGAAATTCACAAATCTATCAATCTACCAACTTACTTAGCTACTGATCTATCACTCCAGCGGTTTACCGAGTTGCCAATCTAACGAACCACCGACCCACCGACCTACCGACTAACCTAACCGTCAAACCATCGATCAATCGTACCACCGATCCAGCGATCTGTCGATTTATCGATCTGCCAATCTACAGGCTTTAACGATATACCAATTCAGCGGTTTACCGATCTGCCAATCTACCGAACCACCGACCCATCGACCTACCGACTCATCTAACTACCTAACCACTGAACCACCAATTCACCGATCCGTTAATTTACCGATCTACCAATCTACAGGTCTACCGAACCACCTAACCACCGATCCATCAATCGACCGATCTACCGATCCGTCGTTCCACCAAACCATCCGTCTATCAATCTACCGATCTATTAACCCAGTGATCTACCACTTTAGCGATCCACCAATCTACAAATCTACCGATTCACCAATCTACTGATCTACCGAACCACCGATCCACCGGTCTATCAATCTACCGATTTACCGATTCGTCGTTCCCCCAAACCATTGGTCTATTAATGTACCAAACTATTGATCCAGTGATCTACGAATTTATCAATCCACCGATCCACCGTTCTGCGTATTTGTGAATCTGCGAACCTACGAATCAATGAATCTACAGATCTGTCCCCGATCGAAATAAATAACGTGGTCTATAGATCTACTGATCAATCGATCTACCGGTCTACCGAATATCCTGTTCGTCAGTCTATTGTTCTATTGATCCAGTGATCTACCAATTTACTAATCCACCGATGTACCGATGTGCGAATCTGCGAATTTAGAAATTTAGATATCTAGGAATTTAGGGATTTACGAATGTACGAATCCACAAATCAACGACCCAGCAAATCTACAAATCTGCGAACTTACGAGTGTAGAAATATTCGAATCCACAAATAGAGAAATCTACAAGCTTACAAATCCATGAATCAGCAAATCTACGAATCTAAGGACGTAAAAATTATTTTATATTCACGCGTCACGTACTTAGCATAACTTTTGGCCGTACAAGTAGAATCTACTATATCCACTTCCTTCCTCGTGTTTCTCCTCGTTCTTCCCTTCACCCCGCATTTTTCTTGCCCGTTCTCCGACAGAGGTCACGGGCCACGATACAACGCTATACTTACCGGCCTCCAAGCTCATCATCTCACAGACATTTCATTATACGAATCAGACATCGGCGTCCCACCAGCATCGCCGTGGTACGTCCCCCTTCCCCGCTTTCCCTATCCTGTGAACAGCTTCCATTTTTACCCCAGAAGTTTGTTAGCGTGTAGAAAAAGGTTCAAGGAGAAAGCGAAGGCCATTCATCTCGCAATCTCCGATAGGCCCAGACTTAATTTCTGATTGGAATTGCCTCGTATGAACGGTATGGCTAGCGATCGTAACCTTAACGGGGCGAGCGGCAAACCGTGAGACTCGCGCGTCGCGTTTTTTCGCACGCGGCGTTTAATACAACCGGATTTTCTGGATCGTTCCTTTGACCACGATAACACCGAGCTTCTCGTGATCGATCTTTTTAATTACGTTCGAAGAGGTACACGAAATATGTTTTATCTCGTTACTAAGTTTCTCATCCGAACCCCTCGAACGCGTGGTTCCCGTATTAGCAACATATCCGAACAACAAAACACGAGAGTTACGGAGGAATAGCCTTCTTATTTATACAAACAAAAATATAAATGTTCGTGTATTCAAAATCTTGAATCTCCGAAAGTTTTACATCGATTGCTTTGAAATTTTTATGCAACGTTGCATACGAATATGCACGTATTTTGTATTGAAAGTATGGCTTAATAAAAGACTCAGAGAATTATCTGTGATATATGTTTAATGTTTCCCGGACAATTAAAGACTGAGCATCAGCTCTCGGTCGTCTCCTCGAGCGCAACAGCCAAAAGACAATCGGTTACAAATCGATATGTACAAAATCGAAACGCACTGAACACCAAAAACCACAATAAATGTCAAATACTTACAAACAATGTCAAACATATACAGTCGTGGACAAAATTAAGTGGACAGGTATCATAAATAACAAAAGGTAAATTTAGTTAACTAATAATGCCTATAAATCAAACCTTTATTGCACAATTATATACATTAAATAAATGCTTTTTCAAGTCTACAAAAATATCTCACGTTCTAAATTTAACATTTATTTACAACATTGTAATGAAACAAAACATTTTTCACATTTTCTGCAATGTCCACTTAATTTTGTCCAGGAGTGTATATAAACACGCACAACGCATACAACCATTCAGCCACCACACACACACTGCATACAGTTATTCTTACAGTATACCTGTGTTTTGTATAACTATAGATGTCACACCTATGACAAGTAAAAACATGCTTTTGTTGAAAATAAGCACACATGTTTGCTTTCTCTTCTCTTTAGTATTCATTTAGCCAGACTGAGCCGCAGCAATATGTGGTCGGGTAAAGCTTGTTAATAAAATAAATGATTTATTCAATTACACTCAGATCAAATGAAACTCAATGTTAGTGTTAGACTAAATGTTTGTTTATTAGTTGACGGAGATAGTTGCTCTGACTAGTTCGTTTTGAATTCTGAACTAAGGAAATATTAACTGACGAACAAATTCCTACCTGAAACACTGTCTAAGTCACTGATTGTGACTATCTTATAGACTTGCAACTCAAGATCGACTTGTATCTGATGCATGTAGTGACGATAAATAAACTGATGTATCGATGATAACTGACTGATGTATCGTTTGTAACTAACTTTCACATTACAAACCACCCTTGTGGACTTTGGTTGTCATTCCGCTCTTGCCACGAGCATGATGGAGGATGAGAAGCATTCCTTACATACGAAGGACACATGCATACTGGTGGAGGCATGTCCGAGATATTAAAAGAACCCTTGGTCATAAACCTTGTTTTTAAACAACCCAACCGACGTTCAGCTGTAAAGCTCAACGAGAAGTTCGACTGTAAATTTACGATGGAGTCGGTTTGGGCTAGAGTGGACAGTTAATTAAACAGTGCTCATCCAAAGCAGCTAACATTGCCATCTGTTGATCTGGCTGCAGACAAGCCTTCATACTACATTGAAAAAACAATTTTCTATCACTTTCTGGTATCTCGAACAAAATATTAGGTTGTCCCATATGTTGCTTCCTCGTTTGACAGGACAGACACTTCAAGAAATGTTTTGCAAAGAACAATAATTTTAATTGCTAATTGAAGAAGAAGAATTTTAGCAAAAGTAAGTAGCGATATTTCCTGGACGATGGTAAGAGCGTGTTAGAATAGAATAGTTCATATTTAACAAGTTGACTGCCATGTCACCCATATCTGAGTGACATTCAAATTCCTATACAAATTTAATAGCCATATTATTAAAGATGTATTCACTTTCCTAACTGTAAATACTCGTATAAGTTACTTGGACCTGTGACCAAGAAATGTAACAAAGTATCGTGAATATATTTGGTAAGGTTTGTTCAATACGAAAATACTAATTAATACAATTTTCAATTGCTGTCATGTGGCAATCAACCTGTTAATGCAACGAATCAACCTTCAACGATATATATTGTGCACTCGTTTCTATCAAAAAAGGAAGAAACTTATGGGACACTCTAATATCTCGTCTAAAATCTCGAATCTATAATACATGAGCGATATACTCAAATCTTACACTCATCGCCAATTTTCTCATCCAAACCTTGAATGTTTCGATCGTACAGCAGCATGGTCGAAACTCACCCTTATTACCAATTTCCCGGACCCAAAGGCCGAACACGTCGATCCGGTAACAAATCAATCGTTAATCAAAGTATTTCCGCAGAGCGCAGCACGAGTGATTCGTCGCGGTTGTTCACTTCGCGTTCGTTTCTTTTCCATCTCTTTCTCATCGCAGTCCCCGTCCCACGGCGAAATTGTCGTCGCGTGCGGATTCCCTTCGGGTTTTGGGAAGGACCCTTCCTCGAGGAAGGCGGTCTCGAATTTCCATACACGCACCGCAGACCGCCGCTGAATATACTCACTTCCGGCAATAGATTTCCACCCCCCTGCCTCCCCGCCGCCGTGCATCAACCCCCCTCTAGCCGTTGGCTCGCCCTTCTCCTGCCCCTCCGCGTGTCGGAACTACAGCGGGATAGTTAGTTAGGGGTTAGGGGAGTCAGAGGGGTTGCACAGTACCGTACACAATCGGGACCATTGTGCTCGGTGATTTGTGGGGACGATTTTTTGACTTCCGCCCTCGGCAGGGGGTGGTACGACCTATCAACCCCTCCCTGACGCTACCTCGTAGCCGAGTCAGGAGATACAGCTAAATTATCGGAAGGCAGCACGGGTTAAAGGTCGATCGCCGATTTATTCCGAAAGCGAAAAGAAACGGAGACGGGGAGGTGTGGCTCCACGGGATTTCCTTCCAATCATTGTGTTTATGTTTCGCGTTCGCTTAGACAGCGAATTTTTACGTGTCTTTTATTTCTCTCTCTTTTTTTTCCTTTTCGGATGTCGGGCGCAATGTAGGCTTTCTTCGGCTAAGTGAACTCGAATGATTTTCTCTTTTATATTTGCTATACTTTAATGTTCGTACTCTTTGAAGTTTTAAATTTTCAGATTTTCCCGGTGAAAGATTATCGGATTTACAGATTTCAACATTATCGGATTTGCAAATTTTAAGATTTTTAGATTTTCAGATCTTCAGATTGTAGATTTTTCAATATTCAAATTATTAAACTTTCAAACGCTCAAATTACCGAATTTTCAAATTCGCAATTTTTGTAATTCAACGATTCTCGAGTTGTATTTATTTTCAAGTTTGGAAATTTTCTAATTTCCACGTATTCGAATTTTTAAATTAGTTTCGACATTCCCAAATTTTATTAATTTGAACATTTCTAAATTTTCTAAATTCTCATTATTCTTATAATAGTACTATATTTTCAAAGTTCCCTAAATGATTCACCAAAAAAGATTCACAAGTTCCTACGTCCCTAAATTTCCCAGACCAAAAAATCCCTTAATTTTTACAACGATAATTTCGAAATTTAAACTTGTATTTTTAAACTACTAAGATTTCCTAAAAATCTACGAATAACATATCCCTTCGCCTTGATTATTATATCCTACCCTGAGAAGTAAAATTTGCTGCCAGCTCGAATATTTGATACGCGTTTAAAATTTCATTTAACTTCGTTACATGCAATGATAAATTACAAAATTGATGACCTCTATTAACTACATCATATTATTCATAAAAACGTAAAATATTAAATTTTAATCTCGTGCGGGAGTAATTTAATCCCATGAATATTTTATACATTAATAATTTTCGAAGTTAAAATTAAAATTTTTGTACCGTACTAAAATTACACCGTATTAAATTATGATATCGCAGTTTTATTAACCATGATTCGTTTTTGATTAAATTAACACGAACATTCATTTTCAGTGAAAAGGGATGGTAATAACGTACCGTATAACATGACGTTACACGTTACGCGATACGTGACTTGTGGAACATTATTACATAACATTATTGTTGAATAATTAACCACAAAGTTTGTTTGCCTCCAACAAACGCAACGAATATTTATTATATACAGTAAAAAATAGAAAAGATGTACAATGTGTTCAGTCCTGAACGCGCTGGAAATTCAGGGACTGTGCTTACTATGTGCTGTTACCGAACCGACTGCTTGTGTTGTACGGCAAATGGCTATTTTTCGCATAACCTAAGATAAATATCGTTGAACGTACGTTTTCACAGGAATGAAAAATTTCTTCAAAATATCATACAGGATTTCTGCAAAAATCCAACAATTATATACATAGTGGTTCGTATATTCCAATAATTAATATTATGTAACATGACATGACATCTTCGAAGAATCATACAAGATATCTTACACGATATCCATATAACGCGTCAAATATATAAGAACAGGAATACTGTTTTCGAATTTTTCAGTCACAAAGATCGAAATATGTTACGATTTATTAATATATCCTTTATTCTTTTTTATGTTCCGTACCGGGAGTATCAGTAATGAGACTGTATTTCATGAAAGTTCGCGCTTATTAATAGACACCGTTGTTTTTCGCGAAACATTCCCGTCCATCTCGTTCGTAATTATGACGGCATAACTGTAAATTTTAATCCCATTTTTGGAAGTGCTCTTTATCTTTGCGTCCACCCTACGCCCCCTCTCCCGCACATAAGCAATATCGTAATTAAGGGGAAATGAGCTACACGCGTCGACATAACTCAACGTAACACGCCTCTCTTCGTGCACAGCGCACGGACAAAAGCTTAATATAAATTTATATGCATTATTAACGAGGACTCCTGTCCAAGCATATATAAACAGCTACAAAAAGCCGACCTCCGGCCGAACAACTATGCCAAATATTCCTAATTATGTAACTACAGGTGATCCAAGTTACTATTTTCGTTCGGATTAACACCCCTGCCGCGTGCTGTCATGCACCGAAGGGTGTTTCGCGTGTCGTCACGTTTGCGAACGTTCGACGCGTTGTTACTTTTAGATTATAAATAAAATACGATAAACGGGGAAAGTTGTTTTTTTTGTATTTTTTTTATAATGTGAAAACACCACCTAGCCGCTTATGTTTCGACTTTTGAGACGCCCTGTATAGAAATTTGGAAGCTGGGAAAGCAGAAAATTTGTAAGTTTGGCGAGAATTTACAAAAGAAATGGAAAAATTGAAGAATTTAGGAATTCGAAAAATTTAACAACTTGAAAATTAGAGAATTTCGGAGTTTGAAATTTCAGGAGTTGAAAATTAGTATGTGGATAATTTTAGTATTCACAATTTGAGAGTTGATTGTCTGAGAAATGAAAATCCGAGAATTTCAAGTGTGATTTAACAACTTGTAATAGAAAGTTGGAGAACTGAAAGTTTGAGAACTGAAAATCTGAGAAGTGATAATTTAAGAATTGAAAACCCGACAATTCAAAATTTGAGAATTTTCAGTATGAAAATTGAAAGTTCGAGAATTGAAAATGTAAAAATTGAATGTTAGCGATCTGATAATTTGAGAATTGACAGTATTGAAATTGACAATTGAAAAATAAGAATTGAAAATTGAGAATTGAAAATTGAAAATTGAAAATTGAAAATCGAGAATCGAGAATCGAGAATTGAGAATTGAGCATTGAAAATTGTTGTCGCCACCTAATTCGTCTACCCGAGCGGAATGAAATAAGATATTTCCATTTACGATAAACGTATAAACAACACTGTATCATCGTATCGAATCACTTGCTACATTTTCATAAATTTTCCGCCCAACGCTTCTTTATAGAGCAATGAAACTTTCTCATAAAAAAGCTGTATTTCCCCATAAGAATACGCGACGTGATTCCTGTGTTTATTTCAGTCAGCGTTTGTTCCCGTTTCATTTTCCGTGGAAACGTTACCACGGTGCACGATACGCGCGCAAGAAAGCGCTAGTTAACCGTTCCACGTGCGATATTTCACGATCGACTGGTCGAAATAGACTGTACATATATTCTCTTCGAGCACGTCCCTCCAGAATCAACGTCGATTGAACTCGAGCGAAAGAGTCTCTTAAGTATCTCGAAGGTGTCGAAACGTTCTTGAATAAATAGGGGTCGTCTTCGAAATCCCGTTCGAATACCAAATGGAGAACCGTGGCACGGAACAGGCGTGTCTATCCGATCAGAAACACGACTTATAAATTGGTCTAAACACTCGTTTCGCGAAATCTGAGATCAAGGTACTGTACGATTTCCTTACAGTACTCCTCACTCCTTTTTCATTTTAACGTAATCACGTTTTATCGGTCCGCCTTACTAAAAGATCGAAAATCCGGGGAACCCAAAGATTTCAATTTCAGAAGATCGGACATTTTGAAGTAATAAGTCGACATTTTCAAATTTCGAAGATATTACAATAAAAAATGACAAAATTATAAAGATCCAGAATTTTTAAACTCCAAATTCCGGCATTCGAAATTCCGATATTCCCAAACTCTAAAAATCAATTATTCTGGAACTGCAAAATATCAAGGTACCGAGTTTTCGAATTTCCAAATTTTCAAAATTCAAAGATGCTAAAATTCAAATATTCAGAGGTCCTATTTCCAAAAATTCGGTGAATTTAAAATCCAAAAATTTGGACTCTTTAGTCGAAAATTCCAAAGTACCAGTGCCGAAAATTCCAAACATTGTACGGTACAGAATCGAGACCCGGATACAAAGTCTGAAAATCGGGAAATTACGAAATTCAATAGTTCTAATTCACGGTTCGACAACTGCTTAACCCAAAATTCAAGATTGCAAATCCCCGAAAGGGCGAAATTCAAAAATTCCGAATTTCAAAATTTCGACGTTCCAAAATTCGAAAAATCAACACGACAGGAATTCAATAACACTAAAGTCCCGAGTCTTCGTATTTCCAAATATCGACAATTCGAAGACGATAAAATCCAAATATTCGGAGACTCCAAAATCCATAAATTTGGACTTTGTTATCAAAAGTTCAAAAGCCCCAATGTCGAAGAATTCCAAAAGTTCTATGATATAGAATCGAGACTTCACTGAAAGGTCTGATAATCGCGAAATTTCGAAACTCAATGGTTCTAAAATCCTGAAATCGCGAATTCCCACGGTTCGACCCAAAATTCAAGATTGCAAATCCCGGGAAGGACGAAATACAAAAATTCCCGCGTCTCTCTCGAAGAAACTGGTTGCATCGTCGAATTCATAAACCGGGGGGGGGAAACAAATAACAGATCCTTCGTCGTAAAGCTCCCGGAGCTCGTTGAAGATTCAGCCACCCTTTAATTTCCCGGGCTTGTACTTCCGTTGGCTGTGTGCAGCCCCTGCGTCAGCTACTCGTCCGTACGGGGAACGTGTACAAATAGCTCGAACGAACGATCATCGGCGACAGAGGGCTGTGTATACGGAGGAGGACAGAAATGCAGGATTGATGAAAGATACTTTTTTACGATCGGGGAAAGACAATAACATTAGGAACATCGGCGGTTCGGGTTCGTTGCTCGTTAAATCCTTGTGCCAAGTTGCTTTGAAGCGGTCCCGGAGAAGTTGAAAGTATCTGCGCGAATTCGTAAGATAATATCAACCGGGGGACAATGAGGGACGGGGGATGATTACGATCGTCGCGATCGTACATTAGCATAGACGAAAAACAGACTCGTAAAACAACTCGACTACCGTTCTGCCGTTTCTGTTTCCATGGTAATCGCACGCCGCGTACTTTTGACACTTCCTGCTTCGTTGTTCGAACGTGGATGAACAAAGAAACGCTGAAAAAGGAAACGGAATTTGTTATACCGCCTCTGAAGTGAAATGCGTGCAGCCGTGTTGTATTCGAACGTGTATCTCGAAATTTCCACATACCTAGGTTTCTATATAGGGACGAAGAAAGGACGAGTTTTCCATGTCCACAAATATCTGTTATCTTCGGGTCCGTGTACAGATACTTTTCTAGATCCGTAAACTTCTATATTCCCTGGATCCATAGATTCGTTTACTCCCTACATCTCTAGATTTCTACATTCCTATATCCCAATATTTCATACAATTGTACACTTCCGAGATTCGTATAGTTCCTAGATCCCTATGTCTCCAGATCTCCACCATCGCTAAGTCTGTATATTTCGTACGTTCCTAGATCCCTAGAATGCTTAAATCCTTAGATTGCCTGGATCCCAAGATTTCCTAGGTCCCTAGATCACCTACATCCCTAGATTGCCCTGGTTTTTAGATTGCCTGGATCCCGACATTGACTAGATCCCAAGTTTTCCTAGATCTTGATATTCCTTAGATCCGTATTTCCTCTTGATCTCTTCATTGTTAAGATCCCTATATTCCCCAGATCCTAAATCTTTATATATTCAACGACCAATAGCGTCTGATCTCGACAACCCTGCAATCCCTGTATTGTCTAAATTTTAGATCTATACAATATATCAGTGTACATGTATACGGAAGTGCCTATAGCGCTCGATCTCTACAATCCCCAAATCTCTACATTCTGAAAATGTATATTCATTTCTAAAATATCTAAGTCCATACATTTTCCAATTACCCGCGTCCCAATATTTGTGCACGCGAAAATCCTCGTATTCGCAACTTCGCGCGTAGTATTCCCGCGCGGTACACCTACGTTCCTATTACCGAGAATCCCTATATCTCTATATCCCTAGATGGGTATATCCACAAATTCCTGCGTTCCCGCGACGTCGACAAAAAAAACGGGAGAAAAATGTCAGTTAGGTTCCACGCAGGAAAATAAAAATGATTACACAGCTGGGGTACGCTTTGCTGAGTGACACAGGGACGTGCGTGTACGCGCGCACCGTTTTATGCCCGCGTGCAGATATTGGTCGAAAGAGAGAGAGAGAGAGTGAGAGAGCGGAGGTCGAGGGTGAACGCTGGGACCCGTTACCGCGATGTTTTGTAATTTAAATTAATTGAAAAATATGCACTGTGTGCGTTGTCCGATCGCGCTCGTGTCGCCGGCCACGGCGGAACCTGGAACGGACGCGAGAGAATAAAAACTGAAAAAAGGAGGAAGAACGCGGGGGTCGGGGGCTGGTGAGCAGAGGCGAGAAGGAGGGAGAAATACGGGGCCGGTGGTAAAACGACGCAGAAACGCGGGCAAAAGTTCGGAGCCGTGGCGCGGAATCGAGAGAGGCGTGCAGGTATACCGCGTGGCCAATCATTCGCGCCAGCCGGCCAATAACTTATTGGTTTTTCACGCGCGATTTGATTCATTATCATTCCGTTATTTATATTTGTCCGGCCTGCTGCCGGATTTCGAGGATTTGCCCGTGATGGCGGAGGGTGACGGGGAAAAAAAATTTCCACGCATCGAAGGACCGTGTGGAAAGGGTGCTAACACAAAAAAAGGGTTACACAACGATCGTCTATTATTTTCGTGCTCGATATTGCAGATCGCTTTTCTTCTTTCGTTTCTTGTTTCGATCGTTATCGAGTAACGTAACAAAGCGGCTTCTTGGAAATACGCTCGTGATCTAAAAGATGGCACGCGCTATCTTTAACCCTAAACGATGCCATCGTATTCGTGACATAAATATAGCTAAAAAATCGAACATCGCCGTACGGGCGGCATGACGTGATATTTCATGAAATTAAAAAAATATACAGGGTAATGCGCATAACCAGTCACCTGAATAATTTGGCTGCTGTTGTTGATAGTGAAAAATGCATCAGAAGAAAATTATTTGGTATAGAGGTGTTGATCATTGGATGTTACTTCTTGATAGGTGGAGGCGACAAGGAGACACGAAGGTCATCTCTATTTTTTTCAATGGACGGTATATACAGGGTGTCCCAAAACGAACGAAACATCCGGAAATGGGAGGTAGCTGGGGTCATTCTGAACAACTTTTTCCTTTGCAAAAATGTCGAACAAGGCTTCATTTTTAAATTATTAAGGAAAAACACCGACCAATCAGAGCGCGAGAATCTCGCGCGCTCGGAGGCAGTCGTACTGGTCGGCGCACGGTTGACCGTGTTCGCTCCTGACCACGTAAGCCGACCACTACGACTGTCTCCGAGCGCGCGAAATTCTCGCGCTCTGATTGGTCGGTGTTTTTCCTTAATAATTTAAAAATGAAGCCTTGTTCGACATTTTGGCAAAGGAGAAAGTTGTTCAGAATGACCCCAGCTACCTCCCCTTTCCGGATGTTTCATTCGTTTTAGGACACCCTGTATTTTTACTTACAATCTGATATTTCAAGACGAATACAATGACCTATTGAAAAGGTAAATTATCAAAAATATTTTTCAACCCATCGAGGTAATCAAATTCCATAATTACAAAACAAGTCCAAATAGCGCTAAATTAGGTATAGCGCTAAATTAAATATAGACCAACATTTAATATAGACGAGAGAACAGTTAAATATAGACCTAAACTAGGTATAGCACTAAATTAAATATAGATCAGAACTTAATATACAGGGGTCCCACAAATATGGTACGAGCCGGAAAGGGGTGGTAGGTGGGGCTATTGTGAACAACTTTTTTCTTTGCAAAAATATTAGATGAGGCTTCATTTTTAAATTATTAAGGAAAAACACCGACCAATCAGAACGCGAGAATCGCGCGCCACGTGATTCGATCGCGACCACGGCCAATTATAACTCGGGTCTACACTTCTGCCTCTGGGCGCGCGCGATTCTCGCGTTCTGATTGGTCGGCGTTTTTCCTTAATAATTTAAAAATGAAGCCTCATCCGATATTTTTGCAAAGGAAAAAGTTGTTCAGAATAGCCCCATCTACCACCCGTTTCCGGCTCGTACCATAATTGTGGGACACCTTGTAGAAGAGAGGAAAATTAAATGTGGAGCCAAACTAGGTATAGCGCTAAATTAAATATAGTCCTAAGACAAGTCCTAACTATAGTCGAAAATTAAATTTAGCTCTAAATTATTTGCCCGAGAACAATCCCTGTGATGATAATTGTACGTAAGAATACGGTGCATGGCGTATAACATTTATTCGCAAAGAATACGGGTATCAGTCATTAAAAGATCAAAAGAAGGCGAACACGATCCATAATTCTCCCACGAGAATTCAAGCGACGTAGTTTCATTTCAAAGAAGGAGAACGTTTCAGAATCGTTTCTCACGACGTGATGCTTATGTAATATCAAGTTAATCGTACCTCTGTAATCCGTTCTCTTTGTTGCCAGTTAAATTTCTTCTCCCGGAAGGCTCCGAGTTATCTTGAACGTGGCCTACAAACGTACAGAAATGTTAAGTAACGCGTTTGTTAAGCTTGCTAAGTTGTTGAGTTACGATTATTGTGTTTTGTCCAAGACTCCTGTAACCCCCTTATAAATATTCATCCATTTGCTTTCGAACGGCGATTGTTTACAACGTACGGACTTACGTAATTTCTTGATTTGTGGACGGAATTGAATTCCGTGCTCAAAGGAATCTGTTCTAGGTTAGGTCTTTTTCCTTGCTTTATTCGCGTTGTTTATTCTTAGTGGGTTGTATGTTGCTGTTTTGTTTGCTTGTTTTATCGGTTCTTCGTCGTTTGCGCCGGTCCTTCCTTCATTGTGTGTCGGTTTCTGTATAAAAATAGCGTGTTTCGACTCTTATTTGTACGTTTTTAAAAATTTGAAATTTTCAGGTTTTATAGTTTTATATTTTTCATTTTTGTAATCTTTTATGTTTCAAATTCTTATATTTTGAATTTTTATCCTTTTTAAATAGGTCTATGTTTAGATTCCTAAGTTTTGAAATTTTTGCATTTTTAAATTTTTCAATTTCGCGATCTCGTAATTTTTAAACTTGATTATCTTTCAAATTTCAAATTTTCGCAGTTTCAAGTTTTCAAGTTCCGAAAGTTTCAAATATTTATACTATTAAACCTTTAAATCTTTGAGATTAAACATTTTTCAATTTTAAAGTCCTCAAAATTACAAATTCTTCATTTTCTAAATTTTCAGTCGCTCACAATTTTAAACGCACGAATTTCTGGAATCATATAAATTCTATTAGCTTATCAAGATACTGAGAATTTTTATGTTTTCGATCGAAAATGGACAAGTTAAACATTTTAAAGGTTTAAACACATGACAACATTCGAACCAACGATTCTTATTTCCTTATCATTTGATTATTTACAATCTAGAATCCTGCGATATTTAAGTATTCCACGACCATTTTAAATTTCTATCAAATCAAGTGCGTCGAAATAAAGCCACGCTCAGAGAGTGACCTAATTTCATTCACCATGAAAACATCTACATATTCAGTTCTGCGAGTCAAATATTTCTCTTTATTTCGTTTGTTAAATGACAGAGTAAACGTTTCGCTCGGATCAAGTTTAGGTACAAGATACATGGAAGAAACGTCGTATTCGACTATACAGAATATATCCGAAACAAATGCACGATTCACATAGAAGAGAAATCACCGATGCCGTGCTAAATCTTCACTGGCTGTACGCTTTTACGTTATTATTCATCGCGGCGTGTTTACTCAGAGAAAATATTTATCGAAGTTCGTGCATAAATTAATTACAGTATTTTAGTAAAAGCGATGTTCTCAAACACTCGAGCGAACAATGCATTAATATGACTCATTTATCTGTGTTTTTAGCGCGCGTTAATGAGCTATAAGTACATTAAACATTTGAGAGAAAATTAGAGTTAATAATTAACGGTTCGATGCAATTTAATATGTTGATTATCGAATACGGTCCCACTCTATCGCAGTTTCCGGTCATTGTAGATTTTCAATCTGTCGCTCGTCGGTTTCGTACGTTTTCACGTTGTATTCTTTCGATAGTTTTATGGGTTTAATAACTCGGAGTGATTTAATAATAAAACATTGACTCGAATTTGCGGTAATTAGGTTTTTGAAATTTTAAAAGATTATTTGAGAATTGGATATTTAGATGCTAAGAAATATGGAAATATAGAGAATTGGGAACCTGGAAACTTTAAGATATTTAACGACCTCTACACTGGAAAATTTGGTAATTTGAAAATGCAGAAATTTGCATTTATGGGAGTAGGAGAATGTGAAAATTGAGAAACTGGAAAATTATAAAATTGCAAAATTAGGGAGTTTGGGAAACACGAAAATCTAAAAACTTGGAAATTAACAAAAGTTTACAATTTAACAATCTAAAATTTTTCAACACAAAAATTCGTGAACACGAGAATTTAAAAACTCAAACATTACGAATTTAGAAAGTTAGAAAATCCAAAAATTCGAAAATTGAAAAGTTTGAAAATCCGAAAACTAGAAAATCAGAAAATTCAAAAATTCCAAAATTAAAAGGTTGAAAATTAGAAAATTAAAATGTTGAAAATCCGAAAACTAGAAAGTTAGAAAATCCGAAAACTAGAAAATTCGAGAATTCAAATGTTTGAATATTCGAAAACTACAAAATAAGAAAATTTGAAAATGCCAAAACTAAAAAATAAGAACGTTCGAGAACTTGAGAAGATAAAAATGCAGTGTTGGCAAAAAAAATTGCCAAGTTAACGTGTATCTATACATACATATATTGAAAGGTATCCCACATTGTATCCGAGTGAGCGCGAAGGAAAGAAGTTATTCAAGTTAGCGTACATAGGCTCCAGTAGGGTCCACACGTGTACCACACGTACCCGCGTGACGGCGGATGCATGTTCAATATTTGAGAGGATTTAAATTCGGACGTTGGACGTCCGGACGAATTTCAGTTGGATCGTTTAAAGGCACGGGCCGCCGTCAGTTCCTCGTGAATGATTAAAAAGGAGCTTCGTCCTGGAAAGGAGTACGCGGCGGCTGCGTCTTGGCGAGACTTTTCCACGGAATTGTCTACGTGCAAACCGTATCCGTAGGAAATATCGGCCCGACGAGTACCTGGTCTCGCGTATAAATAGAGAATTTCCCGTTTTTTTCTCTCTTTCTCTCGCTCCGCGTCCGCTGCACGGATGAAGCCGAAGCAACGATCCCGCT
The DNA here is from genome assembly GCA_947623535.1 of Coelioxys conoideus. Classification (NCBI taxonomy): domain Eukaryota; kingdom Metazoa; phylum Arthropoda; class Insecta; order Hymenoptera; family Megachilidae; genus Coelioxys; species Coelioxys conoideus. The sequence continues at coordinate 11,587,684 of OX392453.1, read as the reverse complement.
ACCGGCTTAGTTTATTGCGAGAAAGGACTGTAAATTCGTCGTACGAGGCTGTCGAAACGACGACGGGTATGTCAACGTTGAATTTTTACCCAATTCTCCGGACGATCAAACTTTTTAACACCCTCGGCTCGAATGAGGGGAGGAGGAAAACGCCTAGTATGTATAAACTCGTACGTACTGACGAAACATAAGGTGCTTCGAGCGAAGAAACCCTCGAGATCGGGGAAGATGCTGGGGAGTAATGGCAAATCGGTTAACTTCGGACGCGTTCGGCTCGTGTCGGCTAAATATGATTGTATGACCGGCGTCAGAAACGTTGGCAAATTTGTGGACGTCCTTTTTGTGCAAACCGTGTCGGAGGATAGTTGAAGAGAATATTTTTTGACGAGCGAATGAAACTGAATGAAGCCTCGAGTTTTTGCACCGAACATGATCGTGCAAAATAGAATAGGCACTATGAATGGTTAGAGGAAATGAAATATGGATCATCGTTCTATCGTGTTTTTATACAGGTATTATAGGTATAAATATCGATGTACAATTATCGAGTTATGTACTGCATATAACCTTATAACTTTGTGTTGCTTCAAGTATATTGTATAAACTGTATAATGCACAGAATTTTAATGTATTATTCTTAAAGGATTCAAGATTTTATTATATATTTTTCTCTTCCACATAGGTAGAAGAATTTTTGGTATTTCTTTTTCTTAATAGATAGAAGTCTTAGGTTCATTTCTTTTTTTATTTTTAACCAGTCATTTACAGTTTACGAAGTTAACATTTTATACATTTACGTATATGTATATGTTCATTACATAATATCATTTGTTATGCTTTTCGATCATATAACTTTACATATTTTTACGATATACTGTCGTGGACAAAATTAAATGGACAGGTATCATAAATAACAAAAGGTAAATTTAATTAACTAATAATGTCTATAAATCAAAACTTTATTGCACAATTATATACATTAAATAAATGCTTTCTCAAGCCTACAAAAATATCTCACGTTCTAAATTTAAAGTTTATTTACAACATTGTAATGAAACAAAACATTTTTTACATTTCTGCAATGTCCACTTAATTTTGTCCAGGAGTCTAAGTGTACGATTTTGACTCTCGGACTATCACGTGATTAATCGAGCAGCTCCGAAGGGAGGCAGAGTTACCCGATTTACTACTACACGCTTTTAGCACGAAAATCTTATTACTTTATCAATATTAACCGCACAGTGTCCAAGCATGTGTTTGGAAAGATATATATTTATAGTTAATGTAAATCATTCTCTTTAATATAAGACAACCCTACAACATAGAAAATTATAATAGTACGATGATTTTTCTGCATTTTATTGTGGTGTAGATTACAAAAAATTATCATTTTGTAAAGAAGGATTTTGGACGTTTGCAAAATTTTAACATTTTTAATTCATGAAATTTGAAATTTAATTCATGAAATAAATATCCTTAGAATATTTATTGACACTATATTCATTGAACAATACTTGTACTTTAACAATTCCATTGAAAAATTTCATATATTATTCTTACCTTAGACAAGGTAACTAATTAATATATCTAAACTATAAATTGCTGATACATCATGTTCAAAAAAATGCAAAATTCGAACAATAAATTTATACACAACGTTTAAGAAATATTCAAAGAAATTAGGCAACAAAAAGTAATTCGCAAACCGAACGAACGCAGTCAACAAACGTAAACAACTGAATTTCCAAAATAACAGTTATTCATTTGTTTAATTAATCGAGTTGAATCCTTACGCAATCTAAACACACGCTGCAAGTTAACACAGGAACTATCATCCCGCTGAAATTCAATTAACGCCCGAGCATATTAATTTACGTTCGAGCATATTAACTTGCGATCGTGCGGGTTGGACCAAGTTCGATAATTAGATGCGATAATAAAAAAAAAGAAATAGTCTCTGTACAATGTTAAACGCTAAACTCCGCTATATTTTTCGGATTGATGTACTCTGGACAGCTCAGAGGCACAGCAATATCGCCAGTGCTTTGGAACAATTGAAAGGCAAATATCGAAACTGATGTTGCAAAATTGCTTTTTCGAGCGGATCGGTTATCTCTTTTTTTCAGGGTCCTGATATACCTCGGTGATCTCGTTTCAAGGGTCGTTCATCGTGCCGACGTTACACTGATCGAAAAATAAATCCGAAAGTTCAGATCGAAACGATAACGTCTCGGTATTTTACATCGGGCATGAATGCAGTTTAAATCAGAGAAGCGAGAGGATTTTTTTAGTTTTCGAAACTGATCGTTAAAATCAACGAATGCGAAATATATTACGCGAACATGTCAGCAATAACATAAACGCTATCTGCAATGCCGTAACTGATGAAGGTATCAAGGCTGTTCGAATGTCTCAATATAATGGCCTAAATATCGCGTGCCAAGGACATAAGAGATAAAAAATTCTTCAATTACCAAATTCGCTGTTTTTGATTTATATTTTTGAAATATTCAGATTATTGTATTATATCAGTTTTTAAATATTCAGATTACTATATAATACCAATTTTCAAATTAGTAAATTTAATTCGCAGTTCTTAAACTGTTGAATTTGCAGCTGTTAATTATTTGTTCTGAAATTTTCAAATTACGAGATTATCGGATTCCTGAGTTCTAGTTTTCAAATGTTCATATTTTTATATTTTCATATTTTCAAATTATCGAATTCGCAGGTCTCAATTTGCACTTCCCAAATTTTCAAGTTACTACCTTACGGAATTCTATATATTATAAGTGTGCAATTCTCAAATTCTCACTCCCAAGTTACGATATTTTAAACTAAATTTTCAGATCTTTAAATTTGTATATTCCCGAAGTCCCTAATTCTCCAATTTCTAAATCCCAAATTCTTAAATTCTCAAATTTCTAAGTATCTAAATATTCAAATTCACAAATACATGAAATTATGAAACTTCCAAATACTCGCATTTTTCAAACTTGCAAATTTCCTCATGTACCAAGATTGATATTCTGAAACACCCAAAATGTGCAAATTACCTAATCTCCAAATTTCTGAGTGTTCTAAATTTGTCATACCTCCAAACCTTTAAATTACCACACTACTATATATCGAAATTTCTTAATTTTCAAATTTCCATTTCTGAGCAACTCAAATCCATAAATGCTATTTCCCCATACCCGAATTCCCTAGAGTCCCAAATTACGCACTACATGCCTGCATAAACGTCTCACATAATTATGTCGTACCTCGTTACGGTATAATAAACGATTATGAAGTTACAGGAAATGTGTCGCACAAATCTGGAACACTCCAGTACGTGTTCTCTTCAACATCTACGTAGAAGCTCTGCTCAGTTTACAGAAACGAACTGTTAAACCCACTCGACGAAGAAACGCTTTGTATCTGGTTGACGAGCCGGTCCGATTGCTGCATCGAAAAGCGGATATAATAACATAGGAATTATTCGAACGGGGTGGGGGGGGGGGGGGGTCAACGGTGAAAACATAAAAATATATTTTATGAGGATGATTGGAGAGATAGAGAACGTCCGGGAGGTTTTTATTCGAGTAGGGATTAAAGATCCTGGTACCATCAGGAAAATACATACGCTGGACATCGTGCTCGTGTTTTTTGATCCGGCCTACGTTTCGACGATGAAACGAGCTACGTCGATCGGACCTCGTTGACCATATCCCCGTTTTCGACAAATAATTGGACCTCTTTCCATGTCCGTCAGATCGGTTCTTCTTATCGGAAATATTTTTATTGCCGCGAGCGATGCTCGTCTTGCTTTTATACGAACGCGATCGCGGGTTTGCGGATGATGCAAAATGTGGCTATCTGGAGTTCGGAGGCAAACGGCTGCGCGTTCAGAGAGTGCCTAGGGACAGGTCTCGCATTTTTAGACTATGAATTTGAAACACGGTGTTTTGTATTTGGGCTCTGGATTTGGGTTTTAGGGAAGGTCGGAATTTAAGGATTTGGTAATTTGGTGAGTTGGGGATTTTGGTGAATTTGAGATTTGGAGATTTGGGGATTTGGTGATTTCGTGATTTGGGGATTTGGAAATTTGTTGATTTGAAGATTTGGGGATTTGAGGATTTGGGGATTTGGAAGTTTGGTGATTTGAAAATTTGGAAATTTTGAAGTTACGAAATATAGAGATTTGGGGATTTGGGGATTTGGGGATTTGGAGATTTAGAGATTTGGGGAATTGGCGATTTGGGGATTTGGGGATTTGGTGATTTGGTGATTTGGGAGATTTGGAGATTTGGGGATTTGAGGATTTGAGGATATGGTGATTTCGGAGATTTTGTGAATTTGAGATTTGGAGATTTGGAGACTTGGCAATTTGGAGATATGGGAATTTATAGATTTGGAGATATCAAGATTTGGAAATTTGAGGATTTGGTAATTTTTTGTGTGTTTGAGATTTCGCAAATTGGAGATTTGAGGATTGGAAGATTTGAGTATTTATAGATTAGACGATTTGGGATTCGAAAATTTTATGTTTTCGAGATTTTGTGACTTCAAGATTTTGAGAAATAGCGAATTGTTATTGAATATAATTAGGATTTAAGTATTTAAAGGTCTTAAAGGACTTGGTCTTAAAGATTTGAGATTTGTGATTGGTGGATTTCAGATTTGACGATTCAAGAATTAAGAATTACAGATTTGAAGAATGAAGATTTGAGGATTTAAAAATTGAGTATTCAAACTTTCAGGATTTGGGATGTGTAAAATGTGATACTTGAGTATATGGAATGTAGGTAATTACTGACAGAAGAATTTGGAGATTCAAGTATTCAAAAAACGAATATGTGAAAGAACCATCTTCGTCTGAACGAAAGATTGATTTACGGGCATTGTTTGAAAGGCATTGTTGTTAAAAGATAAATTTTACATCGTCGCGGTTCCGTTGCACAGTCGTTCGAGCGGAAATTATTAATGAAGAGATTTTGAAGGTGGTTCGTGCTCCGGCTTCGTATCCGGCCGCCAACTACAAGTGTTACACGCACACGCACACATGCGCGCACGTATACATACAATACACACACTCACACACACGCGCATATGTAGAAACGCGCAGCATCTCCGGGCTATGCATCCCAGCCAGCGAGAGATACACGCCACGGCAGTCATAAGATCGGACTTCCACGAAGCCGCGTTTCCTAATTAATTAAAGTAATTAAGAGCCGGCCGAGTTATTGCTCGGACGTCCGCGCGATGCCACATCATGCTCGTATTATGAACCACCTAACGAAACGTTGCTGTTACTCGCTCTTCCTGTCGATACAACGGGTGTTTCGTTTATATACCATCGTTGTTGCAAGCAGAATTCTTCTGAGGATTATTATACAATTGTTCGTCTTCATTTCCATATGTTACAACAAATAACGACTATTACTAACGCAAAAGCGATAGTGAACAAAAACGATGAATTCTAGTGACGTTGAACTTGAAATTAAATAGTCAATGTTTTAATAAAATTGCCGGAATTCGCACAATTTACTAATATTGTATAAAATTTGACAATATGCGAATTAATATTATAAGTCACATTATATAGAATGTAATCCCTTACCTTATGGTAATAAGGCTATTATTATGCTATAATAATTATAGCTACGATCAAAACAGGTAAAGAAAGTTCAGTTGTTATGCCTGCTTTGTACAGAGCAATCCTTGACTATGTAAATTATAATTGAACTCGAATTCCAAATTGAAGGGTATTAAAAAATGTGGCAAGGGGTAAAGTATACAGTAACGATGATATTTATGTCTGATAATATGGCTTAAATGAATCTTCTAAAATAGTATGTTAGTTGTCTACGAATTATGCATGTATCAAAGAGTTATGCAATCAGTGTATACGTAATCATTCGTAAACGAGACCATAATTTATCATCTAACTGCATCATCGCGACTCTTTAAGATAATCCTTCGCTCGATTCAGCCTCCAAAACTAATTGATAGCTCAAAGCCTTTAGGGAGTGAACCCCAAACTATACCGTTTAATTGCTTTGTCTCTCTATGTCTCGTCTCTGTGTTCCACATTCGCCCCACCCAATTGCTTATTTTCAGGAGGAGTCTTCCGCGTCGAATGTATTGCAGAGATTCTGAAATTTATCAACTGGATAAATTGGATATTTAGGAATTCGAGGTTTTACCAAACTTGAAATTTGGTAATTTAGGGATTTGGAGATTTAGAGATTTAAGGATTTGACGATTTGATGATTTGATGATTAGGAAATTTAAGTACTTAGTGATTTGGCAAATTGGGGACTTGAAAAATTGGAGAATTAACGACCTGGTGATCAGAGGATGGGGGATTTGAAAAACTTGAGATTTGCGGTCGTTGGGATTTGAGAATTCGGGCATTTGAGAATTTGAGGATTTGAGACTTTTGGGATTTACGAATTTGGGGATTTGAGAATTTGAGGATTTGGCACTTTTGGAATGTGTGAATTTGGGGATTTCAGAATTTAGAACATTTGAGAATTTGGGGATTGACGGATATTGGGATTTGAGAATTCGGAGATTTACAATTGGTGGGATTGTGGAATTTGAAGATTTGAGAATCTGGTGATTTAAGAATTTGAGGATTTGAGAATTTGGGGATATGAGATTTTGGAAATTTAAGAATTTGAGGATTAAAGAATTTGAGAATTTGAGATTTTGGGGATGAGAATATTCGTAGATTTGAAAATTCGAGAATTTGATTATTTGGAGATTTAGGAATTCGGAAATTTAAGAAATCAGGGATTTAAGAATTTTGGAATTTGAGATTTTGGGGATTTCAGAATTTGGAGGATTTGTGACTTTGGGGATTTCAGAATTTAGGAGTTTCGTAGGATTTCAGGACTTTACACTCTTGGGATTTTTTTTTAGTAGTAACTTGTGAATTTGAGGATTTGAAAATTTTGGAATTTGCGAATTGGAAAATTCATAGATTCAGATTTCGGTACCCATTCTAAAATGGAGGAGCTGCATAATTTCATTCATCATTAAAACATACGCCGTATAATAAACTCTTTCCCAACCCCATTTCGTCATACTCAGAATACTAAAAAAATTAAATTTCCCCCTTCATACCTATTACTCGCGTCAAGTACAAAAATCGTATAAAACATCGAGCAGCGTAAAATTTGATACGCGACACGGTAATATTTGCGAGGACCAGAAACGTTTCCTCGCAGGACACTGTTTAAGACGTAGCAATACCAACACTGGCCTTATAATGTTCCGCCGTGTCGATTTTCTTCTTATTGGGATGCCATCGAGTCGTTCCACTCTCTCTGTCCCTCTCTCTTCGTCTCCCGTTCCAACATCCAGCACACCTCCGGCTTTTCTCCTTTTCATTCCATTCGCGTTCTCTCTTTCTCGCATCGCTGAGGTTGTCGTTGTTTGTCCTTCTCCGTCCCGTTGTCTCGTCGTCCTTTCTCCGGCGCGGCTTCTTTCGACGAGGTCGACATTTTATCCTGCTCGCGGGAGGATACCCCGAGATTCACTAAGGCGTATGTCCTTTCTTCGAGCGTATCTCGCTGGTTCGCCCCACGAGTTTCCACGGCTTCTCTTCCTTGTCCTTTCGTGTGTGGTGCCGCCACACAAGTACAGAAACGACTCTGTTAACTCTCGTGCCCTTTCGCCCCTCGTTCCTCGTCACGGCCAAGCATTAACCTAACGTAACCTCGGCGCCAGGATTTTCTCCGACGGGGTATTTTGGTCGTGATAAAATTCCGCCTCGGGCTACGCACGTATTTCTTTAAGGTTAATTCAATTGGTGGCGGTGGCACGCGGCCCGTGTGCTCTTTTGTTAGCACCGGGACACCGGCTCGGTTAGCACTCGGGGATCCGCACGACATTCTGCGTTCGATCGCGGTATGTCGGATAACCGCGTATCGAACCAGATGAAACATCACGATGTTCAACGTTGGTGTTTAGTCGGTAGACCAGCCATGGCCAACATACGGCCAGCGTAATGAATTTATGCGGAAACAATTTCTCGATATTAGCATTTCATTTATAGTAATTGATCCGATGAATTCTCGATACTTCTATCTTTAAAAATTTTATTAGAATTTCTTAACCAGATAAGTGTGTTTGACGACTATATCCGTCATGGAGATGTGCCAGAATTTTGTGTCATGACGACTATATCCGTCATGCGTAAAATTTAGTTATCATTGGTTATCTGAATTGTAAGTTTTGCAAAAGTTATTTAAACTGTCATTTTTCGTAAATGTATAAATAATTTGTGATAAATTTATGCATCCTGGAGCTACTCATCGTCGATTTTCACGACATATACAGGTGCACGTTCTTGAAAAGGGGCGCCACAGTTAACTGGTTAACCAGATAGCTGTGATTGACGAGTATACTCGTCGTGGAGCAAAGGCACCATTTTATGTCACGACGACTATACTTGACGTGCGAAATATTCACTTACCGTTGGCTATTTAAATTGCATCTTTTGCGAAAGTCATTAAAATTAAAATCATGGAAGTTGGAAAATCTGTAAATAGAAATATAGTTTTTGAAGTTTTGGAACTTATAAATTGCAAAATTAGATAATGTTAAAGTAGGAACGTCGAGGTTTAGAAATTTTTTAAATTGCGAATGGATGGGGTGGGTTTTGAAAATTGAAAAATTTTAAGATTGAGATGTGGAAACAATTTCCCGATATTAGCATTTAATTTCCAGTAATTGGTTGAATGAATTCTCGATACTTCTATTTTTAAAAATTTTATTAGACTTTCTTAACCAGATAGCTGCGATTGACGAGTATACTCGTCGTGGAGAAAAGGCACTATTTTGTGCTCCGACGAGTGTACTCGTCGTGCGAAATATTTAATTAACGTTGGTTATTTAAATTGTAACTTTTGCAAAAGTTAATCATGGTTGATTATTTAAACTGAAATCATGGAAATGGAAAATTTGTAAATGAAAATATAGAGTTTTTTAAGTTTTGGTGCTTGTAAATTACGAAACTTGAAAATGTATAAATAGAAATTTCGAGATGTTGAAATTTGAAAATTTGGGAATGGATGTGGAGGGATTCGGAAATTGAAAAATTCTGAGATAGAGATATTTTAAAGCTTGGAATTTGAAAATTTGAGAATGGATGTGGAGGGATTCGGAAATTGAAAAATTCTGAGATAGAGATATTTTAAAGCTTGGAATTTGAAAATTTCAGAAATCCAGAAATCTGGAAACTTGGTAATCAGATGAAAATTCGAGACTCCAGAGGTCTATAAATCATGAAATGTGTTTATTTGGAACTTTTTAAAACTCCGCAAAATCGCAGATCTAACAAACTGTGAGTTTCTAAAACTCAATTTTTCAAAACTCCCTTAAATTTCCAACGTCCCCAACTGCCCAATATTTCTACCCTCCCTAATTTCCAAGTTCCTAACATGCCCAAACATCCAACATTATTGCATTCAAAAACTCCTAAATTCCAAAATATTCGCATTCCCAAATTCTTTACTTTTCTCGTGTCCTTCTCAAATTCCTAAATTTTCAAAGATCGTCTCACAAAGTTCAGCGTCAACAATTCTATCAATCAACAATTCTTATCATGCATTTAAAAAATAACGATACTTTGTTCAGTCATACACACTACAGATCACACAATTCATATGAATTTTATACAATTTTTCTACATTTCGATACAATTATCAATATAAGCCGCAACTACACAAAAAGAGATTTAGGTTAATACACGATTTTCTCGATAGCACGAGACTGTTATAATTAATCGTGTACAAAGGGTATCCGGTAATCGCAGCAATCGAAATTTCGAGCTTGCTAAAGTTTACTGCGCTCGGGTTGAACGAGGTTATAAAGCGAAACGTAATTAATCCTATATAACGTCACAATAAAAGTGGCAATAAAATCTGGAACCAGGAGGGGAAAAGATACAACGCCTCGACAAGGAATTCAGGTTGTAATACCGGACGGAGAGATACGCCCGCGATATTATAAGAAAATTGGAACAGCATTACCCTCCGTAAACGTAACGATATTATATCAGAATTATTGCTCCACGGTGTCCGCTATTGCGTTGCTCGGCTGTATCGCGTATATTAAACTGCCGTCGACGCGATTCCCGATAATTTAATTGAAGTTAATATCTAATTAAATAATTTCATCGAAGAAGCGGCCCGAGGTGGGCGGCGGAGGGGACCAATTAATATCGCGAGTTCGTCGATACTTTCCGCAAGGTCGTGCGGTTCAACGATATTATTAACTGCCGGGTTAACACAACGTGCCAACAATCGAGTACGCACTCGTTCTTTGTCGAAACTAACGTTTTTTCTGATCGTTCAACCTTTTTCTCTCGGTTACGTGTTCGTACGCAGGGATTAAATTAGTTTGAACCCTCGTGCGTGGCATTCGGGTAGTTGAGATTCGATAATTTATTAATTTTAGGATTCGCAGATGAAGCACCTCGAAAATGTGGAGGCACAAAAATTCAGGTATTTGAATGTGAAAATGTGGAGAGTAAGGGGTTTCAGATTTTTGGACTTGGAAATCGAGGAATTCGGAATATGGGAGATTTCGAAAGTTGAATCTTGAAAATTTATAAACTTGAAAATGGAGGAATTTGGAAAGCGGAAATCTGAAAATTTCTGAACATGGAAATCGAGGAATACGGAAAATGAGAGATTTAGATAGTTTGAATCCGAAAACTTATAACTTCGAAAATCGGAAATTTGGAAAGTTGAAATTTAAAACTTGGAGAATTTCTAGAATTAAAAATTAAGGGCCTTGAAAATCTCGAGGTGCCAAAATTCGGAAATTTGAATGTGAAACCATAGATATTCGGAACGCAGAATCTTGAAAATTTATAAACTTGCAAATGGAGAAATATGGAAAATTAGGGATTTTGATAATTGGAATCCGAAAATTTATAAACCAAAAAATCGGGAATTTGGAAAGTTGAAATTCGAAAATTTAAGAAATTTATGATTTGAAAACGAAAGACCTCGAAAATCCGGAGACGGATAAATTCAGCAATTCGAATGTGAAAACACAGAACTTTTGGAATTCAAGAATTTCAGGATCTGATAGTCGAAGAATTTGGAAAAACGTGTACAAATCGATAATTTACAAGTATCGTATCTCTACCACGACTTCGCAATAAAGTATAATAAACTGGCGCCATCGCGTTGAACATTCTTTCTTCTCATTAACGATAGAATATGCGACGGAATAAAAACGAAATAGTTGGGTACAATTTTTTAAAGAGCCGTTCGCAACGCTGGCGATGGACTTTTTCCTGTTTGAGGTATCGGTTATCGTTCCTCCAGAAAATACCATGTTCCATGTACGGCTAACGAACGTGTCGAAAGTGTCCAGCGAATCAATCCCCGAAGGATCTCAGTATGATAATCTGTAACATCGTCATTTTCAGCGGTTTAATACCTTTACGGCACGACAAGAACGTTATTAGCATCGACCACCGTTCTTTCCCTTCCGTCCTGCCTCGCTCGCTTTCGCGTTCCTAAATTTAATTAAATTTCACGGTTTTTCACGATTAAGGGACCACGGCGACGCACGAGAAACGTTGCAAAATTACTTTCGGCCGGGGGATAATGAATTTCGTTAATTATGCCTCGCGATTCGCCGGTTCTCAGCCAACGACGTGGACCAACCATCTTAATCTGTCGAGACGCCTCGTTCGGAACGAAGGATCCGCAGTTTTGGCACGTCCGCGAGATTAAAGGCGGCCAACTTTCCGTCGAATTTCGCGTTTAATCCGCTACAGTCATCGTGCAAGCGAAACTTGCAAATTAACCGTAAACACCCGCGAATAGCCTGGAAATAGCAAACGGTTCGATATCCTTCGATACCGATTCCATCTTCGTCGACGAGTTTCGAGGAATAAGCATATTCGTTTCTACGCAGAGTATATTCATTTAACCCGGTGGCTAGTCTGTTGTCCACGTCGCTGCGAACAGATTTCGCAATCGGCCATATAGAAAGAGCCGATTGCTCGCATCGTTTCAGTGTTCGAGGATCTGACGCTTTCTGGAATTTCCAAATTTCTGAACTTTTACGTTTTAGAATTTTGCAGACGAACTCGTGAGTTTGCAAGATAATTTTTTAATTCGTAAATATTTTAGTTTAACAGTTTATGAATTGGCGAGTTTTTAAACGGTGAACGTTTATGAATTTCTACATTTGGGAAGTCCCGGAACGCGAACAATTGGAAGGTTCTATATTTGCAAATTCTTATATCTGAACGTTCTCCTTGTTTTATATTTTATTTTTCTTTGTTTTCATACTTCTTCATTTCATATTTTATGTTTCATTGTTTTAATATTTCTTTATTTCATGTTTCTTTGTTTTCATATTTCTTTAATTCCCACTCTGTTTTTCTTTGTTTGGACATTTCTTTAATTCATATTCTGTTTTTCTTTATTTTCATATTTCTTCATTTCATGCTTTATTTTTCTTTGTTTTCATATTTCCTCATTTCATATTTTATGTTTCTTTGTTTTCATATTTCTTTACTTTCATATGCCATTGCTTTTATGTTATTTACAACTGTATACATATTTTCAAAGTCCGAAATTGGACAATTTGGTACCTAAATTTCCGAATTGAATCAGTGATCCCAAAATCCGATAAATCTAAAAATACCCGAACTCCTAAGTCGAGAAACGATTCTAAATGCGTCTACACGGGTACTTCGGGTAATAGAGTTGTACTCCCCAGAAGGTGAATTCAATAGCGTCTTCTTACCGTCAGTGCACGCATCATCCGTGCCCGAAGGCAACGCCGCAACCATTCGATTTGCCCATCGGTAATTTAGCTAATCATACAAGCACAATGTATTCGACGAGAACAAGTTCCACCAATAGAATACGACTTCTGTACGTGGCCAAGCAGATTGATGTCTTGGTGATGATTAGTCGGTAGCATCTACGGGGTTTCTCTTCCCTATGGGGAAGCCTTTACGACACCGTAAGCGTACCCTCGGCCAACCGAAGGCCTTTAAGTCCTGATTAACGCAGCGTGGAATTCTCCGCCAATGTCATAATCCCTTTGATAAGGCTATTCTGCGATTATTAACTTCCCGTGATTCGTGCAACCCGCATACACCTCTTCTTTGCTGCACCGATCCCAATATTGTAGTTCATCGTCGACGTAAGCACGATATCTTTCTCTCGAAAGCGATATAACATCGACACCTTCTCTCGCAGACATTTTCCTGTTTGAATTTTAGGATTTTACAAATTTTACTACCACCAAATTGCTAGATTCCTGTATCTCTAGATCTCTACATTTCTGGATCGTTATATTGGTAGAAATTCATATCCTTAGGACTCCGCATACGTAGGTTCTCATACCTTGAGCTTCCTAGATTTTAAGGTTTCCAAATCGATGGATTCACAGATCCAGAAATCCCTGTATCTCTGTATTCCTAAATTTCCATTTGTTAGATTTCTGTGTCGTTGAATTCCTATATTCCTGAATTCCACATCGCTTGATCCTGGTCTTGTTCAGATTCATAGGTTTCTAGATCCCTAAATCTTTAGATCCGCAGGTTCTTGAATCTCTAGATTTCTCGAACCATCAATCTCTAGATACGCAGGTCCTTGGATCTCTCGATCCCTAGACCCAAATCCCTAAATCCGCAGGTCGGCGGATCTCTACACCCCTAGACTCATCAAACCCTAGATCCGCAGGTCCTTGCATCTCCAGATCCGTAGACCCAAATGCCTAAATCCGCAGGTCCTTGGATCTGTAGATCCTTAGCCACATACATCTCTAGATTTCTAAATTTCAAAATCTCAAAGTCCACAAATACCCGCTTTCTCTTGATATCGTGACTCCCAAATTTCCAGATTCCTAAAATCCCTCTATCCTCCGAGTGCTCGAATCCGTATGTCCTAAAATGTCTTGATCAATCGCAGGATTCGCGAGGTTCCGCAAACCCTAAAGCTCGATTGTTGGTCCGTGTTTCCCCAGATCGGTCGACTCTCGCGCTCCTGCATTCCGAAATTCTTAACTCGGTCGAAATTTCGAAATTCCCGAAGATCCGCGCGAACGAACGAACGGGAAGCTTGTTTCCGCTCGGTCGACGGATTTTTCCTAGGTAGTAGAGGTTGGTCGTTGTTAGTGCAAAGAAGACGCGGAATCGCGACTTCTAGCGAGGTACGTCTCGTCGAAAGTGTGGACGAGTGCCGCAAGAAATAGTTTTATTTACGGTTGTACGCCTAAAATTGAATCGCGACTTCGGCCATACAGGTAGTCGGGGCGGACTCCGACAACGACTCACCCTTAGACGATCGCAATTAATTCGCGACTGTAGAGTAGGTGAGGGTGCAGTGGGGTGGGGGCGGGGGAGGTTAATGGATTTCCACGCCGCCATCCGTACGGTCGTTCCCTGGAAGCTCGTCAGAGGTTCCATAATGCAGCACTGTGTGCAATTTTAAGCAACCCTTTATCCTGGCAGCCTCTTCCCCCCTCCTCCCTCGAGCGGGCTCCACACGTATAAGACTCCGGTCCAATTACCTCCTTGCTACGCCGGCTGCTGCTGTTGGGAAGGGGTTGCATGATAGTTAATTACACCCCCTCTACACTCCCCCGCATCACCACCAGCAGCATTACCACCACCACCACCACCATCGCCACCACCACCGTCGCCCCCATCCACCGCCGCCGCCGCTGCCGTTGCTACCTACTCTCCTTCCAACCCCTCCCGCCCCCACCACCGTCCCGCGAACATCGTTCTCCCCTCCTCCACCCCGTCCGCCACCTAGCTCTCTCACCCCCCCTTTCATCCCTCCCTTCCATCTCCTCTCCTCTTCATACATCTCCACCTCCCCCCGGTCGAGCTTCTCCACCAGCCACCCCCTTTTACTCCTCCGCCTTCTTCTTCTCTTGCCGCCACTGCTAATTACTATTTTTAAAACATTAAAAGTAAAGTTTGTTAAATGAGTGGGAGTTAATTATGAAGCTACCGGGAGAGGCCGGAGGTAATTGGAGCGAACGACAAACAAAGGCTCGTACCTACGGCCCCGGACTATACCTATACCAGCACCGCCAACCCGGCTACCTACTTTATTTTCGCGGAGAATTTCTGATCCATTCGCCATCGTTAATCCCGACCACTCGTCCTCGTCCGCGGGGCTCTTTCATTCGTCCTGCCAATTACGAGCTCGAGGCGAATGTCGAACCGGTTAAATTGCGAGGCTCCTCCGCAGCCCGAGGCGAGGGCTGCACGCGAGTGTGTCCTCGTGTGCGTGCGACTACGACGCAACCCCGTGCAACCCCCTCGGCCCCCGGACGTACCCTCTATTTCCTCCACCAACCCCTTTCCTTTCCTTTCCTTTCCTTTCCTTTTCGGCCTTCCTCGCGCTTAGCCACCGAACCCCACCTATACCTTTCTCTCTTCGTTCCCGTTCGCCTACTCCTCGTTCTCCGACTCGTGCCATGTCTCCCCGGAGAACTACCCTCTCGACCACCCGCGACACCCTACATTCCCCGTTCTCTTTGCCCGCGTTCTGTGTTTCTTTCTGCAATTTTACGGTTATTAACGCGTTTCCTCCTTAATCTGGGATAATCGATCGATTTTGTTAGATCAGTTGCGTTACTGGATCACCTTATTCGAACGGTACGGGGTTGTACTCATTTCACGAGCTCCTTTGAGCCGCGGTCTTTAACACTAAAACTACCAGAGGGATCAAATGACCCTTCGATAAATTTGCTACTTTAAATGAAAGAAATTGTTAACCTGGTTTTCTTGTCATGTACGTTGATTGTCATCAAGATATGTTTGAATTTATGTTTCATCCTCTTCGCAAATACCTTCCTGGTATAATCCTTCCGTCGAAGTTTAGTCTATGATTGTTTGTTATTATAGCGGACGGTCGCTTTGTTTATCGTTGCTGAAAAGAAACGATGTTCCAACACAGCTAATGGCGTTTTATCGCGACGAGAATCGCTCGTCTTCGTGCGATCGAGACGGACAGTCTCGGAGGTTAAACATTCATCTCGCGAGTACGTCGAACCCCCGACGACTTATATCGTAGTCCCACGCACACGTACGGCGGAAATATCGATCTCTCCCAGTAAGCATATCGGCGTAGCAAACTACGCGTAATACGTCGAACAAGTTGCTAATAACTCGCGGTCTCAAGTTTTGGATCACCGAATTTATATCTAACGACAATCGATCACCGCTCATTCTCGTTTCTCGATTCTCATTTTCTTACTTTCGCAACTTCGCTTTAGATAAAAAGTTATGATGAACTTTTACGAAAACGTTTGAATCTCGGATTATTATTTCAATATACTGGTGTATAGTAATAGGCATGGAAGACATCTTGATAATACTAGATTCATTGCAACATATTAATATTTATTGTATAGCAACATATAAACATTTATATAAATATACATTTATATGTCTAAATTTATATATATATATATATATATATATATATATATATATATATATATACAATGGAAACGTTCCATTATTTAACGGACATATATATATATATATATATATATATATATATATGTTGCTTTACAATAATATTATTAGTATATTAATCGGTATACAGTTAGTGTACTATTGCACCATTATGTAGTACATTGTACTATTAACCCTTTGCGGTCGAGCTACGACTCTCGCTCGCCATTCGATTCAGTACAACAATTTTTAATAAACAACTTTTAATTACATTTGTAGAATTATGTGCGTGATGTTTGAACACAGTGAAACAAACCATGTTGGCATGTAATAATAAAAATACAATTATTTAAAAAAAAATGGATCAAACTTTTTAACCAGGTGGTTTTACAGTTACTATTTGCTAATGGTAAAAATACTCACGACCGCAAAGGGTTAAGTATTGTTATAAGTAGCGTACTGGAACAGTAAAGCGATGAAACGATATAATGTATAATGTACAACAGAAAATCTGAACGGTAAATTAACAGAAGTCTCCCGAAAGTGCATTAATATCTCAATAAACCTTGATTCTTCTCCCAACTAAGTACTTCGCCCGGAACGTTTCTTCAAAAACGAGAGCATCGTACATAACACGGTATAATTACAAAAGGTCGCGTCCCGGTTGACCCGATTCGCGTGATTCGAGAGTTAAATGGTTGATCCGCGATTGCTCGGGCGGTGCGACGTTAAAAACAAACATTATTAAAAGGAAAAGGATAAGAGGGGAATCGCGACACAATGATGAACGAAAGCACGGGACGGTAAACGGTGGAACGAACGTCGATGAGAGAGACGGTGAAGCCACTCTGTCGGACGATCGAAGAGAGACTGGACGGAGAGCAGCGATGCTCTCGGTAAAAACTCGGGGATCTGTTTTTATTAAATAATTCGCTAATTAAGACGAGCCGGTACCGCGTGTAATTCATGGAAACGTTCCGGTGAAGCGGGAACAAAGGGAGCGGTAAGTAACGTTACATTAACGAGAAAAAGTATTAGGTTTAAAAAAGCCGTGAAAGGAACTTATTATTCCGGCAAGTTTTTAAAAGCATCGCGTTTCATGCCATTTGCGAGAGCGCCACCGCGCAGCGTCGAATCAGGAGACAAAGAAGGAGATAACAGAAAGAGAGACGTATCTCGAGGAAATCAAATAACGCGGCAACGGCGCACGAGGCCACGGGGTTTTCAGTTTTACGGTTATTAATTAACCGATACCAGATTTCTGCATTAGCACTCGGTCCCCGCTAATGCACGACGTACAAGTGCGCGGATAATGCGTGTGTCCTTTTCAAGCGAGATGGATGCGCCCGATACGGAGACACTCAGGTGTATCGACGATAGTTATGCGCATTGTAATGCCCGTTCCATTCTCCTGTAAGTTACTCTTTGTCCGGCAAAAATGCTACCTCGATGTCGTCGCTGTTTCACGATAGACGCTTTAATCATTGTACTTCGCGAATTACTCGCGGCGTCCCGTCGCTTTGTGGCCGAATCGAATTCTATCGGCAAATAACTGTTCCCTAGATACGTGGAAAGCTCGACACATGAATTACTGAATTTACAGGTTCTTCGATTTCTCAATATCTCCATACTCCAATATTTCTGATGCCTAATGCTGCTAGTACCTAAAGTTCGTGAATTCCAATATCCCTAAAGTCTAATATTTTCGGGTCTCAATAACACTAAAGTATAATATCCCTAAATCCGAATTTCCGTATATTTCAAGATCCGAGGATCAAATATCCCCAGATTCCAATATTCCTATATTCCAGTACTCCTGGTAGCTGATACTTCTAGATTTCGATACTTCCTTGAACCCAATATTCTTAAAACACAATAAATGTAGTGTCCAATGACCAGAGAGCAGAATAATACTAGAACCTGTTGAAGTAATATTGTAATTAAGAAAACTCCCCTTCGACAAACTCTCGAGGAGCAATAAAATGGTTCGGCTCTCGAGATGCTTTATTGCCGGTAACGCTTTTCGAGAAAGCTAAAAATAAATGTACGTGTACCTGAAAAGGTACACCGCATGTACGTTTCGTAGGTATAAGTATTTGCGACCGTCTGCTTTTCAGCAGTTCGATGTTAAGATCGGTTAGGACAGGACAGTACGCTGTGCCTGGGTTATTACTATTACGCATTTTATATTAAAGTTCTTTTTCACTGTTAAGATTACGTTTATCAACCTGCTTCCATCTCTCATATCCCTCAACAGAACCCAATAATCTTAAATCCCAGCATCCTTAGGTTTCAATATCTCAGATCCGAATATCGCCGAATTCCAATATCCCTAGATCCCAGTATCCCTACTTTCAAATATCCCAGATCCGAATATTCCTAGATTCCGCTACCCCTAGCGCCCGACAGTTTTACACCTCAATATTCCTAAATCCCAATATTTCTAGAGCTCAATATACCCGGACCTAAATAACCCTAGCTCCGTGTCTATAGGTCCCAATATACCAAATCCAAATATCCATCCAACCAAATATCCCTAGACACCCTCAGTTCAAATATACCTATATTCCGATATCTCATGTCCGAATTCCCCTAGATGCCAATATATCTGGAGTCCAGTATCTCAAACTATACAAATCTATACTATGCAATATCTGTAGATTTCCAAGTCCCTGCAATCCAATATCCCAAGATAGTATCTATCGCAGGACGGTGATGCACGTAAATCTCATCTATCGTCTACGATAAAATATCGCTACCGTCGTGCAGAAAGGTGCACACGAAATAGGCAATATAATAAGAGACTATTGCACTGTCATCCCAGTAATTAGAGTTTCGGCGCGACATTCAACGCGTCGTACGGCGGACGTAATCGTGCACAATTTAAAATTAGATCTAGAAACGCGTATAAGAGTTGAAAAGCGACGTATCGTAAGCCAGAAAGATGCTAATAGTCGCGGCGATATTTCACGAAGAATTTGTCCGACTGTTACGGCTGTCAACGGCGAACAACGCATATTTACCGGATATAAAAGTGTCGCTGCGAGACGAGCAGGCCGTTACAAACACCTCGTTAATAAGACTTTTCTCACGTTGTTCACCTGTCAAGATCAAACGCGGGAGATGACACCCGTACGAGCGGCTCGAGCGGGCCACGCGGTTTAAATAGAAACCTCTTTGCCCGCATAGTCGACCGCGAGCCGCGGATTCTTCGCATTTAATTAACGGCTAAAATTAACGCGCTGCACCTTCGTGGAAACAACGTCGCGTTAAAAAAGACGCGAACAGAATCGTTCGGGAATTAACGAGAGAAGGGGACCCGATCATGGCCGCAATTATCTAACTGGTTATCGCGATAGAATGTCGAAGAATAGAATAGTTAAGGATCGTATAATAAAATCAGACGAAGGAGACGAGCCACGTCACGTTTCGCGCCAGAAACGCCTCGTCAGCGAGCGTTGATTCATCAACGGTGCCGAGAAACGGCTAAATAAGAGTCGCGGGGAGGAAACATCATAGCGCATAATTCATCGGAAATTGATCGTGACAGACGCCACCGTTGCTGCCTCACCTTTGTTCCGTCAGGGATATATCGCGATTTATGAAATCTTATTTCGAGGCTACGCGCCGTAGTAGGTGTACTGTACATCCAAATATGTCTTGTCTTCTGTCGCTGAATACGCGATTATTTGATTAAACTCTGATCGTGGTACACTTGATAATACCGGTAATCAAATGTGTATACAGTTGACAATACTGCAAATAAACGGGTACATATAGATCTGACAACGATGGAAACAAATCTGAATATATGCGATATTGTAAAACTATTCTATACATATACCTGGCATCAGAGTAAACAACCTGACTGTGTACACCTGACGTCAGAGTAGACAGATGTGTACATATACACTTGATAAAATTGTGGACAAATATGTACATAAACTCCTGATAACTCCGTGGACATATCTGTACATAAACACCAGACAATATTGGGAACATATCTACACATAGACATCTGACAACACTGAACAAATCTGAACATGAAGATTTGGCAACACTGTATACAAATATATACATATACACCTGGCATCGCAAGATAAATGTGCACATATATACTTAACATCAGTATACACATATGTGTTCATAGAACTGACATCACCCTAAACAAATCTGTGCATAATCATCAGAGAACATTGTGAAGAAGTCTGTACATAAACACTTGACTACACTGTGTACAAATCTATACACATACACTTTACAACACGGTACACAAGCTTGTACGTACACACCTGACAAGCAAGAAAAATGTGCACATATGCACCTGACATCATTGTGAGTAAATCTGTCCATATACATCTGGTAATATTAAAAAGCAAATGTATACATATACACCCGGCAACGTTGTAAACAAATGTACACATCCGACAATGTATTTACAATCGATACCGCTGTTGACGAAAGTGTGCATATGTACCTATAATATTAGGTACACATTCGCAACTCGCGAAAGCTTACATTTGCAACTTAAAAGTACTGATACTCGATGTAAAAGCAAGGGAAATCAAAAGCAAGTAGATTATTGCATTGAAATACTAATTACCTCGGCGGGAAGACGGTAATTAATAACTCGATCATTCACCGACGGGTCGGACTATTTAAACGGAATAAATGGTTACAGTGATTACTGGTTGAAGAGACGTACCAGGCATTTAAAACACGGGTCTAATCAGACCCAGTCACGGTTCTTTGAGGTTAAACGGCAGCCACGTGCGAGCCAAACGCAAAGAGGGTTCGAGCGAAAGCGTCTTCGTTAGCGAGACTTTTCTCAGGTTGCTAAGTAAGTGGCATCGAAAGAAACGGGGAGCGAGGAGGATGTTAAACGGAGAAACACGAAACAGAAGGGGAGGAAGAAGAAGAGGAGGAAAACGACGAAGGAGAGTGAGTGTCGTGGCGGGAAGCGGTGATCTAAATAGAAACCTCTTTAGGGGCATAACTCGGCACACACCGTCTGTGAAAGACGCATTGCCCTGGTAGAGGGGCGTCTCTGGTGTCTTCGTAACCGGGGCTGACGGATAGCGCCGGAAATAGCGAAAAGGCCGATATCGCGAGTTAGAACATCGCGGCTCGTAAAACGGCGTCGAAGGTTAGGTGTCGAGCCGTCTGGGAATCCGAGTGTCGTTCGGATGATGCCTCGGCCGTGTCGCGTGCCGCCTAAACGACTCGTAACGTGCTCTTTTTTCGATTCCGCGAACCATTTTCTTTCGGTTATCAGCCTCTTTCGGGTACCGAGGCGGCTCTGTGAACATACAGAGACCATACGTGCATTACTTTTCTTCTAGGGAAAGTACGGAAATTTATCATTTTTCAGCTTTATATTTATCTTTCGGCTATTAGATTTATGTTGGGAGATTTCAGGTTGGGAGATTTAGTGGTTTGGGAGTTTTTGACAATTTTTGATTCGGAAGTTTACGAATTGACTGATGCAGGAATTTTTTAAGTTTACGAATATCGATTAGTAATCGATGGATTTAATTCGAATATCGATGGATTTGGGAAATTCGAAAGTTTGAGAAATTGGGAATTAAGAAGTTTAAAAATTTGGAAATGTGACTATGCGGAATCCGGAGAAGTGAGGATTTGAGATGTGAGAATTGAGAATGTGAGAACGAAAATATAGAATTTTGCAAATGTGAAGTTCCCGAAATGTGAAATTTTGGAAAAATAGGATTTCGCAAATTTGAATCAATGAATTTTGCTGTACTATTACATTATTCGACAGTGCCACTATCATCAACTAAACTACTATTTTACACTATCATAAATTCTGCTGCACTGAAATTTAATTTAATTAAAAACCTATTTCAATTACATATTTAATTCAAAACCAATCAATTCGACTGCAAATTACGAATAATATAAACAAATAAATAAATTGTGCATTGTGAATAATATCAATAACACGTGTAAATAAATCGGTTATTGGTAACACAAATAGCAGTTATTGAATCGGTTATTATGTGAAACGCAAACCACATAACTACAATAAATGCCTCGAATATTGTGACCAGTATAAATAATATAAATAAATAAACGCATTGCAAATTACAAAGAATTATAAATTATATCTAATTCGTAATCCGCAATAACTTTTCTCTATCCGAAACACGTAAAATTCATTCGAAGAATGTACAAAAATAAATCTTTGTCTAGAGAGACACTAGGACTCTAAGAAAGAAAACCTCAGCTCTGTCACCAGAGGCAATGAGCCTGGGTTCGTATTCATACTTCGGTTCAGCTCGGCTCGGCTCGGTTACGCTCTGATCGGATCAGATCGGTTAGGTTCGGTTCGGTTTTGTTACGCTCTGCTTAGTTAAGATCTACTCGGCTCGACTCGGCTCAGCTCGATTAGGTTCGGTTTGGTTTGTGTTCGGCCCGGTTCGTGAGCGGTTCGGTTTGGTTCGTTTTGGTTTTGTTACGCTCTGCTCGGTTAAGATCTACTCGGCTCGGCTCGGCTCAGTTCGATTAGGTTCGGTTCGGTTCGGTTCGTGTTCGGCCCGGTTCGTGAGCGGTTCGGTTTGGTTCGTTTTGGTTTTGTTACGCTCTGCTCGGTTAAGATCTACTCGGCTCGGCTCGGCTCAGTTCGATTAGGTTCGGTTCGGTTCGTGTTCGGCCCGGTTCGTGTGCGGTTCGGTTTTGTTACGCTCTGCTCGGTTAAGATCTACTCGGCTCGGCTCGGCTCAGCTCGATTAGGTTCGGTTTGGTTTGTGCTCGGCCCGGTTCGTGTGCGATTCGGTTTTGTTACGCTCTGCTCGGTTAAGATCTACTCGGCTCAGTTCGATTAGGTTCGGTTCGGTTCGTGTTCGGTTTGTAGTCGGCCCGGTTCGTGTTCGGTTTGTGTTCGGCCCGGTTCGTATCCGCTTCGGTTCGTTTCGATTCTGTTACGCTCTGCTCGGTTAAAATCGGCTCGGCTCGGCTCAGCTCGGCACAGCTCGGGTCGGCTCGGTTCGCGTAGGTTACGCTGTGCTCGACTCGGTTCAGACACCAGTCATAACAGGTTGACTGTCACTACACTCAATTGATTTGGATCCGTATTCATACTTAAGAGCCAATTGGGCCAACGCGTTGCAGCTGCAGATCGATATTTTTCCGTGAAGTGGTTAGGCTTTCGATGCATTTTCGGAACGTTTGTCACCCTTTGTTCAATCGTCGGAACTTTCGAACATCTTTCCGAGTCGCTTTCAATAAATTGAATATTCTAACATACTAAATTCTATGTAATTTAATACACAACCGCCCCATATCCCAATAAAATCGAACCGAAGTTCAGGTTACAATAAACGTTTCGAGTGCTCTGGATACGCAAATAGCAACAACTCGACTAACGTTTCTCAAACATAGTAAACTCAGCTACCAGCGCCAGTACAAATAGTACAAAGAAAGCATTTAACGTACAAAACCGAACGAGAAGATTGTAACCCGTGCAAAACGATACACACGAAGCTAACAGTTTCCGTTCGTTGATCGGGCAGCCACGTTAACGACGCACCAAACGGACGATCGTTAAATCCGTAATTAACCGATTACATATTTTATTGTATCCCGGACAGTGTGCCACGTCCGCTCGTCGCATCCCGAATTATTTACTCGGCAATTACATTAATTATATCGTCAATAATTAATCCAATTACCGGGGAGTATTGTCGTTGCCTATTCGGTTAATAAGCGTTGTTTCTCGTTGTTGCGCCCGCGTCGATCGCATGACCCGTCCCGTTATTGTTCGATTCGCTATTGTGCCGTTGTTCGCTCTCTAAGCTTGTTTCCCGTTCGCGTTTAACCGTTTAATTAGCCTTCGATGTATCGTCCCGTTTGCTATCGATCCCGGCTAACGTTTCTTCGACAATGTCGAACGCGCTCGAAAATTAGCGGACTCGCGGCAAGAATGGGCCGTCGTGTTTTACCTCGCCGCAGAAATAAAAGCGCAAAATTGCGGCATCGAATTGCCTTAAAGCGATAGTTTCGAACGCGCGGCACCCTCTGCTCGATAAAGAACACCCTCGGACTCGTGACTCGCTGGTTAGCAAACAGTCGATCGGATTTTCTCTACGTTTTCTTCCTCGATTCTCTCTCTACCTCTCTCTCTCTTTCTCTCTTTCTCTCTACTTCTCTTTCTCTCTTTCTCTCTCTCTCGCACACTATCACTGTCTTACTCTGCGTTTCGCGAAATCGATGATACGCCACTGCTCTCCGTGTCGAGCCACGATAACCGTGTATTTACTTTCTTGCTCGCCGTTTTGCTATACTTTCTCTCTCGTTTCTCGTCCCTTTTTTCTCTTTTTACATTTCTCTCGGGGGGACCGTTTCCTGTTTCCCTGTTGCACGTTGTTTCGCTCTCTCGTTTTATCTGCTCTCTGATACTTTTTCAATCGCTCTTAATTTTCCCGCGCGTTTTTTTCACGACGTTCCGCTTCCACACAGTTGCGAATCTTCGTATCTTCATGAAATTAAGGAAATCGGGTTTAGGGAGATTAGAAATCGGGGTATTTATTTATGTTTGGATCTAGTGATATAGGTTTCTAAGCATATTGGGACAGAATGTGAGAATAGCAGGCTGTTGGAGTTATGTGATATTCCGGCATCAATATCTAGGGATATCAGTGTTAGCGTGTACGGACATTGGTGTCTAAAGTTTCGTAGATGTTAGAATCTAGCGATATTAGTGTCTGGGGTACTGAGCTACGAATCCTAATATACAAGCAGGTATACAGGAATTTATAAACATGCGTTTCGATAAGAATCACCTGCCGTTTTTGCGCAATCACGTAACACCATAATCGAGATTTAATCTGTACTTGATCGACAATGCCGTGGAATCAAAGAAGGAATGATCGTTTTTTCGATCGGAGGGGAGAAAAGGGAACGTAATTAATCCCGTAGACGAAATTGTATTAAATTGTAACGACAGCGATGAACGGAATACCGGACATCGCGTGCCCGCTCTTCGTTACACGGGCGGAAAAACAGGGAAAAGTATGCGGGCTAATATAACGAAATTTCACGATAATTTGAAAGCGCTCATTTTTAAAATTGCACGTTTAACGGTGCCCGGAGCGGGCACGGTTAGCACACGGTGGCTCTCGCGAAATTATTCCATGCAAAAATTCCAAAATGAAGTTCAATATTTTCATTGCAGTCCCGTTGTAGCCGTAACGGTACATATTCGTCCGTGATACAGATTGATATCGAACGAGCCGGCAAACAGCGGCACATAACGTAAAAATAATACGGCGATACGGCCACTGTATTACGAATTATGTAGAAGTAAAATTTGAATTTTAATTAATTCGTGAAAAGGGTTGGGCATGTCGTGGACGGGGAACACCGTTCGGTGGTACGGTATTCGGTAATTACGCGGGGAGGGTGGGTTACCGAGGGGGTGATGGGTGGCCGATGGTTCCGGGGGGGGGTTGCGGGTCGGGGGTGAAATTCCGTGCCATCGTTCGCGAAACTCGCCGTAATAAATATATTTGATTCCCGCGATCTTTCCTCCGGCATAGCTCGAATTTTGCTTTTATTTTTTATCAACCCCCACCCGGTAACCCCACCCGCCCCTCCGCCGACGATCGACTCTTTCGTTAATTGATTTATACGCGCAACGTTTTTAATTAAAATTGCAACGATTCGCGAGCCAACGCGACTTTCAGCCAATATTTAACATTCCTCTTTTTCAAAATAATAATATTTTTACGCTATCGTTCTCCTCCCCCCACCCCCTCGACAGCGGGAAATCCTGTCGGCGACGAACCCGTATTTATGACGCGAGCCGATGGAAAACTAAATCGTGCGCTTCATTAATATCGTTTCTGTTAGTTACCCGGTGTCCTTGTAAGAAGCTAAACGCGTTTAACGATGATTTAACGGCGTTAGGGGAGGCCTCACGCGACGCGAACGAATATCCGCGACCGTAAATTTACTGCGGCCTGTTCTAACGAGCACGGGAATCGATGAATTTTACTATCGAACGGATTTTTGATTATCGACGAAGTCAGCGCCTTTACGATTCTAACAGATTTATCGTGCGCTATAGTTTTATTACCGATCTACGGGACAGTTATTTATGGGGGTGGAAAGGTCCTCGGTCGCATGCTGCGTTACTCGATACACGTTACTTTTCGTGTTCACTTCGTTCCTTTAATAGCGATGGATTAATACTTAATCTATTTATTATTGTAATGATGGTATGTTGATATTTAATTTACTTATATTTTCCGTGGTTATAAATGTGATTTTTAAATATTTATTTCTTTAATTGTTGTAGGTTTTAAATAGTTATTTTTTTAATAGTTGTACTTTCTATGTATTTATTTTTTGTTAATAGTTATGGATTTTAACTATTTATTTCCTTAATGCTTACAATATTTAAATGCTTATTCCTGTAATAATTGTGCTTCCTAAATATTTATTTAATGGTTATAGTTTTTAAATGTTTATTCCTTCAGTAGTTATAGTTGTTATCCGTTTATTTCTTTAATAGTCATAGATTTGAACTATTTATTTCCTTAATGTTTACAATATTTAAATGCTTATTCCTGTAATAATTGTGGTTCCTAAATATTTATTTATTTAATGGTTATAGTTTTTAAATATTTATTTCTTCAGTAGTTATAGTTGTTATCTGTTTATTTCTTTAAAAGTTATGGATTTTAACTATTTATTTTCTTAATGTTTACAATATTTAAATGCTTATTACTGTAATAATTATGGTTCCTAAATATTTTTTTCTTTAATAGTTACGGATTTTGTATATTTGTCTTTTAATATTAATTTCAATCTATTAATTTTTGTAATAGCAGTGTATTAACACTTAATTTGCTTATTATTTTCTTAGCTACATAACAATTATTTTTTGAATAATTACAGTTTTTAAATATCTGCGTTTTAACATGTATTTTAATTTTTTCTTGCAATTACATCATATTTGTTGTTTGAATTAGACAACCAATTATTGAATTAAGAAATATCTTACTTAGGATAACATGTGCCATTAGTTTATAACTTAACAGTATCTAAAAAAGACTCTTTCGTTAAGTTTTTTCTACGTCACTTCAACTAATCACGAACTACGGATGCATCCACATCAATTTCACTAACCACAATAGTTTCTTAATCATTATTCCATTACTTTTCCAATTTCGACCAAAAATCCACCCCTGAATTCTCAAAAGTAAATAACAAGAAATTCTGAGTAAATTCATTAAAAGTTGTACCAATTTTTACATTCGTGTACGAGTGTGGAAAAAAATGTCCAGTAAAACAAAGGATATTAATCATCGCGGAACGAAAAACCTTGAAACACCGTTCGAATAATAATACGGGAATAGTCATAAATCGAACGGTGTCCGTTCAGTGATCCAATGTCGTAAAGAGCAGATCGAAAAACTCGGCCGACATAATTCGCCCGCGAGTATATACGAAATTGCGTATTGTCGAGTTAAACAACGCATAAACCTCTTCATATATCGTTGCCGACGAGGCGGACGCAAACACTATGAAACGTAGCGGGGGTAAAAGCCCGTCCTGGGGAGGGTTAGGTTTACTGCTAATTGCCGTTGTATTACAACGACCAGTCAAAGGCAGCTCTCGAGTTGTTGAGTGCCGACCGAAATCTCCCTCTCGGCTTCCGTCAGTTGCCTCGTATTATACGCAAAACTCTAACGGATGCTCGACAATGGCTGGAACGACGACAACCGGCAATAGACCAACACCGAACTGGTACTCCCTTTTGCTCGATTCTGATCCGCGACTACTTCATTTCGCCTAATGATCCAACGATTCAGCCGGAAGCACGGCAGGGAGCAGAAAAATCCGAGCAAACTTCGATTCGCGTTTAACTTACAGGAAAATGAACGGCCGTGGACGAGTCGCGGTAATTAGCGGTCTGTTACGGTTAGGGGAATTTCTACGGGGAGAAATTCGCGTTCCACTTCTGCGGAGGATGTTTTTTGTCGTTTCGTAAACTTCACTGTTCGCGATGTTTTAGCATCGTTATGTGATTATACGTCGGAGAGCCGTTTTGTAGTGTATCGACGTGGGTCGCGATATCGCTTGCGGCGATATAGCGCGAGATGGTGGTGCTCGTGGATGCATAAGCGAGGCATTGTGCGACGTTTTGAGTGCAGTGCGTTGATCGTGTTGCGTAACTAATATCCATTAAAAATTCATAAATACGAAATTGAGCAATGCAGAGAATTGAAAATACAGAGAAATGTACAGAGAATTTAATTTTTTTGAAAATTTGTGAACATGGGAATTGAAAAATTAATTTGTAACGTCGTGAACGTAAGAACTCTAAAATGCATTAACTTGACAATTTTATTGTTTCGAAAATTTGTGACTGCAGGTATTAGAAAATTCATTTGAAACGTTGTGAACTTAAGAACTTAAAAATGCATTAATTTGACAATTTAATCGTTTTGAAAATTTGCGACCGTGGATATTGACAAATTCATTAATTTGAAGCGTTCTGAACGTAAGAACTTAAAAATGCATTAATTCGCGTATTTAATCGTTTTGAAAAGTGACCGTGGGCATTGGAAAATTCATTAATTTAATTTGACGATTTCATCGTTTAAAACTCTGCACGTGTGAAAATTGTCGAATTAATTCTTAAATTTCTCAATATAACAATTTCCAAATGTACGAACGTGAAAATTGAAACATTCCTGTCAATAATCTCGGAAAAAGAGTTACCCATCGGCGCCTAACCGATCGAAAGAATGCATCCACACAAAGAGGTCTCTTTACCAAAGAGATCAAAACCCGATTCCAAAGTTAAAGTCGCGCGTAGCGGTTAATCCACTATCGCGTTCGATGAAAGTAATCGATAGTTATTATTTAAAGCGGCTAATAGCTCGCAGCTAATAGCCCCTTTCTTGATGGTCTTTGCCGGGCATCGAATCGGTGCAGGCTAATGGACGCTTCTCATTATGCAGATTGGCCAGGTGAGGCTTCAAACGCTTTTAAGATCTCGATCTTGGTTTCGATCGGGCAAACGTAACCAGCCGTCCTCGTATCTCTGCTTAATTGCCCGGACATCGTCCGACGGCGCCCTAAATATTTTCGCTTTCTCTCGGCCCGAACAATGCGGACGAATCGGACGGGAAGACAATGCACGAGAAACAGGTGATTTCGATCGATTCGATTCGGATCTCGATCGGGAATTACCGCTTGTAACGATGTTATAAATTAACGGCGAAATAAAGAGATGAGCTTGATAGGGGCAACAACGCGTTCAATGAGACCTTATTGCAGAATCATTGCACCGTTTGTTCGAGAGCTTCGCCTGTCTATAGCGTTTATAATGATTAACTCCTTTAATCCGGTATCTCTTTGCGGAATTAAAATAGACTGTCCCAACGGATCATGCAATTTTTTTGCTGCGCGACGGATTTACGATGTGGCGACTCGGGATTTTTTGGATCGGGAGTTTGGAAACTTGGGGACTTGCGAACTGGAGAATTTGGGGATTTCTGAATGGGCAGATTTGAGAATTTGGGAACTTCAGAATTTGGGGATTGGATTTGGGAATTTGGAGATGTGGAAATTTGGATATTTGAAAATTTGGGGATCTGAGAATTTGGGGGTGTGAGAATGTGGAGATTTTAGAATTGGAGGATTTGAGCGTTTGTGGATTTGGAAATTTGGGGATTTGAGAATTTGGGGATGTGAGAATTTGGAGATTTTAGAATTTGGGGATTTGAGAATTTGTGAATTTGGAAATTTGGGGATTTGAGAATTTGTGGATTTGGAAATTTGGAGAAGTAAAAATTTGGATATTTGAAAAGTTGGGGATTTGAGATTTCGGGGATGTGAGAATTTGGAGATTTTATGATTCGGGGATTTGAGAATTTGGTGATTCGAGAATTTTGGAATTTTAGACTTTGAGGAACTAAAAATTTGGGGATTTGAAAAATTGAGAACTTGATACCGGATGATTTGGTAATTTAGTCATTCGAATGATTTGAATATTAAAAAATTGGAAAATTCGAAAATTGACAACCCCAAAAACTCGTAAAATGAAAATTTGAAAACTTCGAAGCTGAGAATTGATAATTTACGAATTTTTAAACCTAAAAATTTATAAATTGGAAATTTGAAAACTTCGATACCTCAAAATTCATATTTAGAGGAATGTTAAACTTGAACATTGTTGATTTTCGAGTTTGAAAATGTAAAAACTTGAAAATTTAGAGATGTAAAGTTTTAGATATCAGTAAACTGACAAACTATCGTGTTTCAATTAATGAATTTGTAGATCCTTCCCGCTGGATCGTCAATTAAAATGCACTTTGCAAATAGTATCCGTGACTATGCATATAATACATGGATGACGATGAAAAAGGAAGGCGCGTACGAAATAAACTTTTTCAAGCATTCATGGGACCTGACTGCTACAATATAGATAAGGTTTTGGCCTCGCGTGCGGGACACACAAGTTTCTGTGAAGAAGTAATGAGATCGTCTACTTGAGGTGTAACACTGTGCTTCTCGGTTGATTTATAGGTAAAAAGGATGGCGCGAGGAATGATAAGAAGAACCATATAACTCGAAACTTAAATAAAATAGCAACAAACGTAAAAAAAAAACAAACATAAAGATCCAATGAAAATATATTTAATTCGATGAAATTTCTATGTAGATCAAATTAAAATTTTTAGAAAATGAATCATGTTCTAATTTTTTTTTAATTAGAAAACCAGTATGTGTGTACTGTACCTGTTCCTAAATCGATCGGCAATATCGTAAATAGTAATGTATCGCTATTCAGTAGACGAGAAAACGGATATGGTACGCAATTATTATCAGTGCAATAGAAATAAATAATACTGAAGTAATACTGAAATTGACTTGTTATGGTGGAAATTAGAAGTAACCACACTGGCAGTGATTGACAACTTTATCTGAGTTTTATCAATAAGGAATACTTGTAAACACATTGATACGCAATATTCCAATTGTTTCTTCCATTTTTAACCTTGCATGACATTGAAGGTCATTTAAAAAATTGTAGATCACCTAGGTTTCTCCCAAAATAATGTGAGTACAACAAAAATGTATATGTCGTTTTGTTGCGCATAAAAAATAGTACCATTTTTTCCTAACAGTTATTATTTAAAAAAAAAAATGCTGAGCATCCTGTATACAGGGTGTCCCACAATTATGGTACGAGCCGGAAACGGGTAGTAGGTGGGGCTATTTTGAACAACTTTTTTCTTTGCAAAAATGTCGGATGAGGCTTCATTTTTAAATTATGAAGGAAAAACACCGACCAATGAGAGCGCGAGGATCGCGCGCGCTCGGAGGCAGTAGTGTAGGCCCGAGTTATAATTGGCCGTGGTCGCGATCGAACATATGGCGCGCGCGGTTCTCGCGTTCTGATTGGTCGGTGTTTTTCCTTAATAATTTAAAAATTAAGCCTCATCCGACATTTTTGCAAAGGAAAAAGTTGTTCAGAATACCCCACCTACCACACCTTTCCGGCTCGTACCATAATTGTGGGACACCCTGTATTTATATGAATCTGGACGCGCCCCCATGGTGTTACTGCCAAGCTGAACGCTAGTCATAGATGGCCAACACTGTGGCATTCAACGGGTTAAGGTCCCTAGGCACCTCTTCAGCAAAAGAAAATTTCGATTTTTTGAAAATTCTATAGTGGTGTAACCCCTTAAGTATTGTGGTCCGAAGGAACAGAATTTATTATGAATCCGGCCCACCGAGATGGGACGCGGATTTGCTTCCTCGCCTCTTTGGGCATACGCAATAAAACTACCTATCGTCCCTCCCAGCTAGCCACCGCTTCCGGTAGGGACAAGGTAGATCAACGGCTGAGAAGACATCGCTTGACTCGGCACTTGCAAGGAATTTTGTTATTGTCTCAATGATCTTTCCGCCGGATACAGACCCCCAGCAAAGTTCTCAGAATCGTGTAGCCCTCGCCACGTTAGCCTACCGCCCGTAAAGAGCGGAGTTTCCAGGTCACACCGCGTGGAGGTTAGGGTTGGCTCTTGGCGCTACAGGGGCACCACTCCCTGCAGCACCTTTGTGACCCTGGTCCGAAGGAACAGTCGTTCGCGAAGAACGATCGCAAACCGATACCGGTACGATACCGGTGTGGCAGTAATTTATTGAAGATGCCAATAACACCATTCGCCTTAATCAACCGGCGCATTACGTCTACGTTGGCGAGATTCTTCAAAACGGGCTGAAAAGCGTCCCGGCAAGTACGCGGAATGTGACCGAACCTTAGCGAGTCCGGTCGCGTAATTTATCACGGACACGTCTTGGACACATTATGCGCCGTGTGTATTCGGTGACCAAGGTAACTCGAGGTTTGTCGGAACATTAGCTTGTGACGGACGCTCGATTACTTTCCACGTTTTATCGCTTCGCTCTCGCTAAAAACGACATCAGCATCCTCGTCGTAGTGGCCGGCGAAACACTGCAGAAACGAATCAACGTTCTTCTCGGCGAGCACTGTTATTGAGCGGTGATCGTTCCTGGTATTCCTGGTATTTCCTTATTAAACACGGAAATTCTTCGGTTTCGAAATTTACGGGCTGTTAAGACTCTTCCGTGTTCGAATGTTCGGCTTCTCGGACCATCTTGTTTGTAGATCGTTGAGTCTCTTAAATTCGATTTTCGTAACATAAAATTTTTCGACTTCTGGATTTTAGGCTTATATTTGCAGGATTTTAGGTGTTTATTTTCAGGAATTTAGTTTTATATTTCCTGGATTTTAGGTTTTCGTTTCGCGGGAATTTCACTGGGATAACAAATTGATGAATCTGGGCGTCGATAAGCTTCGAGGTTTGGTATAGTCAAATATTTCAGAATTTTTTAATTTTTAAACTCGTACATTACCCAATTCCTAATTTTCCAAATACCTTCATTTCAAACTTCATAGGTTCTGAAATTTACTTATCCTGAAATTCAAAGAGCTGAAATTTACGTGCCCGAAATTCTAGAATTTTTAAATCCTACATTCGCAAATCCTTGAATTCCCAAATTTCTTCCTTGCCAAATCCCTAAATTCTTGAATTCCGAAATTTCCAAATTGTTGTATTTCCAAATGCTTCAATTCTCGAATTCCTAAATGCTCCAACTGTCAAATTCTCAAATCGCGAATTTCCAAAATTCCTACTTTTCTACACAAATTTAATAAACTTAGTTGGATCGATTTATTATAACGATATCTTCACGATATTATCGATATATTAAATTATATTGATAAAACTTCGATGTTACCGAAATTGGTCGCCAATGTTTCGATATTAGCAATATTTTTCGGCAACATTTCGATGTTATCAGTGCTTATTCATGATCAGTATTTATTGCTAAAATATCGATATTATCAGTGTTCATCAACAACATTTCGTCATTATTATCATTTATAAAAAGTATTATCGAAATTGTTCGCATTTATAAACAGTATTATCGATATTATTAATGTATGTCGATAAAATATCGATACGATTGGCGTTCACCAATAACATTTCGAGATTATCGACATTAATAAATAGTATTATCAGTATCATTAATATGTATCCATAAAATATCGATACCGTCAGCATTCGTCAATAATATTTCGGGATTCTCCTCACATATAAACAGTCTTATTAATATTATCAGTGTTCATCGACAAAATATCGATAGTATCAGCATTTCACGATCGACAACATTTCGAAATTACCAGCACACATCGATAACGTAATCGAAATTATCAACAGTATCCGTAGAACAAAGGCAACAGCACTCGAGCACAAACGAGTCCGTTGAAAACGCTCGAGAAAATGGTGGTCTGGTCAATCAATCGAGCAAATAGAGGAAGCCCGAGAGAAGCGGGACGATTCAAAGCCAGTTGAATCCATCGATGCTAATCGGAAGTTCCGAGTAGCTTCGATCAGCCACGATATCGATAGAAAACAAACCCTCCACGTATAGTCCCGTCTATCCCTCTTAAGATCGAGACACGAGGCTGGTTGTCCAAACAAATGAAAGCTAATGGAAGGCGCAAGGCCTACTGTCTACGACCTCTTGTTCGACGAACGATCGACCAACGATCGATCGATACAGCTTTTCAACCTACCTCGACGCTCGAACACCCGATGCAATAATTGCGCCGCGCAAATAGCAAAGGGAGAATACAGAAAGGGTTTGTTTCGCTTCCAGGAAAGTTAACAGACGCCTGAATTTTCTGCGAAACAAAAGACAACGACGGAACGGATCTAACGAGACTCAATGGGATTCATAGATCGGGGTTAACTGCGGCGATCTTCTGCATTTTCATTTTCCGAAGTCTCCCTCTTTTTTTTTTAATGGTAGAACATGTTTCTGCGGCCTGGAATCACAGAATTCTGGGATACGAGGATTTTTTGATTTGTCAGACTGCAAACATTGGAGATGATAAATACAGTATTGGAATATGGGATTAATTGTAATTAAATAACGCAGATTATTTTGCTGTAACAAGATTTTATTATGAAGGGTCTGAAGGAAGTCGTTTATCGTCTTATTTCCTAACTCGAAATAAATAAAAAAAATTTTCTTTTGTTTTATAACAGGGTGTCTCATTGCCGTTATTCACTATTGTATGTATGAAGAGATTATAATAATCCAACATAAAGAAAGGTACATCACAAAGATAATTAAAATAGTTTCTATATCGTGGAAGAAGATTTTGTCACAACGTTGCAGCGTTAAGAAAATTGTAAGGAAACGAAGAATGGAGCTGTATATTTCAAAATCCAGGGATACGATGATTTTTTTATTAGGAATAAAGAAAAACAATAAAAAAAAGAAAAATAAAGAAAGAAGGATGGATCACGAAGATAATAGAAATAGTTTCTATACCGTGGGAAAAGATTTCGTCACAACGATACAGCGTTAAGAAAATTGTAAGGAAACGAAGAATGGAGCTGTATATTTCAAAATTCAGAGATACGATGATTTTTTTATTAAGAATAAAGAAAAACAATAAAAAAAAGAAAAATAAAGAAAGAAGGATGGATCACGAAGATAATAGAAATAGTTTCTATACCGTGGGAGAAGATTTGGTCACAACGATACAGCGTTAAGAAAATTGTAAACGAAACGAAGAATGGAGCTGTATATTTCAAAATTCAGGGATACGATGATTTTTTTATTAGGAAGAAAGAAAACAGTAAAAAAAAAAATTAAGAAAGGAAAATAACGGAGATAATTAAAATAGTTTCTATACTGTGGTAAGATTCCTTTGCAATTTTACGAAAAGTGTAAAGAAACGAACAATAGAGCTATATTCTCGACGATATGAGCTAGCCTTATTATGTTTTTGCCAGTTATTTTGCATCATTCTTGCGCTGATGTACGGAAATTGCCGAGATCATTTGCACTATAAAGTATAAGCTCGTTTAACTCATTTGCCGCGAGGGAAGCTTGCCAAAAAGCATCCCTGTTCTACGAACACGTTGGAATCTTGATTACACTTCACACGGATACAGTCTCCACGTGTTTCTACGATACTTACCGACGTCTATCTTCTACGTTGCAGAATTGCTGCAAATTGCCGAACGAGATGTTGCTGAAAAATTCATCCTTCACCTGCAAAATAGTTCCCAAAGAAATTGGGGAATTTACGACGTATACGGAAATGGTTTTAACAGGTTTTAATCATGAAACGACCGTCGGTTGAAATAATACAAAAAAACAGAGGGGAAAAATATCGCATTCGCTGTCGGATCATTATCAAACCCTTGTTAAATATACATATTGTTGTTAGACATATGATAAACCTTTTGTAAATAATTATATTATTTTTCTATTCATTTTATTCGAGTACACAAATCCACAGTGTTAAAATAATTAATTTATGAAGATAATTTATTGGTCTGTTAATCTGTAAATTTATGAATTTGTAAATATTAATATCCCTATATAAATTTAGAAATTTTTACCTGTAATTCAAGTGATATGATTAATAATTCAAAATAATTATTATTATTATCAACAGTGCACGGTTATGATGGAAAAGCATGTGGACAGAGAAACTAGCATGATCTGTTCAGGTAAATATTCCACATAAGCACACCTGCATATTGTAAATAACATACATGCATTCCCGCGTATGTAAACATACGGAACATATGTTTTACCACCGTAAAATGCAACATATATTTGTAGAATCCTCTAATCACAAAACACATTCTGAACCACAAATATATCTAATGAAACGAAAAAACCGTTGAACTATTGTATT
This sequence comes from Coelioxys conoideus, assembly GCA_947623535.1. Lineage (NCBI taxonomy): Eukaryota > Metazoa > Arthropoda > Insecta > Hymenoptera > Megachilidae > Coelioxys > Coelioxys conoideus. The sequence continues at coordinate 11,550,932 of OX392453.1, read as the reverse complement.
GCAGAAAACTTGGACCGAGGTCTAATCCTCTAGCTGCATATGCGTTTTAAGACCTAACACAATGATTGACGCGATATTTGAAAATTTCGGGCTTTCGGAGTTTGGGAATTCGGGAATTCGAGAGTGGAGAAACTTGACAGGTTAAAGATTTGGATACCTGATGATTTTAGAATATGGCGGCTTGGGGAATTCAAGTGTTATAGAAACTGGGGAATTTTTATGTTTAGAAACGGAATTTGAGAGAGGAGAGGTTTGAGAGGTTGGGGATTTGAGGGTTTGGATTTTTAATGATTTCGGAATTTGGGAATCTAGAAATATAAACCTCATAACCTCGCCACGATCGATGGACCGAAATCGGCGTACAAAGTCGAGGGCGTTCTCGCGGTTTCTTTTTCCGAAAATGCATGACACCCGGTCGAGCATAAAAAGGTGTCGTCGAATTAATTTGCAGGAAACCGAGCGTCGGCGTTAAGAGATCGAATTAACTCGCGTGGCTGTTGAAGCAGCCGCCGCTAATGAAAACATCTTAGCGGCGAACGACAGCTCTTAAATCGCCGCTTTCACTCTCTAATCTTAAACCTCTGTTAACCACTTAACCGCGTCGCTCTAACCGATTGACAAACTCCATCTAAACGGGCGTTCCTTTCGCCCCTCGACGACGGTTCCGTGGCTCGTTTCGCCGCTTAGAGCTTTTATTCCTGTACCGCGACCGGCTCGATATCGATCGCTGAAAATAGGTTTGGACATAGGGTGCCATTGATATCACTGTGTAACGACCAAATGATTTCATGACCATCATTATATCTCGACGTTTAGTTCAACACTAAAACTAACAAAAGGGGCCAAAAGACCCTTCTACAAATTTGGTACGCCAAATGACAAAATTTGTTAAGCTGGTCTTCTTGACATTCATGCCCGTTGCTGTCAAGATAAAGAATCTATAAGTGTATTCATTTATGTTTCGTCGTTTGTTCATTTATTTTTCAACTTCATTTTTAAGATCGAAGTAATTGTAAGATTAATACGTAATACGGTAAAATAAACGCGTATAGTAACGACTTGTACAATATCGCTAACACTATTTCTACCACGATTTTGTGGATATACCTATTTCAATAAAAAAGTGTCTTTTGACGCCTTTTGAATACAAATCATTGCCGAAACTGGTTGGGATTTCAAATTATGAGTTAAACGTAGATAATTTGAGGAATATATTTATTGATACACTGATGTGTATTTATTGGAGATTATTTAATTCATCAAGCTACAAAATATTAACGTCACATAAGTTTCTTCCTTTTTGTAATATGACACAAAATCGGATAGAGGGATAGAGAAGGTTGATACAGCTGAACAATTAATGCAACGAATCAACTTTAAACTATAAATATTGTGTATAAATGTCTATCAAAAAGGGAAAGAACTTATGGGACACTCTAATATACAATCAATGCAGTGGTGTACACTAAAATGCAACAGGGGGAATTAGCGTATATTAGCTGGAGGGAAATGATATCGCTGAATTAATTTAACAACTATTATATGAAAAGTAAAAAAATTAATTATGGAGAAACGATTCAACATAGGGAATAATTTTATATTAAAATTTGAAAGGTGTCTTTTGACACCTTTTGGTAGAAATAGTGCTAAATGACTATATATTCTTTAGACGACAAAATGTGGGCGATGTCGCGTTGTCAATGATTCCCGAAAGAGTGCCCTCCCTCGAGGCTGCGAAGGCTTTACTGCCCCTCGCCAAAAACTCAAGGGCCTCAGTTGTTTACTGCCTTGACGTCACAATATTCGGGTCCCAACGCCTTGGTGGTCGTCGCGCTGGGACCGTATGCGTCCTATTTCGAGTTCGAATGCAGGTCAATTTGGAATTTCCTTACATAATTGTGCGTTATACGTCGGTAGTTTTAGTGTTAACACTAAACCTACGAAAGCGGTCAAAATGACCACTTAACAAGTTTCCAATTTAAGTTATAAACTATGTGGGATGACTTTTTTGAGATTCGTGTTGATTTGCATCAAAATAAAGAATTAACATGTACATCAATTTGTATTTTACAGTTTGTTTATTTATTCTTCAACTTTGTTTGTAATTTCAAAATATGCGTGCATTATACGCCGTTAGGTTTAGTGTTAACGGCGGTCTGGTGAGAAATTAAATTGGAAATTATTTCTCAGCCAAATAAATATTGTAAGGAAGTTCCAAATTGACCTGCATTCGAACTCGAAATAGGACGCATACGGTCCCAGCGCGACGACCACCAAGGCGTTGGGACCCGAATATTGTGACGTCAGGGCAATAAACAACTGAGGCCCTTGAGTTTTGGCGAGGGGCAGGAAAGCCTTCGCAGCCTCGAGGAAGGGCATTCTTTGGGGAATCATCGACAACGCGACATCGCCCACATTTTGTCGTCTAAAGAATATATAGTCATTTTAGCGATATTGTACAAGTCGTTATTATACGCGTTTATTTTACCGTATTACGTATTAATCTTGCAATATATTTATATGTTACAATGTTTCAGTGACGGATCGGGAATGACCCATTTTCCTGACTGACAGTTTGTTCTTCTCTGTTAAGATTCCGCGAAGTTGTTTTACAAGAAAACTTATACCAAAAAAGAGGGGCCAGAGTTCGATGAGTTTAACTAGTTAACTGTGGCGTTCCCTTTTGTAAGTATACTCGTCAATCACGGAATAAGTGTCGGTGTTAAAATATTGGGCCAAAAAGATGGGTCTATTTTATAAAATAGACAATTTTATTATTAATATTGACTTATTTGGTAAACCAGTTAGCTGTACATATACTCGTCGTCACAAAAAATTCTACCGCATCTCCATGACGGATATAGTCATCAAAAACACTTAACACTGGTTAATATAGTGGGAGGAAAATTGTGTAGCGCTGATTGGTCCCGACCACTAACATCAAAAGTAGCAACATATATTTTTTTCAGCTACTTCTAAAAATCATACAGGGGTTAAATAAATTTAAAGATATCAGCAAAAATTGGTACGTTTCTGGAATCTTTCTTTCTTCGATCATTGTTTAAACGTATTTAAATGTTTACAATGTAATAACAATTTACATCGTTTTATTCGAGAAAGTTCACAGATTTTTCTCGAGTAACAAGCCACCGAACAGCTGTTATGTTAAAAGCACAAAAAATGTCCAAAGTCGAATATTTGCAATTTTTTTGAACATTAATTTTCTGAAAAATTGTACGTTCCAGAGAAAACGAATTTCAGATTCGTACTTATTCAGATTCGAATTTAATAGTGGCGGTGATGAAATCAGGAAAAAGTTAAAATTTGTTGCACAATGTATCTACCGGAACGCTTTGGCCGTTTCCGTTTGATTTGTAAACAAAAGTATGCACTCGGTGTATTTACCGGGGGATTCTTCTTTCAGGGGAGGAATTCGAAGGTACAGCCGCGGCTCGCGAGACTAATTTGGGTTAATGGCGGGACAGAACGAGCAGGCCTTTAAGTGCTTCGCCCTCGTCCCGTACGTCGCTCGAAATTATCATCTCGATTCGTGTAAATGTTATTGTTCGGGAGGCAAAAAAAGCTGGGTTCGATGGAAGCTTCGTAGTTTCGACGGTGGCTAACATTTTGTTTGTTTTTTGTTTTCTTCTTTCTAGCCGAGATATTGTTTCCGGGATTCGAAAACGATTTTCATCTGCCGAAATGCGATGGCTGCGATTTCGTTGCTTTCGACGCCGGGGAAAACGAAGTCGACGGAATCGCTCGATCCACGGTTGGTTATTTGTAACTGTACTTGGAAATTTCGGGAGCTCGAGAATTTGGGAAGTTGGGTATTCGAAAAGTTTCGGGAATCCACGGAATCGTGGAAATTTATGCAATTATCGATGTTGTTGGAAGTTTGGGATTTTGGGAATTTGAGGACGTTGAAAATTTCGAGGATTTAGGATATTTGGTGAATTTAAAGATGTATAAGGAGGATTTATGGAATTAAGGGTAGGCAGGAAATTTGGAAATTTGGAGATTTAAGAAAAATTAATTGATTTTGGAAATTAATGGAACTTTGGGAAACTCAGGTTCCCGTGGCATTTAGGGATTTAGAGAAGTTAGTGAAGGTTCTTAACTACCTCCAGTTAGGGAATTTAGAGGTTTGCACGAACTTTGGGAATTTTTGATATTTTAGAAATTTGGCAATTTGAGAACTAGAAAAGCGGAGAGTTCGAAAATTTGACAATTTGAGAACTTAAAAATCGGAGAGTTTGAAAATTTAAGAATTTGAGAATTTGAAGATTTGAAAATTTGAGAATTCGGAATTCTAAAAATTTGAAGAACCACAACTCCAAAAATTTGGGAATTTGAAAAGTGGAAAATTCGGGAGTTTGAAATCTTGAATATCTGAGAATCTGAAAATTTTTAATATATATAAATATAGAAATTTGAGCATGTGGAAATCTGGATATTCGGAAACGTGGAAATTTCGTAGGTTTAAAAGTTGGATATTTGAAAATTTGCAAACTTAGAACTTCAAAAATATCGAAATTCGGAAATCTCGAACTCCAAATGATCAGAAATGATAAAATTCCAGAAATTCCGAAAGATTAAAATTTAAAAATTCGCAAACTCAAAAGATCGTGATTTTTTATTCTTCCAATGCAGAAGCAATCCAATGTTTAACATCGTCTAAAAATCGACTAAAAATCAAAACTGCAGAATCCAAACCCATGCCAATCCCAAAAAACCTTCAAATCGATCAAAAACATCCCATGCATGTATCCGATCTCGATACACCACTCCTACGTGCGCAACGTAAGGGGATATAAATCGAGCAGATGGTAAATGCCGTATAAAATAAGCTTGTTAGGTTATCTGTGCGGTGAGCAAATACATCAAAGGATAATAGAAACATCGTTCGGTTAATAACGCGATGCGATAACGCAAGAGACAGGCGATTTTCGCTGAAATGCCAGGCGAAGGTTAGGCCTCTCCCGGACACCCTTTCCCCGCTTTGCTCCTGTCCTACTCTCAAGGATGAACAGACCAGGTAGACACGGCCCTGAGGCAACACCGCCGGACCTTGATAAGCATTCAGATTAGCGTGACGCCTCGAATGTGTTTACGTTTAATTACGCTAAGAGTCTCCATTAGGCTGGACCGCTGCCAGCTTCAATTCGGAGACCGGTCTGTTTTACCGAGCGTAGGTGCTCCCACTTAACTTCTTTCTCTTCTCTCCCCTCTCCCTCTCTGTCGCTCTCCTTCGTCCCTTTCAACTCGTTCCTCGCTTCCTCTTCGTTCTTTTTCATCCCTTACATCTCTATTCTTTCAAACCCTATTTTTTCCCCTTTGAACAAACCCTTTCGAACCGAACCCTCACGAAGGAGTTAGCTATAGATTTTCGAACGATTAGCTTATATTTACATCGAAACCGAACTGTAGAAATAGTGAGTTATAAACTATCTTTTACGTGGATTCTTTATCGTGTTCAAGGTTAACTTAAGTACGTTTTGTTTGAAGCTTCTTGATAGTTTTCTTAATCAAAAGTTAAGATGGTTTTCTTGAAATCTGTACTGATTTTCATCAAGGGAAAGAATTAATAATAAGAGTAAAAAATTAATATATGTTTATTTATTTATTTTTCTACTTGATTTTCAACTTCAAAATAGTTGTTCATTATGTGTCGGCAGTTTTAGTGTTAAGGTCCGCCATTTTGAGCCGTTCCCTGAATTTGGTGTTGGGACGTTCGGTGATGATTTAGTCCTGCGAAACTTCATATGTATAATGTAAAAGAATGTTGGGAATGTTGGAATTTTTAATCGTTCTAAGTATTATATTTTATAGATGTTGTATATTCTATTACTGGAATACAGAAGTTTCAGAATAAATTTTGTCTTATGGACTTTGAAAGGGTTTCACTAAAACGTTTATGATGAATATCGTTCATAATGACGTCGACGACGGTAAGTTCATATCGGTGTTTAAGTCATAACACGAAATAATTCGAACATACATATATTCAAACCTCAAACTCAATTACAAAACATACTGAAGCACGTATATAAAATTTAGCAATTTCAGTACTAAATGTTAAACATATTTTACTGGAATGCTTAATTGGTGCAAGTATTGAAGTCTGCGAGAAATTACCTGCCGATATTAAACAATGTTTAAATCACAAAAAACATAGAAAAGAAATAATAACATATCTCATGAAACGCAAAATAATTGACGATGTCTAAGATACACTTAGATTTGAAAAATAAATAATTCAGGATGCCTAAGATACAATTAGATTTAAAAAATAAATAATTGATGATGTCAAAGATACAGTTAGATTTAGAAAATAAATAATTGGTATATAAATGTAAAGTAGAGATACATATTATGTTATAACACGATGCGGTATAACTCAAAATGTAAGATCATAAATATGTATCAAAATGTGGTCGTTAATGGCAAAAAAGCTGACGCGGGAATAAATAAATAAATGAAAACGAAAATTTAGGAATTTGATCGGTTGAGAATTTAGAGATTCCAAATTCACATTAACTTTTCCCAAAAGCGTTCAATCGCAAGCGCGTACCAAAATGATCGATATCCGAATTTCATATAGTAACATATCCGATTGACCGAAATAAAAACAGACGAAAACAAGTTGCGTCATTAAGAGGGTTTAATATTTTAGAAAACAACACTCGCGGCCAGAATGATGCACGCATACAAACCGTACTAATACTCTCGCGAACGGTTAATGCGAACATGCAACAAGCGCCACTTCCCGGTTGCCCGAGAAGCGTTGATTTATCGCGAATTCCAACCAACCAGTCCCATTAGGCGCGACTCGACTTCGTTTTAACAAAACGCTCGTCGAAATGGATCGTCCATCTCGAAGAAACCTTGCAACGCAAAATTGCTTTTCTTCGAGCGCGCGGACGCGACACGATCGGGACAGGTGTCCTGCACGTCCTCGTCTCGATATATGGACCCATCGATATGTGGACGGACATCAAAGATTTAATTTACGATTGGCTCCATAACCGTACATTTGTTCCGTGCGTATGTACATTTGCTTCTGAGAAACGCATATTCGTTCCTGCAGAAATGTATATTTAGTCATAAAAAATGTACGCTTGTTCCTGAGAAATGTGCGTTCGTTCCACAGAAATGAACATTTGTTCTTCAGAAATGAACAGTGGACCTTCAGAAATTTATATTTGACTTTGGCATACATATGTAACATTTGTTTCGCAAAAATGTACACACGTTCCTGAGAAATGTAGTACTTGTTTCTTAGCTATGTGAATTTGTTCTTGGAAAGTATACCCTTATTCCTCGTAAATGAACATTTGCTCTTCAGACATGAACGGTTATTCATCAGAAATATATCTTTGTTCCTGAGATATGTAACGTTCGTTCCTCAAAAATGTACACTTGTTCCTGAGAAATGTAATATTTGTTCCTCAGATATGTACATTCGCTGCTAAGAAACATATATGTTTCCTGATAAATGTATATTTGTTTGTAGATGAAATCAGAGAGCTGGGTTTGCAAACTTGTCAGTATCAGCTTTCTCAGATCCAAATTTTCAAATCTCCAAATACAATATGGAATTTACTAATTTACTAACCTTTCACACTAGAAACCCTATTTGTTTTGTTTTAAAATTTTAGCAGTTCCAATCAACACTACAATCGATTCATTGACTTTGCAGAGGACAGAGTGATATAATTTACCCTCATTGGGGTAAATTTGCACAAACAATACTTTTGTTACAAGTAGCAACTCCGAAACTTTCCATTTGAACATTTCAATGAATTTTGAAATGATTTCTCCATTACTAATTGCGTCTATTCAAGGTGTTATACATACATACACTAATGTGTTTATACGTGCACTACTGTGTTTATACATAACTACATTATACATTGAACTACAGATCCAGTTAAAAAATACTACATTCAAATTGTGTTTATGGCTACATTAAATCGTGTTAGCGTTCTTTCCGTATAACCCCGAAAACTCTCCTAAGCAATAATCTTGAACGGGGAACTCGGAAGGCGGCTATGCAGGAGTCACGGTAAAACAAGTTAACGAAAATAACCGTGAGTATAGTTATTCGTCGTGTTCGGCCCAGCAGCCTTGACAAGGGACGTAGGAAAGCGGCATGGCGTAGTCTGTCAGAAAAAAAAGGGATGAGGATGGACGTTAGGGGGGAATAGATCGGGGCAGGGGGATGGAGTTGGCGGAATTTAAAAGCGCTTTTAGCTTTTAGCTCGGGCGATACCGCTAAGAAAACGTTTTAGCGGATTTCATTTGCTCGTCGTCGCGGCCTCCGGAGACGATGGATCTTGGAAGATGGTGGTCCAGGACGGCGACGGGGGGTGGTAAGAGATGGAACGTGGCTGAGGGGTGAGAAAAAGAGGCGGCTGCAACGATGGTTGCTCCGTGGGACGTCGGCAACACCAGTTATTAAGTAGATGCTACATCGGCGGATGAATATTTAAGACATTCAACAAGTTGCGGATTTTTCTTTAATCAGCCTTTAAACCGCCCTCCAACCTCGAGCCACTTGCTCGAATTATGGGGGATGAACGATTTGAACCGCTTAAGCGAAAAGATTCGAGGAATCTGACTCGAGAATGCGTTTCATTCCTTGTGAACATCGGCACCCTGAATTTATTTCAACCCCTTTTTAAAACGCTTACGCTCGTCATCGTTTCAACCCTCTATATTCATTTGTTTGTAATTCATTCGCATAATTTGCCCTTTGGCATGTTTTTACTGATTTTTATTCTTATGTTTGAGCATAAGAATTATTGCGCTCGAGAACATTTATCGTGCACTTTTTGAAATAAGATTTTTGATACTTAACTCGTTTAACACCTTGAGTGCCACCCTAAAACAATTTCAATTTCTTTTAGCAAGTAATTTTATTTTCGATCAAATTTATAGACAATTTTCATAATATTCAATCCCTGTTTATTCGATAAGCTTTGATGTATTTGCAAAAATTGTTGTATACATTGTTATGTTAAATGTTTCAACTAAAATTAGCGATAGATTTATGTATGAATTCATACGTCTCCCGTATGTCGGTGACATGGCACTCAAAGTGTTAATTATTCGACAATGATCTACACAGTGCTAATCATTGGTACTTTTTTAACAGATATTCGAATTAAAGTGATACTGTTGATAATAATTTTTGATAATAATATTTCAATATTTTATTTGAATATTTCAATATTAAAATATTAATATTCGTATTGTTTTAATACTGACATTTTTAATGCGCATTTAATATTAATATTTTGATTTTATCATCATTGTCAATATCGATAATGTGCAATACGTAATAGAGTAATATAGTTTCTTCGAAAATGTAATAACAGAGAGAGACGACAAGCGAATACGAGTGATGCAATGTTCAGTTTCTGAACTTGTCAGACATTATTTAGATAATAGTAAATATCGCAAAATCAGTCACGAAAGTTTGCGGAAGTTATGAAACATATTGCTTATTTGAACCGCGATTGCTAGTCGAAACAAAAGTTTGTCCTCCGATCGCGCCGGCTCACTTTTTTCCGAACTTTCTAATTAGTATATCACGAAGCTCGATCGCAATCGATCGACAGACTCGTCAAAGTTAATTAGCTACTGATTATAAATCGTTCGTTACGGTACAGGGCTAATAACCAGTCGCTCGATCACACCGTAAGCTATTTTTAACTTCGATCCTGTTCAACGAAGGTTGAAACGTTCGCACTAACGTAGAAGTAAAGAGCATAATTGTTCCAATAATTTCACCCAAACAGTGAAGGCGATTCTCTCGTAGTTATTTCATTGTAGTTTTCATTAGCAAGAACTTTAATACAGAGTTACGGACATATTATTGGCCATACTGGTCAGGGAGCAATTTTATCTTCTCGATTGGCTGATTCCCTGAATAAACCAGAATATCAACGAAAGATCTACCACCAATTTTAAATATAAATATTTCTGTGATCATAAAATCGGGAATATTTCTTGCAATTTTTGTAAATCATGTATTATATCATCGATTTCGGAGAAGGAAAATTGGATATGAAAATGTTCAGTTAAAACATTCAGTTAGTTTCAATTCTTCATAAGGTAGCAAAATTTCTTCCATATATAACATTCGGTGAATTCCCGTTTAATTTCTGTTTTTCCAATTAAAGAACCAGCTATCTGATTGGTAAATGAGGTACACGATTCTTCAGTTGGATATTCTGTATAATATTAGGATGACCCATAAGTTCCTTCCTTTTACGATAGAAAGGTGTACACGATATAACGATGGATTATTGTTTAAGGTTGATTCGTTGCATGAAATATTGTTGAATTGTCGTCCGAAGTGCAAAAATAAATCTTTGTATAGAGAGTCACTGGGACTATAACAAAAAAAAACCATAGCTCTGTCACCTGAGTCAATAGGCCGTATTCATACTTAACCCTAAAGCTACCGGCGTATAATGCACATTTATTTTGAAATTAAAAACGAAGTTGAAAAATAAATGAATCAGAAAATACAAATTCGGTGTACACATCAATTCTTTATCACGACGTAAAACAACACGAATTTCAAAAAAGCCACCTCAAGATACTTTGTAACTTAATATTAGAAACTTATTAAGTGGTCATTTTGATCGTTTTGGTGGGTTTAGTGTTAAGGACCAATTGGGCCGACATGTTGCAGACCCACACCCTTATTTTCTACTTTCTATGCGTTTTTCGAAAGTTCTTTACTCTTGGTTCAATGGTGCAGACGTCCTTTCGAGTAGTTTTCAATCATTTCAATATTTCGAGATACTAAATTCTACTTAATTTAACACACAATCCCATATCTCAATAAATATGAACTTTGCTCTACCACCCTCTTCGTCACGCCTTCTAAGATTATCCAACTTACAAAATATTCTTCTAATTGCGCGTTTATGTCAACACATGGAACACCCAAGCCACTAAATGTGAAGGAGTGATTTTAAAACAAGGTCTCGCGGCATAGTTGCGACAATGATTCAGATGTGTCTCGGCCGACAGGATCGATGGATCGTTCCCGGTTTATCTACAGGATCGGTTCGTAGAAGCGGATTTTCAGAAATTATCCAACTAACAAAATATTCTTCTAATTGCGTTTTTATGTCAACACATGGAACGCCCAAGTAACTAAATGTGAAGGAGTGATTTTAAAACACGGCCTCGGCAATGATTTAAATCTGTCTCGAGCCGACCGGATCGATCGATCGTTCCCGGTTTATCTACAGGATCGGTTCGTAGAAGCGGATTTTCAGAAATTATCCAACTAACAAAATATTCTTCTAATTGCGTTTTCATGTCAACACATGGAACGCCCAAGTAACTAAATGTGAAGGAGTGATTTTAAAACAAGGTCTCGCGGCATAGTTGCGGCAATGATTTAAATGTGTCTCGCGCCAACCGGATCGATCGATCGTTCCCGGTCCATCTACAGGATTGGTTCATAGATAGGTCGACGAACAGTCGGCAAGAATGAAGTTTTATTTGCCCGGTGTATTGCTCTTGGCGAGATGGCGTTTCGCTAGAATCACCCCGGCATGTCTCTTCGCGGTGGTAGTGAGCGATTTGTGGATGTGCCGGAGGAAGATTCGCAAAACGCCCTAAATCCACCAGGCAAATAGTTTTTCTTCGATAATCGTGGGCCAGAAACAAACAGGATTCTTTACAGACGGGCGAACCACTGTTCCGCGAGTACATCCACCCCGTTGCTCGCTCTCTTTCCTCTCGCGTACGCTCTGACCCGCTCCGCGTCTGCCCCGAACGATTGCTCGAGCTCACAAACTTTGCTCGTCGATGTCTTAGGGCAACGAGTGCCGATCGAGAACGAATCTGGAGTCCTCGAGGAAAATGTTACAATGTCTCATAAGCTTCTTCCTTTTTCGATACGAAATGAATACACGATGTTTTTTGTTTGACCCTTTCACTCCTATTTTTTTCCACGGTGAAACTGTATATTCAATAATTTTTTTCTCAAATACAAATGGTATTTGGTATCTGTATTTTACTTGATGGAACCATAGACATTTTTCAAAGACGAATTATTTTCCATCTGAAAGCAGGTTTGTATTATTATTATTTATCCATTTTTACCTCATACTAAGGTAATCACGAAAATTCGTAGTTTTGGCAGTCAAAGGGTTAAGATTATTTCGTTGCATTAAATTCGAAATATTCTGCTCTATCGTCCTCTTCCGGATCTCGGTAAAACCTCATTATTTCTTCTTTCTAAAATTATTGGCGTTTGTTCGAGAAATATTTCTCGACGCGCGTTTTTATTTCGTATCAACAAGGAAACAACCTATGGGACACCCTAACGTTACGATCGACGAAGATACAGCGAATTTGAAGATCTCGAAAATCGGGCATTCGATGGACGAATGAAAGAATTTGAAAATTTGCGAACTTGATAATTTAATAACTTCAATGACTCGAAAATTCGAAGAGTCAAAAATCTGTTAATTTAAAAAAAATTTGAAAAAAAATCTGAAAAATTGTTAATTCGTGAACTCGAAAATTTGCAAATACGTAAGATTGATAACTTCATCCTTCTTCTTAACAAGTAAATAATTATTAAGCGACAACAAACTGTATCAAAAAGTTTGATGAATTACTAGGAAAACACCCTGTGCCGTGTTTTCCTCTTGCTCCCTCTCTCTGTTCCTCTTAGCATACCTCTTTCTCGTCGTGTTCGTACACAATGTGTTCGTGTAAGTGTCCGTCCGTGTGCAACTGCATCTGTCTGCGTGTGTACACGCCTTTTCACCGCTGAATGGACGTACACACACACGAGCGTGTTGTTTGCGCGCGGCCGCAACAGCTAGCCAAAGTAAAGTAAGCTTTTAGCGGAGTGGCTGATTTATCAATGTATTTATTCCGAGATATTGAATTCATCTAGTTAAGTAGTGGCGGAGGTAGGAGTCGGTTGGCCGCATTCTCCATAGCTATTTTCACCTATAGCTGTTCCACTACGTCTTCCTCCCTTCGTTCACCCCCACGTCGAATTATTCCCGTCAATTTTCCTTACAATCCTTTGTCTTGTTTTCCCTCTTTTGTATCGATGCATTTTTCTACTTCCGAATTTTTAATTAAAAATTTCTGAACTTGTCAATTTTTCAATTTTATAGTTTTTCAATGTTTCATTTTTCAGTTTTATAATTTGTAGACATTTCGGTTTTTCAGTTTTGCCATTATTCAATTTTCCAATTTTCGAATCCTCCAATTTTCCAGTATTTCAACTATTTCGTTTTTCAATTTTTCTATTCTCCAAATTTTGTATCTTCTGAGTGCCAAAACTCCAAATTTCGATTTTTCAAGTTTCCTATTTTCTACATTTTTCAATTTCTCGTTTTCCTGATTGTTCAATTTTCCAAATTTAAAATTTCCAACTTTTCAAATTTTCAATTTCACATATTTCCAAATTCTTAATTTAAAAATTTTTATATTTGTAGATTGCCAAATTCGAAGATCGTTAAGTATCCAAATCCTCAAATCCCCAACCTCCCAAATTTCTCCTCTATTAAATTACACAGTTTCGAAATATAAAAATTCCCAAGTTTCTCAAACACTAAGATTACCGAAATCGCCAAATTCCAAAATAGCTACCTAGATCTTCAAATTCCCAACCTGACAAACTTCCCCACTGTCAAATTCTAAAGTTTCCAAATACTAATAGTCTCGAGTTTCTCGAACACCTAAATTCCCTAAGTCCCTACATTTCAAAATCTCCAAATACCCAAATCCTCAGTTTTGTTCAAAATGAGAATACTAACTAATGCAATTTTCAATTGCTTTCATGGGACAGTCAACGTGTTAATCGTCACTTAATATTATTGACGTTGCAATGCACATACACATTGCAAAATTTTTCCTAACAGGGGAACCGATCGGGAGCCCCGGGCGCGCGCATTTAACGGTCCCGTATTCAGATTTCGAGCGTGCTCTTCTTCCTTTCTCCGCTGTATCCATAACAATTCGAAGTTTCCATCGGATGGTACGCGGCTCGAAATTACTTTTTAAAGGGGGGAGATATACGCGTAGGCGTTTCATTCGGGCAGGCGGGCAACTTATTGGAATTTTTGTCCGCGAAACTGGGACAAACTGGCAGTCTAGTTTACAAATAAGCTTCGAACCAGGCTTTGGGTCGCGACCGTCTCCGTTCGTTTCGCTCGTTTTTCGCGATTCCCTCTCTGTGCCGCGATCGTCTTCGTTGTTTGTTCGATCGATTCGTCTGTTGTTTCGCTTTCGCGACGGATGATATCGGGACACTCCTAACAAACTTTCGTAATCTCATCCGATGGCATAACACGTTCGAGAACGGATCGAAATTTCGGCGAGCATGGGTCACTTCGTATAATCTGCTCGAATTAATTTCCTTTCTTTCTTGCTATATTAAATGCACAATTTTGAACGGTCACCAGGCTACAACGCCATCAGAGTAAATATTATACAGGATACTCGGTAATTGATTACACAATCAGAAGAAGATTCTGCTTTCAATAACACGTCGAAAATACCGAATGTCTTCCGACTCGTGGGTCAACCAGTTAGGTGGTCATGTTCGTGTAAAAGTGAACCGAAAAAGGAAAGTAAATTTTTATCCTTCGAATCTTTGTTTTGGAGAAAATTGACGTCAATGGTTCATTCGGTGTATGTCGACTTCGTTTATCGCACTATACAATCTTGTTTTCTTTATTCTTACTTCGCACATTTTTAATTACATGTACAGTACATACAATATCGATATAGGTAAATATAGGTATATATTTTTAATTATAAATTCCAATGTAAATTCCAATATTACGAACTCCCTGAAGATAATTTAAAGGAAAGTGAGCGTCATCTTAATAATACCGGTGATCGGCATTTTTATTGTGATACAAAATTTGTCTTCCCATTTAAAGATTGAGGAATGTTGGTCAAAGATGTTAGACACCAGTTTTACGCAAAATTTTAATTTTCAACGATCAAGGTCATTTTACGGCATTTTCAATCACCGACACGATGCAAGGTATTTCTCAAGGAATTTTTCAATCACGAATACGATGCAATTAAAAAAAAAATATAATTGTGTATCAAAAAACACCGATGACCTTGATAACATCGGAAAAGAATGATATTTGGAAAAAAAATACTCTTGCCAGATATTGATCCATTGACACGGTATACATTACGTGACAAATATTTTTAGCAACACAATAACCTGAAGAGATATTTAGGTAGCCATATTTAAAGGGACCACTCTGTGCAGAGTTTACAAACGGACAGTGAATCCATGGCTTTTATGACCCGATACGAGTCCACGTTATAGGATAAATTTGCGATGGAAAGATTCAAGATTCAAAATATACTCTAGCCTCAATAGAATCGATAAGGGACCACGTGTCCTTGAGGCTTTCGTCCGATGAACCGTCTTCGTCTTCTTTATCCCGGCCGTGAATAATTGCTGACTGCGATTGTCGGCTGGTTATGCCACGAAGGTTATCGCAATCGCCACGGGGAACTCGCGAGCGTCGCGACGTCCCGGAAATGTATCATTAAACGATCCCTCGTGTCGTCGTCGACGTCGTTCCTTGTTATTAGCGCGACGAATGAACGGCGAGTAATTGATAGCCGCGCACTGTTCGTTTCACGACCTCGATGTCCGACAGCTTTTGCCCTAATGGTTCGTACCCGGTATTTACATAATTTTAAGTAGCCACTAATCGCTATATTAATTAGCCACCGGTAGATACACGCGTAACGTCGATGCGATGTGTAATCGACGCGACCCGTAATTGATATTTCGCGCGTTTGATCTTTCGATCGCTAAATGCTTTTAGACAAATGAGTTCGCGCAGGACACGCTGCCACGAGCAGTGCTATAATTGATCTATTTAGATCGCGTTTACTCGGCAAAATTACTAATTACTGACTCGAATTTTCGATGATCGCTTAGTCTATATGTTGAATTGTCATTCGAAGAATGCACATAAATAAATCTTTGTGTAGAGAATCACTGGGCCTGGAACCGTATTCTTACCTGGTTCGGTTCGGTACGGTTCGGTTCGGTTCGGCACGGTTCGGTTCAACTCGGCTCGGCTCGGTTCGGCTCGGTTCGGCTCGGTTCGACTCGACTCGGCTTAGCACGCTTAAGATTTACTGAGCTCGGTTTGGTTCGGGTACGGTTCGGTTACGCTCGGTTCGACTCTACTCGGCTCAGCACGCTTAAGATTTACTCAGCTCGGTTCCGTTCGGTTCGGTTCGGTTCGGTTCGGTTACGCTCGGTTCGACTCGACTCGGCTCAGCACGCTTAAGATTTACTGTGCTCGGTTTGGTTCGGGTACGGTTCGGTTACGCTCGGTTCGACTCTACTCGGCTCAGCACGCTTAAGATCTACTCAGCTCGGTTCGGTTCGGTTCGGTTACGCTCGGTTACGCTCGGTTCGACTCGACTCGGCTCAGCACGCTTAAGATTTACTCAGCTCGGTTCGGCTCGGCTCGGGTTCGGTACTGTATGATTCGGTTCAGTTCGGTTCGGTTGCGTTCTGTTCGACTCAGCTCAGTTCGGCTCGGCTCAGCTGTCATAATATGCTTCGAACTAGTTTCAAACGAACCGATAAATGCCTTATAAAAACTGAGAAACAGCGGGAAAAATAAAATCCATCCTAAGCATTTGCCAAGTGGACTTTGATGGAGAAAGTACCATTTCTAGTGACGATAGTAAAATTACTGCTCCCAGGAAAAAAATTGTGTGGAAGTTACTATCATAAGACTCAGAAAGTGAATTTGACAATAGTGCCTTGAATATAGATTTTTGCCTTGAATATAAATTAATGTCTGTAGAATCTTCAAATAAACGTTAAATATTAAATATTATAACAAACGATGTTGATTTAATAAAACTGAAACACTCCAAAAGCCTACACGCATGTTTATTCAATTTTCCTAAAAAACTGCCCGGAAGTCGAGAAAGACAGAAAAGATTCGACCCGTCCGTTAAGTGTTAATGAACGTCAGCGAGTACGTTCGACGAGTTAAACCGTCCGGTAATTGCATTAAACAACCGATGAGTATCGGACTGGCAAGACAGTTTGACAAAACCGATCGTTGGCTTTGTTGGCGTCGATTGATCAGTCCATAGGATCTCGGTCATTGTTACCTGCGCCCGGATAATTACTCGAGCAACGATTCTATCTGGCGGTCTGTTCTCGATCTACCTGCAGCTGATGGAATGGCCAGCACGTCCGAAGAACGGCCGAGTCATACGGCAACGAGGAACGGAATTATCGCCATTAACGAGGCTGGCAACGTCTCACCACGCAGGCTATCGTCGATCGTCCCTGTTGGCCGCGAGCAGTCGATCTCTCGTTTCTCGGTTCGCTGGCATTTCGTGAGCGCCACGTGTCACGGGTGTATCTGTCGTCTAGTTGGCAGCTGCTTAATGCGTGTCCTAAGGGTAACAACGACGACGTCGCTTTCGCTGTTCATTTCGTACACGACGCTTTCTTCCCTCTTCTTGTTTTTCTCCCCGGCGCATTTTCGCCGACACGATGCTCTATTTCTGTATTTACGTTAATATCCTTCGCCTCCATCGACGGTATTCGATCGTCTACCATGGTATTGTTCTTCTGATGGAGATATAGTGACTTGGGATGACGGATTTGGAGTGTACTCTATCGTTCGTGTCATACATTTTTCAGTTAAGCTACCCACACATTTTTCAGGACACGAATTTTTGGGTTTTTAATCTTTCGGGTCGTTGAGATTGGGTGATTTTGAATTTTGGTACTAAATCTGTGAAAGTAAAGATACTTAGTGCATAGTGGTCTATAGTGCACCTTAAATTTTAAAGTAAAGATCAGTTTAAGAATATTGTCATTTTCTTTTGTCTCGCTTTCCCTGTTCTTGTTTTTCTTGTTTTCTTGTTTTTCTGTTCTCTATTTCTGTATTTACATTATTATCCTTCGCCTGCATCGACGGTATTCGATCGTCTACCATGGTATTGTTCTTCCGATGGAGATACAGTGGCTTGGATTCACGGATTTGGATTGTACTCTATCGTTCGGGTCATCAATTTTTCGACTAAGCTACCCACACATTTTTCGGGACACGAATTTTTGGATTTTCAAGTTTTCGGTTCATCGAGATGATCTTGAATTTTGAATTATGGTACTAAATTTGTGAAAGTAGAGTTACATACTGAATAGTGGTGTATAGTGCATCTTAAACTATAAATTAAAGGTCAAGTTTAAGAATACGCAAATCAACGATCCGACTCAAATTTGTATGTTTATGATGTAGGTACATAGTGCATAATGGTGCATAGTATACCTTTAACACTACATTTACCGATATGTAATGACCATTTACTTTTAATTTAAAGCTAAAGTAGAAAAGAAAATAAGTGAAGCACAATACGTAAATTGGCTTATACAAGGATCCTCTATCTTGACAAAAGTTAACATACATTTGGATAAATTATTGTTGATAGTTTTTATAATTTAAAGTAAGAAACATGAGTCATTTTGGCTCGTTCTGTAAATCAAGCGTTAATTTTAAGTCAAAGATCAAGTTTAGGGTTACATAAATCAACGTCCCAACTCGAATTAGTATGTACACGATAGAGTTACATATGGCATAGCGATACATATAATGTTCCTATAATGCTCCTTCAATTTTAAATATGTACTTCGAGTTTAAGAATGCATGGATCAAGTATAAAACGCGAAATTGTATGTTTACGATGTATGTTTATATAATACATACAGTATAATATAGTAAATTGCATAAACAATTGTACATCGCTATGAACTGCACGAGCAATCGCAAATCGTTATAAATTGCATAAACAATTATACAACGCTATAAATCACGACGAAATTGGACACCGAATAAATTGATTTCTCTCCGAGGGAGATATCTTCTGATACCCGTAACATTAAACCGTTTCCAACAAACTTTCAACGGTTCCACTTAATCGGAACGAGCTATTAATCCGAATAGAAGGTTCGATCGATCGTGCGCGAACGGTATTATCCAAGAATCTATTTATAAGCAGGTTGTTCTGCGTCCGCGGTCTTCCGTGTCTAACCTCTTCCCTCATTTTTGCTCCCGTTTCGTTTCTCCGTTTGGAGACGCAACGTTTCGTTACGGCCCTGTTCCACTCCCTTTTCGTGTTTCTCCATGGTCCCCGGCTCGTTACATTTCGAGTCGTCGCTTCTCTTTTTACGCCGGCCAGTTTTCTTTTCCACCCCCGGTTTCCACGGCTTTCCAATCGTCACCGTCCCGTTTATCCGCGAAGTTCACCACGATTTTCCTTTTCTTTTTTTTCGCGTCGCAACGATCGTTTCCACTTTTCCTTTTTCCCCTTATTTCCTTCGTCCCCGGGCATCGAACGCCAGGCTACACCTGGCCATCATCGGGATAACGAGAACGCTGTTTTACGAGCGGTCTAGAGAACTGTTAATTCACCTATCGATCGCTCGATTAATTGAAATATGCGTTTTAAAAATCGTCGATCAGATAACAACGGGGATCGCTCCGTGTCTCGCCGGTGAAATAACGTCGCCGGTTTCCTGGATAAACGTTGACTGTGCTGTTGAAAAGGCTGCTAATCCCTCGAACAGTCTCGCACATTTTCATCATGCTCTGCGGATATTGTTTAATACGTTATAACGATCGATGGTAGCTACAACTACGTTTCATTCCATTGCGAAGGTTATCAAATTGTTACATATCGAGAAACGTACATTGATTATTTTATAACGATGATTTGTATATTTTATGAGCCAGAGTATTTTCCATTGCGAGACGAACTGAGAGCATAGTGGATGTCGTAATTTATTTATACTTTGAAGATCTTAGCACATCATAAATAGATAAATCCTGTGCATAGTGTGTTTGTACTTAGACCTCGGTATTATAAATAGATAAATGGAGTGCATGATTTTATGCTTTGAAGACTTCCGTATTATAAGTAGATAAATATACAGTGCATGATTCTATACTTTAAACACGTCTGTAGTATTAGTAGATAAATATAGAGCGCATGATTTTATACTTTGAGCACGTCAGTATTGTAAATCGAGAAATACGGAGTACATGATTTTATACTTTGTAGACTTCAGTATTATAAGCATATAAATATGGAATGCATGATTTTTATACTTTGAAAACTTCAATATTATATGCATATAAATATAAAGTGCATCATTTTTACACGTTGACAACCTCGGTATTATAAATAGATAAAGACAAAGTGAATGATATGTTCGTACTTTGAAAACCTTCATATTCTAAATACATAAATACGAAGTACATGATTTGCTTCTATCTTGATGACTTCAATGTAATAAGTAGATAAATACGGAGTACACGATTTGTTTGTGCTTGGAAAACCTCAGTATCACGAACAGATAAATATAGACTGCACGATTTATTTGTATTCCGAAGCCCTAATAAATATACGAATAAAAAGTACATGATCTTTGTACACTTTTAAGATGGCACCTATCATACATCGGTGGTATAACTACAAGACTAAGTAAATCAAAATAATAAGAAAAATGGAATCGAAGTAATGAAATTGTTCGCATGCAGTTGTAACGTTAACCAGCGAGAGACGAAGAAAATGAAAAAGAGTCTGAACCGTGTCGAGAAGAGTAGAAGGACGAGAAACGCTTTCGAGCAGAGACTTAACGGACCGGAATTGCTATAATTTGAAGAAAAGAGCGTATCGTTCCGTTCAACTGCGTCGTTCGATCAGCAGTTTCTAATCGTCGGTAAATCTGTTACGCCGTTTCTCTTGTAGCGAGACGGCCGTCCCGTAAATCAATTGAATTAATAAGGATCGATAATTAGACCGGTTCGCCGATAACTTGGACCGCTTTCCAGCTATATATTGGCCCGTACTCGAAGCGACGAGCGACGGTCCCGGATAATCGATATTACACAATTATTATCCTCCGGTTGCTATAATTACGCTCAGGCTACGATTTAGGGAATTAAATGGGAAAGGCAGCGTGTCGCTTGGATCGGCTGTCGACTCTCGCGAGGGCCGTCCTCCTCGAATTCCTAAGCCTTGTTATTATTTCACCGGGGATATTTAAAAAGCAGTAATCTCCTTTGCTCTTAATCCGATTACGGTCTGGCTGTACTGTAAAAGGAGGACTCGCAATCTGCGGCCCGTCTACTACGGAGTCGAGACAATGAACCGGCCGACGCTTGCAAAGTCGAGTTCATTATTGCGTGACACACGTGAAACGTGTTTTCTCTGCCTGCCACGCGACCGTCTGCACTTCGATAACTTTCTACTCGAAATATTAGTGATTATCATCGTTTAATATGTACGAGAGTCACCCAAGTGATCTTGCTAAGATATCTATAAAAATCATACATATGATATTGGTGATGTATGTACTGAATATCTTCTAAATGACTTTGATAGAATGTTTATAACAATCATGATTTAATGTAAAAGTGATTTGTAACATCATATAGAAGAAAATAATTATGCAAATTGTTCAAATAATCTTAGTCGAATATACATATATGTATAGAAGTCATTCAAAGGGTCCTGATAAAATATTTATGAAAATCATGCAATTGATATTGATGAAGTATGTACGAATGTCTTATAAACGATGTTGGTAGAATGTTTATAAAAATCATCATACAAAATAAAAATAATTTGTAACGTCATGCAAAATAAAATAATTATGCAAATCGTTCAAATAATGTTAATCAAATACATATAGAAGTCATCCAAATGGTCTCGACAAAATATAAATAAAAATTACCCAAATTATTTTGATAAAATAGTTACAAAAATCATCCGAACAATCATGAAAAAATGTGTATAAACATTAACCAAATAATCTTTGAAAAATATATATAAAATTCATCTTGATAAAATATATATACATATATAAATAATTTAAATAATCCGGGTTATGTATAAAACTGATTTAAATAACCTTGTTAAATATCGTCAAAAAAATGTTCTTTTTACACAAAAAGCGTCCAACCACATTGTATTTTAAGAAAAAAGTTTGATCTCATTTTGAAGGGACGTTTCTATACAATTTCACAAGAATCGATGAAAAGAATGGAATCGTTAAAGAAAATGAATTTACAAAGATATTAAATTATGACAACCAATTTTTTCCGTTTCAGTGATTTAAGAAACATGTACGAACGTATAAATTAGATTTTAATGCAACTTAAATGATATGTTCACTATAATAATCAACTGTTTCTCCGATTACAGGGTCCTTCCATGATTCTTCAGGAGCTGTCTACCTAAACATCTAATGTAAGTCCAAATCAACCTCAAATTAATAACTTTTTAATGTCACATTGCGATTAGCTATCAAAATGAAGTTAAATAAACCATGTAATTCAAAGGTAACACCGACTTCTTAAGTATAATCAATCAACTGTACAATCAATAATCGATATACAAATCAATAACCAATAATCGCATAATCAATAATTAATTACTCTATCTGTAGAAGTTCCAAAAACGCCTACTTAAAGTAATTGAAAGTGATTTAAATAATTAAAAACAATTTCCTCGAATCTTGCGATTAATTAACACGTTGGATGTAATTAGAACATTATACCATGAACGTCTATATTTAGTAATACAAGATCACGTCCGAATAAATTATAATTGACTATGATTCATCATGAGACCCATTTTGGTCGTTCCATTTGTAGGATCTAAAGCGGATCAGCTAAGAAAGAAATGATAGATAACACTTGTTAGTGATAGTGGCCGTTTCCACGTACTTACAAAATGCGGCTCCGTTTCACGATATCGATCAGTGAAGTGACTTACTTCATGGGTATACACCGGTCTGACATAAAAACTCTTTGCATGTCCGTTTGCAATGCACGAGCCCAGAGTTTCGGTATGAATAAATGACACGCAGCCGGCGACTTTATAGCATTCGAGCTCACCACTATCCATTAGTAACGAGCCAGCATGCAGTTTGATTAAGTAAAACGTGGATCTGCGAAGAAATTCTTTCCGCGTTGCGAGCTTCTTTACAAGCCGGAAAAAAATATACCCTTTGGCTCATTGATTTCCTTTTGCTATCTTTGTTCGTTGCTCCGTAATTGTATATCAGGCATAACTTCATAAAAGTGGAGTAAGTGAACTGTAATTGTAGTTAGCAAGACCTTAATCAACGGAAATAATGGGTTGGAATATTAAGGGTTTAGGTTAATACGATAATTGTTGAATAATAGTCTGCAGAAGGCGAGCTTGAAAATTTTATGAGTACGAATCAAAATTTGCTCCAGCGGCCATTTAAGGGGAATGACACGCCTTGCGAATATCATATGTGGTAGATTCAGTGCAGGACCAAATACAACACGAGTTGAAATTAACACGCGGTGAATACAACGCGTGACAAATTTAACGAGTAGGGAATACAACGCGTGGAGGAAACAACGTGTAACAAATTTAACGCGTGTCGACTACAACGTGCGACAAATCCAATGTGAGGCAAATTCAACGCACTCAGAATTTTACATGCGTTGAATATAACGCTAGGCAATTCCAACACGTGCCGAATTCAACACATGTCAAGTACGACGTGTGGCGAATCTAATACCAGTTGAATACGACACATGTCACATATAACGTGTGACAAATCTAATTATGTGTCGAATACAACACATATCACATACCGTGTGTGTCATATACAACAAGTGACAAATCTAATAGGTTGCGAATACAACATATGTCATACACCATGCGTGTCAAGTACAACGAGTGACAAATCTAATACGTGTCCAATACAACATATGTCACGTATGTTCCGTGTCGAACACAATTTGTATCTAATGTACGGCGTATTGAATAGAATAATTGACAAAGACACTTGTCGAATGCAATTTGCTACAAATACCACATGTAGCGAATGTAACACATGACAATCAACTACGTACACATACATACATACATATTCGTATAACGCTTGTCGGTACATAAAATATAATTTCGACAAGTTAAATATCTATTTAATTCCTGAATATATCTCTAAATTTATTCGCCTTCTTTTGTTCATGGTCAAACAAATCCCTCGCTATTGAATAATGCGAAGCGACCTTGCGAGCTGAATATAGGCGGTGTTGAAGGTATTTTTCGCAATTGACCGATGCAACCGGCCAAGCCCTTCTCTCCTCGTAATTAGAGGGTTTGTCAGATCCAGTTCCGAAACGTTTCAATCGGTCGACACTCGAAGCAATTCGCGCGCACTGCGACGTTCATAATTATTGTAAACGTTGCCAGTGATCCGCAGCTCGATCGTTTTTGACGTGCCCATTGCACGCGAGCCGAGAAGAAACTCTGTTGCACGAGAACACAAATTATCCGAAATAACAAAAACGAACGATCTTTGTTACAACGTTTTTTGTTTGCTCGTTTCAAACGATCAACGAAATCGGCGCACTCGGTGTAATTAAGTACGAGGGACGGTATCTTCAGAACGATTTCCACCGTTTCGTTTTACGTACGAGAGAAGCGAATTTCGTTTCCAAACAACGAGACGGAGTTTTACGAGTTGCGACCGACTTGGCTGTATTAATTAGAGTAATTGCCGCTGCGTCGTCGGCATTGGAGAGGATATACTGGAACGAATGTCTGCGGTATTTGACTTATTTTGCTACGTGCACCGGGAATTGTCAATGGCTATTCGATTCTTCTGGAAGTTGAATCTTTAAACACCTTTGTTTACATAAACTGAATAAATTTTGCAATTTTTCAATTTTCCAATTTTCAGTTCTTCAATTCTTCAATTCTTCAATGTTTCAATTTTTCAATTTCACAAATTTTTTGTTTTCAATGTGCCCAAAATTCCAAATTTCTAATTTTCAAGTTTCCCATTTTCTACATTTTCCAATTTCTCGTTTATCAAATTGCATAATTTTTCACTCTTTCGATTTTTCACTTTTTCACTTTTTCAATTTTACAATTTAACAATTTTTTTAATTTTTCAACTGTTTCAATTCCACAAATTTTTTGTTTTCGAAGTGCCTAAATTCTAAATTTCTAATTTTCAAGTATCCCATTTTCTCGTTTTTCTAATTGCACAATTTTCTAAATTAAAAATTTTGAACTTTCCAAACTTCCAACTTCGCATATTTCCAAATTCCTAGTTTTCACACTTCTATATTTCTACATTCCCAAATTTACAAATTCTTAAATTTCCAGAAACCCTGTTTCCAAATTTTAGAATTTAAATCTTTCTGAAGCGTAAAAATCGCCAAACCTTGAAATGCTTAAATTCCGAATTTCCCAGCGGTCCTAAATTCCAAAATTGCTAAATACCCAAATGCACAACTCTCCAACCTTCAAAATTTCCCCTCCCTCAAATTCCATATTTTGCAAATATCGTAAGTCTGGAAATTCTCGAACTCCTAAATTCCCACACCCCTTAAATTTAAAACTCTACAAATATCCAAATTTCTCAACCTTACAAATTTCTCCACTGTCGAACTCTCACATTACCAAAGTCAGAAACACCGAAATTCCCAAATTTTCAAATAGCGCGCCTATCATTACTAGTTCGTCGCACAATTTTTTCTGAACGGGAGAACAGATTGGGAGCCCCGGGCGCGCGCATTTATCGGTTCCGTCTCGACTTGGCTCTGTTAACCCATTTGCTGCCACGATCCTCAAATGGGAATTTGAATATGCATTTTTTCATATATTTTCCTTTTATCGCACGCAATAGCATTACATTAAATAAAATATGTATTCTGTAAATGCTTACATTCTGGCTTTTTAAATTATTTTTTGCTTCAACGTTGTCAAACTTGTAAAAGTATTTTAAATACATAAATTGACAACCCGTGCAGTAGAGTTGAAATAAAAATTTGGCAGTTAACGGGTTAATTAGAGTAATTGCCGCTGTATCGTCGGCATGGGCGCAGAAACACTCGGACGAATGTCGGAATGTGTTCAATTCTTCCGGAAGTCGAATCTTTGAACACGTCCTGAACCCGACAGAGGAGCTTGTTTGTTTGCCGAAGGAGAGAAAGATAGATTCGACGTTTCACGTAGCATATGAAACTCTCTATGTGTAGCAGGTTTGATTCTCATTTTTAATTTCAATTTGCGCCCTTAATGTAATGAAGCTACGGTTTGACGATTTTCAAAGACTGCCGGGACTGCGAGGTTCCATTAATGACACCATAGACATAGTTTCTATGGATGAAACTTTTGAAAGTGTGTTGCGTCAAAGTTATGAAATAATTGAAACTCGGGAAGTGAGTACTTATGTAGGTCTTTCATTAATGGCTTCAATTAAGAATGACAGAATTGGATGTACTTTATTTTGAGTAGGGAAACAGTCCCAGGTAATTAATTATTTCCTATTTTACAAAGGACATTGATAAATTAGATTTATATTTGGGAAGATTGAAATGAATCGTACGAGTTTATTTAAAGGGTCCGCTGTTTCTATTTTACAGATGACATTGATGGAGTATATTTATTTTAGATAAAATTCAAATGAGTCGTTTTAGTACTGTATAAATCTGTAATTGAATCTGCTGAATCTTTCAAATAAAATATTTTATGCAATAGAAGACTGTAGTAATTTTGTTATTTAATGTACTTAATTTTTAATTATTACGTGATGTACATAATCTTATGCAGTTTACTTGATGCACTTAATTTGAGACTGTTACTTAATGCACTTAATTTTAAATTATTGCTTAATGCACGTCATTTATAAAATCTTAAGTTTACTCAAGAATACTCACCCTTGTGATGATATATGTGTGTGTGTGTGTTTACGTACGTGGACAGTATACAAAAATTGGTTTCTCACATCATTGACAATACAGACCCAAAAGGTATTTAAGAAGTACGAATAAAAATTTATTCGGATACGAAACGGAAAATGACGTCGACATTAGCCACGTAATTTTGTGGCACGTCATTTCGTTTCCAACTCCGCTTTCGTATCGTCGAATCGTGTGCAAGTATTAATATTTCAAAACGAGCCATTTAATAACGGCTACCATAAAATATTTAGAGCAATATGATTTTGCCAACTCACTCCCGTATGTCCACTAAATTCTCCACTAACGCATCAACGAGTCGTTAGCAGAGTATGTGGTCTAAATATGCACTAGCACATATTACCAAGCTTATTAAATATTTGAAAAATGTACGTTTTCAATGTGCGTCCAAAATCTATTCGCTTTATGAGATATATCGTTAGAATAAACTGAACATTAGTAATGTTTGCCACAATTCATTGTTCAATGTGGGATCTGAATATAACTTACCTTTAAAATCACCTTTAGAATCGCACTTTTAGAATAATACTTTAGGAATAGCTTTTAGAATCACACTTCTTAAAATAAAATGAAAGAAGAAATGCACATTTTCAGGATGAAATATTTAAATATATTAAGAATGGTAGATGCAAATATTGATTTTGATGATATTACTACATCATATTCATGAAGGGAAAAACATTGTTCAAGTTTCATAAAAGCGTACAATATAATATGCGCTAAAATTGCAGTAAATAGGAGCAAGTGTCATTTCCTGTTTAAAAAATTGTGTGTTGAACATATTTGTATAACGATCTACATTCTAGCGGAACAAACATAATTATAATTAAATGAAGATGCCATCAATAATAATTTATATACAATGTGAAAATAATGAACACGTATTATAACATGTACAGTAACATGTTCATTAGATGTAATGAGAATGTAGTAACATTTATAATAAGAATCTAGTTACATATGTTACATTTATGAAAAATCAGCTTAAAAGAACAATTTGGCCATCGCAATACAAACTATGTGTTTTTCCCGACATCATTTCCGAATGATGCTTTCATTCTATTTTCACTACTGATAAGCAGCCTACATTAATTCGTCCAGTCGGCCGCCCACTTCATACAACTCGACAATGGAATACTTACTTTATAATTACAAAACCCAAAAAACGCTCAGTCAGCGAGCATTTGATTCCAAATACCAAATTGTATGTCACCAGTCAATGTGTTACCGTGAAAGAGCGAAATTGGAAAATGTCGACTTTCACCGGTGAATGTCAACACATACCAAATACGTCGGTGGAAGATCGAATATTTCATTACATTCTTGTACATTCGGACCCTCACCGGTGTATGTCGACAATTAGTGAATGGTACAATTAGTGCATGGTGAATGTCGACATTTACCGGTGTAAGTCAGAAATAAGGGTATTTAGCAAATATTTCGGACATACACAAAGGGACTATGTGAATGTTGACATTCACCGGTGAAAGTCGACATTCTCCAGGTTTCGGTGTTTCACTGTAACAAATGGTTTTATAAACGAAGGCCAGTAATATAAGTACGTACTTAGTTTTCTGATCAAGACGCTTTTGACGAGAATCTTCGAACCTTTACGCGTATATCAGTGAACCTCTGCGCTGGTCTCGAATCTTTATAAATAAAAGTTACTTCATTGTAAAAAGTGTAATTCTTCTCCGCGAAATACTTCCTCCTGTGTGTTGCGGCATAACACTACAATGAAATCATTCAAAAAGGCCTGTACATCAAATAGCTCTTACTCCACTTTCTTTGACAAGTATAGTTACAGATGGTCATTGAAGATTAAACGTAGATCTTGATCAATAACAATTCTCCGTATACGTTGGATGAACAATATATTGTATAATATGTTGTACAAGTATTTAGTTACGCACGTCACATATTGTATGTATAATCGAATACGTTCAAAAACAGCGGAATTATTAGACCCTCTGCATTCCACTTCTTGCTGTTTCACAGTTTTTTTTCTTTCTGAATCACAGTTTCGATTTCTGCAAGAACGATCCCGTACGAGTCCATATTTACACCTCAACGCGCGACCCAGTATTTGCTCTACTTTCGCCGTGCAACAATTAGGGTAATCGGAGACCAGAACACGGTCGAAATGATCGAAAAATGTCTTAAAGCCGAACGAGTGACCGTTCCGAAGCTGCCCCTCGGTCAGCCATTGCGAGCGTGGCCGGCCGTCCGCCCCAAACCAGCCAACCCCCTAGCCGCCCCTTGCTTCGCCTCAACCTCCCTTCCACCCTCTCGCCTCTCTGTTTAATGCAGTCCATTAGAGTGCATTTAGATCGAGGGATAGTTAAAGCGCGTAGCAGGTACCACGGCATCGTGCAGCCACACCGCGTCACCATGGAAAATACGTGTAGCGTGTTTCATCGCCTCGACGATCGTGTGTATATCCCTGTACGTGAATGTATACTTAGAAATGACATTAGCCGAATGATCGATCTCTTCATTTCGTTTCCCTTCATTCCCTGTGATGATTGTTTGTCGTATCGTAGACGTATCATTTGTTCCTCCCGTACGGTGAAATCGAGGGACGGACCACGGAGTTACGGTCCCGGAAATATTATTCGTTCTTTCTACTTATCAAGGTAAGCTATAATACACCGGGAAATCGATACAATGTAACGTATTAGTAGATCAACTAAATAGGCGCAACACAGAGAATCGTATACAGTTATTCGTGGAAAAGTTAGACTCGCGAGAATATTAACTGTTTTCGCGAACGAAGATTCGAGGAGCGGGGAGTTAGCGAGTTTCGAATGAACGAAAAGTAAATTTGTGTATAATGTTAAGAAACCTGTTAGCGCAAGCGTAACGGTATAACAAATTAACGGCACTACAAAATATTAGAAATTCTAGCGCGGTTTTCGTGGAATCGTAAAGTCATTGGGCTTAGTTTTCACTTTAGAAAATTATTGAGTAATGAACGCCGAGCAAAGCGTAACCGAGCTGAGCCGAACCGAGCCGAACCGAGCCGAACTGAACCGAACCGAATTAAACTGCATCAAACTGAGCGACCGAATAGAACTTAACCGACCCGGGCCGAACAAAGCGTAACGGATCTGAGCCGAACTGAGCCGAACCGAGCCGAACTGAACCGAACCGAGCCGAACTGAACCGAACCGAGCCGAACTGAACCGAACCGAATTAAACTGCACTAAAGTGAACCAAACCGAACCTAACTGAGCGACCGAATAGAACGTAACCGACCCGGGCCGAGTAAAGCGTAACGGATCTGAGCCGAACCGAGCCGAACCGAGCCGAACTGAACCGAACCGAATTAAACTGCACCAAACTGAGCGACCGAATAGAACTTAACCGACCCGGGCCGAACAAAGCGTAACGGATCTGAGCCGAACCGAGCCGAACCGAGCCGAACTAAACCGAACCGAACCAAATTAAGTGACTAGAACTGAAACGAGTAGACCTTAACCAACCCGAGCCGAGCAAAATGTTGCAGCGCAGTCATAGAATCATAAAGCCATTGCGCTTATTTTTCACTTTAGGAAATTCATGAATAATGAACGCCGAGCAAAGCGTAACCGAGGTTAGCCGAACCGAACCAAAATTAGAAACTTCTTAAATGGTTATTTTGACCATTTTGGTAGGTTTACTGTTAATCATAAAAATACTATTTAATAAAATTTTCAACTTCGTTAGCGTGACAGTGAATGTGTTAAAGTCCGCTATCAATTTGCGAGGTGTTACTATTTTTTTTTAAGTGCTAAGTCGAGTTCAAGTTTTCATAATGCACACATTTACCCTCGCCAGTTTTTTGGTTACTTTTGCCTTCCGATTCACTGATTCCACAACCTAACAAGATCGTTGATCATTAATTTGGACCCTGACAAACGCTCAGAAATTTTTAATAATAAGGTATGAGGAAAAGTTGATCAAGCACCGGTAGATGATACAACTTGTATCCGATCTAAAAGCAACAGTACATGGGAGCGATTTCTTTCAAGAAGGAAACGTCGGTGTTCTCTGTACAATACATCCTCGTACCTGCGTGCATAATCATCGAGGAAACTCGTAGATCCTAAACAATCATCCCAGTCGGATCGAGATGCAATAAAGGAAATTTTGGTTCGACCAAAGGTATAAGCGATCCCTGTACTCGATTTACTCCCGAAACACCGAGCGAACGGACAAAAAAGCCCGGGAACACTGTTTCATCCGCGGAAAACAGAGTCCATTTGTCGTCCGATATGAAGGTAGGCATCCAAAGAATTCCAAGAAACGGAACAAGCGTTTCAGCAGCGACAAAACCAACCTCGCGACTCACGGCTCGAGCAAAGTCTGGCGCTAACGAAGTCGGGGGTTGGGGGTTGAAGCGTGTAGACGGAACATCGTGTACGACAAGGGGATACCCGTAGTCGGGTCTCCGGCCCCCTCCGCCCCCCGACCATTGTATCCCGAAGGCCGTTATTCAGAGAAGCCAGCTCGATTTGAGAGCCGCCGCCGCGATGCAGCTGGCATTTAGCAGGCATTCAATTAAATATTGATCCAGCTCCGTTTAGCGCCGGTAAACAATTATGCACGCTAATTAATGCCCCGCCGTTGTCGGCGCAATCAAACCGTATCGTCCTCGAGTGCGTCGAGCCGAAACCAACGATACCCTGAATCGTCGATCATCGATCCCTGCGGGATGTATGGCTACGTTCACGTAGCACTCTTCTATCCTACTTGCGCGCCTACATCCTGCACGTACCTATACGGGCCGAGATATCGATCGGTTTTAATTAAAAAACACTATTAGGATACGATCGAGTTCGATGATCGTTGTGCGCGGGACCGTTTCGAGTGATCGTGTTTGGTGGTACTTTTTGGGGCAGGTTTTTCGTAGCTGAGTTGTTTTCTTCTACCGATTTACTGGTTCGTTGCAATTTTCTGAGTGAAACGTAACGAAGATATATAAGTATGTGATCGCACGGAAAACGTCGCACCTGTGAATCGAGTCTCAAGCTTCCCACGTATGATTATATACAATATTGATTTGATATATTGTACTGATTTATTGTAATGTATTAATTTCATATGTCATCCTGATTTATTGTAATGTATCAATTTAATATATTGCGTTGATTAAGTGTAATGTATCAATTTGATATATTGCGTTGATTGAGTGTAATGTATCAATTTAATATATTCTACTGACTTATTGTAATGTATTGATTTTATATGTTGTAGTGATTTATTGTAACGTATTAATTTCATATGCTGTACTGATTTATTATAATATATTAATGTGATATGTCGTACGGATTTATTGTAATGTATCAATTTGATATATTGTATTGATTGAGTGTAATGTATGAATGCCATTTATTCTACTATTTTAATGTAATGTATCAATTTAATATATTCTAATGACTTGTTGTATTGTATTAATTTGATATATTGTACCGACTTATTGGTTCATTGCAATTTTTTGGACGAAACATCACGAGAACTGACATACGATCGCAGGGAGATCATACAGAAAATATCGGCCTTGTGCATCGTACCTGTAGATTCCCACATGCAATTGATTTATTGTATTTTACCGATTTATTCCAGCGTACTAATGTTTTATATTGTTCCAATTTATTGTTAACTTTACTAATATGCTATTGCCAACCTTAAACACTGTACCGTAGCATTTCATCCAAAGAGGCTAAAATCATAAAATCTTTTGAAAAATGAAAAGTGATCAACAAAACATTATACGATCGTTGTAAAACAGAATATTTCAATCAACACATTCGATAAGTTACACTATGGAGGCGGGGGTGCATGACTAATTACACATTTTCTCGCTATCGTTCAATTTATGTGACTAACAAAGAAACTACTTAAAAATTCGATAATCAAAACACAGATGAAAGTGTTGAATAATCAACCACAGAGTTCGTTTGCCTCCAACAAAAACGCTAACGAATATTTATTAAATATACAGTAAAATTAGAAAAGATGTATAATGTGT
The DNA here is from genome assembly GCA_947623535.1 of Coelioxys conoideus. NCBI lineage: Eukaryota > Metazoa > Arthropoda > Insecta > Hymenoptera > Megachilidae > Coelioxys > Coelioxys conoideus. The sequence continues at coordinate 11,518,073 of OX392453.1, read as the reverse complement.
TCTTAGTCTTGAAACGCGCTATATTCAGAGACTGTCTTTGCTATGTGTTGTTGCCGAACCGACTGCTAAGGTTGTACTATTAAAAAAACTATTTTACGCATAAGCGAAAGGGAAGTGCAGCTATGCACCCCCTAGAAAAGAGAGTCGTGCTTTCTCTTAACGGTCAGCTACGACCTCGGCGCAGGGCTCGCGCTGACCGTTTTTTATGAATCTAACTTATACCTAAATATCGTTGAACGTACGTTTTCACAGCAATGTAAAATTCCTTCAAAATATCATACGCGATTTCTGCAAAAATCCAACACAAAGTAAGACAAAATTTGGTAAAACTATTTAAAAATTCTATAACTAAACACAGACAAAACTACTTAAAAATGAGTAAATTAAGTCTATGAACGTGTTCAGTATCAGTATACATAGATCATCTCGAGAGGCGCAACATTCCAGCATAGTTCCAAAAGAACTAAAAACCAGAGATATCGAAAGGTACTTCTTAAGTACATGGTGCAAAATCAAAAGAATGAAATTCCTCTGAAAAATTTTCGACAAGGGTTTGACGGCGAACAGCAATATTGCCGAATATTGTAATAACTCGAGTATTACAGCCGATCCGATATTCCAACGTTTCTGAAAATCGACAAGGTTATCCGTGTAGGGATAGGGTGCAGGTAAAGAGGTAGTAATTAAGGGTGGAAAAACGGGAAGATACGTGAACGTGATCGAACTTGTTACTCGGCAGCTTTAACGCGGCTTTTTCCGAACGAGTTAATACTCGAAGCGATAGCTGCTCGGCTCCATCGTCGACGAGCCACTCGTGGCACCCTCGTGTCGAGAATTAGCGATCATCGAGAATCGTTCTCGCTCGAGTCGATCTTCGTTGCTGCTGGAATACTTCGTTTGTTCGTTTGTGCTCCGTTTGCAGTCGACTGACGATCAAAAAGACCGTGTTTCCTTCCAAAATTAAATAAATTTCAACGAATCTACCGAGGAAATTTATTGTGCTCGATAACCGTATCTTTTTTCATTTTCGACGAATGGTCATTCGATCTTAACCCTGTTAGTGTCGAACTACGATATACGGATACATAATTCACCACGAAGTTTCATTGATTAATTAATTACTAAGTCACATTACTTTTACAAAATAATATACTTTCATATAAAACATGTTACTTGTTCCACGATCAAAATGGCTGACTAAAATTCATCTTACGAGACCTGACTTCTTAACATGGCTGCTGTGTATACCATTTCTAACCTTAAAGTCCTAACAAAAGTTAAATTCCAATCTTGAAGTACTAACACAAATTCAATTTCAATACCAACGTTCTAACAAAAGTTCAATTTCAACCTTGAAGTATTAACAAATGTGTAATACCAATATCAACGTTCTAACAAAAGTTCAATTATAATCTTGACACTCTAATAGAAAAGGTAGATTCTAACTTTGAAGTTCTAATAAAAGGTCAATACTAATCTGAAAGTTCTGACAAAAAATAAATTCTAATTTTAAAGTTCTAATAAAAGGTCGAGTCTAACCATGCAGTTCTAATAAAACTTCTATTCTAACCATGAAGTTCTAATCAAACTTCTATTCTAACCATGAAGTTCTAATAAAAGTCAGATTTTAACTCTGAAGTTCTGTTAAAAGGTCAATCCCAATCTAAAAGTTCTGACAAAAAATAAATTCTAATTTTAAAGTTCTAATAAAAGGTAGAGTCTAACCATGAAGTTCTAATAAAAGTTCTATTTTAACCTTGAAATTCTAACACAGGTTAAATTCCAATCTTGAAGTTCTTATAAAAGTTAGATACTAATTTTAAAGTTTCAACAAGAGTTAAATTCTAACCTTGACGTTCTAACAAAAGTCCAATTCTTTGGAGTTCTAATAAAAATTAAAATCCATCCTTCAAGTTCTAATAAAAGCTATATTCTAACCTTAATGTACTAATAAGAAGTTAAAGAAATCTCTCTACCTTATCTTTTAAACCACGCGCAAAGAATGCTTGAAGCGCTTCAATTTGAAACGAAATTTTCAAAATTCGCCGGTATCAGCGAGACGCAGAGGAAGAAGATTAACAGTGGCGAAATAGCGAGAGCACTCGAGGATTCATCTTCTTCGGGAAAGTTGAAGCTCGACCAGCAAGAATTGTTGCCGGACGCGTTTGTTCGCGAAATTCAGAGCTTCCTTATCGCGTTCGAAGCAGTACATTCGGGTGCTCTGCAGGAAATTTAACCACCCCCGCGTCCGCTTTATGCCGTGGCGCATAAACACCTTGAATTCACCACGCAGGTGCGAGCACTCGTTCTTAAACAATCTCCGACTGTTTCCCTCGTCAAATGGCACGTCAAACGGTGCAGCTCGCGCCTCGTCGAGAGATCCTCGCCGTTTAATCGCTAGAAGTTGTATCAGGGGCGGTAAAGTTCTCGGCGATGCCTCTTTTCTAGAGATAAGCTCCGAGATGAGGAAGAACCGCGCGAAGGCGAGCAAGAAAACCACGAAGAAAGGGAAATTACAGGAAGAGGGTTGTTGAGAAGCGCGATGGCACGAGCGTCCTTCAGCTACTCCTTTTCATCCGGTATTGCAAGCTCGTAAGGTGCTTTCACGATCAAAAATTTCGGAAATTTCCGGAAAATATTCAACACTTCGATTATACGAGTCACCGTAAGTTCAATATTCGAATTTAACCCATATTCGAATATTAGAAATCGGTACAATATTCGTTACATTCTGTATATGAAGTTACTGATGGTTGAATTATTCCGAAATATTAGATTGGTGCCTATGAAATGTCGGATTTTTAAGTGAATAATGTGTGCATATGCGGCCGACAAGTTGTCCGGTGAGGAGGTTTGGCCAGGCGTTCAGACGCGACGGCAGTAATTGGCCGAAAAAAAAAGATGGTCGCAGCGAGTCTCATGCATTTTCGGCGGCGGAATTTATTGCTTCGCGTGGTCACGCACACTAGTTGAACCGAAGACCGTAAACAATCAGTAGTCTGCGATCGTCAATCGGTGTCAAGTTTCGACGGTTCTAGGTGGGGGCAGGAGGAGCGATCGCGTACGTCTTATGTTTCAGGACAACCTCCTCACCGGACAACTTGTCGGCCGCATAGTGTATAAACAATGAAAGTTGGATGACGAAGTATCTGATAAATATCCTGGGTGTTGAAAAATTTCATACTTCAACTCATTTAATTTCACAATCGTTTTGTACGACGCATGCGTCCAAGCATTGACCTGGATAAGTATTGTATAATTTTAAATTTTTTATGCACTTCTCAACCCAGCCGCAGATTTCGTTCGTTGACACTATTTTCCTCAAACGCATGGTTTATATTGCCGGTAGCTTTTGCAGCACTATTGCGAAATTTATACTCGTATAAAAAAATTACACGAATATCGGCTGAATTCATATCGGTACAAAATACAAAACAAATAACAAAAGGAAACACTTTTAAGAAAATCTTCTTTGTTGAAGTGTGACTCTGATAATGAACAGTACGACTATGAAAGAGGTTGTGCCAAAAACGAAAGTATAAGAAAAACATGGTGGCAAAGGTTCATATGTACAGAAAATCTGTCGTTTATGCACGAACCTATTAGTTTAACAAATATATTTGTTCGCAAACCCCAAACTGTAATTTATCCAAGGATCTCATAGCATCGTACTTTTCAATCGTTATTGACTTTAGGTTTCAGAGACGCTTCGAGTTTATTTTTAGAAATTGTCCCGAATGCAGAAAGTTGATTAACGACTTCAACGGGGGTCTTAAATATTAAACGCCTGCATAGTGAGTACTGGAAGATGATAAACATACGCAGTCGGCTTAATGCGTTAACACCTATATTAAGAGAGAGTTTAATAGCTACCCAACGTATAATTATACTGTATAATTAAGGACTACGCGTGCGTCTTATGTTTAAGAGCGGTTTACAAATATTTGATGTGTTTGACAAATATTTTATATGTACCACCATGTTTTGACAAGAATGAAACACTTTCCTGTCTTTTATACCGTTAGAAATTAAAGATCATTTTCGAAGGATTATATCTAGGTGCACAGTTAAAATAAGAGACAGCATCGAACTGGATTGTAAAAATCAGAAAACTTGACGAGCCTCGAGTGCTTACTGTTTTTCTGCACCCTTAAACTTTTATGCTCCACTGATACTTGCAATACCTGTTCGCTTCACGGTTACACGCTCACCCTATGCGTCCTAGTACTATTCTAACCTCACGGAAAAGAATCTTCGAAACAAGCGTAGATTGACCGTTTTCCTGGAAAATCTCGCCTTTTCGCAGCTAATATAAAGTCGATAGCTCCACAGACCTCTCGAACGGATCTTCTTCTCATCGCTGTACGTTTGAAAATCTAGTGCATTCAAATTTTTCAGCTTCGAAATTTTTGAATTCCTAAATTTCAGTTTTATGATTTTCTCATTTTCCGAATTCTCAATTTTCCTATTGGTGATTTTCCTGATTGCCAACTTTACTATTTTCACTTCGCTAATATTCTACTTTTCCAGATTCGCAATTTTTCAACTTTACAATTTCAAATTTTCCAACATTCAATTTCGATTTTCCCTATTTCCAATTTTCCTAATTTTAATTTTTCAAATTTCCGACTGAATAATTTCAGAAATTTCTAATTTACTAAATTTCCATATTCCTAAGATTTCAATTCCCAAATTCCCGAATTCAGTGTTCCCGACAATGACTCCGCATAATAAAAACCTGTATTCTACATTTTCGACTTAATTTTCTACATAGATTCCCGAACCCTTACGATCGAAAGCATTCTGTAACAACTATCAAAGATTGCCACCAAAAAATTGCAGAATATTACCAAAATTTCAATGCAGTATAAATACCATTAACCCCACAATCTCTGATCCCCGTCACACACTGAACATATCATGGTCATCGCAATCTACAGACAGTGGCGTTTAAGACGATGGGTCTCCCACGACCCCAGTCGCTATCCTGCGAGGATCGAAGGTCGACCCCCTCGCGTCAAAGGGTCTTTTTCTCACCTTCTCCCCTATTAGATTAATGTTTGAATAGGATACTCATCCTCGTTTCCCGTATCTGGCCAGGGTTTTCTTGAGTCGAGCAGAGGCCGTGAAAGCAACTCGAAGAAGAGAGGCAAGTAAGATAGAGAGAGTGAGAGAGATTGGGGAGAGAACTCGTTGAAAGCGCAAAGCACACTCGAGTAACTCTCCCCCCGTGTGCTCTTGAAATAAGTCCGCACACGTTCGCGAGAAACATTCAGCGTTCTGTAGCGGCGCTAGGCGGATTTAATCCTAGCAAATTAATTCCATTTTCTCGGAGCATCGCGCATTCTCTGTGTTTCGTCCTTCATCAGATCCGCTATGCGCAGCTACCCCTTCAGCCCGAGCTGCGCCCCCTGCACCTTCGGCTGCACACCCCCCCGCACACCCTGTCCTCCGCCACCTCCTCGGTCTCTGGCTCGGTGCCTTATACCCCCTTCCCCGCCCCTCGAACGACGCTTACCCCTTCCGTTCAACCCCTTCCACACCCACCGAAAGCTATACTCGAGCCGGTCTACAAGGAATTGTTAATTGCTCGTGCAGCGCCAATTTGCATAAATCAATTTTAAATCAACTCTCGAGAGCCCGCGAAGAGTGCGCCGCCTGGCTGCGTGCAGGTGTACCCACCCGATGTGCACAGGTGTTTGTGCCTGCGAAAACCCGCCACCCACACTGTTTGTCACCCACCCTCACCCCCTCGCGATTCTCCGTCTTTTTCGCCCCGTGGGCTGTTTCGAACAGCGCTGTTTCCACGGAAACGGTTTTCGAATCGTCGATTCTTTCACACGATCTTTTGTGGGCGCTGACATTTCATCGAGAGCTCAGACTATGTACGGGACAGCTGATCAACCGCTGTATCTTTCGGAGAAAGATACCGGATTGTTTAAAAATATTATGGTGTACGACGGTCGTGCAAGTCAATCCGGGACTTTTTTGAAAACAAATTTTTTTCCATATGTGCATTTTATGCAAAAGTTAGGTTATGTACAATTATTCCGTCTAATTCATTCCCAGTTACTTTATGTCCTATTATGACATACATTGTATGTGAAAGTTAGATTATGTACCATTATATTGTGCATTATATTTGCAGTTACTGCATGTACAATTATGTTGTGCATTATTTGTAAAAGTTATGTTATGTGCATTTATACCGTCTATTACATTTCCAGTTAATTTATGTACAATTATGTTGTGCATTATATGTGCAGGTTAGATTACGTACGATTATATTGTGCATTATATTTACAGTTACTGCATGTACAATTATGTTGTGCATTATATGTAAAAGTCAGGTTATGTGCAATTATACCATCCATTACATATCCAGTTAATTTATGTACTATTATATCGTGCATTGTATGTAAAGGTTAGATTACGTACGATTATATTGTGCAATATATTTACAGTTACTGCATGTACAATTATGTTGTGCATTATATATAAAAGTTAGGTTATGTGCAATTGTACCATCCATTACATTTCCAGTTAATTTATGTACTATTATGTCGAGCATTGTATGTAAAGGTTAGATTACATACGATTATATTGTGCATTATATTTGCAATTACTGTATGTACAATTATGTTGTGCATTATATATAAAAGTTAGGTTATGTGCAATTGTACCATCCATTACATTTCCAGTTAATTTATGTATTATTATGTCGAGCATTGTATGTAATGGTTAGATTGCGTACGATTATATTATGCAATATATTTGCAATTACTGTATGTACAATTATATTGTGCATTATATGTAAAAGTTAGGTTATGTGCAATAATACTGAGGTGAACCTTAGTTCTGTTACCCGAAGTCATCTTCGCCTTCATCACCCCGTGGCCAGCTCCTTAAGAAACAACGTTTCCATTCATTTAGGCAACGCTGTAAGGCTAAACGGAATAAAAACGGTGAAGTGTGGAATTCACCGAGTAAATCATGTGGGCGTATTTGAAAATACTACGTTTCTTTATCATCTTTGCTCTTGGCGAAAGATGCTATATAAGAATGTCCTCGGAGACAACAAATACGTGGACGCCTCCGTTATTATGAGCGTTCTTTAGGGAGCTAGGGCCCGGATAAACTTCCCTGAGGAGGGGGAAACGCTGACAAAAAGCATATGGCCTGCTTCGACTATTTGTCCATTTCTAATTTTGTAATTTTCTAACAGCAATGCTAAGCTGCTCGCTTTTTCAGTCTCACAAACTGACAACAAACAGTACCGCGACATCCGATAACTGCGTGACTCCAAGCCAACAACCATAGTTTGCCGCCTCACACGGACTCTCATAACTATCCTTTTGTTCAGGTCACACGCAGTCTATCCCTATCAGAAATCGTTCAAAGGTAGAATAGCATCGGCCAATTGCCCTCGAGGACTCTTAAATCTACGTTGACGCTAACACGTGTTTCTGAACAAGTATAGTCGTAACTGGTTTCGAGAGAATATCGATGAGTAAAGTCATTCCAATGATTTCAGAGGCACTGACCCTCGCGCTCAAAAATTTTCAGATCTTGGATAGTACCCAAAAAATTGACGGACGTTACACCCGTTGTCCGTAGTTCGCGATATTTCTTGCAGGAAAGTCAGATTCGTCGTTGACTGTACATGTGCCTAACAACCCGCTTCCTTCGACAATTTTGTCTGGCGGGATACTAATTTCGTAACGTTTTCGTCTAATCATCCTAAAGGTCTCGCTCGGTGCACGGACGAGTACTCTCCGTGTGTATTCTCGTTTCAGCTCGCACCAAACAGACAGACAGACAGAACCGGCGTGAGGGGATGGAAAGAGGGACACGAGGGAGGGTAGGATCCGTGGAAACGGGGGGAAGATGCGCAACTAGCGAGAGAGCCCCGGTATAATTAAAACAGCACCGAGGAGAGTCTGCGAGAAGAGACAGACACCGTGCTGATTTCATTAAACGTCTTACCTCAACGCAAACCAAGTCGCCGCGTTTTACTTCGCTGTACACCTTTGCCCGCTCACTTGTTTTATCGCTTAACCCTTCCGCCGAGAAAAATCGTGTTCGACAACCAAGATTCGGTTTCGTTCGTACACGTTCAAATTTCCAAATTCATACATTTCTGAATAACTACTGTATTTCTGAATTTCTGAATTTCTGAATTTCACAATTTCCCAATTCTTGAATTTCGCGATCTAGATATCTACAAATACCTAGATTTTCACGTCCTTACTGTTTCGAATCATTTCACTTCTGAAGCACTAATATTCAAAATCTAGAAACTTCAAAACTCTTAACATTTCAAATCAATAAATTTCCGAATCTCCAAATTTCAAAACCTAGGAACTTCCACGTTGTCGAACTTCCACATTTCCAAATTCATAAACTTTCGAATTTCCACATTCGCAAATTCCTAATTTTTTAAATTTCTACATTTACAAAGTTCCCAAACTTCCAAACCCAGATGCACTCAATTTTCCAAATCGACATAACCGTTTCTGCACTCTCTCTAATCCAATGTACTCTATAAGTGTTCATTACAATACCACTAATTTCCGAGTTAAATCATTAATCCTTTTTTCATACATATCCTAAATGTAACGAATTAGCCTGAGCCACGCAATATACCTTGAACCCTAAGACAAGTGACATCAACTTTCGAAAATCAACTAACAATATACCTAACTTGTAGAGAAACAATCTTTCGCGACGAAAACATCGCCGAATTTGTTTCTATAGCACTATCGGAACAAATTGCCCGAGTTTTCGCACCGAAGGGATGAATGTAAATATAATGAATCGCTGTACACGGTCAGAGACCCGCGGTAAGTATACCATTAAGCCCGGTAAACAGCTTAAGGGCGCTTTTGCGCACGCGTCACTCGTAATCTCTGAAACCTATCCGGAAATCTCGATCGGGTAGGTAATCGCGTGTAACTGGCGTTTTACGTTTCGCGTTACACGCGTGAAAATGCGCCCTTACACGCAGCTTCGTGGCGGCGGCATGACCCGTGAATCACTGATTTATGCGATGGACGACACGGAGGTGATTAATTATAGCGTGACGGTAATCCGTGCTGGAAACAGCCACGGGACCATCGCGATACGCGTTATCGCCACCGATCCCGACGATCGCGAACGTTTTAATCGAGTGCCGCGATCCGGATCAAACACCGGCTGCTTTCGAGTATCGAAGCTTCATTTCGATGCGATCTTTGCTCGCACCGAACTCGATCGATCGGAATTTCGCGCAAGAAATACCGTACAACGTTGCAAGGCCTCGCCAGATTGGTTTCTCTCGTTTGTTGGACCTCCTGAAACGTATCATACATATTTCTAGGTTAAACGCAGCAACACAATGTGGATATGTGATGGCACGTAATGACTCGAACGGAAAATGTGAGCACACGCTGAATTCGATCGATCAGCATTTTACATAAGAAATATGGTGCAACGTTGTGAGACATCGTCCGGTTCGTTTTCCTCGTTTGTTGAACCTCGTGGAACGTCTCGTTTACATTTCTAGGTTAAAGACAGCGACACAATGTGGTCACGTGATAGCACATTACGGCCCAAACGGAAAATGTGAGCTAACGCTGAATTCGATCGATCAGCATTTTACATAAGAAATATGGTGCAACGTTGTGAGACATCGTCCGGTTCGTTTTCCTCGTTTGTTGAACCTCGTGGAACGTCTCGTTTACATTTCTAGGTTAAAGACAGCGACACAATGTGGTCACGTGATAGCACATTACGGCCCACACGGAAAATGTGAGCTAACGCTGAATTCGATCGATCTGCATTTCGCATAAAAAATATGGTGCAACGTTGTGAGACATCGTCAGGTTCGTTTTCCTCGTTTGTTGAACCTCGTGGAACGTCTCGTTTACATTTCTAGGTTAAAGACAGCGACACAATGTGGTCACGTGATAGCACATTACGGCCCAAACGGAAAATGTGAGCTAACGCTGAATTCGATCGATCTGCATTTCGCATAAAAAATATGGTGCAACATTGTGACACATCGTCAGGTTCGTTTTCCTCGTTTGTTGAACCTCGTGGAACGTCTCGTTTACATTTCTAGGTTAAAAACACCGACACACTGTCCTCTCGTGATGACAGATAACAAATTGAAGGGAAATGTGAGCTCACATCGGACTGGATCGATCGTCATTTTGCATAAGAAATACGATGCAATGTTGTGAGTCCTCGTCAGGTTTGCTTTCTCTTATTTATTAGGCCTCGTAAAACGTCGCGTACATATTCCCTGAGGATAAACCCAGCGCCACAATGTAGTCACGTGATGACATGTAACGGCTCTAAGGGAAATGTGAGCTCACATTGCATTCGATCGATCAGAATTTGCTAGAAGAAATGCAGTGCAATGTCGTCAATGTTATGGTACGGCGCATCGTCGTCGGTGTCTCATCAACCATCGTCATCTCACTTTTCCAATGGTCACCGATAAACCGGAAGTCGCACCACCATCATCATCGATACGCTGAAACCTGCGACCCGAGCGTCTCTTCTTTGTTACCTGTTAGAGCCTACTCGAGGCCTAAATTTATGGTAGGGACCAGGTCTAAGTTTACAATCGGATGTATGTTTTCGTTTCCACTTTCGAGACGATAAACAGGTACCACTTGGGACGGTTTGGGTCTTACTTTCGCCCACCCATGTTCGTATTCCTCTTGCACAAGGGAGACGCACTGAGGACGCACTGGAAGGAAGGGTGCGAAGTTTGGAAAATGTTCAATTCGATTCTTTTTAGAATGCAGGTGTACAATTCAAATATTAGCTTCATTCGGTTCCATTCATTACAGTTTTAACGTCAGTCCTATCAGCTTTAGTTCGGTATAATTCAGTTTAGTCAGTTACCTCAATTACAGACTGTAATTAATACTCATCACTCACATTTACACACTTCACGCCACACACCACACCTCAAAGTTTAATGAATATATTATAATAAAGGAGATAGTCGTGCGTTGTTCTTTTCCCAATTTTGATCGAGTGGTCCTTCGAACTAAGACTGTCCGACCGTGTAATATTTTTCGGAGTATTAGAAACGCGCCTATTCATTATCGAACGTCATAAAAACCTCGAAAGCTATCAAACCGTTCAGTAATTGTCGTGAGTATTGCTATGGCGAGTTTGCAGCGCAAACATTCGGATAAGAGAAGATGATCGGAATCTGTGTGCTCGGTTAACGCGAGCTGCCTTCTCCTCTTCTATCCGCGCGATAATCGGCCCGTTGCGGCCAAAGCATCTCGAAAGCTCATCGACACGAGAGCCTTGTTTTTCATCCTTGTGCTTGCCTCTCGTTCATTAATTAGTTAATTAAACCTTCGTTACACGGTAGTGGAGTGAAACGATTGAACGAGCGCGGCTAAAGAAGTCGAGGCTTTTTCTGTTTATCGGCGATAAAGGGGCAGGGGAAACGAGGACGGAGAACCATCTGCTGAACGATAAATTAATTCTGCGAATAGTAGTTCCGGCAAATTTGTTCGCACGTAGGGACAGTACGATTTAAGCGTATACATTGCGTTCACGGTGAATTATGTGAAGTATTGCATTTGCATTTATATAAATATATTCGCGAGTTTGAAAACTTGTGCAAAAGAAGAACAATGGATGGGGTAGTTCTATCTTTTCTTTTCATACCGATATAATAATAATTTTTTAATTTATTTATGTCTGATCGCATTGAATATTACAAATTGAGATTGATTAAGATAAATTAAAATTGGTTAGTTATATGAATTATGGTATATTTGTATTTACATTCGCATATTTGCAAGTGGAAAAGATGCGAGGATAGTTTCTCATCTTTTCTTTTTTCATGGACATAATAACAGTTCTCTATTTTATTTACGTCTCGTTGTATTTAGTAACGTCAGTGAAGATCTCTAAATTAAGATTTGCGAATTTTGCAAATTGAATCTTGTTCATTTACGTCTGAATTTGTATATTAGCAAATTTAAGGAAAGACAAAAAGGGGTAGTTTATCATCTTTTCACTTCCCACTGAAATAATAACAATCTCTATTTAATTTATTTCTCACTGCATTTATACCTTATTTTAAGAGCTCGAAAGAATGTCTATATCGATTGATTGCTGAACTGAAAAACGTATTTATTATTCGACCCAAACAGCGACATAATTATTCAGTCCCATAGATTATTAATGATGCATAAGATTAAACATTTAAATGACTCATCAGCTCATTCGATGCTTTTCTTCATTCAATTTCTTAAACAGTATTCGTCAATTAGATCCATTTAGTGAGGTTATTTTTACACTCGGAATATGGTGGTAAGAGTGCTGTATGAACGAAGTTGGCAAGAGTGTTGAGAGAGTGAAGTTGGTAAGATTCAGACGATTTTTGATGGGTTGGTATGAATAAAAAGACAAGCGAAGTATGTGGTGTAAAGAATTCGAACACGTTAATCTATGCACTTATTCTATTAATTACATATTAAATAATAAAAGTAAGACAGTGTAAAATAATTTTTCTCCACACATTTTTGTATCTGACAATTAATAAGAATTAATTTTCACATAATTCGACGGTAGATATTGAAGATGAGTGAATGATGATTGTTCGATCGAAGATCGCAAAGAACGAGGAGGATTCACGTAAAAGTTCACTAGCCCGCGTTCCGTTTGGAATTACGTCGATAGTTGAACGTTTCCTTTTTCATCTCTTCCGGTTTCGAGGGCAACAAGATCAGCGTCCACATCGACTCTGTTCGTCGCTGGCAATAAAAGCATACAAAGCGATGCCTTGTCTTTCGTGCGAGCGTCGTTTCTCCGAGGCTCACCAAGAATGTAATACGGGACCAATTACTTGTGGTACCTAACTCGACCCACACCTAACATTTCTGCTACACGCTCTGCCGCTATTGCGTCACCGGGACGACGATGTTGCAATTTTCAGTAATGGATCACCGAATCATTTTCCTTCGTTTCTTAGAATTTTTTGGTCGGATAGCAAGGAACTTGGGTATTTGGAATTTTGGGAAATTTAGAGATTTGAGAATGTGAGAGCTTAGGGAATTTAAATTGTGGAATTTTGGGAATTTCGGAATATGAGAGCTAAGATATTTTAAATTGGGATTATCGGGAATTTGGGAATATGAGAGATTAAAGATTTTAAATTGTGGAATTTTGAGAATTTGGAAACGAGAGTTTAGAGATTTTAAATTTCGGGAATTTTAGGAATTTGAAAAATTTGGAATTTTGTAAATGTGGGAATCCGGGATTTTGGGAATATGAGATCTTTGGGATTTTAAATTGTGGAATTTTGGGAATTTGAGAAATTTAGAATTCTGAGAATGTGGAAATTTGGAAATTTGAGAGGTTAGAGATTTTAAATCGTGGAATTTCGGTAATTTTGTAATATTAGAGCTTAGAGATATCAAATTGTGGAACTTGGGGAATTTGAGAATGTGGAAATTTTGGATTTTGGGAAATTTAGACATTTGAGGACACGGGTACTTGGAATATCGCGAAATTTACTTGGAAGGTTCGAGTTTTGAAATTCTGGATATTTGTGAACCTGAGAAATTTGGTATTTTGGAAACTCGAGAATGTAGCTACTTGTAATTCCAGAAAATGTAGACACTTGACAATTGAAGATTTGGAATTCTGGTAATTTGGGATTTTGGAAAGTTTGGAAATTTAACAATTTGAGAGCTTACAAATTTGGAAATTTTTCAAATTTAAATACATCTGGAAAATTGATCTGTTTGCAATCTTTAATAATTGCAACCTTGATCTTAAATATACGGAACTGTGCCGTTTTGAAAGTATAAAAATTCGAAAATTTGAGAAAGTTGTCGAATTGAAAACTTACAAATTTGCGAAACCCGGTGATTCGAAAAGCTGAAAATATTGGAGATATAGAAGTTTAAAAAGTATAAAACTCGCTTCTGTTAAGGTTGTCGAATATTTGTTATATGCGTAAGAATATAGATCGTTTTTTCAGGTGATTCGGATTTATTGTATTTTGAGATGTTTCTGAATTGTTCATGGCCGTCGATCGTCGATGCTTCCGGTTCTGCCCACCCTCGTGATTCCTAGTTCGTGAAGTTGCGTAGCGAAAAGATTGTATGACTCAGGAGTCATGGGCACATCCAACTTTGATATTGAATTCCTCATGCATTCTTCCTCGTTAAATTTGAATTCTTCGAGTCTTCTTTTGTTGGACTCGCACACTTCTTGAAAGTAGCATTTCTTGCACGCTCCTTACTCTCCTTCGTCTTCCTTGCGTCTCTTTCTGATCTGCATACTTTTCTAACCTTTTCAACTTAAATATGCATATGTGCATTTACATTGTCCATTATATGCAAAAGTTAGGTTATGTACAATTATACTGTATAATTCATTTCCAGTTACTTTATGTACTATTACGTCGTGCATTGTATGTAAAAGTTAGGTTAACTACGATCATATTATATATTATAATTGCAATTTCTGTATGTATAATTATGTTGTGCATTATATGCAAAAGTTAGGTTATGTGCAATTATACCGTCTATTATTTTTGCAATTACTTTATGTACAATTATGTTGTGCATTGTATGTAATAGATAGACTACGTACAATTATATTGTGCATTTACATTGTGCATTATATGCAAAAGTTAGGTTATGTACAATTATACTATATAATTCGTTTCCAGTTACTTTATGCACTATTACGTCGTGCATTGTATGTAAAAGTTAGGTTAACTACGATCATATTGCACATTATAATTACAATTACTGTATGTATAATTATGTTGTGCATTATATGCAAAAGTTAGGTTATGTGCAATTATACCGTCTATTATTTTTGCAGTTACTTTATGTACAATTATGTTGTGCATTGTATGTAATAGTTAGACTACGTACAATTATATTGTGCATTTACATTGTGCATTATATGGAAAAGTTAGGTTATGTACAATTATATGTATAATTCATTTCCAGTTACATTATGTACTATTACGTCGTGCATTGTATGTAAAAGTTAGGTTAACTACGATCATATTGCACATTATAATTACAATTTCTGATATGTATAATTATGTTGTACATTATATGCAAAAGTTAGGTTATGTGCAATTATACCGTCTATTATTTTTCCAGTTACTTTATGTACAATTATGTTGTGCATTGTATGTAATAGTTAGACTACGTACAATTATATTGTACATTTACATTGTGCATTATATGGAAAAGTTAGGTTATGTACAATTATATGTATAATTCATTTCCAGTTACTTTATGTACTATTACGTCGTGCATTGTATGTAAAAGTTAGGTTAACTACGATCATATTGCACATTATAATTACAATTACTGTATGTATAATTATGTTGTGCATTATATGTAAAAGTTAAGATAGGGACAATTGCATCGCGTACTATGACATGGATAAAGTATATAATGTATAATTATATCGTTTGTTATAACATATAAATTATGCACAATTACAATGTATATTATGATATAAAAAACTTTAATTACAAATAATTACGTTGTTTTGCGATATGTACAGATTAAACATTATTTCATGGATATATAAAAATTTATTTTACAAGATATTCTCCAATTTTAAATCTGCCATTTGCAACACAAAATGATGATATTTCATAATCGATGGCTTCCTCCGCGATGGTCTATTTTGCATGATGAAGTTATTTAATAAAATTACGAAGAATCCGTGGTACATTGTTAACTCGCTGTAAAAACTTGCAAGTCATAAAAATCCTTCTTTCCTCTTCTTCGGTATAATTTTATCTCGTTAGAGCGAATCGAAAGTTATTATTACAAGTTCCGGACGGTAAGTTTCGTGTTTCGTAACAATCGTATTTTCTGAAACACGGGACTTCCTCGTTGAAAACATTTTTATCACAATTAATATAATAATATTAATTCACGACGTTGATGCACGAGTCTGCAACTTTTAATCCGGTGATATGCGGCCGTTAAATTATCGACTTTCGCGCAAACTGTAAGAAACGATCGTCCTGTAATTTCCACGATATCGCTTATTATTAAAACTTTCTACAGCAAGAGTTTGCGATACGTGCGAGTTTCAATTTTAAATCGAAAAATAATGAAAATGATAGGTGTCATACATATGAAAAGTTAATGAAGTAATGCTAAATCGCGTTGCGATGAATTTTGCAATATTTTGATTGTTTTATGTCGCGGAAACAACGATGAATGCGTTGATATTTGAGAATTTGGAAAATTGGTATCGTAGGATTTTGATAATTTGGAAGCTTGAAAATTAAATAATTTGCTAGATTTGAGATTAAATAATTTAAACGATTTGATATTCAGTCAAATAGAAATTTAACAATTCATAGGTTCGAAAATTGAGACATTTAAAGATTTGGAATTTGGAATAAATAATTTGGGAATTTAAAAATTTATACTAAAGGATAGAGTTGCGTGATATTAAAAGAATGATCACAGCGTTAGTTTTTCTTGTTTTCTTTATTTAGCGCGTACGTCAGTGTGAACTCTTGATCTTAAAAGTCGTGACGTGCGCTATTTCTTACTAACTATTTTTGCGCTCCATTCTGATCTTTTAAGATCTTGTCAGAGACTTTGGCCAACCCCCGACAAGGTGGGGTTAACCAATTATCGCAACCAAAATCCCGCCAAATCGTAGAACCTCCCTCTTGTGCCCGAAGCACGCTTCCTTGAAGCGGGGGTACGATTCGACGGGGGTAGCGTTTGCTGGTGAAGGTGGCAACGCAGCGGAATTTCCCAGGGCCCGCGGTCAGCTACGTGACCGGCCGATGGTCGCTTGACCTCGCGATGAAGACCCTTAGGGAAACTCAGGGTTTATGACAATAAGCGTTTTACTGTCGAGACCATTAGCAAAATTCTAAGTACGGACATGCATTCTCTAAAAATCCTAAAACGGTTTTCTCAAAAACAGCTCCGCTGTCGTCCGTGTCATAAACCGTGCTGGTCGTTTGCACGTTCGATGCTCTTTACAAATTTACGGATTTATGACCAGCCGCTACAATACGTTTGTGAATACGAAAATGTGATAATTTATCGATTTAAAAATATGACAATCTGGCAACTGCAGAAATTTGGGATTTTGGAAAATTTAAAAAATGTAGAATTTAGTAACATAGAGGTCTGAATGTATGGAATTTGGGAAATTTGAGAATCTGAAAATTGGAAGAATTGAAGATTTAAACATTTGGAAATTTGGACACCCAGAGACTCGAGAATTTAGAAACTTAAAGACTTGAAAAGTTCGAAAATCCAGGAATTTTGTGAATCTGAGAATTGAGGGCATTTAAAATTTCTTGGTTTGACAATTATGGTACTTGATAAATTAAAATTAAAAAAATTTATTTTGATAATTCGAAAACCCGAAATTTAAAAAATTTGATAATTTGAAAACTCGGGCTTTGAAAATTTGAAATTTGGCAATTTGAAAATACGGAAATTTGAAAGTTCGAAAACTTAGAAATTTGATAATTTGCAGGATCGAAAATTAACAAATCTGAAAGCTCGAAATTCTCGAAATCCCAACATTCAACAACATATAATCATAAAAATGTCGAAACTTCGAGATTAAAAAATATTTAATTAAAATTCGAAACTTTAAGAACTCCTAAATTACAGTCACGAAAATGTCGAAGTCCAAAGATTTATAAGGTCAAAAATCCAACGAAACGCAAACGGCGCAACGCTCTCGTACAAGTACATAAATAATCATTTAAATACTCGAAGTTTCTCACCGACGTGTCATTAATTACCATAACCCCGCGTTCTGCACACTGCAGCGGCCGACTTATAGTTTCAGACGGGCTCGCTCGTCAAACAACGTAATCGCGAACGGAGAGGGAACGCTATTTTTTCTTGCTGTCCCGCATTTAGTTTACCGTGCAAAATGCATTAAAATTTATGCTTTTCGGGATAAATTGTAGTCGCAAACCCGGGACTGTACGTGCACGGTCTGTCCACCTGTATTATATTCGCTCGATCGGGAGGCAATGGCGGAACGGAAAAATGTTTCGGATAAAAGTTGTATGATTTAAAGCCTTCCCTTTTTCTCTCTGCAGTTTTTCGCAAATTCGCTTTCGACCAAAGTTTCGCGTGAAATATTATTTTTATTTTTTTCCTTCCTCTTTTTTTTTTTGGTTTTTATTCGGAGAGGCTCTGCGCGCGATACGAGCGGCTTCCACTTCGAGTTCTATAAATTAGATTTACGGGAATCCGATGACGTACGATTACGTAACCGTTTCGATAACTAAATTGTAAGTTACGAGTAACGATGTGTCTTGATTCGACTTAGAGAATCGCCGTTCGACCGGCGACATTTGTCACTCGCTCGATATTCACTCTTTTTCGCGCGGGCTCGACTTCGCGAGCGGATTTATGGCACCGAGGATCGTCCTCCGATAAAACGAATATAGCCGAAGGATCGAATAAAAATTGGCTGCACGAAATTGTTTCGGTACGCGGAATTGTTTCGTATTGTTTCGCCAGAAACAGGACGATTCATTGAGAATCGTCACGGTGATAGGAACGTCATTTTTGTGATCATGTATCGATGATAAGGACGGATAATGATAATGACGGAGTACGTAATTAACACGTTAAGTGCCACGCTAACGCGGTTGAAAATGTTATTGGATAGTATTTTTAGGATTAATAAATCCTACCAAATATGTTCAAAATATCTTGCTTTACTTATTATTCATAGGTCCAAGTAATTATTACTAGTGCTTCCAATTAGATAAATGAACAAATTCTCATTAAATAGATGATTGATTCATATGGAAATTTAAGCGTCAGCCATATGTGGACTACGTGGCGATCAAAGTGTTAAATCGTGTACTTCGATTAATAATTCACCGAAACGAAATAATTCACCTGGAAACGAATTGAAACATATAGAACCGAGTCATGATGAACTAAATTATTGAATCGAGTGACGTATTGTATCGTGTGAAGTTGAATAGAGTAAACGGCGATGAATTGCATTGCGTGAATTGAATCGTGTGAATATGCATCGTGTGTAATTGGACTGTATCGCGTTGAATAGCTTAGAATTGCATCGTATTGAATAGCATAGAATCAAATCGTATTGAATAGCATAGAATTGAATAGCGTAAAATTGAATTCGTATTGAATAGCATAGAATTGAATCGTTTTGAAAAGCGTAGAAGTGTATCGTATTAAATAGCATGGAATCAAATCGTATTAAATAGCGTAGAATTGAATTCGTATTGAATAGCATAGAATTGAATAGTGTAGAATTGAATCGTATTGAATAGCATAGAATCGAATCGTGTTGAACAGCGTAGAATTGAATCGTATTGAAATGTACCGAACCTGTTCGCGTCCAATTGCATTGCGTCGAACAAAATCGCACACAATCGCTTGAAAAAACCACGAGGAATCGAATAGCGTGGAATCGCATCTTATATAAATTCAACGTCGTCGAATTGTACCGTGTATAATCGTATCGCGACGACTTGAGAAATAATACGGCTCAACGTAGTGCCAAATTTTTCCACCGTGAGCATCGATGAACCAAAAATCGCGTGTCCCGGAATAAACTGCCTGTACAGTGAGCCGCGCGTCGCCGACTTCCCGGACAAACGGTTATCCACAGAGAAACACATAAATCGGGCAAGTACGCAACGCGCGAAAGCTCATTAGAATGCGACGCGGACAGTCGGCGTTGTTTCCCTGTAACGAAGCCAATATAAACAACCTGTCTATCGCGTCGCTAATAGAAACGATGGTAGCGTAGATAACGTAAATCGCGGAATTAGCGCGGTACTCGAAAAAAAAAAAAAGAAAATCGTCGGGATTTAATGCGCGAGAGAGAAAGGCGTGTTTCTGGCGAAACGAGGAGCGTTCATTAGGGATCCTAAGCAGCGGATTATTTACATGACAGCCATGTCGTCGTCCCGAACAGTTTCGGCGGAGCAAGGACGAGCACGGTCCGTTGACACATGGCGAGGTTGGCCGGCCAGGAATGTGCTAATGAGATCATTTAGCTGCTCCTAACCCTCCTCCTTTACACTCTTTAGCCCGCCTTCGCGTTTACACCGAGTCCAAGACCAGCTTGCGCTACCGGCTTGATTTACACCGGGGCTTCCTCTCTCTCTGTCTCCTCTTTCGGCCAGACTGCCACCGAGCGTTTTTACGCCGGATCTCCGTGGTCCCGGAGCTCTCTTCTTTTCACCTCTATCTCGGCTTTTTAACGAGCCGATAGCTCGCGAAACGTGTGTGCACGCGCACGTAAGTACGCTAGATGGGCACGTACGCTAACAAGCTCGAGCGTGTGGGGGAGTCACATGGTCGCGAGGGTGCGAGCGTGGTCGCGCGAGCGCGTATAAATTAGCGTCACGTAGACACGATATTAATGTCAGGTGGTGCGGGATAATTATATTGTCTATTCTTCAGGCGGCCAGCCAGCGTTCATGTTAGTTTTCCGCGATAAGATAAGCCGAAGTTGGAGTGCATAGAGGCGAAGGATTTTAATTAACGCCCGTTGCATATTATATGTAGAAAATACGCCGTGGCGGTGCTTAGACCGGCCCCGGAATATAATGGCAGTCGCTTGAGAAATTAATTGGCCCCACGACCCGATGTAACGACGAATCTCGCACCCTGTAATTCCGCTTCGTGCGTACCCGACCTCTTCCTGCTAAATTATCACGGTTAGACGCACTTTTCCCGTCTCTGTCTTGATTTTCTTGAAAACTGAGCTTCCTACAGAAACAATTTATTCTACCTGCCGCTCCCGATCTCACCTCGTCTCATATTTACGTCATTTAAATATGTAGTACTTCTCCTTCGAACGCCGAATTCTAACTGTACACTTCGAGCTGGAATTAGTTTCGCCCGATGTAATTGTGTACTTGATACGTCATTCTTTTGAACATCGAATTTTGACCCTCCATTTGACATCAAGTAAGAATAAGTTGTTTTGCGCCATGCAATTACGTTCCTCGAACGTTGCAATGCTCGAATCGATCAAATTATGACTCTTCACCTACCTTTGTATCAGAATAATTCAGTTAATGTATAGTGAATATACTGAACACAGTGAATATAATGAATATGATGAATATGCTAAACATAATAAATATTAGAAATATAATGAATATTATGAATCTGATGAATATGATAAATATGATGAATATAATGAATATAATAAATACAATGAATATAATGAAGTTAGGTTAGGTTTTGAAGTAGAAGGAATAATTAAATTTCAATGACACAAATATCACATTCAGATAAATCAGGTTAGATTTGTAGCTCAAACAAGAATAATTATATTTGTACGGTACGAATACTGATCAACTTAGGTTAAAATAAGTCAGATTCGAAAATGAAACACGTGTAATTAAATTTGAATGACGCTAATGTGTATCAGGTTAGGTTCACTGTATTAGAAGTTTAGAAACGAATAAACAGATTCCAACGACACTTTTACAAACTCGTTTTTCTGATCAACGGTTGTCACCCCGCTCCATAAATGTCGTATTAGATAATCATTGCACCCGAAAACGTAAAATTAGGCCTAAACTCAAAAGCACTCGGTAACGAAATAACGAAATATTCGTTGTATCGTTTGCGTCCCGAATTACCCAGGAGCACTGCGTGTCCGGAGTGTTCCAAGGGTGAATGTGGATGCAAATTCGGTTCTATAAATCGGGGGGAACGCGTTATTGGCCGAGCACAATGAGCCAACAGGACGGCCACGTGTCCACATTGAATCGCGAGCCGAGAAACTTATAAATTTTCGGCCATTAACGAGGGGTCCTTAATGAATTTCTCAGCGGGCAATCCGATGGACCGTGGAGAAGGTCCACGGAACCGGCATCTCGAACGACTCATCGACATTCTAATTTACATCTGGCGATCTTTGAACTTCGACTGACGCGCGAAATAAAATCTTCCACCTTTAATCATCTCTCACCGAACGCCCCGATTCGGTTTTATCCACGGTCCTATCCTCGCGTCGCGCTCTTTAAACACAACCGACATAAATAATCCGCGCAAATTTATAATGACAATTACCATAAAAATTGTCACACAATAAAATACTCGGCAAAATTTACGACACCGGTGCCGCTGACTCGACAGACCCAAACAGGCTCTCCTAAAAGGCCTACCCGGGCACAGGGGGCTACGATAGACCCACCCCGTCTCTCGACTACCCTCCAACCATGATTCTTCGTCCTTCTCCCTCGCCGCCTTTCGCCTTATACCACTTTACGACCAATTATTCTATACGTCCCTTTATTGTGTACGCATCTTGCCTTTGGCAAAAGTCTTGGTCGGTTTTTATAGGAACGCTTTTACGAATACGTTAGACGGAACGCTACATTCGCTGCGGAATTTATATAAAATACGGGTCGAACGACGTAATCCAAGTTCTTTCTTACAAACAAATATTGATAACGATATTACGGCTAAGAACGTTGATAACGATATTACGATTAAGGACGTGGATAATGATATTGTGATTATGAACATGGACAACGACATTACGATTAAGAATATTGACAATAATGTTGTAATTGCGAACTTTGGCAATGATATTATGATTAAGAACATAGTCAATGATATTACGATTAAGGATATTGACAACGATATTACGAATAAGGACATGGTCAATTAAATTATAATTATGAACATGGCCAATGCTATTACGATTAAGAATATTGAAAATAATGTTATGATTACGAACTTTGACAATGATATTATGATTAAGAACATGGACAACGATATTACGATTAAAGACATTGACAACGATATTACGAATAAGGACATGGTCAATTAAATTATAATTATGAACATGGTCAGCGATATTATGATTAAGAACATTGACGATAATGTTATGATTACGAACTTTGACAATGATATTATGATTAAGAACATGGACAACGATATTACGATTAAAGACATTGACAACGATATTACGAATAAGGACATGGTCAATTAAATTATAATTATGAACATGGTCAGCGATATTATGATTAAGAACATTGACGATAATGTTATGATTACGAACTTTGACAATGATATTATGATTAAGAACATGGACAACGATATTACGATTAAAGACATTGACAACGATATTACGAATAAGGACATGGTCAATTAAATTATAATTATGAACATGGTCAGCGATATTATGATTAAGAACATTGACGATAATGTTATGATTACGAACTTTGACAATGATATTATGATTAAGAACATGGACAATGATATTATGATTATGAACATGGACAACGATATTGCGGCTAAGAACATTGACAATAATATTATGATTAAGAACATTGACAAAGATATTAGGATTAAGGACATGGATAATAATATTATGATTGAGGACATTAGTAAAATTAACCCCATAACCTATGATTTTCTCTGCAGTTGTGTGAGCCAGACCCAACTACTTATTGCTGCAATGTTGATACAAATAAAAAAAGTCGAAATATTCAATATATTTTAAAGTTGATGGTACTTGATTATGCAAATTATAATTAGCATTAAACTCCAAACTCCATCACGATGCAAATGTGATTTTGGTGCGTTCTGTCAAAACTGCAATGTACCTCATGCGTGTGTCACTATGTTATAAGTCAAAGCGTTAATTGAAGGAAATTTAAAACGACTGTGTAAAATTCAGCACACTAGAATAGAACCGAATGAGTGCACTCTATTATGGTTCCTCGACAACTGGCATCTTCTTGGTTTCCCTGATCCTTTGTTTAAAGTGCCATAAAACTGCAGGTCTGTTATCTTTGCCATGTTTCCTGACTATAGCGGCATTTGCTTCGGTACATATGGGAACGTGTGTGTAATCATTGTAATTTTCAGCGATGCAAACAAGCGATAGAGCTTGGTATACGCACAAGAGAGACATTATTCATCAACGCCTTAGATAATTCATATTGTACTAGAAGGGCCGAAAAGTAATCAAAATTCCATTCCCTGGCGAAAAACATTTATTTATTAAAGAAATCTTAAATACTAATCAACAAAATAATTTCCATCATTTTCTAACGCTTTTTACCAGCGTAAAGGCAATTGTTCGATTCCCTTTTTAAAAAATGTCTCGATTTTTCATTGAGAAACTTTTCCAAGCCTGTGTTCGCTTCTCCAACATTGGTAAATTTTTTACCTCTTAATGTATGCTCTAACGATCTGAAAAGGTGATAATCCGACAACGCGAGAACCGGCGAATAGGGTGGTTCAAGTAAAAGTTCAAACCCAAGCTCCCTTATTTTTTCCTGTGTTAATTTGTTCACTGCTTCGTTTGCCTTCGTTCCTCGTTTGAACAAAAATACCATACAATGACAAGTGTGCTTCTTCTAATGTTGGTCTTGACATATTTCCTTCTTGGTGAAACCAAAATTTTTCTATGAGTTTGTTCACAATCAGTTTGTGTCGATACATGGTCCCGCAAACACGGAAGTTTTTTAATTACGTTCAAGATTGGTTGTAAATTTTATTTTTTGGTCAAGAAATTACTTTTCGGTCCACCTAATATATAATCTTAAACATAGATAATTGTTTGTTGAGTTCTCTCGTGAAAATGCAAGTGAAAGACGTGTAATCAGAATTTCCAAGAAAAAGTACATGTATTTCGATTGGAAGGTGTATTCGCGAGATAGGTGTGAAGAATTTAGTTCACGCGTTATCGGAAATTGAATAGCGGATGTTCAATGTTGCATTATCTCCCGAGGATATAAGTGTCTACGTGAACACCTTGGGTCGGTTACGATCTCGCGGCAATTTCGAAAGTGTTCCCTGGTGTCGCGGTGCCACCACTTAAACGAGAATTAAATAGTTTAGAAGCAACGAACTCGACCCAACGCGTCGGATCGTAACGATTTTACGACCCCGCTGAAATTTATCGTCGGAATCGGTTGATTAGAATCTGTAAACGGATGGTATCGTTACCGAACATCATCCGCTACCGTCTTTCTTCATGCGATTATAATCCGAGCAACGTTTGATAGCACTATCTCGATGAAACGTGTCGATGGCGTAAGATTCTCGGTTTAGAAACAAAATCCGTTTAATCCCTTTGCCAACTTCGTCGACACGTGACTCAGTTGCACATTAACTGCGATAAATTGTACTTGAATTTTGAATACTCTTCATTTTAGAGTTCGAGTCCGATTATGTTAGGGAGTCCCATAAGTTCTCTTTCTATTTTGATATAACACAAAAACGCGCTTCGAGAAATATTCTGCAAGTAATTTCAATAATTTTAGAAACAGTAAATATATTTCCTGATATTTCCTGAGGGATGGGAGAGCGTGATCGAGCAGAACAGTTCATACTTAATGCAACGAGTCAACCTTAAACCATAAATATGTATAGAGAAAAAAGGATATATATATATTAAAAATATATATAATATAACGTGGTTAGTTTATTGGTAATAAGGTTAATTATTTTACAAAGAAATATATACTATCGGACTATTCGACTATGGTAACGACACACAACTAATCTTAATCTTAACAACGCGGTACAACTCTCAATTCAACATTGACACTCCGGCCAGGAAAATCCTCGCAGGACCCTTTCCTCCCCTCTCATTCATTTCCTAAAAACGCATCGTACGCTCGTGGAGTTTGTCCGTCGACGTTTTCTTTTTTATGGTCCTCTTCCTGCCTTCGCAAAAGTCTTAAGAGGACCACCCGTATACTTATTTCTTAAAAACTACGACACTACATATGTATTAATTTCTATAAAAAAAAAACTTACGGGGCACCCTAATAATTTTCATTGTCAAGGATTATCGAATACAAAGTTGACGTAA
Source organism: Coelioxys conoideus (assembly GCA_947623535.1). Taxonomy (NCBI): domain Eukaryota; kingdom Metazoa; phylum Arthropoda; class Insecta; order Hymenoptera; family Megachilidae; genus Coelioxys; species Coelioxys conoideus. The sequence goes on along the minus strand of OX392453.1, from coordinate 11,492,216 downwards.
CATTACCATATTTTCTTTGTCTGCTTTAACACTAAAACTACCAGGAGGGGTCAATTGACCCTCTACAAATTTCCTACATCAAATGACAGAATTTGTTAAGTTCGACTTCTTGACATTTATGCTGATTGTCATCAAGATCAACAATCTATAGGTGTATTCATTTATGTTTTGTAATTTATTAATTTACTTTTCATCCTCATTTTTAACATCAAAATAATTGTGCATTATACGTCGGTAGTTTTATTGTTAATATTGTAGCTGCGATTAGGTAATTCCGATTGACGCACCTGACAAATTAGTCATGAAGCAAGAGGTTAAATATAATCTTATCGAAAGGGGACTTAAATAATTTGGCGATAAACACTCGCGCGTAATGTACAAGGTGTCTCACGACTCATGGTTAGTAAATGGTGTATAAATGAGTAAGAAAAAAAAAATAAAATTGTTTCCTCCAAGTCTTCGTTTTAAAGAACATCGACGTGAAAAATATTCCCGGTACGTGAACACATTGTATATATCGACATTGTGCATCTCACTTTACAATCTTGTCTCGATAGTTATTTATATTTGGAGATATAATAATGATATGAATGACATTCTTTTTACAAGTAGAATCACTATCGACCACGAGTTGCCATCTGTGTGTCCCGTTCAAAAATTTATAGTTGCAGTTATTTTCTAAATCTCGCGAGGGAACGTTATTTGGTACAGGATGTCCGATAACAAGACACGGAATAATAAATTCACCGTATTTAACAAATAATTCGGCGACATTGCGATCGAACGATTTCATATCGTAGCGAACAAGGCCGAAGAATTGTACGTTCGACAAATTGCAACGTTTAACGAAACCAAAACGCGTGGGAACGTATTGCGGCATGCAAAACGGCGTTCCGAATAAGCGGGCACGATGGTATTTCAAATAATAAGCGAAACAGAAATAATGTTTTCAATTTTTATCTCCGAATCGCTGAACCCGGACGGAAAGCGGCGCCCATACGCGCTCCCCTCGGACGCGTCCATCGAGTAATTTATAAAAATACAGGAAAAAGTGGAATGTAAATTTCCGGGCTGCATTTTGCATGAAATGAGCCGCCTCATAAATATTGGAATTTTATCCAGTAGACGCATTTCGGTAACCGGACGGTCCGACGCTCGTTATAGATCGTACCCTCACCCCTTTTTCACGGGATTGTTAAGCATCTGTTCGTATTTCGTGCATTTTTTTACGCTACGCAAAATCCATCGATCGTATCGGGCCATTTTACGGAATTAACTTCCTACTGCTTTCGTATTTAAGCCAAATTTCAAATAGATTTATCACGTCGACGCTCGCGGACTTCTGTTCGAATTACTTTCGACCGACGTATCAATTAATGCGATTCTTTTTAACACTGAACGCACCAAAGAGGTCAAAATGACCATTTAACAAGTTTCTAGTTTTAAGTTACAAAGTATGTTAAGGTGGCTTTTTGAAATTCATGTTGATTTTTACAAAGACAAGGAACTAATTTGTACATTAATTTGTATGTTATCGTTCGTTCTTTAGTTTTCAACGACATTTTTAATTTCAAAATAAACCTGCATTATACGCCGCTAGGTTTAGTGTCAATACGCGTATAACATGTGGCGATGTAAATCGTCATCAACTCGATGTTAGGTTACTGTGATTGCGTATCAAATGGCGGATTGAATAGTGTACTGAATTAACCCTTTCGCGACGGGTGCCGTATATATATGGCAGTCACTTATTGCTTCGCAAAAACTGATGCCGAATATATACGGCAGTCATTTTTTTTTTCATAAGTATTTTTCTGAGTAACAGCCTTCTATGCGAATAAACACGACGCAAAATTTTTCTGCTAAAAGTTTCTCTATGCGGAAAAAGTGCATTTATTTTCTAGAAGTTCATAGTGTATCGAAATTAAATAATTCATAACAATCTACAAACATACAAAATATGGAACAGGCGCTCCGTCGCGAAAGGGTTACATACGATGCTATATAACAAATGGTTATGTAACGTATGTACATGGCGACGCGTGGTGATATGCATGGTCGAACCAACGCGTAACATGGTGAATTAACACGTGACTATATTACACGCGACTACAGCAACGTGCGGCGATATAACGTGTAGCAACATGCGTGTCGATGAAACCTTGGAAACTATTAATGCGCTGAGATACTAATGTGAAGATTAATGAACCAGTGGCGATATAACGCGTGGTGATACTAGCGCGTGATGATACAACGTATTGTATTTTAACACGTGGCAATGTAACATTTGACGATACAACGCGTGGTGTAACCAAGTGTTGCAACTTAACAATATAACAACAAACAATTATATTAACAATATAACGCACGTTGCAATGTGACAATATAACACCTGCCGATATAATTCGTGAGGATACTAACGCATGCAGATATTACCGTGTAGTAATATAACAGGCTGCAATGTAATGCACGGTGATACGTACAGGTAGTAGTACAACAGGTTGTACTAATACAAACTTGTACAAGCCTTATACAACGTAGTACAAGATACAAGGGATACTAATAGGCAACGATACACTGCGCGTAGATGTCAACGTGTGGCCAAACTTCCCCGTATACGTACACGTATGTAATGTGTGGTGATGCGACATTCGATAGATCAAATATTTGTGTAATAATAAACTTTCAAACTATAACTAAACCTCGCCACGCCATAAATCTCGTGAATATATAAACGAAGCATAGCAAATTTGTCAATTTACAATTGAAATATTAAAATGAGTAGCTACTTATCCAAAGACAGCAATTGTCCTCGGAACGTGAAATATTTTTTTGTAAACGGGTCGCTTATTATTCAAGAATTTCTCATTTTCCGATACAGATAGGAAAGTAACCGCATTAAGCGTGTCTGTCACGATAAGATAAAATAGTATGAATTACGTACTCGATCGAGAAAGGGGCAAATAAGATGGAACGACGATATACGCGATAGGATCACGATAAGCAGTCACGATAGAGCAGACAGAGACATTAATTGAACGCGGTTTTTGAGGCAGCAAGATTGCACGTATGGTCGAGCAGGCCGGCGATCAATCAGCAAGATGACTCGGCGTTTTCGATTTTAATTAGAACTCTTCCGTGCGATCGGCCCGATCCATAAATAATGCTTGTATTTTTTCGCCGTTCCTTTGAGCACGATAATCAAATTCTGATAAATCCGGCCGCGACGTAACCGTATGGAAAATAAATCGTTCCCCCGTGATAAAAACGTTCGACCGAGCCTTTAGCGAATATTCATTTGGTCGTGAATCGTTTTCGAGCACGAATTCGCCCGAACGTGTTCGTGCTTTCCTAATCTCTCGATGAATTAAACGAACAGAAGACGCGTTCGCATTTTTTTCCCCGCTGTCGAGCATCGACGAACACCTTCGCGTTTGTAGACGTTTATTAGTTAGTTATGGGTCGGACAGGATAAGGTTCCATGGTGGGGGTCCTTCACGTCCGCAGGTTAAGGGGTTATACTTGGGATCGGGAAAATTACGTGATTTTCAAGAATTTTTTTTGCCATTTTAATAAATATTTTTTAAAATTCATAAAACACTATCAGAAGGTTTATATTTTAAGGGGTATATATAATTTTTTTTCAGAGGTACCCCCTTAAGGCGTTAGGTGGGTTTTAGACGCTAAAAAGAAGCGTATTTTTACTGATTTTTTAAAAATATATCAAATAAAATATTTATTGCAAACAATTTAGCAAATCAAAGATACATATTTAACAAGTACTTTGTGAAATTGAAGAGTATCTGTCCCACACATATTAACCCTTTGACTACGGCAGACTTTGGCACGCACTGGCCGTACGGTACGGTACGAATTCACTCGCGACGTCCACTGGGTACGGCGAAACTTTTCGTTAGACATGCATTTCTGAGGAAATACCATAAGAGCAATTATAAAATTTTAAGACAGGCGAAACAAGCGAAATTTGATTTGGATACCAATAGGCGCCAACAGTATCGGGAAGCCAACATGTTTCGAACGCCAATAAGCGCCAACAGTAGTCAAAGGGTTAATATAGACTTATTAAAAATCCTACAGATGTTTTGAAATTTTCAAACCCATCTAACCCCTTGACGGACGACGTCGGTTGGAAAAGCGTACAAATGCCGGTAGATTTCGTTGTTGTTTCTTCCCGGTGGCTTGACACGATCGCGGCAACATTCTAGCAGCGGGGTTACACGCGGTGTTGCTGGCGTGTAAAGGTGGAACGTTCCGCGTCTTGAGATGCGCATACATTACGGACACGCGATCCCTCGTACAGAGGCCCGCTACTGAAAATTACAATTTAAATGGCCGCCGCCGTCCGTTCCCTCGTACCCGCTTATCTACTTGTTTTCATCTAAACATCTCATTTTTATGCGCCATTCAAATTCCACGTCCCTTCTTTCGCTGGCAACTCGGTTCCTCGGTCACGCGATACGCGTCGTTGTCACTTGGCGAAACTTTCTCGTCCTCGCCTCTCGATGTTTCGCCGAACGATCGCGTTTTCCCTTCGGTTCGATACAAATTACTGTTCGATCCACGAATCGCGTACCTGCGTCTGGTGCCTTTCTACGGTCTTATATTCTTTAGACTCGTGCATCTGTATCACACTGTATGTATACATCACCGGACACCGAAATCGTAATACTGTTAGATCTCGGTATTTATAGAACAATGGATCTATGGATCATCACATTTTTGGATTACTAGATCACACGATCCTCGAGTTTCTAAATACCGCTATCCCTAGATTCATAAATTCACCCGACATTTTTGTATTCCGATATTCCGATATCACTAGATCCACATACATCAGGACCCCAGTGTTACTAGATCCAAAATATATTTATGATTCCAGTATTCACAGATCTCCATATCTTCGGATCGTGGTTCCTCCAGACACCAATATCCTTAAATCCAGATAGAACCTAGATCCAAAATATTCCTATGGACTGAAATTCCTAGATCCTGATATCTCTAACACCGAATTTCCCTTGGCCCGATATTTCTGTAACCTGATATCCCGAGAGCCAGATATTCCTAGATCCCGACATATGTACACCCCGATATCCCTAGACCCGCTATCAATAGATATTGATACCCCTACACCCGCTATCAATAGGTCTCGATATCCCTAAATCTCGATCTCCCTTCATCACAATATCCCCAGACCCCGTTATCAATAGATCCCGATATATCTACATCCTGGTATTCAAAAACCCCCGGATTCCTAGACCTCGATATATGTACGCCCCCATATCACTAGACCCGCTATCAATAGATCCCGATATCCCTAAATGTCGATCTCCCTGCATCACGATATCCCTAGACTCCGCTATCAATAGATCCCGATATCCCCACATCCTGCTATTCCAAAATTCCCTGAATTGCTAGGTTTCGATATCTCTAGACCACTATACCCGTAACCAGGAATATTCCTAAGTTTGGAATATCCTCGGGTCCGAAATTTCCCTAGACTTGAACAGTGACATTACCTCGATCCTCCTAAAAAATCCCTAGATCGTTATTCCGTAATCCAGTACCATTATACCTTTATAGTATTTCCCTATACCTGTACAACGCCTGGTGACACCGAGAATAAATTTATTTCGTTTTATTTCACCCTGTAGCGAACACCGTTCGCAACGTATTCGTTATGGTAAATAACAGTTGTAAATTGAAATTGATCGTATCGTTGATGGAAAAATACCGCGTTCGAGATAAACTCGTAAAAAAACGAGCGAATGACATAGCAATTTGCAATAAAGTCCTGACTAGGAACATCAATTTCCTTTTTTGTCCATGAAATTGTTCGCCAAGATACTGCGAACTCTCATCTTCCTAGTAGAATTTCTAAAGAGCAAGCTGAAGATAATTGGGAGGTTGTAAAGTTTCGAAAGAGTAATTGAACATTCCGTTTGCCTTCTTTCGCGACGAAACTAATTGCTACAATTTTATCGTCGATTTTCATCGTCTTTTCTCCTTTCAATCTCGAAGAACAATAAACGATATTCCGTAAAGTACGACGCTGAAAGTTTCTTACCCTTTAACGAACCATTTTATCTTTAATTAGATTACGTTCGGCACAATTGTACGCTCGAGTGCGACATAGTATTCAATTATTTACACCTTGTATACAAGTACACGAGTGTCTTATATTTTAAATAGCTGGTACCGACGTCCGATTATTTCCACAGGAAACGCAAGTATAATTGATCCGCGACGATCGTGAAAAAGTTCTGGGTATTGTCCTGGGGGGGAAACTGGTGACTAATAAATTTCCACGCACTTCGTTCGCTCCCTAAGGGAAACCCGTGTCGCACAAAGGTGTACTATTTACAATCTAGGAATTGGCGTATCGACCCACTCGTATTTTCAGTGGTAGCATCATATTGATTCGCGTGGTCACGCATACCAAATGACTGAAAGAATATAAACAATCGGTAATTGGCCATCGTCAATCGATATCAAGTTCGAAGGATTCAATGTAAGGATAGCTATACTTTTTACGTTTCATTTCAACTTCCTCACGCGCCAATTCCCGGGTGACGCACTGTACACGTTACATTGGCGCGCGCAAGAGTGAAATATATTTCACGTTTACTACTCATTTTCAACAGATTTACGCCGCATCTGAAATTCACGGCAGTTACTTGTCACCGGAATTGTAAGTTTTCAGATAATTACAGGTGACATACGAGCGTGTAACACGCGATCACGCGCACGTGTGTAAGTACGTACATGTGGCAATAAGAACCAGTTGGCAAACACCGACGCGAATCACGTCGAGTTTCTGGCCTTATCGAATCGTAGGTTTATTATAGCCGATAACCGATAACCAAATACTTCGGTTAGAGATAGTTAGCAATAATTAATAACGCTTATCGGCATAGCCGCCCGTAAAATTGGGACGATGGAACGAAACACCGTTTTAATATCCATGCTTTCCGATCGATTGAGCCGCCAACGTGAACCAGCATCTGCCGCGTATAACGCTATTATCACGGTATCGCTTCGACTCTGTATCCTTGATGTCCTTAATAATTGTTGGGTCCTAGAATTACAATGGGCGATGAGAAAATTAGACGACGACCCAAGGTTCCGTCGATACAATAGACATCGTTTTTCGTCCCTTAGAGCACTTTAGTTTTTAGAAGTTGTTGTATTCCGCAGGGATCAAGGTTATTATATTAAATAGTCTTTGATTCCAAACGGAATTTAGGCTATACTTTATTCAACGCATACAGTAAGACCGATTGATATTTTGTCGTGTAGACGTACGAAAGCTCGTTCTTAGAAATGGAAATTATAACTGAAGATTTTGGAAAATACAGGGATATATATAATGTGTTAAAAAGTGGTGGAGGGAGTTGTGATTCGTAAGACCGGAGCTCGAAAATGACGCAGAGGGCAAGGTTGAGGATGATGCAGGGCTGAGTATTGACAGTATGATTCGGAGTTAAGGGTGAGGTCATCGGAGATATTGAATAGTTGGATAGGGTATCTATTGTATATTGTTTTAGGTTGGAGTTGGACAGGATAACTACATATATTATTTTAGATTGGCATACAACAAAGTCAAGAGATTCCTCATTCCGTAGCAGTAACAAGACTTAGGGGGGGACATACAATTGGACGGCAAAAAATTTGCCAATCTTGGAGAATTTTTATTAATAAATGTAATTATTCTGTACTTATGAAATTGTAGGTATATTGAAATAGTGTATTTATGCGTACAACAAATTTTTTTTTAACGGAAATGTCAACACTTGCTTTACACTCTAGGCAAATTTTAAAATTCGAAAGCTCTGCTGATGTCACTGCTTGCACTGGAGAGTTTTCTAGTACTAACACTGTCACCTACAGACTTATTTCTTTCTTCAAAATGACGCTTAGGCATTTTCTTTTTGACAACACAACTTGAAATTAACAAAATTGTTCCTCGAAATCGTTTGAAGGAATAAACAAACACTGCGTTTTATCTAATATACAAAGTATTAAGTACATATGTCGGTCTACACTGTCAGAATTCTTAATAATTTCTGTCCCGTTGAGAACTCAGGGAAAAGTGCTCGATCAGGAAAAAATTCGAATAGGAAATTACAAAATAAAAAAAAGGTCCTGCAATGAGGTGCAGCTTCATGGGGTTGTAATTACCAAAGTTTTACGAATTTCGCTTTGAAATTTTGGGAAAGTATTCTACAAGTATAGCTCTATCATTTACAATAATAAAAAAAAATAGATTTTTTGAAGGTTGTAAATGTATGTCCCCCCTTAAGAAAAACTTAGTCTGGCTGCCAAATGTGCAATCTGACATTGACTAAATGCACGAGACCTTGGCAAAATTGAAGATTGCAGAATAGGCAAGAAGTGCTTAGAAATGTTCAGACAAAAGAGAAAGTTAGAAGAGTTTAGTGGAAAAGATAAATTTGAAAGAACGTAGTGACAGACACCGCCATACTTTCATAACAGAATACCAAAACGTGATATTATGTCGGGGTAGGTACTGAGGTGGATACTGGAGTAGCGATTACTAGGGTAGATATTAGAGTAGTGATTGCTAGGGTAGATACTAGAGTAGCGATTACTAGGGTAGATAGTAGAGTACAGATTGCTAGGATAGATACCGAATACTAAGATAGATATTAGGATATTTCACACGCTTTCGTACTTACATATCGAATATGATCGTGATATTAGACCTTTATACTCGTTTTTACTGGAGGTAAGCTGCGACTCTAACATTTTCTTGTTGAAAAGTTTGATGAATTTCAAGTTATTATTTCCTCATTATTGCCATCATCGTATGTTTCTATTATTTCCATCATTGTAGGTTTCCACTATTGCCATCATTGTACTGGGTTTCATAGTATAATAGGTTTCCATCATTCCCTGTATTGTATGTACATTCCTCGCGCGTATGTGCAACACTGTAAATTTGAATATCAATTTAATTAGAGTATATTTCAACATATCAATACTATAAATTTAATTAGGAAATAATCGAATATATCAGCACTGACAATTGTTAGAACAATTTTGGTGTGACTGAATAATAAATATTTTACCTCAGAATGCAATTATCTTATATTCTCTTATCATTATTACATAAATTTATTTATATATATATTCTGATTGGAGAAACACGTAGCGCACGACTCATTACATAAACCAAATTCATACTGCAGTCGTAAACAAAAGAAAGAAGGCACATGTCAAACATGCAGCAAAGTTGACATTCCACTAACACATACACAGGCACATACAGTCATGCGTTAACAAATCTCAACAAAAATAATTATAAAATATTTCAATATATCAACACTATAAATTTAATTAAAAAATATTTACTATAAATTATTGTGCTAAACTCAAGCGAATGTGTCATCTTTCGAATGCAAAGGATTAGGGACTTGGTTTATGAACCCAAAGAATCGAAGAGCCGCGTACACGTGTTTACGTTTATACAAAGGTTACTTCGAAATTGAAAAAGTAATGTTTCCCTGAGGAACGCGATTTGTAGTTCCATTTTGCAGCAATCGCGTAGATCGTTAAATGCGCTATTCTACGCCAAAGGCCAAATATACGTGGGTAAATCAAATATAAACGAGCCTTCTTTTAAAACAGTGTTTATTTCATAGATATTATTTATATGCGTACAAATTATTTTTCTACCTATTCTCCTCTTCTTGTGATGCATCTTTCCCAACGTTTCGGTGGTTTCTTTATTCCGTTTTCAAAGAATGAAGCTGGGTGCGTATCCAACCACTCGCGCACGAATGTTTCCACCTGATCGTTGTCCTCAAGTCGTTCGCCCCCAAATACTTCTTTGAGGGGTCACATGGCGACAGGTCAGTGCTGTACAGTGCGTGATCAAGCATTGCCCATTTTATTTCCATCAGCTTATTTCGCGTTAGAGTTGGCGTGTAGATTAGCGTTGTCGTGTAGATACAATACCTCGCGGATGGGACAGTCTCGCCGTTTAGTCTATACCGAAGCCTAACTTGGTCAAAGATGTTGCCTTTACTCGTGGCCATGAAAGGATGTCTACCCAAACTGGGCATGCAGTCTGCGGTATATTTCGGCTGGTTTTACAGATTCACGAGATAAAAGCTTTATTATTACGCGTTGCTCAATGAAACCGGGCACAGATTTCTCACTCACTGTTAGAAGTACTAAACGAAGCACAGAATCAGTCGAATGCTTTTGTTTTCTTACTCTAAGAATGCCTACCTAACGACTTCAATTGTTTAATCATACACAAAAACATTTCACAAAATGTACACAACAAAGGTTCGTTCATATTTGATTGCCCCACGTAAAGTCCAGTTACAGGTCGCGCGTGTTAGGTCTTAAAATGACAGTAGATATAACCGGTGATAGTCGGACGGAGGGAACAACAGCCGTATAAGCGCGAGCTAATTAACAGGATTGAACGCTCGTTCCAATGGAAATGTACCAATAAAGGTTTTCATTTATTTTCCGTTTAATCCGTCCATCTGCCATTTATGCAAACCGTAATAGAGATGGTAATCGTCCTGAAAAATAAGCCAATTGATTTCTCGCGTGTTTCGAGTTCGTTTCTACGCGGAGAAAGACAAAAAACTGTGGCATGCATCGTTCGTCCCTTTTCTTTTTATTTATAATTTAGAGTACCGTGTTACCAGGCTGAAACGACTAAGCAACTTCTGCCGAACGAACACGCTATATGTACCTTCCATTTCCATGTACCTACCGAATCCTTCGGTAAACATCGATATCGAATAGACAGTTCCGTTCGCGGTGGCCGAAAGTGTCCGCTCGACGATTCACGCCGGAAGGAGAAAATTTCGCGCAAATTTCCTCGACGCTCGCGATAATTGATCTCGACGCGATTTCGATTAGTGGATGTTCGGGATTTACATAATTTCCAGTTTTTGATTTTACGCTTTCACAAAGTCTGGAACTTTCGAGTGATCAGGGAATTTTCAATTCATATATTTACTCGCTTCGTGATCGAAGAATATTCCCAACTTTTTAAATTGATAATTAATTGACACATACATTTGCTCATTAATAAAGGAACTTTCGAATTTTTGCTCCTCGTATTATAAGTTTTGTCATTTAATTTAATTAATTCCCACAATTGTGCACTGTGGGAATTAAAATCTGTAATTAATGTAATGATTAAAAATTGTGTCATTGGCCAAGAATAATTACTAATATACTCTTCCAAGTAAAAACAGGGTCATTTAGTCGTGTACCAGGTCTTGACCAGGACCAGTGGTATATCAGCCGATCATAAACGCGAAGCGCACGACTCGCTTACCTGAAACGGAAGTACACCGCATCGTTTTTCAGCTTATTGTGACGTCAATTTTCGAGTCCCTATCGTTCTGAAGGTCTCATTTTAAAGGGGAAGTTTCAGGGAATATGACCATATTTTTGTTTAATTTTAACCATACGGGCCCCTCATCGAAAAACGTAAGAAGAGAATTTATTTAAATTTGTTCATATTATATAACAAATTAACGGAGTGAGAAAAAATATTGTATAATAGCCTAATTCTCTATAAACAAAATAAAAAAGAATTTAGCACAATCGGAAGAGTAGTTTTTGAGAAAAAAATTCGTAAGTGAAATCTACTTTTGCAAAAATGGACAAAAACTGCAAACTTCGAAAGTTTGTAATTTCTTAACAGATTCGAAATCGGCAAAATGATGACTTAAACCCCCACTAATTTCACATAAACTATAATATTTTTTGATTAGAACAAAATCGCAGATGGTGAGGTCAAAATGTGATCGATTCGGCGTGGAAGCACGCCACTTGATATCGCTGGGACAATGAATCCGATCGTTTCGTACGTGCCTTCACTATCATCGATGTTGATCCTAATCAAAAGTGCGCGCGCGGGCGGAAAGTTGCGTATCCGCGCGGATTACGCGGAAAGCGTCGGCCGTAGCCAGGTGCGGCGGGGCTTGGCACAATTTCTTCGAATCAAGCGAAAGCCAATTACAAGTTTAATTCGGAACTTTGCGCGGGCGATAATTAGCCGGTAAATTAAATTTACTTTCGTTTGAAAACAATCGCGGAAGTTCCGCGGGGCTGGCTGCCTCGACGTCGCGATGAGAATTCGCCGCACCGCTCCGGGACAATCGGGAATTGTATAAAATTAATTATGCGGAACAACGCGCCCGGTAATGTCCACTCTTCATCGACAACACGGCTTTGCTGAACCGACGATTCCCTCCGTCAGATTACATTTCATTTCCGACAGGCTCTCTCGTTAACGCGCGACACACGCTCCGATAAAACGACGCTGTTTTTCGTTTGTAACACGATAAATATTGGCTCGCGATCGAAACCGCGGAGATTGTTATTCGAACGTGTTGTCTTTTGCCGGAAACAATGTTTGTCTCGACTATTTTGCACGCGGGTTAAACAGTTTATTGGAGCTGGTTTTTATGTTCTTTCAAACTGAACGTCTGGACTATCAGTCAAACAAAATGGCAGAAACGGTTCACGATCGAAACCGTAGAAATTTTATCTCTCTTTTTCTTTATTTTATTCATTCTGACAATAAATGTGCAAACTTGAATTTTTAATATATATTTGCTTCAAAATTCTAATGCAGTGTACAAATTGAAATTTGTACGACACCATTCTGAAATCAAACTTTTGTAGGCTCATCTTAAAAGATTACACGATAAAATAAAAAAATTTGTTGTTCACTTTACTCACCTTTCATACAGTTTTCGTTATATCACGTCATACGTAATAACCTGGCAAGTTTCGTACACTTTCCGCCGTGGTTTCGCGGAAACGAAACGTTTTGGTTATTCGAAGAAAGACACGTGGACAGGGTGATAATGGAGCGGGTAAAAACGATCAGGCGATAAAACAAAACGAGGAGAATAGGTTGGATAATTTTCCAACGGGCGAAGCGCAAACAGAATAATCGATGAGAGCGGCGAAAGGACCGGGCGATTATTATCCTTGCCGCTTTAAACCGATTGATAATGATCAGAAGTAATATGGCGCTTTAATTGGCTAATAGCGTGACGAAAATATAATAACCGCGGTATCGATTAAAGCGGTTCAGAGGCGAAATCTCCGAGCAACGCGTTCAGCTCGCGCGTTTCAGCGAGCGAGCAGAGAGCAACGCCGCTGTTCGGAATTTCTCATGGTAATTCGGTCTAAATTCCGGAATCTACTCATCCATTTAACGGGGAACGTTATGGCGTGAATTTGCCTAATTTTCTACTTATTACCAACTGCTTGTTACCGCGTTTGTAATTCGTTGTTCACCGAAATGAAATTAATAATCGGCCGCGAGCGTGACGCGCTGTATTACGCCGCGATGATACACCGCGATTCGGTACGCTTCAACATCGTATTACACCAATTTATCTAACGTCCGATCAATCGTTTCGCCGTGCTTTTCAAACGATCCTAATGAATTTCGAACGAGGTTCGTTACGTTAACGGTCGAAAGAAAAATTACATTATCTCGCGCGGTGGAATCTCTGTACACTATGCGGCCGACAAGAAGTCCGGTGAGGAGGTTTGGCCAGGCGTTCAGACGCGACGGCAGTAATTGACCGAAAAAAAAAAAGATGGTCGCAGCGAATCTCACGCATTTTCGGCGGCGGAATTTATTGGTTCGCGCGGTCACGCACACTAGTTGACCCGAAGACCGTAAACAATCAGTTAGTCTGCGATCGTCAATCGGTGTCAAGTTTCGACGGTTCTAGGTGGGGGTAGGAGGTGCGATCGCGTACGTCTTATGTTTCAGGACAATCTCCTCACCGACCTTCTTGTCGGCCGCATAGTGTATATGGCCGAGAGGTGCAATAATAATCACAGAAGCGGAAAAAAACGTGGATCGCATCATATAAGCGAAAATTTAACGCCTTACCGATTAAATTAAAAAATTTCTCGAGCGCACTTACGAAGTTCCAAATTTTCTATATCGTGGATAGACTAAAAACTCGAGAAATTGTTAAAGGTGGAAACAAAGAGATGTATAAATCCCAATGTTGGCGGGTTTGAAAATTTTCCCGAGACTTGTTCCTGTGGGGAAAAAATTATTTTATACTCTACTGTTTTTATTATTCAATGTGTAGTTAATAGAAAGGAGTACATATTTTAACATATTTGAATTTTTACACATGTCGAAGAAACATCTCTCTGCATACACGAGTCCTTCTCTCCCCGTAATTCCCCCTTCACTTGTTTTTATACCAACCCACCGAAAATCATCTCAATCTTACCAACTTTCCTCTCTCAACACTCTTGCCAACTTCATTCATACAACGCTCTTACCAACATACTCTCATTGTAAAAATAACATCACAAAATGAATCTAATTGACGAATACTGTAGTATAAGGAATTGAATGGAGAAACACATCGATTAGCAGATGAGTCCCTTAAGTGTTTTGTCTTATGTAATTATGTTACTGTTTGAGACGAATAATAAATACGTTCTTCAGATCAGAATTCAAACGATATAGACATTCTCTCGAGCTCTTAAAAGAAGGTATATATGCAATGAGAAATAAATTAAATAAAAATTGTTGCTGTTTTAGTGGGAAGAGAAAAGATGATAAACTACCCTTTTTGATCTTTTCTCAATCTTACCAACTTCACTCTCTCAACACTCTCGCCTATTTCATTCATACAACACTTTCACCAACATACTCTCATTGTAAAAATCACCTCACAGTTCCTTGTTCACGCATCGAACTGGAGACATGATTTTTCACGCAGACGAGCGCGATGGGGATCGATCATAATTTTTCCTCGTCTTTTCGGAACGAGATATAAGACGTCGTAAGTGTCGCAACGTCGACGAGCGAAATCGGAAGCGAAATGTCAGGAAGGTTTCCGGGTTCCACGGGGACGCGGAAATTCGCGAAAGCGCTGTTAAGAAATAAAGAAACCGTCCGTTCTAATTTTCCCGCAAGGACCTGCGCAGGAACAGGCTTTAAACGGCGAATGGCCGCTCGTCCCGATATTCAAATTGTACATTTATACTTGTAAATTTATGAGACGTTGGAAATGAACTATTGAGAGACCGGCTATACATATAACGAGCCACTGTAATGCACCTATAGCGTGAGTCTGCTTTTATTCACGAAGAATGGAAATCTACTTGTGTCACGGGCTTGAAGTATGGCTCCTATCTGTTTTCAATGCGTTCAAACTAATGCCGTCGTAAAATATGAATAACTCGGGAAACAATACCGATAAAGGTTCGCGGAAAGTACGACGAGGAGTGTGCGTGCCTCGTAAAAGGGAAAAAGCATTCGGGGCTCGCAGATAGAAAGAGTGACGTCTATATTTGTTTATGCAGATAACGAATCATCCTGTGAAATCGCATGATCGATTCAACGATTAGCGCGTTTACTGCCGTAGCAGACGTAGTCGCGTTTAATACCGTGTACAAGGACCTGAATTATTAACGCGTTGACTCATGCCGCGAATATTGATTCGTTTCAATTATAAACCCTTGAATTTCTGTGGCGAAATAAACAGAATGTTATTTATTGTTCGGAGGATAATACGAGTTATTCGAATTTCGCGTTTTAGGATTTCTGTGTTCTCGAATTTTTGAACTTTCGGATTTTTGGTTAACGATTTCACTTTTTCTGGATTCTAGGCTTCTGCCTTTCTGAAATTTCAACTTGCATTTCTGAAGTTTCGAGCTTTTGAATTTCTCGAGTTACAAATTTTTCATTTTTGAATTTTCGAATTTCAAATTCGTGAATTTCTGGACTTGCGAATTTTAAGTTTGAGAAGATTTCAATTTCCGGATTCCATGTTTTCGAATTTATGAACCTTCAAATTTCATTTTTTCAATTTCTCAACTTCAATATTTCAAGTTCTAGAATTTTTGAACTTTTAAATTCCAAATATTCGAATTTCCGTACTTTTAAATTTCAAGTTTTTGATTTCCTTAACCTCTAAATCCCGATTCTTTCAATTCCTCAACCTCCAAATTCAATGTTTTCGAATTTCCCAACGTCCAATTTCAATTCCTCAAATTTCTAAATTTCAAAATCCCAAGTGTTCAAATAAAGTCAAATTGAAATGACAAAAAATAAATTTTTAGTTTGTCTTAAAATCCGTCTCTTCTTCTTTGACCTAACATTTGAATATACGAATTATTCGAATTTTTCTTTCATATTTAAAATTTGTCCAATTGTTGGAATTTTTATTTCACATTAAAAATATTTCGAATTGTTCAAATTCTTATTCCACGTTTAAAATTAGTCAAATTATTGGAATATTTCGCTGCATTCAAAATTTATTGAACTACTCGAATCTTTGCTCCACGTCAAAAGTTTTTCAAACTATTCGAATCTTTCCTTTAGTCGTAATTTTGTAATTATTCGAATTTGTATTCCATATTCAAAGTTTTTCAAACTATTCGAATTTTTATTTTAGCCATAATTTTTTTAATTATTCGAATTTGTTTCCCATGTTCAAAATTCTTTCAAATTGTTCCGATTTTTGTTCCACACTCTTAACATTTGTCGAGTCATTCAAATTTTTTCCCTACAATAAATGTTTTTTTTCGAATTATTCGAATTTCTATTCCGTAATCCCGTTACAGGGCGAATACCCTCGTAACAGCCGTACGAAATGGCTTTCTTGTCAGAAAATTCTCTTTGTTTTGAACGATGCGTAAGGTGCAAGGTGCGCGGGTGTGAGCCCAGCGTGCGTGTGCGTGATCCGAGCGAACGTGCGTGCGTGTAACCGCGAGGTAGATACGCCGGGACAGATAAGGGGAGATACGGTTCGGTTTAAGGAAGCGGTTAATTACCAGAAGATAGAAGATTGCCGGTGGCACGGTCTTATGTTTCGAGTACAACCAAAAGAACCGATCTTCCATCTTAACGGTGGCGGAGGATGCCTTCCGGTAATAACAATCTTTCAGACGTTTCTATTGACTTCTACTCGACTCGGTTGTTAACCTCCCAATAATCGCTCTTATTATTTGAACGCACTCGAAACGATCGCGTGAATGAAGAACAACGTCCATTTTAAAATTCTAACATGCTACCTCGGGTACGGGGACCATCGTACGAATGTTCGAATAATTTGCGCATCACAAATTCAAATAATTTAACAAATTTTGAATATATCCTGTTCACTTTCGTATCACTGAAAAGAATATACTATTCCTTTTTGATAATAGTATTTTCATAAAAGAATTTCTGATAACAGCTAACTATTATCTAATATAAAATAACTGTTATATAACTTTTGATAATAGTATACTTCTATGATAGTAAAAGATGATAATAGTATACTTCTATGATAGTAAAAGAGTTGTTATATGATAATGAAAAACACGAAATACGTTAATGTAATTATAAATAACGCATTTGTGATTACAAATTCCTTTCTGATAATAGTATTATCATAAAAGAATTTATGATAACAGCTAACTATTATGTAAAATAAAATAACTATTATATAACTTTTGATAATAGTATACTTCTATGATAGTAAATGAGTTGTTCTATGATAATGAAAAACACGAAATACGTTAATGTAATTATAAATAACGCATTTGTGATTACAAATTCCTTTCTGATAATAGCATTATCATAAAAGAATTTATGATAACAGCTAACTATTATGTAAAATAAAATAACTATTATATAACTTTTGATAATAGTATACTTCTATGATAGTAAATGAGTTGTTCTATGATAATGAATTAACACGAAATACGTTAATGTAATTATAAATAACGCATTTGTAATTATAAATAACGACAATGTAATGCACAAACGTATGAAGTAGTAGATAGAACGCTATAGTGTTCGAATAGCGATATGAATCTTAGATGGTAGATCGTAGCAGATCGTCACGATGGTAATCATTCGCGCATCGAACGTCTCTGCGGAAACGTGTTATTTGCCTTTTCCGTGAGAAATGCGTTTTCCAGCGACGACGTGCAATTACATCGGGCAGCGGACTCGAGATGGACGTTCGATACGCGAGATAAAAATCGCGCGATCGCGAGATGCGTGAGCGAGAACGACGGGATCAAAAGGCATTCGGAAATTCGTGAACGTGTACGATGATGAGTCGCACGACACGCCGTGAATAAACGAACGCGTAATTATAGGGGCGGGACGGAAGCGGCCGAGAAACGAATTCCTCCGTCCGTGAAATTAAATATGAATACTGAACACCAGTTTAACAAAGGGGCAGATCGCTCCAATTTTATGATTAATCAATGATAGTAAAGGGACACAACGTTTCTTCTTCGCGTTTAAATACGCCGATAATAAACGCGATCTTTATCTCGAATAATTGCGGGCTGCGGGTAGAATGAAACCTCCCAATATCGTTATAATGTCGTATACTTGTATTCACGTCGAAGTGCAATTAATGTTTTGTAGGGAAAGGGGAAATTGAAGATGCAGAAGGGAAAGTTGACGTTTTCGAATTTACGTATTTAGTTTTGAAATCGAAGCATATGTTATAAAAATAGACAAATAAAATACAAAAAAAATATCATTTTGCTGATGCACTTAATTTTGCAAATTAGTATAAATTTCATCACAGAATTATTATGGAGAAAATTGAAACGAAAGATTAACACTAAAACTATCGACACATAACGCACAATTATTCTGATGTTAAAAATGAAGTTAAAAAATAAATGAACAAACGATGAAACATAAACGAATACACTCATAGATTTTTTATCTTGATGACAATCAGTATAAATGTTAAGAAGACCGGCTTAACAAATTTTGTTATTTGAAATAGGAAATTTGTAGAAGGGTCCTTTGATCCCTTTGGTAATTTTAGTGTTAACAAATGATATTGTAAAATTGTGTAATATTTTATCTTGAAAAATATAATATAATATTATTATATTACAGTTATGATTAATATTATTATATACAGTAGCGGACAAAAGTTTAAGACGATATTTGATTTGAAATAATATACGAACTTCGTTTCTTTTTTTGTAACTTCGCTACTGAGCAAAATATCAAAATGAAATTTTTTTTATAAGTGTATAAATAAATGTCTAATTAGTTAACACCGACAGTAGAACACTATTTATAGTTTTTATGAGCAGTAAATCAAGTATTTATTTTTTCCATTTAGTCTTAAACTTTTGTCCGCTACTGTAACATCCAAGGTGCGTGGCAAATTTATTTTAGAAAATAATTAGCCGAAGAATCATGAAATGAAAATTCGTTTGTAACAAATGAAGAACGTAGTGTCTCAACTGCGTAATCTTACTATATTCGCTAAAAAAAAATAACGACAGAGAATTTGATGAAGAACAATGCTTTATGTTTGAATTGCGTGATTAACCAACGGAGAAAGGAAATGCTCGAAACTTGAATCGCTGGATTAACAGCTTTCGATATTTCCGGGCGTTTCCCGGGTGGGGTTTCGTTGTTCACCGATACAGAGCAAGCCGAAATAGGTAAATATTAACTTCCTCGGTTCACGATTCATTGTACCGGGGCGGTTTCCCTTGAATCTTTCAGGATTTTGCAGCGAAAGACTTCCGTTTTCTTTCGGGCCGTTTCGATACGTGTATACAAAAGCGCAGGAACAGGGGAGGAACGCACAAAAGCCCAATTACGTGGCAGCTCGACAAGCGAAAGCCCGGAAAATTTGTGATTGTTTAATGTTTCGCGAGAGCAGCGGCACAGGCCAGACTGCAAATAAGAAAAGATACAGTAAAAAGGAAACGCGTATAACGTACAAACGAGGTCCATTAAACGACGGTGCGATTTTAAAGTCGTATGACGCGATTAAAAAACCGAGCAAAGAACTCGTTATCAGAAAATGAACGGTCGTTGAAACTTTCATCGTCCCCGAGACACATCGCCGAAACGTGTGTACAGGGTGTTCAATAACTGGCGGTACCCACTGAAAAAACAGGTGACTCTATATAAAAAGATGAGTCGAGAATACAGAATAAAAATACTTCGTCTTAAACTTTGTTTTCGAAGAAATCGATTATGAATTTTACCAGGGTATGCACTCGATCGAGTCTCTTTACACTTGACTTTCATTTATCGTGTATTAAATTAATTGCGAATTCTAAAGAAATCACAAATTCCGATCTGTTGAAAGAAAAGATCATGTCGTAGACTTTCGTACATTAAAACAAGGGAAAACGTTAGAAAGCGTTCGTGAAAGTTCAATTAGAAGGGCACAATCATGTATTCGGCAGAACTGACAACATTTTCTGCAATTTCTGCAATAACAAACCTTGTGATCACTTCGACGTCCTATTTCATTGCGCGTTCCTAATTCTCCGTTTACTATTTTTCTTCACGGTTAAATCAAGTTTCAGTTATAATAAAGCACACGTTTTATCCTCGCCAGTTGTTTGGTTATTTTTGCCTTTCGAGTGGATTCACTGATTCCACAACATATCTCGTGGTTCATTAAGTTGAAACCCGACGAACACACATTCCTTCTTACCGAAATTTCGATATCAGCGTCAGACGCGAAAATCTTTTCCAACGTTCGAAACGATTAGCTTTGTCCGTTTGATTCGAACGTTGATAGAAGAAGATGCAAATTGCATATTTGTAAAACAGAC
This sequence comes from Coelioxys conoideus, assembly GCA_947623535.1. Lineage (NCBI taxonomy): Eukaryota > Metazoa > Arthropoda > Insecta > Hymenoptera > Megachilidae > Coelioxys > Coelioxys conoideus. The sequence continues at coordinate 11,471,585 of OX392453.1, read as the reverse complement.
GTTTGAGGTGCGCTGACGTCACAGGACACGTCGCTCAAAGGCCGAGAATGGCCGGAAGTCGTGAAATAGGATTACCCGTTTGTACGTACGCGGCCGTTCCAAGGTGATAATTGAATAGATAGCCACGTCGTCGTTCCTTCCACCATCTCTTCTTCGATTTTCCTTCGTTAACGTGCCCTGCTCTCTGCTTTTTGCACCCCGTCGTCCCATGGGAAACAATGGAAAATCTTGTTAATTCGCCGACAGGTACCAGCGGATCTCACCCCCTCTCCATCTCTCTTTCTCTCTCTCTCTCGCGGTGATTTAATACAAGATGTTAGGAAACGTTTTATATGCGGCTCCTGTCCGATTTAATCGAATCCACCTGTCCTACCGTGGAACTTAATTATCCGTCGAGGAAAAGGTGCTTGTTTAAATTTCCGTCAGAGTTTCTTTCGTTCGAGGCCAGAAGGAAAACACTACTCCTGTGAAGCGTATATGAAGCATTGTATTCTAGGCGGCTCATAAAATTTATTCCCGACACTGATTACTTCTTATCCTTTGTACGGTATATTTGCATTTATTCGTGTGTATTTGCATTTGTACGCGTATACATTTGCATATATTTGTGTACGCATTTGCATTTGTGCCAAATTGCAGCAATTAAGGAAAATTATAAATCAACGTTTTCGGAGGGACATTCCACAAATATGTGTAAACATAGAACAAATATAACATATCGTACAGAATCAGATATGTCTCGTACGAAAGAAAAATGTAAGAATGTCCTTTTGTCTGGCATTAATGCGGTCATCCACAAAGGGACAATTAACATCACAATGTTGTATGTCAAGTACTAACGTAACTAATAAAATAATTGACATAAGTAAATAATAATCGTTAATAATCGTAATAATAATCATAAATAATAATTGCAAAATTAAATAGCTATCGATGTAGGCACGAGATGACGTTCGGAAAGAATAGGAACTAGGGTCCACATACTTGATGCGTATATGAAGGTACTTCGAAACCAAAAGAAGGTACCAAAGCATTTCGAAATTAGCTGAAATAATAAAAAATCGGATTTATTCGAAACCGACACGGTGTCTCAAGATCCCCACAGAAGCGTAGGTGCCCGATACACGTGTTTCTGTATCGGTTATGGTTGAGCAGCGCGCAGACGAACGGCTGGTAGCCGTGTGCGTGGATATTTCTTGCAAACACGGGAGCCTCCTTTTGATCTCTTTTTAGCCGTCGAGTGCAATAGAGGCACCCCGTGTTCCCGTGGGCTTCGAGCACCACCGGAGCCTCGAGAGGGAAACGGGGATAGAGCGAAGAGGTAGAAGGGGCTCGCCACGTTTTGCATGTGTTTCGACTAATTAACATACGTGAAAATCCTCTTAATTGGGTGATTAAACGCCTGCGGAGACACTCTAATAGGGAACAGGGCGCCCTCGCTCTCTCCCTGTGCTCCACCCCTCTTTTTCAGCTCCTTGTTACCTCTGAACTCGACTCCCCTTTGGACCACCGACTCGCCGCTTTTATTTCTCGATCCTTATCGCCGAGTTATTTCCTAACATCGACGTTCGAACCGGAAGAGGAACGACAGCCGTCGCCTCTTTCTGCCGAGGGGGAAACAAATCATCGCGATATCCTGCGCGACGCTATTGCGCCCTACCGGGGTCCTGGAACGAGCCACTTTGCGGTTAAGTATGACGAAGTACGCAACCGCGACTCCGCTTTCTGAAGGGTTGTTGCGAGCAAGAGGATCATGCATGAGTCCTTCTTCGTCTTCAACGTTTCGTAAAACTTGTCGTGGCAAGCAAGTATATTGTTAATGCTAGCAACGGATTGTGTAGGATCGATCGTTATAACGCTTTACGTCGATTTGTACATTCTATTATGAAATTTTAATTAATGATCAAACTCGAACATTTAAATTAATCATCAAAATCGAACAATTAAATTAATCATCAAAATCGAACATTCAAATTAATCATCAAAATCGAACATTCAAATTAATCATGAAAATCGAACATTTAAATTAATCATCAAAATCGAACATTTAAATTAATCATGAAAATTGAACATTTAAATTAATCATCAAAATTGAGCATTTAAATTAGTCATCAATATCCAACATTCAAATTAATCATTAAAATCGAACATTTAAATTAATCATGAAAATCGAACATTTAAATTAGTCATAAAAAGCGACAATTTAAGTAAGTCATAAAATTTGGAAATATCGAGGATTACAATATTTGACGTGTTCGTGTAACTCAATATCCAGAGTGTCTAACATCGAGACAGTCCTCACCGGGATAATACTCGCACGGATCTCGTTAAAACATTGTAATTAAACGACCTCGCAACAGTAAACAAAGTAGAAGGATTCACATCGGTCAAACAGATCCGTCCAATCACTCGAGTAAAGTTACCCGATTCTAATCAGATCGGTTGACGATTTTCTTCCCCCTGTTCCGTTCGATGTTCCCCCGTCCCGTTTCCTGCAGGATTAAGTAATCGATCGGTGGACGTCCGGTGTATCCTGTGCAGGAAACACGGGATTCGATTCACGAACGGAAAATCTCGGACGCGGGAGGAGAGTGTTTAGCACGAGTATAACGAAGTATTTGCCCGGCTCGGTTTACTTGGCTCGCGAGGCGGCGTAATTAGGGAAGTTGAAGAGACTTTTGATGGGACGACGAGTTGGGCTATCCGAACTATTTACGAAACGAAGACAAATGGAAATTATGATTTTCTTGTTCGCGCGACGACCGACGAGACAGGGTCCAAAAGACTCGAGACTGTCGTCCCCCTAATTTTATCCCCGAAATAAAATATTTACAGCGTCTACGTTAATTTCCACTTTCGAAACTTTCTGACCGTTTTTACGGCGAGCATTTAATTAAACCGGTTTTGTTTACCAGTTTACTTTACGACCGGCCACCGTGTTACAACGCTCGTGTGTGTTCCTTTGTTAATTGCTTTCCCCGTTTTAATTTTCTTACTACTGTTAATTATCCTGCTGGTTCTTTGGCCGTCGCGGGACTTCATTTCGATCGGTTCGCGATACACAATTTTCGATTCCGCGATCCCGTACGGGATTAATCGGGACACGTTCTCGAGCATTTACCCCAATAGCGAGATAAAGAGACAGGGTAGGTAGAAAAGTTTTGTTCGACTTTTTAATTCCGGGAACTTGTTTCTCGTTCTCGCGATTCGATGCCACCGACGCCGCTGTTGCCGCTGCCCGTAATTACCGCCGTGTAAAATTAATGACCCCAAATTGTTTGATAACGTTCCCGAAAATCAATCGATTCGGTCGGAGAGCGTGATTCGGTTAACGATTCGCTTTAACAGCTTCGAGTTTAATTTCACGTTTACAGGTTAATGCGCTTTAAGCTGTTTCGTTCTTTTTCCTGTTCGATTCGGGTTTTATGAATCAAACTAATAGCACACGTGTTTATACCAGTAACAGATGTGTATTGATCCTTCATATTTTGACAGCCGCTATCGCGTACTGATGGCACTCGTATTCGTATTCTGTTTGGCACAATTTGCATTTGTTAAATTATGTTTACCTATCTAACTAACTGTTCTATTTTATTATTTCGCCAGTTTAAGATTGCACGCATTAAATATATTCAATCGATCATTTAAGAATTAATTCAGATGATGATATACAGTAACAAGAATAATAAAGTGACCATCCTATTATAACCAATACAGAATATCTTAAGACTAATATTTTTAATGAAGAAGGATACTTTATCGTCACACCAACAAGTACTTACAAAAATTTAAAAAAATATTTGCAAGTACTTGTAACCTGATTTTCACAAAACAGGCATATTCATACATGATAATAGAAAGTGACCACCTCAGAATGTGTAACGTCTTTAATCGCAATGCACGAAACAAAAACTATACATTTTCAATATATTTTTTAAACAAATGTGGTGTATTAAAATTTTCTTTTGCAGAAGAATTCCCTATTTAAAGACTCACAATTTGAAAATAAAAACTTTCAATTATCTCCTTTAGTTCCAGAAATATTACCAAAAATATACTTTCAGCCCTAAACTTTGAGGGCTGTTATCGCCCCTTTAATGTGAACGATGGCCGATATAAAAAAATACGTGTCAAATATTTTCTTGAGAACTATCTTCCACAAAAGTTTCATTAAAATCGGAGTGTTCAGATTGGATATATTCCCTTGTAAGTTGTAAGATGGGATAAGGCTTAATGCACAACACTTCAGGATGTATTATATTTTCTGTGATATTCTTTATTTAAACACAAATTCACTTCTTATGAAATAGACCTAAACAGAAACTTAACAAAAAGATACGAATGAGAAAAGAAAAACGTGCATGTCACAATAAACTGCAGACCAAAAAGAAACTGATAATTAACACTGATAATAACTGACGAAAAAGAAAAACTGATAATAGGCCGTATGCCGCCGAACTCTCTCTCTCACCTCTCTTACTTATACTAATCCTCTTTAAATCCAATTTCGGTAGCGCCGCTACCGGTCGCTCGCACACGCACACACTCGTACACACTCGCACTCACCCGTATAATTCTTACAAAGTAATCACAGAAACTCACAAAAATTCGAATTCTTATAGTAAATTTGTCGGGGATAATACAAAAATTGCGACTTGTGAGACGCGTCGGTCATAATTACTTTCCAATAAAATATTGCGCGATAAGAAAATTCCGAGAGTTCGAATTCGGTTTCGCGCACTTTTTAGACTATTTTATCGAACGCGCATGCGCCGGGACTAACGGTCAATTGCCGCGACACTTCGAACGCGGCGTCGTACGTCGCGATGAAATGATTCCGTAAATACTCTGGAAATATATCACTGTCAGTACAAAACCTCTCTCGAATAGTTCGTAGAACGTTTAGGTAACGGAGTTCTATACAATTAGTCGGCAGAGAAACGGGCAAAAAGGTTGTTTTCGCTGTAACGTGACCCAACGCCGTCGAAGCGAAGCGCGATTCGGTCCACCGTAGGACGATTAGTCATGTTTCGGTATTCGTCCCGTAACGACGTACGTTATCGCGCTCTGTAAACGTCGTACGCGCGATTGTTTCGCTTAGAACGTAACGATCAGTTTATTGTTAATATTCATTGAACATTCAGCGTGCATACGTGCGCATGCGTGTTATATCGTGTGCCAGTCTCCTGTCGGAACAGGATCGTCGTGGACCTAACCTACGAGAGTATATAACTTGTTGCATTACCTAAGTATAAATGTAAGTACACAACGCAATTAGTGTACATTAGTAATGCCGATAAGTTATAACATTATTTACAGTTCGTGAATAGAGATACATGTTTTTTGAAGGCGGGACTTAAATGAATGATACATATTGGAATGAATTGCATAATGTTTGACCATTATGCATGATTGGAATTGCATAAAACAGCAAGTTACTATATACCATTTCTTTGTAATGAATAACTTGAATTGCACTGAGTATTCTTCAGCAACGGAAGTGTAAACATCGCGTTAACGAAAACATGTTATTTAACCGCTCTTGTTAGGAAGATATTTAACCTAACCTGATTTCGGTTAACAGAAACCTATCGTAACTATTATTGAATCTAACCTTAATCCGAGTATACCTAACTTACCCGACATCAAAGGGTATAATTTAATCTTGATCGAATACACGTACACTTAACCTTAAAGTTCAACTTACCATTAATCTAACCAAAATTTAATACAAGTATACTTGGTCCGACTTACTCTCACAATATCAGCAAATCTAACATAATTAACCCGTTGCACACAAATTACTCTAATAGAACAATTTGAATAAATATTTTTTAATTAAATTTGTGATGTTATACGTGTCATTCTTAAACATAGTAAAATGGGCAACATTAATTGTTATGGCATTAATAATATTAAGTATTAATGGCAATTAATAAAAGAAAATAATGATTTTTGCAAAATTGATAACATTTTGCAGGAATTATATTCTGAGCTTTCCTAATTAGAAAGTTTTCGCGGTACCACTTGCCAATAACAAAAATTCTTTCGAGGATATGAAATTATATAATTTCTGAACCGGAAAATGAATGATCGTAGTTCGAGCGATCACAGCGAAAACTCGTAGCGCAACGGGGCAGTTTTCGTCGTCGTGCAGCGAGTATTTCGTTATCGAGAATTCTAGCGAACGTTCTAGCAAACGGAAAGCGATGTCCAGGTCTGTTCTAGTAATCGGAGACCGGCGTTCTTTCCAGTTCGAGTTTGTGTTCCGTCGTTGTTCGGATGCCGCGACTACGAGTCCCGCGTCTTTCAGCTCTCTAATTTAAACTGCTCGACGCGGGGCTCGCGTGTCGTCCCGAAGTATTTTCTGCAATTAAATTGACATCTCGTATATCAGCGAAAAGTATGATTCGCCCTGAAGTCACGCACAACGTTCAGCTACTAAATCGGTACCGCGAAATTCCTGGAATTTTGGCACGACGACAAACTTTCGGCGTTGTTCGTCAATCTTTTGTCATTTATCTTAACCGCTTCTGCTATGGTGACGGGTTACACTCGCCACGCAGTTCAAATATGGTAAACTTTGTTTATATTTTTAATACGATTGTATGTTCGATTTCGTTTCAACCGTAATTCGCACGGTCGAGGACAACTAAATGCAAAACAGTTTTGGCATACGAACTTTCTTTTTTAACCTTAATGTTGGAGCAATTATTTATTGGGTACGTCTGACGCGTTTATCGAATAAATCTATTGGGATATGGGGCGGTTTTGTGTTGAATTAAATAGAATTTTGTATGTTAGAATATTCCATTTATTGAAAGCGACTCGGAAAGGCGTCTGTAAGTTTCAACGATCGAACCAAGAGTTAAAATCTTTCCAAAAATGCATAGAAAGCCTATTAGGCCAGTTCGCGGAAAAAAACAGTCTGTGTCTACATGTTGGACCATTTGGCCCTTAAGTATGAATACGGATCCAATCCCATTGACTCTGGTGACAGCAGAGCCGAGTTGATCAGAGCGTAATCAAACCGAACACGAACCGAATCGAACTGAGCTGTGCCGAGTTGAGTAGAGTGTAACCGAACCGTACCGAACACGAACCGAATCGAGCTGAGCCGAGCCGAGCCGAGCCGAACTGAACCGAGCCGAACTGAACCGAGCCGAACTGAACTGAGCCGAACTGAACCGAGCTAAGCTGATCCGAGTTGAGTAGAGTGTAACCGAACCGAACCGAACCAAACCGAACCGTACCGAACAGAACCGAATCGAGCTGAGCCGAGCCGAGCCAAACTGAACCGAGCCGAACTGAACCGAGCTGAGCAGAGTGTAACCGAACAGAACCGAACCGAACACGAACCGAATCGAGCTGGCCCGAGTTGATCAGAGCCGAGCCGAACTGACCCGAACCGAGCCGAACTGACCCGAACCGACCCGAACCGACCCGAACCGACCCGAACCGACCCGAACCGAGCCGAGCTGAGCCAAGGTGAGCAGAATGTAACCGAACAGAACCGAACCATATTGAACCAAACCGTACCGAATACGAACCGAAGCAAATCGAACTGAGCCGAACCGAGGTATGAATGCGGATCCAGGTCCAGTGACTCTCTACACAAACATTTATTTTTACACCATTTTCTGAATGACAATTCAACAAAATCGTAGCACAAAGGTTAATATCAAGTGTCCGTGAGGGGAACGCGTACCGCCCTCGGCCGCTAAAGAAGCTTCGCGGATAATTGGTAGAATAACGCGTAATTTGTTGGAGGTTAGAACACAACTCGGCTGCAAAGTCATCGGGACGGACGGTCGTGTTATGCCGACGCGAAACGAGATTCCTTTGCGTTTATTTATGTACGAACGCGATAATTAAACTGTCGGATTACGTTTGAATGGAATCAAAGCACGGTTCTTTCTTCTTCGTAACAAATCCTGCACAGCGATACGCGAACGTAATTGGATATCCGATATGTTTGTTGCTTCGTTAATACTATCAACGGTATAATTATGAATGTGGCCTTTTTTTCTGAGCCTGTCCCTTTGAACGATCGCGGTATCACCCTCGTCTAATTAAATCGTGCACGTCTCTCCCCCTGCATCTTGCTCCCTGTTAATTATGAAGAGTATGCAACATCCATCCAATAACGGTCTTCGATGTTTTTTTTTAATGTCCTTGTAACGATTTCATCCGTCGATGACTATTCCTTTAACCACTTTTTTGTTACAATTTTCATCTTTCACGATTGTAAGTGATCAGATCGGTTTTGCTATTTGCAATTGCATGATTTGCAAATGTGTCTTCTCTCTGAAATGATCATACACAATATGGCAGAATTTAATATTCTATAGTATTTTATGCATAGTCTTCTATGTAACACAATAGTACATATTGTGGAGAAAATATTAATAATGTAAGGAATAGTAGAAATGCAAACGTGAGATATTTTATACAAACATTCGAAACAGTTCATGAACTATTAATGTTTTTAACAATTCACGCTAATACTGTTTTCACGTAGAACGTTGCAAAGAATTTATGTGTGTACAAAAGATATGTACTCCGTTAAAAAAAATAATTTAAGTATTTTCTTATTGAATGCATGTACATAAGTACATACATCGTTGCAGTTGCGAAAAATGCATGAGTCTACAAACACGGATTTGTCATTTTTCTATTCTTGTATTGAGAAAATAATTACGTCTTATAACAGTTATACTGATCAACTTTCGAAAGTATTCCGAAACTGCACACTTTCCACAATGCATACTGAACTTGAAATTAAAAATGAAGTTGAAAAATAGATAAATAAAGATTATGTACATTAATACGTGAATTATGAAGTAATTTGGTAGTTTCGTATTAATGTATAAACAATATACATACTGTTTATATATATACCTAAATAGTACATATAAGAATGTAATTACCGTACCTATTATCGTGTAAATACTGTAAATTAACATTTTGACTCGGTAAAAATCGACACAGATGTCAAGAAAAGCGGCTCGATGTATTTTGTAACTTAACGGTGAAGTAGAAAGTAATTTAACAGCAAAAAGTTCGATAGTTTCAGTATGAACGTCTACTTGTGACGCTTGGCCAATGCTGACCCAAATCATTTAAAAACATGCAAACCGTAGTTACAGCTGAATCGTAATTAGACATTTAAATTTCTAAACGAGTCTTTTACAAGTCGCGAAGCTGCGACCAAATCGAAGGAGTCGGACCAAACCGAAGCAGGAAAAAATTCGCAACGGAACATATTCAACCCAGTCACGCTGATTTCGATGAAACTTATGTAAGATACAGATTCCAAAAGAATATTTGACACGTATTTTTGTTTATCGGTTATCGTATCTTTGAACAAAAATAATATATACAATTGATCACGATAATGGTTCAATACTATTAAATAAAGAAGCGCGTAAAGCATACTTAAGTGCTCCTTGCACCAGGAACATTTAACACTAAACCTATTGGCGTATAATGCACGCATATTTTGAAAGTAAAAATGAAGTTGAAGAATAGATAAACGAACCATAAAATACGAATTAATGTACATGTTAATTCCTTATTTTGATGAAAATCAATACGAATTTCAAAAAAGTCACCGGACATAGTTTGTAACTTAAAATTGGAAACTTGTTAAGGGTATTTAAAGGGCATTTTGACCGCTTTGGTAGGTTTAGTGTTAAGAATTATCACATTATTGCAATGCAAATACTTCGTGTTAGCTTTGTGAAGCAGAATTCCACTCAATTTTCGAACTCATAAAAGCACTGTCCAAATTGATGATATACTTGGCCAAAACAAGAATACTTTTCATATAAACGTGTGACAACAAATTGTGAATATATGTATATAATATGAATTGTTTAACTGTGAAGAACGAAAAATTCGGCGGACACGTATTTTCTATTTTTGACCATAGTTCACGTACACAAAAGTGCTTGAAAAAAATTAATGTTTAATTTTCTTGAAGCATATTTTCTTTTCAAACAAAAAAGTATAATAAAATATATTATATATAAATATATATTATATAAGATATGTAAGATGTATTGTATATGTATATAACATATATATTTTATATATGTTTAACAAGAAAAATTGCAGAAAAGAGCAAAATTCTTTAAATGTTATCTAAACAAATGATATTTTTCCCAATATTTCCATTTGGATTCGTCTTATAAAAACACACAAATTAAAAAAAAGTATGGTGCTACATCTTCTTGTTGCCAAGATATTCAAAAAAACATTCAAAATATTTTTTTGAAAACTATATCTTAAAATAAGTTTCATCGAAATCCATGTGTCCAGGTTGGATATATTCCTGTTTCAAAAATGGGTTTCGAATTATCGCTTTTCGAAACGCTAGATGTCCGACGAAATCGCGAAAATCGAGAATCTAATTCGCGTCTATCTCGCTCGATTCATAGTTTTCCATCCTCCTGGTTACCGACTCGTCGAAGTTTCACGTTTCTTCGCGACACAGAATCCCGTTCGTTTTACGAAAGGGTTGCGGAGGAAAGGGCGAGCAGCCGTGGGGGTTTCGGACAGGGCCGACTTAGAAAAGAATCACGCCCAGAATGGACAAGAAGAGAAAGAAAAAAGGGTAGAAAAAAAGAAACGAATCGAGAGAGGAAACACGGAGGAACGGAATCCAGGAATATTCGGTAAGGTCGAACCGAGGCGGGCATACATGCACGGGTTACGGGCGAAGAGCAAAACGAGACTCGAATCGCGGCAAAGAAATATCGTCGGTCAACGGAGAAAATCCGTATCCTGGCAGTAACGACCAGGATGGACGAACGGGACCGAGGAGAAGGCGGCTAGCGAGTCGGATAGAAAGAAATCGAACGGGACAAAGGGAGAAGGAAGGAACAGCCGAGTAGTTCGATGGAACGAGATAGAGAGAAATGGACAGAAAGAAAGAAAACGCGGGGCTTGAGAGCACGGGGGGGCGTGAGGGGGGACAGGGAAAGGTACCCTTAGCTGGTTTCCCTCAGGAGATTTTATAATGGCATCCAGTTATTACCGCAGGACCTCGGGCCACGAACGCGATACGATTCTCCGACAAGGGACGAAGGCCGATTTAACAAGTGGTCAAATATACGGGCCGCACGAGTGGTCTGAGCATCCTCGCTAGAAAACGCGAACAACGATAGTAATGATAACGATCATCGTTAAATGATAGATCAACGTGGATACGATGCGCTCCAGTGAAACGCGCTCTTCCTTTGGATCGGGATACGTTATGTACGTGAACTCGTATGTCTCCAAATTCGAGGATTTCTGTATTTTTCAAACTTCTGAAACTCTTCGTGGATGTTTGCAATTACCAAGCTTCAAATTTTTCGAATTCTCAAATTTCGAAAACATTGAATTCTTAAATTTCGAAATTATCGAATTCTCAAATCTCGTAATCATCGAATTCTTACATCTCGAAATCATCGAATTCTCATATCTCGAAATTATCAAGTTCTTAAATCTCGAAATTATCGAGTTCGTAAATTTCGAAATTATCGAATTCTTATATCTCGAAATTATCGAGTTTTTAAATCTCGAAATTATAGAATTCTTAAATTTTAAATTATCAAATTCTCAAATTTCGAAAGCGTCTAATTCTCAGGTTTAGGGGTACACGAATTTACAACATCAAGAGCTATCAAATTATTGGATCATTAAATTTTTGGATTCTTACATTCTTGGATTCTTAAATCCTGGGATCCTTAAATTCTTGGACTATCAAATTCTAGGATCCTCAAATTTCTAGACCTCCATATTTGTCTAGACCCCACATTACAAAATCCAATAATCCCAAAGTTCCACATTGGAAGTCCCCTAATTCCTAGATCCCTGTGTCCTTAGTTGAAAATCCCTAGATCGACAGATCTAATGAAACGCCGATAAAACCATCGAATTCTCAGATTTAGAGATATTCTAATTTTCAACTTCAAGGACTATGCAATTATTGGACTCTTAAATTCTTGAATCCTTAAATTCGTGGATCCTTAAATCCTTGTATCCCTAAATTCTTGTGCCATCAAATTTCTAGACCTCTACGTTTCTCTAAACCCTACATTGCAAACTCCAATAATCTCAATGTCCCACATTCGAAAATCCCCTAATTCCTAGATCCCTACGTCCTTAGTTGAAAGTCCCCAGATCGACACACCCAACAAATCGCCGATAAAACCTAATAAATTCATCTAATGAAACTGTGATAGAATCTAAACAAACAAAACTGATGGGACACCGTAATATTTTGATCGTATAGACAACGCATGGTGGCGCGGACGAAACAAAAGGGGTTATAAAGCGAAAAAATCGCACGGGGGATGAAAAGAAATGCAGAGTTAACGTGGGGACGCGATTCCGCCCAATTTATAGCCGGCCGGATTAAACGGTAATCCCCTGGTGCGGTGCCGCGTAATAATGATTCGAGTGAAAATATAACGAATATACCAGCTGGCCGAAAATGTCTAAATTAGAGCGAACTCGGCTGATCCGCGAACGAGTCGATCAGAACGCGGCTTTCAGCCAAATCGAACGGATTTTCTCGATACCCATACCATTCTCGCCCGTTTATGGCTCACGGCGGAAACGCTGGATCGAACATCTGGTCACTCGCATAATTGTGTTCCCGATCTACGCGCCGACACTATCCTGCTCTACCGATTTCTTAACCCTTTGCACTCGAAGGTATTTTTACCGGTAGCAGATAGCAACTTGAAAACTTTTTGTTTGAACGTTTTCATGAATTATTAACCTTTAAAACTCGAAAGCATTTTTACTATTGAAAATAGCATGTTGAGAATTGTCTAGTTCAAAGGTTTCATGAATTTTTTTGAAATTATTAATTTTCATTATAGACCGTCAATATTATATGTTTCACTATGTTCGAACATCGGGTGTATTATATTATAAATTTAGTTAAGAGTTAAGCAACACTATAGATTTAGTTAAAAAGTATCTATTCCAAATTGCTGTATTAAACGTGGTGAGCGGGAGTCACCTTTCGAGTGCAAAGGGTTAATATTGTCGTGGAGCAATTTAACCCCTTGTCCTGCTATATCCCGTCACACTCGTGACGCACATTGTACAGTTCGAATATGATAAACCAGTCTCGTGTTTTCACTTTAGTTAAATTTTGGGTTCAATTGTAATTGCAATCTGCATAATCAAGGATCGCTAAATTGTAAAATGTACCTAATATTTTAACTTTTTTCAGTAGCGTTTACGTTGCAGTAATAATTAAGTAACTGCAAATGATGAACCTAGGAAATTGTAGGTTAAGGGGTTAACTGCTGGATCTTTGAATTATCGGTCAGACATGCTCGCGTTATAATTCGAGAGTGAATCTGAAACGTCATTCAGATATGCACATTCATATGACAGTAATCTATATTTTTCTTGTCTGAAATAATTTATATTTTCTTTGTCTAAAGTAGTTTATACTTTTCTTGTCTAAAGCAATTTATATTTTTCTTGTCTAAAATAATTTATATTTTTCTTATCTAAAGTAATTTATTTTTGTCCTCCTTGGTTATATTTTTATTATTTCTTGAACATCATTGTTGGTTTGGCTATTATGGCAATTGGACTAAAGATCAAGACAGTGCGCTGCATAAATGTATCAACCCCTTATATTTTTAATATTTGAGCTATTAGTAGAAAATTATGGTCACTATTCTTTAAATACATACAAAGAATGAATTGTGTATTTTATGTTAAAATAAATTTATATATTCATGTAAATATTAAGCTGGGTCACTTAAAACCTGATTTTCGGGCCGTTTTATATACAAACGACCCCTGTATATCCATGTATATACCATCCTTGTATATTCTCTTTATGTTAGCAACAGTCGAGCTTTGAAAGTCAACGAATTCATTATGCCATCTTCACTTGTTTCATTGTACCAAATTCTGTTTATATAATTTGTCTTAAAAACTATTGACTATAATTTTCAATCAAAGACTCGGATTAATGAAAACAAATGGGGTTGGTACATTTAAGTATTAATATCATCATAAACGCGTTACAATTTTCTGTTAAACGTTGCATATTTTTCATTCTCGTTGGACTTTTCATATACCGTTCATAATTTCTTCGTACGAGAGGTTCTCTATTATTCATACACCCACGGTATTCGCTTAGGTGTTACGAAGATGATTGAACGACGACACTCGTACGTTCTCAGCTCGCCTTATTAAATCGTGGAATTTACGGTGTCGAGGTTTCCAATCGAAGGAAGTAATTATCGCCACCATTTGTTCCAGGGTAATTGTATTTATCGCCCGTGAAACCGAAACGTTATGATCGTGAATAGTCCAACCGATTCTTCGAAGCGAGTGAAAAGATTTCTTCCGAACGGCACACGCGAGTGCCGGGAGTTAAAGCCCGTTTCTCTCGATCCTCTCCCGGGCATAAAGAAGTTAATTATCGCGACGTTTAATTATGTATTTATTTTTAGCGTCCTTTGTCGAGGCACGAGTCCTTTACCGAGAAAAGAGTTACGCCGATTCTCGGTAACCCTTCCCCCATCGTCCATTGCTAGCTGACTGCTAATGAATTTTCACCTTTTTTCGCCTTATTTGCTCATTAGTGCCTTACCCTCGCCTCGTTCTTCTCCCTTCCACCTTCCACCTCCCGTCTTCCTCCCCCGTCTCGGTTAATCCCGCGTGCAACCAGCTCTTTTCTGCGTTCGTGCACGAGGACGGAATCCATGTTCCGACAGATTTTTATGATAAATGGAATAGTTCGCGATCTGTGCGTGCCGGAATACTTTCCGGTCGCGTTACCACCTCCTTACATATCGATACGCGGATCCATTGTATTACCGACGAATCTACATAGAAATTTACAACTTGGATTTGTTGAAAACCATTTGTGTCATCTTTGAGGGATTAACCCTTTGCACTCGAAATGTGACACATGCTCACCACTTTGTTTAATACAGCAATTTGGAATAGAATTTTTGTAACTAGATCTAGAGTGTTGCACATTTGATGTATAACATAATGAAGCAGCTAATGTGGCAATTATTAATGAAGAGATAATACCTTCGAAAGATTTCATCAAAATTTTCAACCAAAAAGTTTTAGAGTTGTTATCTGCTACCGGTAAAAATACCTCTGAGTGCAAAGGGTTAATAACCCCTTGCGGTAGAGGACTTCTTCAGAATCCCTTAAAAATTTTCTCAGTTCTCCCAAGATTCCTCAGGATTTATCTAGAATTCGCTCATTTCTTTCTAAAATTCCCGATCACTGCCTCGAAGTCCCAAGGTCGCTTAGGATTCCCTGAAATCACTCTAGGATTCCTTAGGAGCTATAAAAGATCGCCAATATCTCAGAATCTCCATATGTGATTTCTCAGTGTTCCATACAATTTACCATCTTTCTATGATTGCATAGAATTCTTTTCCGCCTCCGGAGGCAGGTTGGAATACATTTTGTATAAAGCGACATCTATTCTTTTGTATGAACGGTGTGTGCAGCGTTAAACTTATGTTAATTGTATGACATTCTGTATGTAACGTTAAATATATGTTAATTGTATGATATTCTGTGTGTAACGTTAAATATACGTTAATTGTATGATATTCTGTATGCAGCGTTAAGTATATGTTAATTGCAAAATATTCTGTATCTAGCGTTAAGTATATGTTAATTGTAAAATACTTGTTTTATGCAAATTCATAGTTTATTAAAGAAGCAATGAGGCAGCGTAAAAACGTATCACAACAGTAACAACGAAGCGCATTCAAGAAAGGAAATATAATATTCAATAGTGGTATAGTTAAAGAAATTATATTACAAGCGACATTCGACCTAGTGAATAGAAACTGCTGCTTGTACGACGATATTCGACTGCGGAGGGTTAATCAATAACCTTGAAAGGGGCAAAGAAAACTGGAGGCGTGTACAGTGTCCCCATTCTTAATTTTGATATTTGAGAAGATTTGTCATACTCAAGAATAAATACAAGATTCGTCATACGTGAGAATACGTGTAAAGCTTGCCATAATTAAGAATATGTAAGAACAAGATATGCCATTAATAAGGGTACATACCACTCATACACAAGGATAAATACAATATTTGCCATACATAAGAATATATTTACAAAATTTGTCATATGTGAGAATACATATAAAACTTGGTATATATAAGCATACATATGTAGTCACAAAACGTATTATAAACGATATATATATATACACACCTCTCATATAAGATTTGAGATTTGTCATATGCAATACTACGTACTTATAAAGCTCACCATACATAAGTATAGATACCAGATGTGCCATAAACAAAAGTACATACTTACCTCTCATACACAAGAATAACTACAAGATTCGCTATACACAAGAACAGATTTGAAATTTGTCATATGCAAGAGTACGTATAAAGCTCGCCATACAAAAGCATAGATATAAGGTGTACCATAAACCAGAGTACATACCTCTCGTACACAAGAATAGACATAATATTTGCCATATACAATAGATACGAGATTTGTCATACGTGAAGGTACACATAGAAATTGGCATAAACAAGTATAGGTGCAAGATGTGCCATAGAGAAGAGTACATACACACAAGATTTGCAGAGGGACGGACACAGACTCGACGATGTCAGAATTAGGCAAGGAGGACGTAAATCCAGTTAATGTTTGCGGGTTGGATAGAGAAATTATTAGCGGGGACGGAATAAGTTTAACGGGGGGATCGTTATCGGGGGTTCCAAGAGTCGGACAGAGGCAAGAATGGCCGCAAGTATCCCGACAAAGGGCCGCGTCAGAGAGCGAGGAATTCAGGAAGGCATTACGAGCGTTTTCACGCATCTCCGCGTAGAGGAGAGGCCCCGCCAGTGGAATTATTAATTAAGCACACTAATTAAGCGCGTTCATCGCGCTCGCCCGGAGGGGTCAGCCAGTGAGCGCGCGATAGACCGAGAGAGCGACGAGAAGCGAGACGGCGAGCTTGCGAAGGCAACACGCGATTTCAAACGCGATCGATAATAAATTACCTTTCAGCTAGAAACGCTGCGCCACCTTCGCTCTACCTCCTTTCTCGCTGCTTTCATTTGCCCATTACAAGTTGTTGTTTCTAACCGTTCGTTACGGGCACAAAGATTCGCGTGTGTGGGTCACGCGAGAAAGCGTAATTGCGCCTGTGTGGTGGCGCGGGAGGATTAGAATGGCGGGCGAAAAACGGTCGAGCCAATATTCGCTGTTAGATTATTGTTGACGCTCGTGATTGAAATAAATTCGTTTGAGCCTTGTTGTGTATTGCACGTGGTATGCCGACTAACTTTTTATATTATCTATAATTAATACTCGAAGGACCGCCCCAATACTTGGAGACTGTACAAAACTATCTATGTTTCTAAACTATGATTCTATTCTATGCTGGTCTATACAAGTTGTTCTATACTATTTGAGCCTACGTGATCTATACTTCTGTGGGGACGTGAACGGGGAGTAGGTAATCAATGTACAAGGAATGCGGAGGATACTTTTATTCACGCGTTTGATGCAAACGCTCGTGATCGAATCATCGCAAAACAATTGCGTTTTTAGCCGCTCGGGAGAGAGCACCCCCGGACCCCGCACTCCGTTCTCCCAACTTCTCCTGTCGAGGCCTGTGCAACCTCCAGACGAAACATCCGAATATCGCTCGCCAATTATTGTTCGCGAAAATATAAAATTTCTCGTGCCTCGTTTTGTCCCCTACACTTCTAAACTATTCGATTTATTCTCATCTATATCTATGTGATCTATTCAATGTCACCTCGGCCGGGTAGACTTGACGCGGCTGAATCGTTCTAATTGGCTATGCTAATTATACAAAATTGTGGAAGGGAAGCAAGGTTTACACCCTACTCGGACCTCTTCACTCACAAATATTACAAGTTTTGCTTCTGGAGCGTGGCAGGTAATAAAGGTCAAGAAGCGCGCTGAGCTTGACTAAGCATGGTAGAAGTAACGGGCTCGAAATGTAAAAATATTAATCTGGCGACCAAATGCGAAGAATAACTAGAAAAACTATAGGGACTCGCGGGTCTTTATGGCTTCATAGATACAAACATTCCTAGGTCGAAACATCAATTAGATCTTAGCATCCCTTTATTCCATTATATTTAGAACACGATCCATAGATCTAAATATGTACCCTGCGATCTGAACATCCCTAGATCCCAATATCTTTAGATTGCAATATCCCTAAATTGCAATGTACATAGATTCCGACACCACTGAATTCCAATATCTCCAGATTGTAATATCTTTAGATCGCAGTGTCTCTAGATACAAATATCTCTAGATGCCAATATCTCTAAATTGCAATATCTCTGGAATCCAATATCTGTAGATACCATCATCACCAGATATTATCACTAGGTGCCAATATGCCCATATTTAAGCATCCCCAGCGATCCAATATCCTTCTCAACATCCCTATAGTCAAATACCTTTCAACCCTAACAGCTCTAGATGTCCTGTAACACCTCTAGCACCCTATTACTAGCTCCAAAATAATATCGATTTCTGTTCTCGCATACATACTAAGAAGAACAGTAAACCCAACCACAATCCTTAGCGAGCGAGAGGTAATTAAATTAGGCGCAATTAGATGTCTACAGCTCAAGGATCGCCATCTCGTTGAGCACACGTTCGTGAGTGGCGAATAATCGATCGTGCAGCTAATATTTCATGGATATTACGACGAAAGGTGTACGCGTACGGGTCAGATAAGCCAGTTAAAATCGAAGTCGGACAACCGGGGTTGTTCCCTCGTTAGAGGCGAAAGCATAGCACGGTCGCGTAATAAATGCATGGGATTAACGAGGAATAAATAACGAGAGACTGTTAATAATGTCGTATACCCTCTGTAAAGGCCCCATCCACCTCCTCGTTTCGCGTTTCCCTGGTCGGCCGTTCTCCGGCCGCCTCCTCTGCCGCCTCTTTCTCCCGGCGACTCTTTTCTTCGTCCGGCAACGCTGCTCCCTCGGTTTCTCGTTAGAGCAGTATGTCCGGGAACCGGAGGAATCGGGGGAGCATACGCGACGCGGCTCCCCGCGAGTCAGGAAACTTTCGAGAATCATTAAAAACGCATCTTCGACCCGTACGCTCCGCGATCGGCCGCTTAACGAGGCCGTTACGTTTCGTGGAACGAGCTTCGTTACTTTCAGCGTTCCTGCCGTGCTCTGTCCCTCTATTTCTCTCTCTGCTCCGTCCGTGCGATTCGCAAGAATACGGAGTCTGTTCGGAATCGGGAGCAACAGGGCAACGGGACGGGGGCGGGCGATTGATATCGTTGCGGGGAAAAAAACGTTGTAGCGTCCCGACACCGTGATTCTTCGTCGAATTTCCTGTGGTCGTAAATCCCGTTACAGTTTCGTGCCTTCGTCGAAACGCTGACTCTCGATAGGAGTCTCGCGATTTTATGTGATTTTATTGGGGGACTTTAACACCTTGCGGCCGTGCGGTGACTCTCAGTCGCCATTTGATTCGGTGCAACAATTTTTCATAAATAACTTTTAACTGCATTTGTACTATTATGCGTGTGATGTTTGTTGCAGCGCATTAAGACTCATAAAGCCATTGGGCTTATTTTTAACTTCAGAAAATTCATGAATAGTAAACGCCGAGCAAAGCATGACCGAGCTGAGCCGAACTGAACCGGGCCGAACCGAACCGACCCGAGCCAAGCCGAACCAAACCGAAGCTAACTCAGTGAGTCGAACTGAACCGAGTAGAACTCAACTCACCCGAGCCAAGCAAAGCGTAACTGAGCTGAGCCGAACCGAGCCGAACCGAGCCGAACCAAGCCGAACTGAGCCGAACTAAACCGGACCGAACCGGACCGAACCGAGCCAAACTGAACCTAACTGAGTGAGTCGAACTGAACCGAGTAGAATTTAACCGACCCAAGCCGAGCAAAGTGTTGTAGTTGATGGTGGTGAAATTCTGTGCGTCAAAGGGTTAACTAATAGTCGATAAGCGCGTTTTGCGCTTATTCTCCGTTTCTCTATGATTGCAGCAAATTTTCTCTATAATTGAATAGAATTCTCTACAATCTTAAAACTTCACCATAATTTCCCCAGGATTTCGTACAAATTTCCTCTAACTTGTCTAGGACCTCCGACGACATGTCCATAATTTCTCAAAATCTCTTCAGACGGTAGGAAGCGTACGTTACACGCGAGTGTAGTACATCGTATCTAAATATGCACATAAACGTGCAACCGTTTCGTGGAAATGACACTCGATAGCCGAGAAAAGACGAAGATACTCGGAACGTGCATGATCGAAGGGCGCAATAAATGGAAACGCGAACGGAGAATAGCTAATGCAATAATCTTTACGGAGACCAGGGGTCGTTCACCGTGACGGGAGTTCGCATTTAGTGGTCGATACGTTTACGGATCGCGTTGTATCTGGCTGGAAAGAAGGCGAACCACGAGCCAATAGCCCAGACGCGGACACGTCGGGACGCCACGGCGAACAAAGTGTTCGTTTCGGGAAGACATCGCGGCTGGAATTCTGCCACGGAACATTAACCAAGCAGCCGGCATAACAGAGTAACGTCGTAACGTTCCGGCGTGGCATGCTAGGCGCATAATGTGACGTAACGTGATATAATGCGACGGGACCGTCCGTATTCGGGTTGTTGCGCGGAACGGAGAAACACCCGGAGCCAGATACCACGTGGATGGTCGACGTTTGCGGAGGAAACGACGCGGGGATTGTTCAGAGTTGCATGATTCCTACTATATATTATCTGAGGTCAGTTAAACTTCTTTAAAACAGGCTGAAGGGGCTTTAGAAAAGACCAAACCTTCTTGAGGATCTGGACACTAGTCCGAAGTTTCTCATAGTTAAATAATCAGTTTATGGACCCTCGTAAATGTATCGAGTATTTCAGACCATTCTAAAGAACCTTGCTGAAGGCTGGAGGTTAAAATATCCTTTCATGAAGAGGTTTCTTTCTGTGCCCTGAACCGTGTACCCCCTGTGGTGCTAATGTTTACAAGAACCCGCGTCAATCCGACGGGCACTTATGGTCAAGCACTTAGCAACCACGCTCGTGCAGTTTGTCTCACGACCGAGATTCGTGGAAAGACACGTATCAATCAAGTACTTGGGTCATGGGACCCAATAAGTGACAATACACGCTTTCGACTATCGAAATGGAAAAAGGGTCTCGCGATTCTATTTGGACAACCTTGTCACCAATCGGTGTTTTGCCTAATTATATTCTGACTCTGATTGGTCCTCCTTGGGATAGATCTCCATGATTCGCCCAACCCTCCAAAGCTCCTGTTGGATTTTCCTTGGAGAATCGAGGAGTCTTGTCAAGCTCATCTTGGTCATCACACCAATCTTCTTTTACAACGTTGAGTTTATTAGCTAATCTCACGTCCTACCTTCCACTTTGCCGGGTTTAACCTTTGGAGGTACCTTACTTCCTACCTTCCTCTTTGCCGGGGAAAAACCCACTGAGGAATTTTACTTCCTGCCAAAGATCTCTTGGCCGGGTCTAACCCACTGAGACCTCATTTTATATACACCGATTCCTTTTCGCAGGCCATCTCCACTGAAGAATCATCTATGGTGTCAGCTTTCTCTTCGCCGGATCTAACCCACTGAGGTCGCATTTTACATTATCGATTACCTCTTCGCCGGGCCATGCCCACTGAGGAAGCAAGTCACATGACGAGGTTCTCTTCGCCAGGATTTCCCAGTGATACCTTGCTTTATATACACCGATTCCTCTTCGCAGGCCATGTCCACTGAGGAATCATCTAAGGTGTCAGCTTCCTCATCGCCGGGTTTAACCCACTGATGCCATATTTTACAATATCAATTACCTCCTCGTTGGGCCATTCCCACTGAGGAATCATTAAGGTTCTCTTCGTCGGGTCTAACCCACTGAGACCTCACATTACCTCAAAGAGTTCTCTTCGCCGGGCCATGCCCGCTGAGAAGACATCATACCTGACAATTTCCTTTTCGCCGGGCTATGCTCACTGAGGAAATTCACTTCCTATTCCAACCTAATATCCCACCATTGGAGACGCGTTGGAATCATGGGACGAAGATTTACAACCTTCGTTGTCCTGACCGTCCGCCGGAAAGGATTCACCACGACCATTGTTGACAAAACAGGGATCATACGCTCGACGAGCAATTCCCCATGGTTAAAGGGTCAAAGAGATCGCGCGGCAGCTTGACACGATGGCGGTGTCGGTTTTTCAGCCCTTCGCGTTTCGCCGGTTACGAAACCGTGGTCCCTCTCTGTTTTTACGTTTTACCGCCGAATCCGCGCTATTTCTACGGGTTTTCCGATGCGAGATCTCGTTTTGCGTACGAACGGAACAGAGAATTGTTTCCCGGTAAACTTTTGGGCTGATTTTTTAAATGCTGCAACGGATACTCTGTATTAATCTGTTCAGAAGCAATATTTTTAACTCACCAAGTGATTTCATATTTCGCTCGTTTTTAATCTGCGTCGGCTGTGTAAACACGTTTCGAAAGAATTTGATGTAATGTTTCATGTCGAGACGTCGTGTTATGTTCAATATTTTGCATCGAGATACATTAACATGCGATATTATAAATGCATTATAGCGTATAAAATATTGAATATTCACATATAAATATTGTATAAATATATAAATACAAACGTACATTATATTGAGTAAAATTATGACAATATATTCAATAAACTGATTACAATAAAATAAAGTTATTACAACATATTCAGTTGTATATATTTGTATATATTCAATAAAATTTTATACATTAATAGTATGTGATAACATACTGTATAACACATTATAATATATACATGTACATATATAATGGACACACGGCCACTTTTATTACTTATTAAATATGCAAAGAAATAACATTTACACACCTCGTATATAAAAATCAATCACATACAAGACAGGAAAAAAATTTCAGTTAATCTGACTCTCGTGTACAGAACTATTCTTTTTATCCTAAATGTTATCTTCTTATCTACATCCTAACAAATTTAAATAAATTTGCTCATCATATATTGCTATGAACTTTGAAAATTAAAAAGAAGCTAAATAGTACCACCAAATATAAATTAAGTGATAATCCGTGGTGAACACGTAGTATAAATCGGTGCAACGTTGAAGAGCTATATTTTTCCTATCACTTCCTCTCTAACAATTGCTAGAACCCCCAGAGAACCACCCTAACCCGAACTCCTTGGTGGAAGTGCGGAAATACGCGGTGATAACGCGTGTACGCGACAGGGGTGGCGTAGTGTACCTGCATAGGACGGGCAGTATAGTTGGCAGAGGGGTTGGACGCTCGGGGGTTGTCAAGAACAGAGGGGAGAGTGTTGCGTACACGTTTTCCTTCGCGGTGAAGATTAAACACGTACTTACAACTAGCTTGATACTAGTGGACTGTATTTAATGATGAGCGAGTGAACTTGGAGGAAATTTGGTGATGTGTTTATTCAAGGCTCGCTGATATCTAATGTTAACTATTGATTGACAATCTATCGAGTATATTAAATTTAGTTGAATTCTTGTTGAAATCTTGTTAAATTCTGTTCTTAGCTTTCTGGATATGCGTATTTAAGAACTTTTGAGTAGGCGTTTACAAAGTTGGGCACGTTCGCCATTGGTGGTTGCAAGTGTCTTTTTCCAAAAGTAGTGTGGTGATATCCTAACTGAGCGGGGATCTTCACTCTTCGTCCACGGTAATTGACGTACCGTTATACCCCGAGTGTCCCCTGGAAAGTGTTCAAATTTTGACCCTAGTAAGTAATAAATCCAAGGATTGCCACGACTTCTACCCAACATGTGAAAACTATAAAATTTAAGACCATGTTCAAACTGGTCAATTCCAGAAAAAGCTAATAAGACTATATTGACTAATTGTAAGTATCGGTTCTTTGGACATTATCGCTGCTACGCTAGAAACTGTTAAAAACATAAATTTACAAAATGCTACGGAGGGTGTGCTACGCGACAGAGAGGAAGGTCGGCAATCCATATAAGTATGCAGATCCGAGATTCGCAGGCGGTCGGCTTCGATTCCCGGCTCGAAGTTATTATCACATATATTAGACAACTGACCCCCGACCACCCCTTTCCTGACCTTACGTATCGCTATACCGGCTCCCACCCCCACCCCCAGCCGCCACCGTTTCAACCCGTGGCAGATACAATATCGCGCCGGCTGAACCGCGCACGGTTATGGTAAGAACCCTTTATTGTTTTATATTGTTTCCACGCTGCCTTTATTATATGACCCGGGCCGGTTCCGCCGGGAGAATCGAAATAAAATTGCCGCCAATGCGAGCCGGCATTGTACGAAGGATTAGGGGTCGAGGTTCCTAGGATATCTGGAGCAAGGAACGGATCCTTTATGGACCGTCCGTGTTTGCGCGCGAGAGCGGAAGGATTCAAGGGTAAATGATAATTCACCTAGGGGCGGGATTATGAGCGAGTGACTCCGCTTCGACGGCGTCCCGATTCTGATCGTGTTTTGCTCGTTCACCGCGTTCATCGGTCGTCCTGTTATTACTCTAGGTGGGATTTTAGATATTTCTTAGTTTCGAATGTTGGAACTATGGATACTTGTGATTTTTTAATGAGGGATCCTTGGAAACTTGTTATTTTTGAGTGTTGGACCTATGGACATTTGTGATTTCAAATGTTGGAATTATGGATTTTTGTGATTTTTAAATGTTTGAACTATAGATACTTGTGATTTTTTTAATGATGTAACCTTGGAAATTTGTTATTTTTAAATGTTGGAGCCTTGTAAATTTCTAATTTTTTAATGATGGAGCTTTGGAAATTTGTTATTTTTAAGTGTTGAATGTTTGGAAATTTGTGATTTTTTAAATATTGGAACTATGGATATTTGTTATTTTTAAATGTTGGAAATTTTGAAATTTAATTCTTTCCAATTACGGAGTTTTAGAATTTTAGAAGATTGGTACCTTGAGATTTTTGAGTTTTAAGAATTTTGGGAATTCTAAGATTTTTTATTTGCAGAACATTGGAGTGTCGCAATTTTAAAGTGTTGGCACTTGTGTAATAATAATTGTATAACAACAAGTTAAAGAATTAAGAAATTTCGTGATACTGCGATTTATGAGCTTACGAATGTTTAAATTCTTGAACATTCGAGATTCGAATTTTGTCAACTTAAGACATCGACGTTTTTGAGTTACATAATTATAGTTGTATGTTTACGTAATTGACTTATACAACCATAGTTATACTTACGTCGCTATATATCTGCGAACAAATGCATTCATCAAAACTTGTCATTATCAAAATTGATTCCGCGTTCGTAAAAATTCGAAAATCTCTAGTTAGTTGATAATCCACGTGGTCGTCCGATGTATTAGGGTGTTTTATCTCGGCAAATATTCGACGGAAACGCGAAGTAAATTATAAAGGTGGGCGTTAAAAATGTATACTCATTAACGCGGTTCTATTTATCGTGACACATGCAAAAGCTGTAACGTTAAATGGCGACGATGTAGCGAGACGAAATTGACGATAACACCGGTACGATGTCGCCCCCGTTGTTTGCTTGATGCGCAGCCATAACGTAACGCGAATCACCCGAAGTGGTTCCTCGAAAAATGACAATGATTATCGAACATTTTAATTACAATATTTACACGCCTATCAACGAGGACAAAGCTGTTTGTCCGCGGCACGTTTGTCGGAACGAACGGACGATTACGCGTCTATTATCGCTTGCTCGATGCGGACGGTCGTTGATGCTCGACGTTTTGGTATTCACGCGGTTATTTCGAGTATATAGTTGTTAATGGTATAAAATTACAAATAAAACGCAATAGCGGAAAAAAAACCGTGACGATGAAATCAATAGCAATGTCGTACACGCGTTAAAAAAACGACATATGTATATAGGTGACGTATGCTTGTAGTTTTGTAAACGAACGACGAATCGTTCCTGTATTTGTAAAGAGGTTGTGTATCAAACAATGTTAATAAAATGAAGAGACTCGAAGGAATGATCACACGTTGTGTACGTATTACGAGACATTCGACTTCGATCTTCAGAATTTCTACTTTTGATACTTTTCATTTTTAATAAAAGAAAGAAGTCGCTCGGTTATTCGTTCTGATAAACAGTTTGCATTTTAATACTTAATGGACGGGTCGAATCTGCTCTGCACCTCTCGACTTCCGGGCATTTTTTGGGAGTATTAAATCAACATGCTTGTATGGTTTTAAAACGTTGTAGTCTGACAAATCAACATCATTTCTTATAATATTTAATATTCAATATTTATTTGAAGATTCTACCCATTGTGTGGAAAGACTATCAAAAAAATATTTGATAGTCCGCGTAGAAATTTATCCAGCTTCCTGTAGATTCGCGTAATTATCGGGGTTGAAAACGCATCTTTGAACGCATACAATCGTACTGGAGAGAGTATCTCGCTCGTCACGCGTAGATTTAGAAGGTGGAATGTTGGTTTCGACCGCGAACAACGCTCTCGCAATCTCGTATAATTTACGGCCATACAGAGTCGATTCAAGTAAATCAAACGTTATTAGAACAAAGCCAACGTGATTCGGCTTTCCGTTGAATATTAACAAACCATCGGATTAAGCATCAAAATGCTGCGCGAGTATGTTTGAT
Source organism: Coelioxys conoideus (assembly GCA_947623535.1). NCBI lineage: Eukaryota > Metazoa > Arthropoda > Insecta > Hymenoptera > Megachilidae > Coelioxys > Coelioxys conoideus. The sequence continues at coordinate 11,444,881 of OX392453.1, read as the reverse complement.
TAATTACTCGTTGATAATGCGCAATATCTCCGCGAACGTAAACTAATGTTACGAGATCGTCGTTGATTCAGCTACAACATATCTTAGCCTTCGGATCAATAGGATAACGATTTAATTTCACTTAGAATATTACCAGGGTCGATTTATCCTGGCTCATAATATTCCTGGATCCAACTAACCTTATGTTCGAATATTTCTACCCATTTTCTCTATTCCCGAATCTCTAGCTCCAAATTTCGAAATGTCCCCATGGGAGAATCTTCCAACATCTGAATGTCCATAAATTCGAAGATTCTTATTTTAGAATATTACTAGGTCTGGCTCATCCTGGCTCATAATATTCTCAGATCGAACTGGCCCTATCTATTTCGTCTTTTTTCAAACCTCTGGTTGTAAACTTCGAAATGTTCCAATAGTCGAACCGCCCTAGTTCAAAATGTCCCTAGAAATCCGAATCCAAATTCACATACAGATCCACATTCATATCCGGATGCACATATCCCCAAATTCGAAAAACGCTACATTTCAGTACCAAGTGCAACTATTCCAGGATCCGAATTTCGTTAGCTACCAAAATCACTAGATTCCTAGACCCTCGAATCTCTAACAATGACGATAACATACAGTTTGTTGCAAAGTAAATTTTTATGTTCATTTCCAACAATGTTTCGAAGTTCACTTACGATGCCGCTATTTTCCAAACACTTCCTGTTCAACCGCGCTTCTTAACACCTTGAGTGCCAGCCTAAAACAGTTTCAATTTCTTTCAGGAAGTCATTTTATTTTCGATAAATTCTATAGACAATTTTTATAATATTCAACCCCGGCTTATTCAATAAGCTTTAATATATTTACACAAATTTTGTATATTTTGTTATGTTAAATGTTTCAACTAAAATAGCAATAGATTTATGAATGAATTCACACGTCACCCGTATGTGGATTTCATGGCACTCAAAGTGTTAATATACCCGTGTGGCATGTTTGTGAGTATTTACCATTGTTATGTAACATGATTCATCTTAAATTAGTGATAGATTTATATATGTATTCATTCGTCACGCGTATGTGGGTGACATGGCGCTCAAAGTGTTAATATACCCGTGTACTATGTTTGTGAGCAGCGAGCGACGTATTCCCAACGTAGCCAATTACAGCAACGAAATAGCTAAATCGCTAAACGCGTTCGATGATATCGTAACGATCGAAAATATGAAAGTATCGTTTGCACAGCGACGAAGCCCGATCGAAGAAGAACACGGTTAGCGAGCAACAATGGCCAGCATTTCGCCGCGTCACCGTGCAATATCCAGCGAGGATATATCCAGATCGAGCTCGGACATCGATATCGATCGACGTTCCTGCGCGGATTATTATGTCCGTCGGTCGTGTCTTCCGAGAAATTGATACATCGTCGGGGCATAGCGATCGCGAAAGTATATATAGGGTGCGCCTGTACAATCCAGACAGAATTGATTTTGAATTTCCTGCTATATTAGTATTTAAACGAAGGTACTAATTGGATTGAAAGTTTGTTAAATATGCCAATGAGACTTTATTAACCTCAAAATGGCAGAGCTCGTCAAGCCAAGCATGAAATATAATTGATGAGTGGCGATTATAGAAAGCCTATGCACCGGTCAACATTATAAAATTCTTTGGGTACCCAAAATCGGCGATATACGACGTTGCAGGGAAATATGCAGCCTCGGAAGGGTTCAAGAAGGGTTCTTCATCTCCAACGAGAGAAGTTCATGTGAGGGAAAAAGGTTTTTGTTGTGGGCAAAACTAAATTTCCAGCAAGTGTCTACATTTTGAGCGTCATCTCGAGTCAGGGCGATATCGTGCCGCCGCACTTTTTCCAGAAAGGCGAAGGAAGTTTCTTTGGAGGTCTTGAAGATAATAAAGAAGCTATGGATGGAGACTGTGACCTCTGGAAGGCCGTACTTATTTCAACAAGGTGGCGTACCTGCTCACACGAGCAGGTCATGTTCAAAATTGGTTCTCCGTTGTTTTGGTCGAAGGATTTCTGGCTTCCTAACAGTCGCGATATGAACTCTGGACTAGTACGTGTGGGGCGTAATTGAGAAAATACTAAAAAGTGTAGGCACCCCAAGTGCATCGACTCCCTACGAGCTGCTATCGCGTTCACGGCCATAAAACGCGATCCATTGAAGTCAGCGTGTTCGCGCTTTTGGGCAAGAATCGAACAAGCGATAGATGCGTAGGGTGGCTATATAAAGTAGAAGTTCTCAGTAAGGGCCATTCAAACGAGATATAACAGCATTGTATTGAATTTTTGCATATTGTGGAAATAAACAAGTTTCTGCATAAAACTTCATCTGTCCGGGTTCTAACGGCGCACCCTGTATACGCCGGGTGTGGTGCCTTCGCGCTCTAAGCGAACCGAGCAGACCGACAATCTCGCGCCATTACGATCGCGAAACGATCGTTATCCGCGTGCACAAAGGGACCCAGACAGCGGTGCTCAGCCGAATGATCGATTTATCGAAGGGCAGTCCGTGATCGGTCGGCGCAACGCGCGATCACACTTTGCCGCAATTATGATCGGCACCGATAGTCGTGCGGGTCCCTTTTTCGGGCGCATGCTCGATCGACGATCGAACACCGATAATCGGCGAGTTCGGCCGGCCGCGCGAGCCCTCGTGTAATTTATATTTAAATAAGCCACGATCGAGACCGCAAGGTAAATACACGAGCAGGAGAGTGGTACGAGAGCGTGTGCGTACGATTTTCGCGCGGTATCGCGGATCCGCTCGATCGCGTTGCGGTTTGCGAGCGGAAGACGCGCCGATCACCGGGATACGGTGATCGATCGGGCCCACACGAGCACGAATCTCTTCGACGAGACGACCGGTATTTGCATAGAAATCGTTTCTTCGCCGTCTTAAAAATCGAACATGGCACCGCTTCGCGATGTTAACCGACTGTGTTACTGTGTTTAACTTTTCTGCTTCTGTGTCGTTATCCGATGATACTTGTCGCGATAGATTGATAGATACGTCGCAGTTTTAGGGATTGTGCTGTTCCAAGTCGAGTGTTTGATGAATGTTACAGTAGAAGTTAATGTGGGGAGGTAAGTCGATGGGTAGTGGAGGTTTGGAAAATTGGGGAACTGGAAATTTGAGAATTTTGTGGATTTGATGATTTTGGAATTTCAGGGTTTGAAGGTTTGAGAATTTGAAGATTTCAGAATCAGGGAACTTTGTGGTTTAGAGATTTGGCAACTTAAAAATGTGCGAATCTTGTGATTTAGTGATTACGGTGTTTAGATAGTTGGTAATTCGGAGATATCTGAATTGGGTAACTTTGTGATTTATAGATTTAGCAATTTGAAAATCAGGGAATTTGCAAATTTCAAAATTTGTCCATTTGATGATTTTTGAATTTTAGAGTTTGAAGGTTTGAGAATTTGGGGATTGAGAATCAGAGTACTTTGTGGTTTAGAGATTTGACAATTTAAAATCTCGTCATTTGGGGATTAGGGTATTTAGCTAGTTGGTAATTCGATGATTTCTGAATGGAGTAACAATGTGATTTGGCGATTTGGAGATTAGCGAATTTGGAAATTTGACAATTTGTGGATTTGATGATTTTCGAATTTTTAAATTTGAATATTTAAGAATACTGGGAGTTGAGAATTTGGCGATTTGTGAATTGGGCAATTTTAGAAATTTTGTGATTTAGGAATTTGGAAATGTAGCTAATTGGCAATTTAAATATCTGTGAATTTGGGAATTTTGTGATTTAAAGATTTGGGTATTTAAATACAGAAATTCTGCGATTTGCGAATTTAAGAATTCAGCTGGTTATTAATTTGGTAATTGAGAGATTTAAAAATTGACGAGTTGGTAATTTGGAGACACATGACTCTATTATTACAGAAATTTAGAGTTTGGAAACTTGTTAATGGTAATTTGGACACCTAATCGGGTTATTAAGAAAACTGTTCTAATTTATGAATTCTCCTGTACGGAAATTTGACAATGTTGATAAATAACCGTGTTAAGTTATGTAATAATTTTAGGTTTCGTGTATTTGTACATTTTCCAGATTTAACAATTTGCTAATCGCAAACTTCATTTCGGAAAATGAAAGCACTATTTATTAAGTTAATACGCCATAAGCGCAATTTTACAACGTGTTTTGTCCACGTTTCGAAATCCGCCGTTTAATCCGCAATAACCTAATGATATACCATAAAAAAATACTTTCCGGGCATTTATGATCTTGCATGAACGTGGGAAAACAGTCGTTAAGTTGTCCACACTTTTTCACCCGCTTTCTCTCGTGTTTATCCTCCCTTTCTCTCGTGCAATTTTCCATGCAATTAATCATAGTAGCAAACAAAAAGCACTCTCTCGCTAATGGCGCAGTAACAACCTAAACCTGTTTCGATGATTAAAACGCGTATTTCTATCCAACATCCACAGCCATCAAACTTTTCTTCCATCACTTTTTCGAGCACGTATGTATCTATTTAAAATTTCGTTGTCGTCCACGCGCTCACTCATTCACAATTTTCTAATCTATTTTGCAAGAACACGTTTGAAACAATTATTTACGTATCTTCTATTAAACTCGTTGAGTTCGTGAGTTTATCATAGCTCATTCAACCTCTTCGAAAATACTTGCACATGTGTAGACACTTATTGTTAGTTTGTCATCAATTTTATCAACCATACGTGGCTATTACCATGTGGATGTTATGTGGATATAATGTTGATAAAATGTAAATTTTATTTAGACAATATGTGAATAATATGTCGATAACATGTAGATCATAAGAGAATAATATGTAGATATTATGTGGACAATAAATGAATACTATGTGGATAATGTACATATGAATAACATGTGGATAATATACATATGGATATTATATGAGTAATATGTAGATATTATGAGGCCAATATATGAATACTATGTGGATAATGTACATACGAATAATATGAGAAAAATATACACATGAATAGTATGTGAGTAATGTGTGCATAATATGTGAATAACATGTGGACAATATGTAGATAATATGTGACTAATATGTGGATACCACTGCAAGTTATAAATTCTTGTAGAACATATTGATACAATTACAACACATTCAAAACGAGACCATTTCCTTGTCTAACCCCAAAAAATGATCTCCGAAGAGGTCAAAGCTCTCGAAGGATCACTCGTTCGAGTTTCCGGGCCCAAACTTCGCAGCGTAAGCGTAAATTTCATTTCACGGATCGTGATAACAACTAGAATGACGGACGGGAGAGTAAGAAGCGAGAGATTTCTTAAAAAGGCGACCTCGATTAAGGAATCAAGGATCAAGGAGCCGGCTGTTGGTTCCCCGTGGCCGGTAATCTGGTCGAGGTCAGGTCCGTTGTTCATCGTCGAAGCGGAGCTGGTTAATTCGCGATCCTGGGCCATCACTGAGGCCGCGTGACACGCTCCACAATGCCCCTCAGAATGTGACTCGAGCGTGGTGGTCGGTGTTCCGGCGGACTCGCAAAAAGTTAATTCATTTTCAGCGTTTTTACCCCGATACCAGTAATAGTAGTTTCATCAGGGGTTCTCAATCGTTCTGGTCGAGATACATGAAGCAATAGAAATTTGTTCTTTAGCCGGTTTGGGTGAGCATCGAGTAATTAAGTGTACTGTTCAACCTAAATCGGCCTTATCATAAAGTTATACTCCGAGTTCCCGTTGAACTTTACAACCGAACAACGAGCTAGGTTCAAGATATGTTTTATTAACGAGGGTTTTTCAATATCTCGAACATGTGTCCACCAGCGGCCAACTTGCCATCCCACCCAGGAATTCGATGCTCTACGAGCTGACTGAAAGGGATGAGACAATCTTGATCACTGTTTTTTACGGAACACACGGCAATACTGCGACTACATGGTTGGTAAAGAAGGAGAAGTCAATGACTGGAAAATAGTGAGGTTATTTTGACGTGATGAAATTTCATCGTATCCGTTTTTAAGACCCTTTGCAAATTCATGTTTATGACACATGCAATTAGTCGTTGAGAACGGAGAAACCTTGAAAGCGATGATGCATACTGTAGGATTAAGAAATAAACTAACTCTCAAAAACGACTCTAAAGATTTGCGTGTAATATACGCGCTGGCCATCTGCACTTTAAATGTTGTTCCTTCTACAAATTGCTAGACATCTATAGAAAATAAATGTTTTCTGTTTCCTTATGGTTTGGAACGGAACTACGGGTATGACTGTTGACTCGTAGTTTTACGATTTCTTCGTAGTATCGAAATTCGATTTTTCTATAGAATATGCTCCGTGGATTTGCCACGAAACAGTCGCTGATTAATTAGTCGCATTTTTCAAGGATTACCTTCTCATCCTGCGTCACCTCGTGGCAGGAGTGGGATGTCGACGAAAGGGTGGTTCTTGAGTTATAATTAGTCAGTTAAAAGCAACAAATCAGCACGATCAGTCAGTCAGAAACAGTTAATTCGAAACAACAAGTCAGAAATACTCAGGAGTAACACATTTGTTAGAATCACATCAGTTACTCAGTTAATAATAAACAACTATTAGAATAACGAAACCTTGACTCTCCTTGATCCAATTGGCAACTGCCCAAGTAAAGATGTTAGAAATGTGTATCTGTGTACATGCGTACCTCCAAATGCACTCTAACACGTTCTTATCCGGATCGGCATCGACGTACGGGAAGCCACCGGTTACTTTCGGTGGTGGTAGTCGGTCGCGAATTCGATTTCTAAATAACGCCGTAGAATCGGTTGTTTACTGTGCTCACGAGGCGAAGAGATTCGTCTCGGTTAGGGGATCGAGGTTGATCAGTGCAATTCGAGTGCTATTGTATTCGAGCAGGAAATTACATGAGGAACCGGCTCCGACCGAGTTCCGGCCCGGTCGAGTGAATTTCAGAAGAGTCGAGTCTCTTGCAAACAAGCAAACGTCGCGTGAATTTAATGATCTCGATGAAGATTGCGAGGTGGATCGGGATTGCTTGCCGATCGGACACGCGGGAAACTCAATTTTGGTAGTTTATTCGCTGTTTGGACCATACTTGCTTATGCGCCGACCGAATAACGCTTTGTATCGCCCACCCGGTAGATTTTCACGCGTTGCGTTATCGCCGGTTGCATCCTCGGTGCGTTATATCGCCGTGCGTTATGTTCACTGCGCGTTAGGTTCTCATACGTTCTATAACGCACGCGTTGTATCGCTATGCATTATTTTTTCTATGCATTACATCGCCTTGTCTTATAATAATATATTACTATAACATTATTATAATATTATCATATATTATTGTAATATATTATTATTATTATATTTCCCATATAGTATATCGTACTATATATGCATTTATATTTCCTGCGAGTTATATGGCCAGTTGTAACACATTATATGGCCATGCGTTATGTTTCTCACGCATTGTATCGCCACACGTTATACTTTGCACATATTATATCGCCATATTATACGTCTTACGCATTATATTTTCTACGCATGATATCTCACACATTACATGTTCTACGCATGATGTCGCGACGCGTTGTATCGTCGCACGTTAAATTTTCCACGCATTTGTTCCGCCATGCGTCATATCTCAACGCGTTGTATCTCACATGCGTTGTATTTTTACGCGCTATTTTTCACGTGTTATGTTTCCTACATGTTATGTCTATCACGTGTTACCTTTTTATGTAACATTGCTTGTTATCACGTGTTACCTTTTTATGTAACATATGCAATATTACATTGCCGTACGTCGTATCGCCACGCGTTATGAAAGCAATGTAACGAAGATAAAGCATAAATATAACTACTGCAAGTTTGCATTATTATACCTGAACATTTGCATAGAATCAAACATCACAGTTGAATCACGAAACAGCACCAATCTAAATCAAGTTAAAAAAGAAGTAGTTCGATAAGAATTACCGATGCTAATAGATAACGGCAGATTAATTAATTAACGAGGTTTCGTTGATTGTTTCGTTGATTAATTTCATTAATGATTTTATCATTAATTTTACCGTTGAGGGAATATCGAACACAGGATGCGTCACGAGTCTGGTTTCGTCCACCATAAGGTGCAAGGTACGCGCAGGTGTACCAAAAGCGCAGATGGTGTGGATTCCTCAGTCTGTTGATTGTTCAGCAGGATTTGTTAACTCTTTTTTCAAACCAGAATTGCCGATTTTTTTATGAAATGTTTCTCATTAAGCCGACAGCCGATTAAACCTCGCGGGAATCTGGAAACGTTGAAAGGTGCTCTGAAACGCACCTGCAGTTATTACATATTTAATTGACTTACTAATATGGTACAAGTATTCATATCGCTGTACGAAAAAGGCACACGATGCTTTGTGCATAATATACGCCACTTACGTGTGTTCTTTGTCTACAATAGTCTTGAAAATAAATATAATAAAATAGTTTTCCTCCTTGTTTCTGTTTTATTCGATTTTCGTAAACGTTTAAAGGACACCGTGTATATGAACCCTTTTCTGCATGATTTTTAGCAATAGCTGAAAAAAAATATATGTTGTTACTTCTGATGTTAGTGGCCAAGAAAAGTTAGCAAATTTCAAAAAATCATTTTATTTTCCAAGCACAACGCGCTAGCATGTCAGGAAAGGTTCATTTGTGGCCTAACATGTACGACAAGATTGTAAACTTTCAAATCAAGAAATAAGGACTGTTTTCGTAGTTTGGCTCAGATATGAACCATCATGCAGTAAAGGGTTAAAGTGCCCATTAAACACATTTTCAAATTCTGTCGGTGTAATCAACAAGATTATTGATTCGAATGATACCGAAAATTGCCATCTTGAAATTTAGTAAACAATCTTTTAACAAAAATAATGATTGCATTAAAGCGATAGTCATTTTGTCAAAGCGTTGAAGGTGTAGGTCGCTTTAGAGGTACTAAAAATTTGAAATTTCTTTTCTCCCGAAATAATGCACTTCATAAATACACTTTACAGTATTGAAAATAAGTAGATAGTGAAAACAAAATAAAACTCGAAATTCAATTTAAAAGACAAGGGTATACCTAATTCGATGAAGCGCTGCTGACTAGCTACCACAGATTACGAAATAAAAGAAGCGATTAGCGAACATCGGACCAAACGTAATTTTTATTAACATTGTTACATAAATATTGAACGTTGCGTTTAAAAATCTACTCACTTAGAGACCTAGAATGACCAACATCGTACGATCGTTATTTTGTAGGAAAATCTGCACACGTCGATGAAAAATGACCACTCATAAATAATACAATTCTTACGTGTATTACAAATAGGATTTACCGTATTTCGCAAGAAAAGTGTGTAAAACATACGCGCGAATTTCGTGTCCCGATGGTGGCTGAACCGTTTAAAAGAAAGAAACAAAATGAACGACACAGTTCGCGGCAGAATTTGGAGCAGGAGGACGATACGATTTGAGGGATAACCAGGAACACTTTGGCCGGGGGAAATGACGCGACGAATGGCAGGCAAGGGTAATATAATGAATGCAAAAAAAGCCGGGCAGAGCGGAAGGAAACGTCGGTGGGCGCGTCTCTCCTTCTGGCGGGCTTTAAAAATCCCAAAGAGTAAAACAAACCATAAACAGCCACATTAATTCAACGGTATGGCCCTTAAAATGCGCCCGCGTGGGAATGAAGTGCGGTACTAATTAAAATCTCAAGCATAAACTCGCGATTCAAACGCGTACAACGAAGAAGGCGGGAAAAGACTTTTGATCGGCTCCCTTCGTCCTTCGTTACGCGAAATGAGGGGCAAGCATACAGTACGGCCCTCACCCTTTGTTTTCCGAATGCAAATAAGTAGCCCTCCGCCACTCGTCTCCGCCACCCCCTCCCCTCATGCTTTCTCCCGTTCTCTCTCCAGCTTTGTCCCTCGTCCTGGAACACCCTCTCGTTTCCCGCCACCCTCTCTATCCTCGTTCCCTCTCTCTCTCTCTCTCTCTCTCTCTCTCTTCGTTCGTCGTTGGCTCTCTTCGTCTACGGTGTTCGTGAATACGGCCGGCACTCTCACACACCGCGAAACGTACAACAGGCCGCATGCATATTCATACGTGGGCCACGGCTATGTGTGCACGAGAGGTTATTAATTAACCGGAAGCCTAATCAAGGCTCGTAGTCGAAGAGGGTAACAGTCGCTCCGCATCGTTGAAACCCCTTCGAAATTGCGAAGCCACCGTGCACAGGTGACGCTCGGCTCTGTGTTTGATCGACTCGCTCGGATAGATATTTGGAGAACGCTTCCGATTGCGTACCGGATCGACGTATTCTACTGTTCGTTGATACGCTCGATCGTTCATTTTTTTTTTTACGCTTCCGACGTATCTAGCTGCCACCTATTTCTGCCTTTACGCAATTAGCGTCGCGAGCATGCTGCGGGGAAGTTTCGTTTTACGGCGCGCGATGTGCACCGTCGGGCCGCTTTATGCCAAACGGGCATAGCGGTCTCCCATATTTACAATTTTCTTCGATTCATTTAGTATTCATAGATTTCGATCCTCAAACGTTCGGAATACTTGATCTCCCTGTCTTCGTAATTTACGAGCTTCTTGGATAGAATCTTAAACAAAGTTACGGGGATACAGAGATACAATGATACAAAGCTACAATGATATCAAGTTACAATGATACCAAGTTACAATGACACAAAGTTACAATGATACAACGTTACAATGATACAAAGCTACAGTGATACCAAGTTACAATGATGCAAAGTTGCAAAGGTACAAAGCCACAAAGTTATGAAGTTAGAAAGTTACGAAGTTATATAATATCACAAAATTATAAAATTTCCAACTTCATAAATTCCCAGATTCGCTAATATGAATTTTTCAACTTTCCTAAGTTTGTCCACTTATCGTGCGTCTTCTTTCAAAATTCTCTAGATCTCAAAACCCCGTGTATCCCTATCGGAACTAAAAAATTCCGAACATGGAACCTAACGCGTATGCCGTACCACTTCAACCGTCGTGCACCCTCTTGTCACCTGCAACGTACCAGCGTTGTACGGGCGTCGCTGATCTCTAACGATCAACATCGAGCTCGCGAAATCAAAGAACTACAACTGCACCGACGAAACTAGGTTTCCCGAGTCCGAATAATTTGATCGGACCCGGCGATCGGCGCATCGGGAAAGCGATTCGGGTGATTTCGAAATAATAACGGCGTAGAAAAACGATCGGATAATCCGTCGGGATATAAATTTTGCCCGGCTAGGTGGACCATTCAATTAAGTGAAACGACCGGTGCCGCCATATCCGGACGGCATCATTCGATTGGGATCAGGGAAGCCGAATTCCTGCTTTCCAATCGGTCCGATTGGCCGTGGCATTATTTCGATCGATTAGAAAGCGAGGCTTGCCTGGCTCCGACCACTGTGTTCCATGGACACCGCTCTTTGGGGGAAGGGGGCGCAGCTCTTTCCCGAGTAATCCAATGGATTAATCAATTATGTATACCATTACGACTCCATACATTTGGATAGGTCACACTGGATGGGTGAGTGCAAACACACCCACGCGAACGCAAACACGCGTATATGTACACGCACACGTACAAAAGCGCGCGCGCGAGCACGTATACTGATACAGAGGGAGGGAGAGAAAGAGAGGGAGAGAACAGTAACAGAGAGCAGAAGGAAGGATCGTTGATTCGCGAGGACGACGGCGGGACGGGGGGTGGAATTGGCGCGGTTGCGGGTAGGTGGCGAGGGTGGAGGGTAAGGGTAGAGCAAGGGGAGGAAAAACCAAATGAAAAAGAGCCTTTGTGTTTGGGATTCCTGCGCAGCGAGAGTCGAGGGACCGAGAACGAACCGGGGATGCAACTGCAATTTGTACCTCTTACTGTCCGCGGGAAGAATAGGTATTGTCTTGCAGGAGAGAAACGAATTGAGCTTCTATGAAGCCCGGCGTGCGAATGGGAATCGATATTTTTAATTTCAGTAGAAGCCAAACATCCACCTTGCCGCCTCCCTTTCTCCGTTACGGCATCTTCCACGCACACACACCCCTCCGTACCACCCGTTTAACTTACCCCCATCCGCACACACGCTTAACGGCTTAAATACTTGCGGTGCCCCGTCCGCGCCTGATCCTCAGACCTTGGCCCCCTAATTGCGATTTCACGCGGTGCGTTCGCCACGGGACAACCTTGCAACCGGAATTCACCCTAGGTTACGCTTCAATGTCCAGTTGCGTCGGACACGGAAGTTAAACGAGGCTTCGAAAATTCGAACGAGACTCGCAGAATTTGTATTGCGACGGTCCCGCGTTCTCGTAGTCTCTGATCTCGGAATCTTCATATCACAGTATTTCTATGGTACTTAGATACTTCTCTTCCACTATATCGCACAAATTTGTATCGCTTTACCACTATATCCTCTACATTCCTATACCCCAAGATGCTAAGATTCAAATACCTCCAAAGTAAAATATTTATGTCTCGAATGTTCATAGATTCCAATATCCCTAAATCGCAGTGTCCCCAGACATAAAGGTCACCGTGGGGATATATCCCTAGATCCTTACATCTCTAGATTCGTAGATCCCTATGTCTCCAGATTTGCGGATCTCTATGTATATCTCTACATTCATAGATCCCTATATCTCTAGATTAGCAGATTACTATATCTCTAAATTCGCAGACCCCTATATCCACACATCCTCGATTGCGCTCATTATATTTCAATAGATCTTATATTCTCTATTTCTTCTATATTTGCTATATTCCCCATATATCCTCTGTATTTGCTATATTCTCTAAATCTTCTATATTTGCTGTATTCTCTAAATCTTTTATATTTGCTATATTTCCTGTATCCTCGATATTCGCTATAGTTCCTATCTTCCCCATATCCATTTTAAGTGTAAGAAATTACAACTCCCTTGACACGTATCCCTCCATATAATTCTTCTCTCTATCGGATTCCCCAATGTCGATGACTGTGTCCCAGTATCTCTACAGACAGCTATCCCCGAAGTACGACCTATCGGTTCGATTAAAAATTCTGGACGTTTCCACGTTTTTCGCGGGTGCTCCTTTATTTTTCCGCCGGTTTTTCGCGCGTAAACACGCTGAATGAAGCGATTGCATCGTCCTGATTGCTTGCTCGCTCGTTTCGCCGCGGAGTAGGAAGGCCACCCAGTAGGGAGGAGGACAGAACGAAAGGGAGTTAAGCAAATTGCGAATGAATGTTCGCAATTTAAGGTCGATTGGAGTTTCAACCTCATTGAAATATGGGACAATTTCGTCTCGTTTCGCCACGCCGGCTGATATTAAGAAACTTGGGCAAACACGTTTCCCTTTCTTCGCCGGTTCATAATGAAATTACTCACGGGCCGAATTGCGCTTGTTGCAGTAACTCGTTTCGCTCGCGAGCTTAAGCGTAGATTAAGCAATTGTGTGCCGAGAATTACACCGAAACGTTCGCGTTAATCGAGTCCCGTAATACGACCGCCTAATGCAGCCACGGTCAACTGTTTTTGCCCATGGGCAGGATTGGATAAAGAAATCTTTTCACGGGCCGGACCAGTTATTAAAGTTAAAAAATGTTAGGCTTAACGCTTATTTCTTTAAATAAAAAATAAAAGAAAAAAATTTACTATGAAATTTTATATATAAACGTTATATCCGCACGTTTCCGCGTATATACATATATACATGTATATAACCATATAAGATATATCCGGCCCCATCAAAAGCAACCCCCGAAGCTACTCGAACGCCATTTTCCACGTGGACAGTATACACGTGAACAGAAAAAATATTTAGAAACTGAAATCTGTTACGTTCCGCGATACTAAATCAATGAATATCGATATAAATCAGTCTGAATTACCGATCATGCTTTTATAAGCGATAAAGAAATCAGTGATAATAAATTGTATGATATTAATTTTGTTAGGTCCTCGATTATTATGATTATTGGCACGCGATAATACATAAAATACTTACCAACGTTGTCAAAAATTTTAATATACATATCATTAATTCTGAATAAGTCATGTATTTGGAAGTTCATGAAAACACACAGCATTAAATGAAACTTCATCTTATACGTAAATCGTAGCTCTTAGCTCGATATCGTTTCTAAAGATCATTCGTTAAGAAATCTTTAGAGAACAATATCAATTACCAGGTCACACCACGTGGAGGTGGCTACGATAGTGACCCACCCTATCTCCAAATCCCAACCACCCTCCAATTACAACTACCTCATTTATCGGAAGGATAAATGAGTGCTTACTCTACTTAGCCCGTAGGCTCGCGTAAATATACAAGTTCTTTACTACGAAGTAGCAAATAACTTGTACATCACGCACGCACCTTAAAACTAAACGCATCCGTGTTCTAAGTTTGCACCCGTATTATCTATGACGGCACACAAAGCAAAGGGAAGAAGGCCAGAAAGTTAGAAGAACTTTCGCAAAGATATTAGACGATAAAGTTGGAAGAACTTTCGCAAATCAATTAGAAAAGAAAGTTAGAAGAACTTTCGCAAATATGTAAAAAAGGAAAGTTAGAAGAACTTTCGTGAATAAATTAGAAAAGAAAGTTAGAAGAACTTTCGAAAAAGGGAAGAACAGCGTTGTCTATCGAGTGAACCTCGCTCACGCGAATCCAACGGTGATTGCATCGTGACTTACGTGAACCTCGGGCAGAATTGAACCAAAAATACTGATAAGAACCAGTGAGACGTCCGAGGTTTAGCCTAGGGAATACCATAGACAGTAGATCGAGATGGTACATCAATCAATCTACCCCACTAGACGCTTCCATGGCGCTACATCAGCATTTTCAGCCCAAAACTTACAGAATTGAACCTCGAATACCGATAAGAACGAGTGACACGTCTGCCGTCAGGAAACCCAATCATTCCTGCCCCCGTTGAAAGGGGGTCTAACAGAAAAACATGGAATACCCTAGCCGTCAGGCGATAGATGAGATGATGAGACATCATTCAGTGCTATCCATGCAAGACGTGTCCCAAGCGCTTACCAGCATTTTCGGCCCAAAACTTACCCGGATTCACCGCATTATACAATCCACGTTCTATCCACGCGAGTCCGGAGCAATCGACAGACAATCACCGTGAATACTACACTCTATCGCGCGAAAAAATTCACGACCGGTTGTGAAAATGGGTGCAAGTTAGAAACGAAAGCGCTTCCGCACGCACTTAACACTAATACAATGGGGCCCCGCGCTCTATTTTAATCGCACGCAACTTATACTAAACGCGAATGTACCTCTTGTTCGAAGATTGCACTCGTATTATTTACGTTAAAAAAAAGCAAAGGGGGATGGGGGTGCGGGAGAGGGGAGGAAGAAAGTTAGAAGAACTTTCGCAAAAGGGTAGTATAAGCATTCTCTGTCGAGTGAACCTCGCCCTCCTGGACCAAAAGGTGATTAAACTTACACGAATCGTGCGACAGAATCCAACCAAGAACACTGGCAGTACAAGGGACATGTTCGCGTTCGGGTTCCCATTTCTCCACAACAAAAAGGTAGAGAGGACACCCTAGTCCCAAGGACGACGGATGTTGCATTCAGGTTCCCGTTTCTCCCCCGCCACCGGGTGAGGGCAGACCAACCAAGGAGAGGATCCCTAGTCCTCAGACAACGTTCGCGATCAGGCTCCCATTGCTCCACAGCCGTAAGGGTAGAGAGGCCGCCTCAGTCGTTATACGACAGCGTTCGCCAGCGCACCATCACGCATTACATATCCCAAGAACTGACCAGTACTCCTAGCCATCATCCGCCACATGATCCCTGCAATATTCAATCACCTATGGCCATTCGGGTCCGGAACAATTAACAGAAAATTGGGTTGACTCTACTATTTAACGCGGAAAAAATTCACGACCGGTCGTGAAAATGAGTGCAACTCCGAACAAGAGGCACGGGGACCCACCCGCCCGCCCACGAACTTAATACTAAGGTACAATAAGGTACGCATCCCACGATGATCCCACGATGGTCCCACGATGATTCTTCGATGATCCCTGGATGATGTATTCTTCTATCTTCTTTCTTTGGGTGAAACCTATCCTGCAACATTAAATTGAAATTAATTAAAACCTGAAAATAAAAGATATTAAAAGCGGACTTTCAAGGAGAAAGAAGCCGGATTCACTTGAAGTGAAAAACCCATGAGCTCCCATCCACCCTCCCACTAGCTCAATATTACCAGAAATTATTTAATACCTGCAAATAAGAGAGAAAATTAAAAGCGGACTTTCAAGGAGAAAGCAGCCGGATTCACTTGAAGTGAAAAACCCATGAGCTCCCATCCACCCTCCCACTAGCTCAATATTAAATCAAAATTAATTAAGTCCTGAAAATAAAATAAAAATTAGGAGCAGGTTTCGAGGAGAATGTAAAACGACAGATACATAAAAGTATCTCAGAATATCGGATGTACGAATATCTCAGAACTTCAAATAAAATCGCGGACTCATAGCACAATTTCGGAACACAAAATAAAATTACGAGAATGTTCGAAAGATCGAGGAAGCTTCGCCAAAGGAAACGAGATCTCGAGTATTGAAAATGTGGTGGCCTCTTGAAAATCCCACGATGATCCTATGATGACATGAATAAGTTCCATACTTATGCTTCACCTGCATAATCATTCATACTTACGCTTTCGTACTACACTCATACCACAATCTATACTTATCCTGAACATTGTACATGATCCCTCGTTGATCCCACGATGATCCCACGATGTATTCAGCGTTCGCATATATTATACGCATACACTTAACTTACGCATACTACAATCTATCGCTTATCGGACGTATATACTCTTGCATACTCTCGCATATTCTCGCATAATCTCGCAACTATCGCATTCCCACGCATACTTACAAACGCATTGCTTATTCTAAACGCCGCAAATGTACCACTCGTTCTAAGATTGCACTCATGTTATCTAAAACGGTACTCTGAGCAAAGGCGAGAGAGTTAAAAGGAAGGAAAGGTAAAATGGAATAAATATTTAAGAAAGAAAGTTAGAAGAACTTTCGCAAGAAGGTTGATCAGTATCTTTTGCCAAGTGGACCTCGCCCTCCTGAACCAAAGGGTGATCGAATCCTGACATACGAGAAACAGAATGTAGAATCGGACAGAGAATAACAACCAGAATGCACGATACATCAGCGAAATGTTCCCCGTTAAAAGGAGATCTAACTGAAGAGAAGATACCTTTGCCATAAAGACGACAGAATCGACCGCAATATTACGTCAACTGATTTCTACCTCGCTAGACATATCCTAAGGACTGACCAGTATTACCTGCCTTCATATGCCCTATGCCTCGCATTACACAATTCCCATTGGTCATTTGGGTCCGGAACAATTGACAAAAAATAACTGAATAATACTATGATCTAACGCGTACAAAAAATCACGAACTGTCGTGAAAATGAGTGCAAGTTAGAAACGAAAGTGTACTCGCACATTCACTTAATACTAACACTCTAGTGTCTAGTGAGACCTCTAGGTCTCGCACACTCTATTAAAATCGCACTCACGCCCTAATCACGCACGCACACATACTTATACTAAATTCCGCGATGTGTCTCCTGTTCTAAGATTGCATTTTTGCACATTCGAAAAACATGTAAAAGTAGAAAGCGGTGCGGAAGAAAGTCAGAAGGACTTTCTATTTAATTTGTACCTAGCGATATAAAAATGACAAATTATTGCCACAGAATAATACGAGAAAAGTTGAGAAATTGTAGTAAATAAAATCAGTGTAAGTTAGAACAGGAGACACTTACAATTTGCACAAGCTTTCTGTCACGATATTGTGACGGAAAACTTGCGCCCGAGCCCACCCTTCCTCCCACAAGCTCGGAATCGAAAAAAAAAACTAATACGCGCATAAAAACATAATTAATATAGAAGATTGATGGATGTGAAATGGCAGTTTAATTTATTTGAAATAAAGTACTTGAAAATACATAACACATTGCAAATATTTTTCATTTATAATTTCATTTATTCCTGGATACTTTCCAACAAAGACAATTATTTTTGAAAATATCGAGGAATACATGAAATTATAACTTCAACATAACTCGTAGCTCTTAGCTCGATATTGCTTTCTATTCTTCGACTCGCTAAAAATGAAACTTAGAATTGCATTCGTATTCGTGAATGAACTACAAATTCAGGAATTTTTATAGACCATAAATTTTGAAGTTTTGATGCATTACAAATTTTGAAATTTAGAAAAATTATAAATTTAGAAAACGATATCGATTACCAGGTCACACCACGCGGAGGTGACTACGAAAGTGACCCACCCTATCTCCAAGTCCCATCCACCCTCCAATTGCAACTACCTCATTTATCGGAAGGATAAATGAGTACTTACTCTACTTAAAACTAAACGCTTCCGTGTTCTAAGTTTGCACCCGTGCTATCTAAAACGGTGTACCAAGCAAAGGGGCGATGAAAGTTAGAAGAACTTTCGCAAATACGTAAAAAAAGGAAAGTTAGAAGAACCTTCGCAATTAAGTAAAAAAAGAAAGTTTGACGTACTTTCACAAATAAATTAAAATGAAAGTTAGAAGAACTTTCGAAAAAGGGAGGGCCAGCGTTGTCAATCGACTGAACCTCGCCCACGCGAATGAAACGGTGATTGCATCGTGACTTACGTGAACCTCGGGCAGAATTGAACCAAAAATACTAATAAGAACCAGTGAGACGTCCGAGGTTTAGCCTAGGGAATACCCTAGACAGTAGATCGAGATGGTACATCAATCAATCTACCCCACTGGACGCCTCCATGGCGCTACACCAGCATTTTCAGTCCAAAACTTGCAGAATTGAACCTCGAATACCGATAAGAACGAGTGACATGTCTGCCGTCAAGAAACCCAATCATTACTGCCCCCGTTGGAAGGGGGTCTAACAGAAAATCATGGAATACCCTAGCCGTCAGGCGATAGATGAGATGATGAGGCATCATTCAGTGCTATCCATGCAAGACGTGTCCCACGCGCTTACCAGCATTTTCGGCCCAAAACTTACCCGGATTCACCGCATTATACAATCCACGTTCCATCCACGCGAGTCCGGAGCAATCGACAGACAATCACCGTGAATACTACACTCTATCACGCGAACAATATCACGACCGGTCGTGAAAATGGGTGCAACTTAGAAACGAAAGCGCTTCCGCACGCACTTAACACTAATACAATGGGGCCCCGCGCTTTATTCTATAATCACGCACGCATACTTATCCTAAACGCGAATGTACCTCTTGTTCGAAGATTGCACTCGTATTAATTACGATGAAAAATAGCAAGGGGGGGGGGGGGGGGAGAGAATGTTAGAAGAACTTTCTCAAAACGGTGGTATAATCATTTTGTGTCAAGTGAACCTCGCCCTCCTGGACCAAGAGGTGACTAAACTTACATGAATCGTGCCACAGAATCCAACGAAGAGTACCGGTAGTCCGAGTGACATGATGGCGTTCGGGTTCCCATTTCTCCACAACAAAAAGGTAGAGAGGACACCCTAGTCCCAAGACGACGGATGTTGCATTCAGGATCCCGTTTCTCCACCGCCGCCGGGTGAGGGAGGTCTGACAGAAGAGAGGATCCCTATTCCTCAGACAGCGTTCGCGATCAGGCTCCCATTGCTCCACAGCCGTAAGGGTAGAGAGGCCGCCTCAGTCGTTATACGACAGCGTTCGCCAGCGCACCGCCACGCAGTCCACATCTCAGGAACTGATCAGTAGTCCTAGTCCTCATCTGCCTCATTGTCCCTGCAATATTCGATCACCCATGGCCAGTCGGGTCCGGAACAATTAACAGAAAATGACTGGGTGACTCTACTTAAGTGGGTGGCTCTATTTAACGCGAAAAAAAATTCACGACCGGTCGTGAAAAAGAGTGCAACCTCGAACAAGAGGCACGGGGACCCACCCGCCCGCCCACGAACTTAATACTACGATACAATAAGGTGCGCATCCCACGATGATTCCTCGATGATCCCTCGATGATGTATTCCTCTATCTTCTTTCTTCGGGTAAAACCCACACTGCAACATTAAATAGAAATTAATTAAAACCTGAAAATAAAAGATATTAAGAACGGACTTTCGAGGAGAAAGAAGCCGGATCACTTGAAGTGAAAACCTGTGAGCTCCCATCCACCCGCCCACTAGCTCAATATTAATAAATGAAACCTGAAAATGAAATAAAAGATATGATGGATTTTCGTGAAGAAAAAGGCCGAATTCACTTGAAGTGAAAATTCCTTGAGCTATCCCATCCACCCTCCCACTAGCTCAATATTAAAAATTCAAACCTGAAAATGAAATAAAAGTTATGATGGATTTTCGTGAAGAAAAAAGCCGGATTCACCTGAAGTGAAAAACCCATGAGCTCCCATCCACCCTCCCACTAGCTCAATATTATAAATTTAAACCTGAAAATGAAATAAAAATTATGATGGATTTTCGTGAAGAAAAAAGCCGGGTTCACTTGAAGTGAAAATTCCTTGAGCTATCCCATCCACCCTCCCACTAGCTCAATATTATAAATTCAAACCTGAAAATAAAATAAAAGATATGATGGATTTTCGTGAAGAAAAAGGCCGAATTCACTTGAAGTGAAAATTCCTTGAGCTATCCCATCCACCCTCCCACTAGCTCAATATTATAAATTTAAACCTGAAAATGAAATAAAAATTATGATGGATTTTCGTGAAGAAAAAAGCCGGGTTCACTTGAAGTGAAAATTCCTTGAGCTATCCCATCCACCCTCCAACTAGCTCAATATTATAAATTCAAACCTGAAAATAAAATAAAAGATATGATGGATTTTCGTGAAGAAAAAGGCCGAATTCACTTGAAGTGAAAATTCCTTGAGCTATCCCATCCACCCTCCCACTAGCTCAATATTATAAATTCAAACCTGAAAATGAAATAAAAATTATGATGGATTTTCGTGAAGAAAAAAGCCGGATTCACTTGAAGTGAAAATTCCTTGTGCTATCCCATCCACCCTCCCACCAGCTCAATATTAATAAATGAAACCTGAAAATAAAATAAAAATTAGGAGCGAGATTCGGTGAGAAGGAAGCCGGATCACATGAAATGAAAACCCAATGAGCTCCCATCCGCCCTCCCTCTAGCTCAATATTAATAAATGAAACCTGAAAGTAAAATAAAAATTAGGAGCGAGATTCGGTGAGAAGGAAGCCGGATCACTTGAAGTGAAAACCCATGAGCTATCCCATCCACCCTCCCACTAGCTCAATATTACCAGAAATTATTTAATACCTGCAAATAAAAGAGAAAATTAAAACCGGACTTTCAAGGAGAAAGAAGCCGGGGATTCACTTGAAGTGAACAACCCATGAGCTATCCCATCCACCCTCCCACTAGCTCAATATTAATAAATGAAACCTGAAAATAAAAAAATTACGTGCGAGTTTCGAGGAGAAAGAAGCCGGATTCACGTGAAGTGAAAACCCCATGAGCTCCCATCCACCCACCCACTAGCTCAATATTAATGAATGAAATCTGAAAATAAAATAAAAATTAGGAGCGAGATTTCATGAGAAGGAAGCCGGATCACTTGAAGTGAGCAACCCATGAGCTATCCCATCCACCCTCCCACTAGCTCAATATTAATAAATGAAACCTGGGAGTAAACTAAAAATTGGGTGCGAGTTTGGAGGAGAACAAAGCCGAATTCACTTGAAGTGAACAACCCATGAGCTATCCCTTCCACCCTCCCACTAGCTCAGTATCAATCAGAAATTTATTAAAACATGACAACAAATTAAGAGCGAGTTTTGATGGTACGAAAACCGGATTCACTTGAAGTGAAAATTCCTTGAGCTATCCCATCCACCCTTCCACCAGCACAATATTAACCTGAAATTAATTAAATTCGGAAAATAAAAAAAATTAATTGCATGTTTTGATTATAAGGTAAAACCACAGATACATAAGAGAATCTTAGAAAATCGGACGTACAACAATCTCAGAACTCGAAAGATGCCACAATGAAATACGAAAATCTCAGACCGCGAAATAAAACTACTACGGGGTACGAAAATCTAAAACGTTGAAATAAAATCAGAGAGATACCAGAATTAAGGACAGATAAGAATATTTCAGAACTCGAAATAAAATTCCGGAAGGGTTCGAAAGATCGGGACAACTTCCATGAACGACATAAAATCTCTAAGAGTTTTGAGTATCCTATTTGACAATTATTGTAAGCTCCCTAAAAACTTACCAAAAACCAAAATCTGAAAAGTACAAAATATTATTAAGAAAGGCAGTTGAATGAGAAGGAGTGAAATTTTTCTTTATTTGATGCGAAACAATTTAAATAGGAAACGCAATGAAAATTGCGAATTTGGGAAGAGTGAACAATGTAAAAACTTACCAAAAATTAAAATCTGAAACATACAAAGTATTATTAAGAAAGAAGGTTGGAGGAGAAGGAGGGAAATTTTGCTTCATTCGATACAGTACAATTTAAATAGAAAACGCGATGAAAATTGCAAACTCGCGAGGGAAGAAATAACCTAACACCTGACAAACAGAATCGCGAAACTGAAAAACGTAGACAGATTGAATGGAATAATGATCGAGGCACATTGGAACATATCATCAAAATTTGAAACGTAAGTACAATTACCATTCTAAAGGGACTGCAGATTTCTTACGATTTATGATATACAGGGATTTAGGAAGTAAGAATAATTTGTATTTTTTAAAATAATGAGTGGAAAGAAGAATATAAAATCGCGGAGAGTTCCGGAACTCTCAAAACTCGAATAAAATCGCGACGTGATTCTAATATTTTCAAAGTTCGTAACAAAATCGCGAAGTAACATAAAAATGTCAAAGTTGGTAATAAAATCGCGAATCGATGATTGTGTGCTCGTCATGTTCGAGCAAAACGCGTTCGACGATACTATACACATTTTCAAAGCTGGAAATAAAATAGCGGCATGTTTCGAGAATCGCAAATCTCGATCAAAATCGCGACGTGGTATGAAAATGTCAAAATTCGTAATAAAATCGTGACGTGATTCCATATTTTCAAAGTTTGCAATAAAATCGCGACCTAATTCTATATTCTCAAAATTCGTAATAAAATCGCGACGTAATTCTATATTCCCAAAATTCGTAATAAAATCGCGACGTAATTCTATATTCCCAAAATTCGTAATAAAATCGCGACGTAATTCTATATTCTCGAAATTCGTAATAAAATCGCGACGTAATTTTATATTCTCAAAATTCGCAATAAAATCGCGACGTGATTCTACATTTTCAAAGTTCGCAATAAAATCGCGACGTGATTATACTTTTTCAAAGTTCCCAATAAAATCGCGACGTGATTCTACATTTTCAAAGTTCGCAATAAAATCGCGACGTGATTATACTTTTTCAAAGTTCCCAATAAAATCGCGACGTGATTCTACATTTTCAAAGTTCGCAATAAAATCGCGAGTCGACGATCGTGTGCTCGTCAAGTTCGAGCAAAACGCGTTCGACGGTACTTTTCGTACCGTGCATAAAAAAACACACACATATAAAATACAGATAAATAATAGCGAGCATAGTGACAAAATGACTCTCCATTCTAAGATGAACAGCCATTGATAGTTCCCCTCTTCTTTGGCAAATTTTGCCGGGGCTCTTCGGCATATAGCCTCTTCTTTCTTCGGCTGGCAGCCTCACAAAAATTCACTCGCGAAATTTTACGGTAACTCGGACATTCTTTGGCTTTTATATTAATTACATAAATTTTCGATTTCATTGTCGATTGATCTCGAGAAACAGACAGCGGACACTTTTATAGAAATAAAAATGAACCGCTATCGATTTCCTTCGATCGCCGACAAAGAGATCAAAATTTTACGTAATCATGCAAATTCGTTACTTTAAGAAAGGAAAGAAAATTGAAATTTATACGACCAGCGATTCTCAGAATGCGCTGTCCGTAAAAGAATATCCGAGCAGATTATTTATTTAATTTCACTGCACTTCACTTCACTTCACTGTATACTTCATTTTTGCAATCGGGTCTAGTACCACGACTGCGAACTTACAAACTAAAAGGCTTAGCCTTACGAACAATCGAGCTCAAGAGAATATTAAATACAATTAATTCGTATTTAGATTTTCTCTTCTCGATTTTTCGTCTTTTACACTCCAGATACAAGCATCTCACGTGTATTTTACGGAGGAGAGAGAAACATGAATGCTTGCTCTGGCCCTACCTACTTAAAAACTAACTCAATCACACCAGAAGTAAACTACCTGCCTGCCTGACGCTATATTTAAAAAATTGGCAAAGACCATTCTCACAAAAACACACTCCACGGTTCTCACACAACCACCCGGGTGCAAAAATGCCTACTCCTAGGGAGTACGTCCCGGGACGTCTCCGACACCCGAGTTCAATACAACATTCACACTCTAACGTTTCATACCTTTTTCGCTGAAATCGATCGACAATCGACAGTGAATATTAATTGAACATTAACATATTTCATTTACTTATTCTTTCGAATATTTAATGTAATATGTGCATGTCGCAATAATTTTGCAATTACTCAACTTGTACAATTTCCAAATTCAATCTTGTTCAGTTGATGTAATTTTGAAATGTCTACTGACTCTACTTGTTTACTTTTGTAATTCGATCTTATTGAGTCTATACGCATCTTTCGATAGCATTTTGCAAATTCGTAATTTCATAATAAATCAATGTAATTTTTAATCGACACAAGTCCCACGACCTAACCACACACACACGTGTAACTTGTGTCGACTATAATTCACTGTCGAATTGTCGATCGCCGAAAACATCTTAAAACTAAACCGTGTTCACCTGCCCGAACTCATGCGAGTAGCATCTAAGCACGCGTATGAGTTTCGAGCATAAAAATGAACACGGCCAACAGTATTTTGACCTACCAGTTTTCTTCATGTGTGCTGAAAATCCTGAGCTAAGAAACGTCATTAATAACATGCTAATAAAGCGTTCCCCTCAAACAAGAAAAATTAACTTTATATTTGAAAATGGAAAAAGGAGAAACACTTTGCAAGAATATCTACGTACATCGATTCTTTCATTCTCGACAGATTTCTCATATCAAAGTAAATTCACTAAATAACTAAAAGTATTCATGATAATCAACTTTGATATCGAAATCTGTTCTTCGCGAAACTTTCTTGTACATATATATGTTTGGAAAGAGTTCGCGCGTACGAAAATATTGAAAATGAATCGATTATTAAACTGCCACGAAGTCGGAGGGTCGTCCGACTTCTATGCAGTTTTACGTTCGATTCGTAAGGATGTTAAAACGCGATGTACAAGAAAACCCTATCCTGATCTAATAAATGATATACACAAAAATACAATTTGTACGAATATTGCACGATCGTACAGTCGTGGTCACTATGCTCGCTTCAAATAATAAAATTACAACCGGTTCCCGTGCCGTTTCGAACCATTCGTTCTCCGACATGATGGGAACCGGAGGAAACGTAAAGCATGCGACTCACCGATCGCAGACTTGCACCACTGCATTCGCCTCATAGTCAGCGTATCTCGGGTGTTGATCCAAGGTTGGCTGCTGGATCTCGAACGTTCATGATGTGGAAGTTGTTTCATCAGCGTGGCAGGAAAGTGACAGTTGATTCATCAACGTGGCAGGAAAGTGGCAGTTGGTTCGTCGGTTGGCAAAAACATGACCTTCTGAAAGCATACAAGTCACAACAATTATTAGACTTCTTTAATCAAATCGCATTTGGAGCAACGTATTCGTATTGAGTCATGCAAACATGCAGTAAACAAGTTTTTGTAATTTTGAAAATGTTCGGTAAAGAAAACAAACACAGGTCATGCACACAAAATTATGTTGACATAATTACACTACTATACTGGGTAATAAATTTGCAAACGTATTTTAAAATGCACAAGTAACCGCACCGTAAAACTTGATAAGACACTCGAAAACGTATGTCAAATTACTTGAGTAAATGCACTATTGAATACACTAAAACTTTTGCAAAAATTTCAGAAAACTGGTACGTAACTATTCCGCGAAACACACTAACACGTTTGCAAAATTTTGCCAGACCACTTGTGTAACTATTATATGTAGCACTTTAAACCGTTTGCAGAAATATGTCAAAACACGTAATAACCACTTCGTTAAACACACCAAAACACTTGTAAAATTATTCTACAGCACTTGGGTAATTACACTATGCATTAAACTAAACCGTTTGCAAATATATGTCAAAACGCGTAATAACCATTTCGTTAAACACACCAAAACACTTGTAAAATTATTCCACAGCACTTGGGTAATTGCACTATGCATTAAACTAAACCATTTGCAAAAATATGTCAAAACGCTTAATAACCACTTCGTTAAACACACCAAAACACTTGTAAAATTATTCCACAGCACGTGGGTAATTACACTATGCATTAAACTAAACCGTTTGCAAAAATATGTTAAAACGCGTAATAACCACTTCGTTAAACACACTAAAACACTTGTGCAACTACTCTATAAATTACACTAACACGTTTGCCAAAATATGCCAAAACACTTAGAACACCGCACCACAAAACACACTAATATATCCGTATATACATGCACAATCACTTGTAGTAACACACTATTAAACACTGTGACACTTGTGGCACCACACCATAATCGCGTTAATATACCCCCGTATTTATTTAAAAAAAACAGTATAAAACACAACGGTGTATCCGTATATGCATGCACAATCACTTGTAGTAACACACTATTAAACACTGTGGCACATGGGGCACCACACCATAAAACGCGTTAATACATCTCCGTATTTATGTAAGAACACACTATAAATCACACTGATGTATCCGTATATGCGTGCACAATCACTTGTAGTAACACACTATTAAACACTATGACACATGGGGCACCACACCATAAATCGCGTTAATACATCTCCGTATTTATGTAAAAACACACTATGAGTCACACTGATGTATCCGTATATGCATGCACAATCCCTTGTAGTAACACACTATTAAACACTATCACACATGGGGGACCACACCATATATCCCGGTAATACACCCGCGTATTTACGTTAAAAAACACTATAAAACACACTAGACACTTGCACTAGTACTCTAGGTAACACACAGATGAGCCCACAATCGATAAATCGAATCTCTGACTCGTACCTGTAAGTGTTGATGAGGTAGATCCGACCTTCAAGGCACTCGCGATAAGACTGATCAGATATGACCTCTTCAAGTTCAGTCGCGAACGTCGATTGGCAATATGTGCTGGCCAATCAAACATATGCACCAATACCGTGCAGACACCTGCGATCGAATTTATTGTTGTAATATTATAAACGATTTTACTATGATTTTTTATTTTGCAATTGTTTATTAACTAATTATTATTTTAATAAAATTTTCGCGCGAATATGTTACAAAATAATTAAAAATTATTATACTTTTATATAATATTAAAAGATGATTGTAAATTACAAATTTTTTCAATATTAATATTAGTTGTTTATACAAACGTTCAGTAATCATTACCGTTATCTGTTAGAGTTTATGTTACTTTTTTCATTTTTATGCATTGGAACGTTTTAATATTTCAACTTACAATTTTTTTTTGTTATTATCGTTAATCTTTCAATCGTTTATTTATCAAATTATTGTAGTTTTTATTATAATTTGTTGTTTCTATAATTTATAAGTTTCTTCCGTGTATATGGTACATTATTGTTAATTATTACATTGAAATTTATATTGTTCTAATTTTTAACACTTCAATCATATATTTATTGTTATAACCGACAAAGTTTTTCTATTGACATTTATGCGTGGATTGATTACAAATATGAGCTTAATTTTTATAGTTTCATGTAATGTTAATAGATAATTGTTAATAATAAATTTCTTATAATATTAATTATAATGTTTTATTATTACTAATAATTTTAATGATCAAATGTTTATTACACTCAAAATTGTATTACATTCAAAATCGGTTCCAACAACTACGTATTGTTGGAATATGGGGATGATCCAAATGAAATAACGCAGAATATTTCAAAACGAAAAACTATTTAATGACTCAGAAGGATCGTTCGACTCTCTAAGAATGAAGAAAAACTTTCCTCCTTCGAAATGTACAACAGAAAAATCTGGCGTTCACTTCCATAAATAAAATTAACAGGCATTTCAGGTATAGACAAGGTCAGAAGCCCATTGACTTTAGAGACAAAGTTAGACCTTTTCTCTCATGACAAAGTCGGTGTCCCTAATTGCCAAGATTCATTTTTGCGATCATCTAAAAGATTATAATAATCCGACACGTATCAAAATCGTTTGTGTAGAATATAGACCATCGCGTTTCGTAAAAATCGACTGTCTTGCATTAACGAATAATATAATTAAAATGTGGAGTCACCGATCAGATCACGTGGTGGTCGACTCGAGGGGAAAACGGGGTTCGACACGTCGAAGATGGCGCGACCCGGGCTGCTTTAAGTTCAGCCAAGCTTCCGGAAGTTCGCATAATTAGGATGATGCATGTAGTATGCAAATTGTTCTAGACTTCGGCGCAAACTGCTATAAATTGCTACCCCCGACACGGTGCGTCGGTAATACAACGAATTCCGCAAATTTGTCGTTCAAGATTCCCGGAATTGTTTGCTATAGAAACATGCGTCGCCATTTCTCGCTACTTATTGTTAGTTCTTTCTGCCGCGAATCCTCGATACAAGCACTCGTTATTTTTACGCGTTTTATCGGTTTTACCGGGCCTGAAGACGCCGGTATACTGCAAACAACAGTTTGCTTGCATAAATATTTGCACGAATTCGATTAACGAGTACACCATCGAGTCCGATGGAAGATTCTGTAGTTAAAAATAACGCATAATGGCCGATTTCGTTCTAACGATGCAATCGTAAGGCTGTTTAACACGCTGACTGCCACATGAAAGCGATTGAAAATAGCATTAGTTTAATATTTTCATTTTGAACATACCTTACCAAATATGTTCACGATACTTTGTAATATTTGTTCTTCGCTGTTCCAAATAAATAATGCGAGTGTTTACAGTTAGAAAGGGGAACAAGTTTTGAATATTATGGCTATTAAATCTGTATACAAATTTGAGTGTCACCCACATATGGGTGACTCAAAGTGTTAACGACGAGCAGTCGTATGATCGTATCGGTAGAATGAAATTCTTATGATTGCATCGGTAGAATGAAATTCTTATGGTTGCATCTCTACAGGACAAAATTCTTATGATTGCTTCGGTAGAATGAAATCCTTATGGTTGCACCTATACAGGACGAAATTCTTATGATTGCTTCGGTAGAACGATGTCATCGAGAGTATGTACTGGATCGTTATATCGATTAGGTTGGCACAGAATTATTCTTGAGAGTTAAGCTTAAAGAAATGAAAACACAAAAGTAATTTATTTGGGTTACGTAAAAAGTGCTCGTGTTTAAATTTTAGAGTCATTTGGGAAAGTTACTCGATATAATACGAAATGGTAGATTTTTTCGGATGGATGTGACACTTGAGTCAATGGTATGGAAGTATGGTGACCATAGTAATAATAGCATATATTAGTTTCTAGCTTTATGTTTCGTGTAATTGCAAACTAGCAAGCTTTCAAGTTTATAATTTGTTTAATCTATAAATTAAAACATTTGCAAATTTGTACATTCGGCGGCGTGAAAATTGTAGAATTAATTTAAAAATTTGGGAACTTATACATTTAATAATTTGAAAATTTATATATTATATTTAGTAGTTTGAAAGTTTCAAAAGTTTACTGATTTCATAATTTGATAATTTACATATTTAGAAGTTTGACAGTTTGAAAATTGACCGATTCAATAGTTTGAAAATTAATACATTTAGTGATTCGAAACCTTGACAATTTACTGGTTCAGCAATGTGGCTATTTATACATTTAATAACTTGAAAACTCACACACTCGGTAATTTCTAGAATCCATACTTCGAAAATTTATACATTACGTAATTGGATCATTTATAAGTCCAAAAACATGAAAATGCGAAAATTTATACATTAAAATATTTTAAAATATTTATACATTAATATACATTAGAATAAATGAAAATTAAAATTTAAAATTTGAATAACTTAAAACTTGAAGACATGAAAATTTATAGATCCAAAAACTCGTAACCATAAAAATATACAAAAATAAAAATTTGAAACTACAAAAATATACACATTAAAAAATTTAAGCTTGTAATAAACAAAAATTAAAATAAAAAATTTTAATAATCTAAAACTTTAAGATTTAAAAATATATAGATCTCAAAACCCGTAACCATAAAAATGTCCAAATCGAAAAATTTGAACTGCAAAAATTGAAAATGGAAAGAATTCCCGTGCTCGAAGAACCTGAGACTCGAAAATTTACACGCTGGAAGATGTAAAAACTGACTCGCAAACCCCCTAAGCAGGATAGGCCGGATGCAGACGGCTGTTCGGCCCACGTTAACGTCGAAACTGACAGAAGTAATCGGACAGCAATCGATTATCATCCACCCCCGTTCCCCCGAAGCTTCCGTCCGATGCGTCCGAAAAAGTAGATTCGATTCGAGTTGCTCGGAAATTTTAGCATGGTATCTCGATGGAATTACCAAGGTATCGTTCGGTCGGTTGTCGAATCCAAGCCAAGGATAGACAAAGATTCGGCCGTAAGAGGGAAGACAGAAGGAGCACGGTTTCGATAGGGCGAGCACGAACGGTGCCGGGATGATTTCATTCCCCATAACTGACCGTTCCCTCGGGATTATTATTTTTTCATCAAGCCACGGAAGGAACGGGCCAAAGAGGGTCCAGACGGACGAGACGGAGCAAACCAGCCGAAGAAATTGCATCTGTAGGGCCAGCAGTCGGTTCTCCTTCTCGCTCGTACATATCTTCGGCAGACCGACCTCCGCGAAATATATACGAGCCGGCAAATTGAAAACTAGAGATCGGCCCGCCTGAATAAAATATCGTTTAAATTTATCGTAACACCTGGTATGTATCGGAACTCGACCACGCCACCGACGCCTGAGTGCCTGCGTTATATCGACGCTTTTTCCGACCTACGATTGCACTCGAAACGTGCCGCTGCCCGATACGTTCGCGGACCGATACCCACCTTCCTCGGCTGCAACTCGTTTCGTAATAACTCGCGAAATTTTATTCCTAGCCTTCGATTTATTAACGCTTTGACCGTCGATTCGTCGGTGGTCCCGAGTTGCTATTTTATCCTCATCCTCGACCGATCGCTCCAACTGTGTTCGGTTGGCTTTTACCTAGCATGTCCTCGAGTATTAGGTACCAGAAAAAGTTACAAAGTTACAATTTTGCTGAACTACAAATATACAAATCTGTTTTGAATCGTACGTTTGTAATAGAGTCCAAATTGAGCTACTGGATCGCTCTATACGTGGTTTGTGTAGACACAGCACTCAGATCCTAAAGATCCTCAATGTACTTTAAAACCACTTCTGTGCGGTTCTTTCACTAACAGAACCTTCCACACAAACGCTGCAAATACCCTTTGCTTCATTCGATACTGTACTGCCAAATTTAAATTCGAAAAATCATAAAACCGAATTTTTACTTTTTCGCTAGCCATGTTTACTGTTAACGTAACTACACGATATTAACCCTTTGCACTCGGTGGTATTTTTACCGATAGGAGATAGCGACTATAAACCTTTTTGGATGAAAAGTTCGACAAATTTTTAAGCAGTTTGCTCTTCCCGCTTGTAGAAGGGAACGCCATCTCTTATTCTTAATTGTTTCTACCATTAGCGATCGATAGATCACTTCCTCTTGAACCGCCTTTCGAATAACGCGTATTTCTGTATTATCAAACTAATTGTTGTAATGTGTAAATATATATGTATGCGTGTTTATCAATTATAAAGAATTGCTGTAATATTATTTTCCATACCATCCAACAATTTTTAGGATAACGCGAGGTAAAGGTACGTAATTGTGAAACAGATTAACAGACAACAACAAATATATATTTAAATAAAACAATAACAATAACAACAATATATAACAGTTAAGCGTCTGTACTAATCACGGTAATAAAAAAAACTATGGAAAAATACGATGTGAAGGGTACGAGAGCCTGTTGCTTTCTGACAGGATTTTCCAAAACTCTCTCTCTGCCCGTTGGAAAACACGTGGCATCGAGAGCAACCCTGACGAAGAAAAGCGGGGGCCTACTCGCTAAAATCTTCGAACGAGCCGGGGTCCTCAAGGACCTCCCAGGCACTCGAAATAAATTTATGACTTAACCGCTACAAATTTTTTCAAAGTTATTGTCTGTATTATCAATTTCCATTATTAGTTGTTTCACTATGTTTCTACATCATACGTGCAACACTATAGATTCAGTTAAAAAATACTTATTTCAAATTGCTGTATTAAACAAAATGGCGAGTGTGAGCCACCTTTCGAGTGCAATGGGTTTGAAACTCTCGGGGCGAGAGTTTACATACCAACTGCAAAGATCGAGCATTGAAACGAGACCACCCTCTTTCAGTTACGAATTACCTCGCGAAAATCCATTCACGGTTACAGTTAACGAGAAAACACGAACTTCTTCCGGTACCTAATATTCAACGAAACTATTCTCAGTCGAGTGAGAGATTGAGCAAGCGGCAAATAAAAATGTACGTATCTCGAAAGATTCGCGAGTTTCTACGAGGTTGTTCAACCGCGATTAAACGATATTACAGGAGATGTATAACGGACGCATTAACCGGTGCCCACGCGTAACACCGTTCTTATATTTCCGTTATTACCCGCAATTTGATACCGATCTTTCCATCGGCCATCACATTGTACGTGCACAGCTCGGCTAAATTTAATCCCAAGGCTGACAGTACTTGGAAGCAGCTGATTCGGAATGGCCACGATCCAACAACACGATACACGGTTACTAAAATATGCAACGAGCATGCCGCGTTACGCGGACGTGTCGCGGATATTCGATACCCGGTGGCTGGAAATCGAGTTCGGACAACGCTCGGGATCGTTAAATCGTCCGGATCCGAATAAACGCGCTCTCTCCTCGTAATTTCCTTCTCGATTTCGCGGCGTCGCGCGAAAATTACACCGGGTACGCGGCAACGACCAGGTTAAATCGGCTTTGTAATACTATACAAGGTTTTTATTTAATTCAAACTAGTAATAGCACAAATGTACAGGATGACGTGTAGCGAACCCTCTTTAACATTTTGTAAATTTATATTTTTGAGCGTTCCTACCGTAGCAGCAATAATGTTCAAGGACTCAGTCAATACAGTTTTATTAGCTTCCACTAAATACGCTTCCACTTCAAGCACAATATAAACAAAACAAATGGTGGAAAACAAATGAACCTAGATTTCTATTATACTTAACGACTTCCTGCACCATCTAGCCAATAGACATTGCTCCCCGACCTTTCACATTTGTACAAAAAGATCAGTCCCGATACTTTTTGGACAAACCCTGAGAGTATACGATTCTACAACGCACCGTACAACATACTATCTACAACCCAGGAATTGACGTATCAACTCATTCGTATTTTCAGTGGTAGTAAGCAGAATCGCTTCGGTATTTAAAACTGACACTTTAACATATAATAGTTCAACCGACGCTGAATAAAATACAATGGCGTGCAAAAGTTTCCGGCCAGTAACATTTCGGACTTCAATTTATTTTAAAAAAAGATCATGATTTTTAGTTATTATGAGGTGTCATTATGAGATATGAGAAACAAAATAATATAATAAAAGAATGTTATTTATGTTTGTAAGTATATGTAATGACTGGTTACATATGCCATATAATGGCACTGGCCGGAAACGCCACTGTAAATCAGCAACTTACACTCATGGACAAAATTAAGTGGACATTGCAGAAATGTAAACAAATTTTTTTTACTACAATGTTTTAAATAAATTTTTTTAGAACGCGAAATGTTTTTGTAGACTTCGAAAACATTTATTTAATGTATATAATTGTACAATAAGGTTTTGATTTATAAGCATTCTTAATTAAATTAAATTAACCTTTTGTTATTTCTGGTACCTGTCCACTTAATTTTGTCCACGACTGTATATACCTTGCGTATTCTTTTAAACCGATAAAAAGGACAACTTATTCCATCCGCTTATATTGGGTGTGAATTGTTGTGCTGCTTTCGAGAACTCATTGAGTTTTCAAAGCGATAATACCATGCCGCTCCACGAAGAATAACACGAATCCGTGACCCGGTTTATGGGAAAAAAACGTAAATATTCGCCCCGGTGTGAACGTGTTGAACCGACGACGAGTTTTTGACCTCTCTCGGCTTCGTGGATCATGCCGGCCAACCAGAAGCCACCCTGAAGAGAAACGTTGAACGAGCTTGCACCACCGCCGGCATTAACTCCGCTCTACCCGGTCCCGTATAATGTAACGCGCTCATTAAGAAAATACATATTATTTAAGGGGAGATGTATATTACAAATTACTCGAAAGCGAGTAATTATCGGGCCGGTGTTCTTGGTGCTGGCCGTCCAGTAACATAATTCTGCGGCCGGAACGGCAGAAATACGTCTCGGCTGTTATTTGAAATACCGCGTCGGAAACGCGGAAATACCTCGACAAATTGTACGGTGTTGAATTAACGAACGAGTTATAAAAATTTTCGATCTTTCAACGACGGGATTGTTAGCGACGGCGGTTGTCGCGATAAATAAAATCCGCAAGGCGTTTGTTACGCGGACGTTGAATCGAAACGTTTTGCGTGTAAATTTACACGCGGACGAGCTCAGTTTCTTCGCTCGGGTCATTCGTTGTTGATGCGATCGCGGTAGCTGGTGGAATTATGAATTGGGATGCTGGTAATTTATTAATTCCTGGCGATAGATGTTCGGGAATTTGGGAGTTCGGAAATTTGGTTTATTAAACCTTTGTCATACAATTTATATTTCTGGCGCATCAATCGGTACTATTTACAGTTACAATGTTAATATAAACAAAGAAATTCGAGATATTATGCATATTTTATATTCAATGGCTATTGATCATATAAATTATAATTGTATATCGTATTTACATATAAGCGTGTTCAAAATTTTTGTAAGTTTTATTACGTTTAAGCTGCGAGGGTATCGCAAGTGAGCTCGTCAAAGTATAGCAAAGGGTAAAAAATATGGAATTTGGTGATTGGGGCGCTATAAATTCTGAAGTTAAAGTCTTTGGGACATAGGGAATTTAAAAATTTGCAAGTTGACGATTTAGAAATTATAGTAATTAACCCCTTCTGGTTCATCAGACGGAACTAACTATTTACAGCTGCAATATTAATACGAACGAGGAAAGTTAAAACGTTATGCGTATTTTATATTCAACGATTTTTGATTGTACAAATTATAATTGTATATCGAATTTATATATAAACGTATTCAAAACTTTAGCAAGTTTTATTACGCTTGAGCTGCGAGTGCGTCACGTGCCGAACTCGTCAAAGTTTGCCAAGGGGTTAAAAGTATTAAATATTTGGAAAATTAGGTGTTCGGGTATTTAATAACTAAGGGAAATTTAGAAATATGAAAGTATGAAAATTTGAGAATGTAATTATTTAAAAATTCGACGATTTTACGATCTGGTAAGTTTGGAATTTGGTAATTCAAGATCTTGATCACTTTGGAATCCGAAGATTAAAAGAAAACTTTTATACTTAACAATTCGTAAATTAACCTCGAAAGTTGGAAATACCAATATTTCCGAATACAGACATCCAGGAATTAAAAAAATCTAAAAATTCCGAAATTTGTAAATGTGGAAACCTAACATTTAGGGACTAAGATATTCGTAAATGTACATATATTCTAAAGACCAAGTTTCCCTTCCGCTTCAACATATTCGCTGAAAAATTGAAAATAGAGTATCCGCGAACAAACATCCCCTCCGTCATAACACTTAATCCATCCGGAGCCATCCGTTAAAAATACATTTGCATCGTTAGGGAACGTCCGGAAAGCATCCCCGAATTTATGGACTGACCTAATACATGCCGGTGTCTAATATCCCATCCGAAGTTACCCAATATCGCTTAGAACCGAAACCGGGTTCGCGCACGGGTTCTCTACATCGCGGTTTTCGTCTTTTCTGTTGCAGGTACATCGCGAGCAACCGGAAGCCGACGTCGAGCGGGTCTCGAGTATCTTGGCCGAGTTGGGCACCGCTTCGAGGAGTATGTGTCCGGGGGTGGTTATTTTAATTACTGTCCGGCGGCTTTAAATTAAAGAGCTGGGTTATTCCGGCGCCGGGCAACCCCTCTGCGCTTCCTTCCGCTTCGGTAACCGGTAAGCACATTGCCTGTTCTCTGTACGCCTATCTTTCTCTCCCTCGTCGCGAAAGCGTGCGTGGACCGACATTACGTCCGCCATTCTTTACACCGGGCCAAGTGGCGAGGTTATGTTTGACGCTAACCGGCTAACCGCGTTAAATTGTCTAAACTGCGCCAGATTAAGCGAGGCTTCCACCAGTTCAAACACCATCGGTCCCCTACGAGTCCAGAAATTAACCGACCCTCGTCCCTCCGACGACGAAAGTCGCGAAGAATTTCAGGAATTGTTTCATTTAGTTGCGAGCATGCACGACCGTCCCTGTCGAAGTACGACGAAACGTTACTTTCGTATTTCGCACGTCTCGCGATCGATTGTTATCGAAAGCTCGGAGCTCGCGGTTGCGAGCTGCGATCGGTGCTTTGGGATTCGTTGACCAGCGAGATACTGTTCAGATTTGATTCCGGTAATGATATCTTTCAATTTATGCGCAGTTTGATGTAATCGTAGAATGTAACGGTGTAGATATTGGATACGGTTTTCAAAATATACGTTATCGACGAGGTACACTCGACTGCAACGTATGGTTTGTTTAATTCAGAAGTAACATGTAAACTTAGTACAAGTTTTCCAATTCACATAATTTCTTGTTTCCAAATTTCTGAATTCCTTTCTCTGAATGTTTTCAATTTTTATTTTTCAATGTTCAATGTTCAATTCTCAATTCTCAATTCTCAATTCTCAATTCTCAATTTTCAATTCTTCACCTGAGTGACCTAAGGTGAAAAGTACAAAGTCGTTTGTCACTTAACGGTTCGACACTCATAAAATAAAAAACCGCGCTGGTTCTCGAAAGTCATGCTAAATTTTAAAAAAGTTCAAGAACATAAATTGCACTTTGTAAAGAGCTGAAAAAGGCAGTTGTTGATTATTCATGAATTTGCTAAAGTTAAAAATAAGTCCAATGGCTTTATGATTCTATGAATGCGCCGCAACACTTTGCTCGCCTCAGGTCGGTTAAGTTCTACTGCGTTCAATTCGGCTCACTCAGCTAGGTTCGGTTTGGTTCAGTTTGGTTCGGTTCGGTTCGGCTTATTTCGGCCCAGCTCGGTTACGCTTTGCTCGGCTCAGGTCGGTTAAGTTCTACTCGGTTCAGTTCGGCTCACTCAGCTAGGTTCGGTTTGGTTCAGTTTGGTTCGGTTCGGTTCGGCTTGTTTCGGCTCAGCTCGGTTACGCTTTGCTCGGCTCAGGTCGGTTAAGTTCTACTCGGTTCAGTTCGGCTCACTCAGCTAGGTTCGGTTTGGTTCAGTTTGGTTCGGTTCGGTTCGGCTTGTTTCGGCTCAGCTCGGTTACGCTTTGCTCGGCTCAGGTCGGTTAAGTTCTACTCGGTTCAGTTCGGCTCACTCATTTAGGTTCGGTTCGGTTTAGCTCGGTTTGGCTCAGTTCGGCTCAGCTTGGTCCAGTTCAGTTCGGTTCGGTTCGGTTCGGTTCGGTTCGGTTCGGTTCGGTTCGGTTCGGTTCGGCTCGGTTCAACTCAGCTCGGTTACGCTTTGCTCGGCTTTCATTACTTATGAATTGTCCAATGTGAAAAATAAGTCCAATGGCTTTATGATTCTATGAATGCGCCGCAACACCGACCGATTAGCGCCGCCTGAGCCAACCGCCTCACGCGCCAATTCCTGGGTGACATACCGTGGCTCGTCGAACGTGAAAAAACGTGGAGGAATCACGGAATTCGTCGAAGCCGCGGTTTTTCTCGGATCGTTGGATAAACAAAGCGACGGCACGCGAGGACACTCTCCGTCGACGATGGCGAAATCATCTTGTAGTCACGTTTCCTTTTCCTTTTCATGCTCCTCGTGCAGCAAGTCAGACGGCCACGGCGATATTCTAATGTATTGTAATAAGGTGTACGGGTGGGAAAAGCTTCTCGCGCGAGGAGCCATTGGCCCATTTTCGCTTAAGGCCGTTGCCGATTGGTGGCCGTCCACAGAAGAAACACTGCATTATGTATGTTCCCGTTATCTCCGGACCGAGAACGCTTCGACACGCAGATTACCGCCGCCTTCTGTCCCTTTTGCTTCTCTCACGCCTTCTTCCCCGATCTCCTTTTACTCCTGTTCTCTTTCGTCGATCTTTCAGCGGACCTCCGCTCGTTCGCTCTTTCGTTAGCGCCGAGAAACACGCTCCGACAGACGCTTATCGTGAACGCTCGTCTCTTAAACGATTTTTACCGAATCCCAATTGTTTCCTGGCTGAAACGGTAATTTGTTATTTCGGTAGCCCGGTAACTGGGCAGTTCTCGAACATTAAAGGTGGCGTTTCTGAATTGTAAGTCGAGAGGTCGGAAATATTCGGAAATCGAGAATTAAATTTGCAACCGTTAAAATGACTGGTTTCGGGTTTGACAATTTATGTCATAAAATTTTGTGGCCAACCTTTTGTCAAAATATAAAGAATGGTTGTATATGTTAGATGTTGCTGCAATACTTATTTATTTATTTTTGTACTTCATTTTCAATTCTAAAGTAAGTATTCGTTTAATGTTGGTATTTCTAGTGTTAAATGCATCGATCCCTTATCACCGGATGCTTATAAATCGTTGCGCGAAGTGTATGTATAAAAATTAGCACGAACTTATGAGATGATCTAATATAAACCTTAACGGATACAAAATTGTCTCTAGTCGTGTTTCGACGCAGGACGGGTTGCTCGAACGCTGTCGAAGTCCGTCCGAGAGAGATTCCACGGTATAGCACGACGGAGAAGATGGTGGCTACACCGTCGGTGTGTGGGGGTGGAAGGGCGAGGGGCAGGGGGTCGGACAGTCGATGTTTAATACATAGGATAGCGGCGATATTGCGACACACAGAGGGTCTCTCTCGCAGCGGGTCCGTATCTCGGTGACAGGGTGCGAAGTCGCAGCGGCCTCCTGGCGGGACGCGGCACTCAACCAGGGAAGTGTTGTCGGGCTTTTCAGGAGCTTTCAAGTGCTTTCGCAGTTGCCTCGAGTGCCGTAAGAGGCTTTCAGAAACGGAGGCAGAAACGGGCTTTTTAATAGGGCCGAGAAGGGGCCATCTCTCTCTTTTCGACTCGTTTCTGCTCGACGTTTTTTCTCTTCTATCTTGTCCTCCGGATCCGAAGGTTGCTCCTTCGCCTCGCCACCCTTCTATCTCTGCCACCCCCACCTCCCCACCCCATTTTCTCGTCCCCGTTGCTCGAGCACGCGGCCAAACGATTTCGAGGTTATCGTTTGACGCGAAACAGAGCGTGATCCCGAAACCCGACGGGGATACCGATCAACTCGATGATAAGCGTCACCGTGTTCCGATAATACGTCGAAATTTTTCTTCGGAACAATGTTTCGATACGATGGAATTTTTCTTTCGAATTTGCCACGCTTTTTTCCTTCGGCACATGGGGTAGCCACGTTCTCGATATACGCCCTCGATCTACCGTTTGTAATCGTCGCGTGAATTAGCACATTTTTAACGACGCTATCGTGCTACCCGTTCGAGTATATCGCGTTTAGTCGGGTAGGTATGTTTCACTGTTATTTCTTCTTGAGCCTCGTTTATGTTATTTCGAGCAAAATAGAAAGTTGCAAAAGTTGAACGCACGAAGTTTAATCAGGTAGGTTCATTTAATTTTATTTCCTGCTGTGCTTCGTTTGAATCATAGTATATCATCATCCAATCAAATTATAATCATGAACATAAAATTCCAAAATTTAGGAGCGCAGCATTTAATCACGTATGGTACATTTAAGTTTAGTTCCTGTTGTACTCTGCTTGAATCTATATACATATACATATGTATACATACATGTATTTACGTATAAATATATAGTTATTTTATTAAAAATATAAGATGCTACTTGAGTATGCTAATTTGAGTTGTACTCTCGGATCAATTTATTGCACGTTCTTTTAACTGAAATAAAACTTCTCAATATTTTTCCTTAACCGTTAACGAGTTAAAAAGTTGTTTTAACATTTGCTGTATCTAATTTGTTACATAAATTTTTCATAGACAGTCATACCGTGTTTAGAAAAAATTCTTACTTATTTAAAGCAATAATCGCAAAAATAAAAAAGTTATATGCACATTATATTGTTTGATTCGAAGTTTGCCAAGATTTACGCAGGAATTAACAAATTTTTTCCGCATCGTTTGAAAGGAAAGTTTCAATGTCTCTCATGGCGAGTCATCCAGGTAAAATGCGTTCTTTGAACAAGATTCGTATTCGAGAAGAAGAAATATTTCTCAGCCACGTTTAAACCCGGTGTATTTAACTGGTGTTAAATACCATTTCTAGAGCGTAGCCTAAATGCTCGCTTTCTTCGTGACGGGTTCGCGTTCGCGATGAAACGTTTCTCGAAAATGTAACGCATTGTTTGATCGTGTAATTGGCGCGCGGACTCCGTTCTCTTTTTAATTAAATAATTACTGTGCGACGCATTGTGAAAAATTGTAATTAATAGCACGATTTTCATTAACGTATAGGAACTCGGCGAATGTAAGCAAATATCGGGGAAGGAAAAGTTTGAAAGAAGGGTATAAATTTCGCGGAAATATTGTATATGTGGAAATTATTTCTTGGAAAAAATTCAATATCGCGAATGTTATACGAATATGTTTTCCACGCAGCAAATGAATTAAATTGAAACTGGAACATGGTGGAGGTTGGAAAGAATTTGTCAAGAAAATACGGACATAAATAGCAGTAATAAATTGTTCCCTTTACGACGGCATGGTCATAATTACATGCAAATTGTACAAAGATCCAGAAGAGTACAAATACCGTTCAGTTGGTTAAGCAGAT
This sequence comes from Coelioxys conoideus, assembly GCA_947623535.1. Lineage (NCBI taxonomy): Eukaryota > Metazoa > Arthropoda > Insecta > Hymenoptera > Megachilidae > Coelioxys > Coelioxys conoideus. Next base: position 11,403,572 of record OX392453.1, on the reverse strand, counting down.
ACGAGGTAGGGAGAAGAAACCGTTGGATAACAGACTTTCAGTCTATTTAAAAGCTTTATCGTACGTGCAATTGCACATTTTTCTGTTTCAATGGAAGTGCAAATCTTCTTTTCCGTCAAAGTAAATCTTCAGAATATTGTTGATCGTTCTAAAAGCGAACAATTCGCAAGATTCTTAAAAAACGCTCGACACGGTCCATGCTCGCGTTCTATGTACACAAAATACAACAGCAAAACTCAAGAAACACCGGCAGTGATGTAGATTTACCGACATTCAAGCACATAATTCCTTTGTGGAGCTCGTCGACACTGTCACAAATTCTTCAACTCGCTCCCTGTTTTCCCTTTGTCCCTACTATTTTTCTACCTACGGAGTCGCCGCGATAAAAAGCAGACGCACAAACGTTTTTAACAGCGTTACGCCATCTGAAAAACTTCTTTGAGAATATCGAACCGTGACGTTGGGTTCTTTTTGACACCCCATTTTACTATTTTGCTATTTCGCAATTTCGATATTTTACTATTGCACAATTTCATAATTTTACAATTTTTCAATTTTATTATTTTACTGTCTTACTATTTTACTTCTTCGCTAGTTTATTAATTCACTAGTTTACTAGTCCGCTAGTGCGCTAGATCACTAGTTCACTACTTTTCGACTTTAGTACCGCTTATAACTTCTTCACTACTTTTCCACTTTACTACTTCACTACTTTACTACTTCACTACTTCACTACTTCATTACTTCATTACTTTTCCACTTTACTACTTCACTACTTCATTACTTCACTATTTTACTACTCCACTACTTAATTATTTCACTACTTTTGTACTTTACTACTTCACTACTTCACTACTTTTCCATTTTACTACTTCACTACTCTACTATTTTACTCCATTACTTAATTACTTCGTTACTTTTCCTTCGTTACTTTGATTAATCAATTTTTGTCGAAGTTATGCAGTTTTTAAGAAATGGATCGACTTTTTGTACTCAAAACGAGCATTGAATTGTTTATGAAAAAAAAAGTTTGTATTCAATAAAAAAAACGGCTTCGTATTTCCAAAGATAATATTGTTGTGCAGCCACTGTAAATATTTCAATTCGATCCATGCAATAGTCACCGAGAAATCCTTCCTCCCAGTCGAGAAAAGTGGTTTTGAGGAAAACGCGTTTAAAGTTTTATGAAGCGTTGAATACTTGTAGTCCTTGTTTGCCTCTAATCTGCGATTCCTCTCTACCATAACACGTTTGCTATAATGTTATCATATTCTAGTTACCTCTCCAGGAATCCTAATAACGTGTGTCTTGTAGGTAACAGGAAAAATTATTATTTTAAGTGGTAAAAGTAATACAAAAGCGACGAATCTCATTTCCGAGAAGCTGCGGCAAAATTGATAATTAACCCTTTAAAATTTGTTTTCCACTATAAATCAAATCGCATTCTATGACCCTAAAGTATCGTTTAACCCTTTGACTGCCACGCAAATTTAGCGCGTCTTGCCCTGGGTGCCACGGTTTTATTTTAAAAAAGAACATGAAGTTTTAGAAAATATAATGATATATATATATATATATCACCTAAGTTATAATTTTAATAGTTTCAATGATAATTTTAATAATAAAAATTGATAATCAACATGTTCTCTACACTATATGCATTTTTCATTCATCCTTTCTAATAATTCCTAACCCAAATAGCCATTTGTAGCCAATCTAAACTTGCAGCACCCACTACGAGATACCTCGTAGCTGGCAGTTTTGGTACAGACGCTTACTACGAGATATCTCGTAGTTGGCAGTCAATGGGTTAAGCTCAAAAAAAAAAATCGATTTTTTGAAAATCCTAGAGTGGTTTTACCCCTTAATGTGCTAAGAATACAGAAGTACGCGAAAAGACGGTACGTCGGAATGAAAAAGTGGTCGAAAAATTTTCTGTCGACCGCGGCTCGATGGCGTCGAAAGCGAGAAATAAAAGGTAACAAAAAATGGAGCGTTGTCCGGCGAGGAACTTGCACAGCCGGTCCACGGACGGGGAACTTTCCTTTCTGTTCGAATCTGGCAGCGTCCACCATCGGAATCTCGTTTTGATGGTACACGTTGTCGCATCGCGGGGCTTCAAACCCTTGCGCAGCGGCTCGCGAGGATAAAGTTAGGGCTCAAGCCAGTGAAATGCGAGTTTAAAATGTTGCCGGATCGGACGTGCGCCGCCGAAACCCGGCCCTAATACTCTGCTTGGCCGGGCAACTTTATTCGAATATCGCGGAAAATTAAAAAGAGAGTTTCCGCCCGCTCGGAAGCGTGCGCGAAATGCGAAAATCGACAGAAGTCGCCCCTTTGTCGCAGGAAAGTCTCGGACTTTCCGCTTCCGGATTTTCGATTTTCCCGAACTTCTGTCGTGTACCGTCGTTTTTCCACGGTTTCCACCAAGGAGACCCTGGAAACGTTATTTCGTTATTCCGGAAGCGTTAATATAGGGCTTTCTCGTTCGACCGTGTTTCCCGTTGCGAGTGTACGGTTGTTTACCCTGTCGGTTTCGAAACATTTCGTTTGTTCTCGTTATTTGTGGTAGTTTCGTAAATACTAAAAAAAATCGTTTTTTTTTTTTTGGTACGTGTTAGCGAGAGATTTAGAACGCGAGTAAATGGATTAGTTCAATCGCGACGTTGGAAGAAATAACCTCTTGCCGTATTTTGTTTATGCGATTTGTGATATAATTGCACGGACTTTGCGCGGAAATCGAAGAAACTTTTCGCGACGTTTAATGCTAACTTATTACTAGTTAAATAGGCAAAGACACGAATGATATTAATACAGATAGAAAATTATACTTCGGACGAATATTAGCTCACAGGAGCTATGTGTATTATAATTCTGTTGGGAATACTACGTGATTCGTAATGTCTGGCAGTAAGCCATTATTATGTCCTCATATATTTGACAAAAGATTATATATTTGTATGATATTGAATTCCATAGAAATTATTATCGTAGAATTTTATTCTCAATTTCGAAATTAATATATTTGTTGTCATAACAAATTTGACGACTAACTTAACCATTAACTTTGATAACGATTCATTCGTTCATGACTCTTAATTGAATTAACAAAATGAAAAATGTTGTTGCTACAAACCGATGTAACATCGATGACCAAGAACTATATGATTCAATTTAAAAATAATTGAATATAAAGCAGAATTGAATTACGAATTCGCGAATCGATCAACTATGCTATCAATATTCGTTCATGCTTCTTAACTGAATTAACAAAATGAAAAATGTTGGTGTTACAATCTGACCTAAATTCGATGCTGAAAAATTATATGATTGAATTTGAAAATAATTGAATATAAAGCAAAATTGAATTACGAATTCGCGAATCGATCAACTATGCTATCAATATTCGTTCATGCTTCTTAACTGAATTAACAAATAGAAAAATGTTGGTGTTACAATCTGACCTAAATACGATGCTAAAAAATTATACGATTCAAAATGAAAATAAATGAATATAAAGCAAAATTTAATTAAATCGTGGTTTAACTTAGATATTACCTAAATCATATGAAGAAGAATTGCATGATTTTTTTGCAGAACAAAATTGAATACAAGACAAAATTAAAGTTTCGCAAAATTCGAAAACGTTGTCAAAAATGTGTACCAATTTTTCTTCTGCGTAACTATCGCAATGAAAATCAAATCGAAGTACCTATCTCTTTTTAAATGGCCGGAGCTGGCAAAAACGTGAGGGACAATATTAAAGTTTTCGAAACAATATTGCGAATGGAACGTCCGTTTAACTAGCAGCAACTATCGTTAAAGAGAAAATTAACGGTGAATCGAAACAGTATGGCCGGTCGTTTTTGCGATAGACCAAGGATAACCGTGCCAAATTTGTATAGTCCGTTTACGACGCTGGAGAACGATTTGTAACGCGAAAAGTACGAACGTCGGAGCAAAAGAAATCGACTCTCGTGTTTACCGAATTGTTTTTGACTCCATTAGCCGGCCACCAATTTTTTTTCGAACGCAACTACGGGAACGAAACGATTAGTTTCGAGTTCGATGCAACCGCGGTTCTCTGTTCAGTATAGTTTCATAGCTGTTGATCATACTTTTGTCCATTGCGACGAACGATTTCATACCGGACATTACATATCGTTTAGATGTTTCAACCGAATACCTGATATGTTAATTCTTGAAATTTTGACTGTGGAAATTTTTTAATTATAACTTGCATTTTCGGATTGATAAATTAATTAATTTACCGATTTTCGGATTACGAATTCATCGAGTTACCAAGTTAATAAATAATTAAACACCTAAATTTTCGAATTCGTAAACTTTCGAAATTGCCAATTCTCAAATTTCCAAAATTTCAAATTACTAAATTGTCAGGTTCTCGTAATTTCAAATTTACAAACCTTACAAATTACAATTTTATAAATTTTCAAATTTTCAAATTTCCAAATTTCCAAATTACTAAATTTTTAGATTCTCGTAATTTCAAATCCGCAAACTTTGTAATTTCCAATTTTCCGCATTCTTAAGTTCTCAAAAACTAAAATATCCAGATTCTCAAAATCTTCAATTCTCAAATTTTCACAGCTTCAGATTTTCAATGTTCAAATTACTAAATCATCAAGTTCCCAAATTTTCAAATTCTCAAATTGTCAAATTCGCAAATCTGAAACTCCCCTTAAATTCTGCGATTCTTCAGTTTTCAAATGTATCCAATTCAAAATCCCTATATTGTTATGTTCCAAATTTCCAAATTCTTGCACTCCTAATTTTCAAAGCTCCAAACCGACTTAATTCTCAAGTCCCTAAACTCTGCCAAAAATCCAAAATTCCCGTATCGTCAATTCCGTAACATCTCTAAAATTCGTAAAATTACTAAAATCTCAAAAATTCTCAAAATCTCAAAATTCCGCAGCATCCTGCGAATTTCGAATTCTTAAAAATACCCAAAATCCCTAAATTCGCGAAATACCGTATATCTGGAAAGTCCCGAACATCCCTGAATTCTCGAAATTCCGTATATCTCAAAAGTTCCCAAAATCTCTGAATTCTCGAAATTCCGTATATCTCGAAAGTTCCCAAAATTCCAAAATTCTCGAAATTCCGTATATCCCAAAAGTCTCCAAAATCCCTGAATACTTGAAATTCCGTATATCCCGAAAGTCCCCAAAATCCCCGAATTTCCAAAACTTCGTATATCCCAAAAGTCTCCAAAATCCCTGAATGCTTGAAATTCCGTATATCCCCAAAGTCCCAAAAATCCCGGAATTCTCGAAACTCCGTGTGTCCCTAAAGTTCCAAAAATCGTCTCAAATCCCTAAATGTCGAAATAGAAAAACCGCGAAAAAAAGAACACTTATTATACTGCGAAAACCGTGAATCCGAAGATACAACTAGTAAATTTCCTTCCCTCTTACAAGATGTTCCATGAATCGTTTCGGATGCTGTATCTGAACGTTGTCCAGATGCTATAATAAAGGAGCGTGTGAATGGTGCCTGGAAACGTCAGGATTATCTTGCATGTTGGATACCGAAAAGCTTTCGAGTGTCCAAAGAGATAGCCGGCTAAGTGGCGAGCCAGAAGAATGGTTGTACCGCTAATTGCCTTAATTCGATAAACTACTAACCCGTTCTCTTTGGCTTCCCTCAATCTTCCAGCCTATTCACCGGCCACTTTCTTCCCGGTTTTCGTCTCCTCTGCCCGATTCACGCTCTCCCGCTCGCCTCTTCATTATACCCGGCAAAGGTCACCTGTCGTTCCAGTGTCCCTCCTTCGTTCTTCCATCTGCGTTCTATTCTTTCGCTTTCTTCCTCCGCGTTTCTTCGTCGGCCATGACTAATCGCTCGAGACGACACGCTTTTCTCGCCAGCCGTCGATTCGATCCTTCTCGAATTAAGAGGTTAATATTGTTGAAAGAGTACGCCTTGTGTTAGGTGAGCGTACATGAGAGGATAGCGCGAGTCTCGCGTGAACGAGAGTGGGGGTATTAGACGGTATTTGAAATTGCCGAAAGTGAGAAACCGCGAGTCGTTGTAAAATATCGGATCAAATAAAGCCATATTTGAATATCAGTACGAGATCCTAATTTCCATCCCTACGAAACCCAATACCTTGTAATACATATGTATATGCTCAACTAGTTACAGGTTTAACTCTTAACGCTCCGACTTTTAACACTAGAAGTACCGGCATTAAATATATGCTTACTTCAAAACTGAAAATACAGTAGAAAAATAAATAAATAAATATTGCAGCATCACCTAACATATACAACCATTCATTAGCTCAATAAAACATGACAGACATTTTGACAAAAGGCCGGCAATAAAATTTTGTAATAAAAAATGCCAAACCCGAAATCAATCATTTTAACTTGTTGGAAGTTCTAGTGTTAATTGTGAATATCGATCTGCAACTCCAACTTCGTACTTAATTCTATTGCAAGTTTTAAGTGTCAGATTTTAAATGCTAGAATGATGTGTAAATAATAATATTGAGTCACTCAAAACAATCTTCATTCATCTCAGAAGTACTATAATGTTGAGTGAAATATTTATATTAATTATAATAACGTTAAGGGTTAATTATTGTACAGTGCTCCTCGCTTTGAGAATGTTGTGCGATATTGCGAAGTAATCGTCCCATGTTGACCAGCGGAATTAAAACGATTAAATGTACAAGGTCATGAAGAGCTTCGATGTTTGTAGAAGAAGATTCTTCCGTGGAAAAAATCGGCGCAGGAGTAAAAGAATTCTATCATTCGGTTGCATTTTGAGAGGACACAGAAATTTTCAAATCCTTGAATTTCCAAATTCCCAAGTCCTAAAATTCCTGAATTTCTAAAACCGCGAATTGTTAGGTGCTAAGTGCTAGACATGCGGATGCTAGGTACTAAAAACCCCAGATTTTCAGATATCCGAATTCTGGAGCTATCAAATTCCTAAATTTCCGAAAGTCCAACATGTGAAATTCTTAAATTCCTAAATTCCTAAATTGAGGAATTTCAATGTTTCCAAATCCCAAAATTCCCGAATCCCTAGCTTCCCGAATGTTCACAATGTCGACTCACGGAACTGTATATTTTTAGATTTCCGACTCCTCGAGCACTAAAAATTACCAACATGTGAAATTTTTGAATTCCAAAATTCCTAAATTCAAGAATTTCAAAGTTTCCAAATCCCTAACTTCCCGAATGCTCACAATATCGAGTCACGAAACCCTAGATTTTCAAATTTCCGAATTCTCAAGCACTCGAATTCCTAAATTCGAAAATTCCCAAACCCCTAGATTTCCACTTTTTCATTTTTCCCACATTTCAAAGCATCCAAATGTCTAAATTCGTAATTTATCAAACTACATATCCGTAAATCTTAATATCCCCAAGTTTCCAAGTCCGGAAATCTCCAAATCCCCAAATCCTCAAACTCCCGCATCCACCTTAACTTTCCACAATTTTCGAGCGTGAAAATTCCGAAATTTCTAAACTTCTCAGCTCGAAAATTGATAAAACATCGAATTTGCACGAAACTGCAGCATCGCGATTTCTCCTAGCGAAGCGACGCTTATTGTCCACATCGAGCCATAGTCCGTTCGTGATCGAGCAGAGGCGAGAGAATCAGCATCGAAGAGGTCCGTGCGAAGAGTCAGAATATAAACACGTACGCGAACGGCAATTTAATTCCGCCTCGCTCGATCCCCCTATCCAATTACACATAAAACACTAATTACGCAATTAATCTCAATCTATTTAATAACACCTTCATTACCAGTCCCACTGCGGGCACCGAACCGACCGGACACAAAACTTTTTCCTCTCCTCTTTTTCGTTCGTTTCTCCACGCACACGGTCTTTCTTCGTGTCCGTCTCCCTTTACCCCGTTCGTTCTTTCGCCAGATAATTTGTTTGTTCGTCGTCGTTCTCCGCGGGCCTGTCCTCCTTCCTCGTCCGCGTTGTTGCTTCTCTCGATCCTTCTCGCAAATCGTCGACACGCCCCTGCTATTCGCATTCCTCGTCGAACGCCGAGCCGAAGATGCGCCCTCGCGAGCCGGATTACACGATTCCGGTTAATTGAAACGGCCCCCGAGGAACCGTATCGCTCGAACGACGATTACGGATAGTCTGCACGCATTGAATATAGTTGTCACTTGACCGTTGCCAACATCCTTTCGACTCGGATACGCGCCGATGCGGATGCGACACCGTTCGACTCGCGAAACCAGTCGAGACACCGTGCTTTTCTTTCTGGAAACCTCGCTGTCGAAGATGTCGAGAGTACATCTTGGCGAAACAGACTGACGCTGATATTTAGTATAATTGTAACCCGGGTCTAAAGTTCGAACGAATTTTTTTAGAAACGTGCCGCGGATATTCGGGAAAAAATTGAGTTTGAGACGTTGACGATCGAATCAGGGATTTTGTCTTTAGGGTTGGGTACAGTTTACGACATCGCTTTTCATGTTCAAGAAATTAGACTTTCAAATTGGTGTAATTATAATTTTCATATTGTCAGTATTGGGATATGGGGTGGTTGTGTGTTAAATTAAATAGAATTTATTGTCTTGGAATAATCAATTTATTGAAAAAGGTTCGAAATGACGTTTGCACGATTGAATCACGAGTAAAGAATTTTGTAAAAGTGCATAGGAAGCCTAACGGCCGCTTCACGAAAAATTATCGGCCTGGGCAGCAACATGTTGGACGGATTGACCCGTAAGTATGAATACGGACTCAAACTCATTGACTCTGGTGATAACAGAGCTGTCATGGCTGGTGATTGAGCCGAGCGAAGTTGAGCTGAGCCAACCGTACCGAACTCGAACCGAACTGAGCCGAGCTGAGCCGAGTTGAGTAGAACGTAACCGAACTGAACCGAATCGGACCGAACATAACCGAACCAAATCGTACCGAACACGTTTCGCATCGAACTAAGCCGAGCTAAGCGGAGTGTAACCGAACCGAACCGAACCGAACCGAACCGAACCGAACCGAACCGAACCGAACCGAACCGAACCGAAACGAACCAAACCGAACCAAACCGAACCAAACCGAACCAAACCGTACAGAATACGAACCGAACCGAACCGAACCCAGCCGTACCGAACACGAACCAAATCGAGCCGGTGACAGAGCCGAGGTTTTCTTTATTAGAGTCTCAGTGACGCTCTACACAAAGATTTATTTTTGCACATTCTTCGAACCACAATGCAACAGTCATGTTTACATATTTTTATATCTCTGAATTTGTGAACTTGCAATTTCTGTATCTCTGGTAATTAAGAAAAATTCATAGATCTTTCGATCACCAAATATCTAAATCTGTAGACTACGACATTTATAGAAGTCAACATTTTTCGACTTCTAAATCTCTGGATTCTAAAATCCTTAGATTTCGAAATCTTTGAATTTCTGGATGTCTAAATTTTTAAGTGCTTAAATTTTTAGAAATCCCGAGGTTCTAAAATTCGGTGGTCCCTGGATTTCTGTATTCCTACATCTTAAATTCCTAGATCTTTACGTTTATTGCTTTCTAAGTCTCAGAGTCTCTAGATGTTTGAAACCCTGGTTCTCTAAACTCTCGTATCCTATGTGAATTCCGACATCAGTCAATTCTAAAACTCCCAGATGTCCAAATTTCTATATCTCCAAATTCAGAAATTCGTAATTTTAAAAATACCTATATTCAAAAATTTTTTAATTTCGAAATCTGTAAATTTCAAAATTCCCGAATCTCCAGAATACCAATTCCACAAGATCTCTAGTGTCCTCGTCGATGTTATCCCCGCAGAATCAACTCGGCCAACGGAAATCGAATCATTCGACCAAAGATAGAAACGAAAGGTAAGATTGCAAGTTCTTGCACAAAGTTGCGATACAACGGGTAGCTCGAATCGAGCGAGGATCCTTAAAAGGAAAAAACTGTAATTCTTTCCGCGTCGTTCGGAGAAAGCAGAAAATTCGAAGAAGGAACGAAAGGAAAAGAAATTAGTTGCGGGATCGGTTCCGCGACACCTGGCTGTCCAATTCATTCTTTTCTTTTTGCAATCGAGAACGCGTCGCTTCGACGGTCAATTTGATCGAAACCCGCGGAATTTTTCGAACATCGTTCATCGGATTCTGGTCTTCCTTCCTACCTGTGTTTCTTCTCGCTGGCTGGCCACTTCCGGTTGCAGTAGGACGACCACGGCCACGAAAGTGGTATCGGTGCGCAGCGAGGCGCGAAACTGTTATTGCAGAAGAAATTAATTCCTTGGACGATTTTGTTCCGGCGTCCTTGTTTCGCCGCCCCTCTTCCGTTACGGACGATCTCAATTTACCGCTCTCGAGAATCGACGTTGCCCACTAAACCCGACCGAGAATCGTGCACTCGCCTAATCGTTTCACCGAACAATTTTTGTTACACGGCACGCTTTCGTTATATTACCCCCGGTTATATTGCCCGCTGACTTCGATGATGCTCGTTCGGTAGTGCAAAACAGGTACCATAAGGTACCATAGGATAATCATAGATAGGTTATGTATTTCGATCGACGAGGACGATCGTAGATTTACCGAACTGGTTGCTATATAGCCACGGGTTGTATTGTCAAGATTTGTATGGCTGGCAATTTAATTACCACGAGTTCGAGCGACACGTTTCTCACGTGTTGTATCATGACACGAGAATATCAGTACAGTTTATATGGCCACGTGTTGTACAGCCACATGTTATATTCTCGAGCATAATATTACCATGGTATCGGCACGCGTTATATTGCTACGTGTTGAATCGCATCTCCATATGACGCCACGCATCATGTCATCTCGAGTTATATTGTCGCGCGTTAGTATCTTTACGATAAAATACTATTGTACTGTTTGTTACAACAACACATGTTGTTTTGCCACGCGTTATATCACCGTACAATAATATCTTCACGTGTTCTATCGCCATACGTTAGTATCTTCGCGCGTTATATCGCTACGCGTTATATTGCCACGAGTTGTATCGCTACATATTCTATCGCCACGCGTTAATATCTATACGTGTTGTACCGCCATCACTGGTACCGTCACGTGTTATATTACCACGCGTTATAACCGCGGTGCATAATATTGTCACTCGTTATATCGTCGCACGTTAAAATTTCGCGTGTTGTATCGCATTAATACCCCTATTTATATCGCAATTATAATAATGATATATCGCAATTTATATCTCAATGCGTTAGTATCCACACGCATTATATCGCCAGGCATTAGTACCGTCACGCGTTATATCACCGTACAGTATACTGCTAATGCGATAATATTACTACAGACAACAGTATTATGTTGCCACAAGCTATATCGCCATACGTTAATATTTCCACGCACCTGTATACCACACAGTGTAATATCTTAAAATGTTCGATCATAGGAGTGTCTATTACTCGTTATTTTCGCCGCACGATAGTAGGGCCGTGCGTTATATCACCATATACTAAATTGTTATTCGTCGATCTCTATGTGTACTACAAGTCGTGGCTCATTATGTTGTCTGATGTTGGTATGGTCATGCAATGTACCATCGCGCATTAGTATGGCCATATGTGATATTAAACGCATTACACATATAATACCGACTATACAGAATTATTATTACTGCATCCAATTCGAAGCCATATTTAATCCGACATTTGATATGCAATCATAATAACCTGGTAGTAGGGTATGACACACGCCATATGTTTAATCGAAGAATTAATCAAATTTGTTAATGTTATATTACAATCTTTAATCGAGATACGAAACTGGTTACCGTGCATACCTTTTTATCTTTTTCGAGTGGGAAATAAACGAAGATCGATGAGCTGACCGATATTTGTCAGTGCGATGATCTTCTTCGTTAACCGGTCACGTCGGTTCGAAACTCGCGCAGTTTCGACTGAAATTACAGTTATTTTAAGGGCCCGTATAATATCCTCAGGCACGGTTGAGAAACGCACGAATGGCCACGTTATTATTGTATCATCCGTGTTCTGTATGGCGCTGCAGTAATAACAAAATTAATACTTGCCGGTGCGTTCATGTTAACAGACGTTAGGATGTCGAAATGAAACTCAAATAATGTTACGACGATTCTATCCTACAATTATATCCTCGAATTTCGATCGTTATCGTATCGAAAACAGTAAAAATCGACATTGATACATTGTAAGCCCTCGAACTACACTACACGTATGTAATTAACATATACATATACACGAATTCAATCAAACCGTACCCTCAATATTCTACATTATAGCGTATGAAACCATGTATGTCACATTTCCTCTGTGCCTATGAATCATCATTGTTCGAGGACATAATATTCATAAATAACTTTGTTTTATTCCTTCTGTCTTCATATATTTATCTCGCATTACTTGTATCTTACTTATTAGATTGTCCCATAAGTTCCTTCCCTTTTTGATATAGTATAAAAACGCACTTCGAGGCATATTTTGCAAGTAATTGGTCAGTAATATTTTCTGAGGGATTAAAGACGGCGATAGAGTAGAACACTTCATATTCAATGCGACAAATCTTAAACAATAAATATTGTGTATATGTTTCTATTAAATAAGGAAGAAATTTACGGGACAGCCTAATATTTATACAATCTACACTCTACGTGGTACAGTGTATACCGTGTATCATCGCGCAGTTTAACTCTTTAGGGCACGGTGGGATTAAAAGTGTCCTACGTTTTTGATGTAATTCACGGCATGGTGGGACATTTCTAGTCCCACCTCGAAATCTTGTAGTAGCTGCATGTGCATAGGTTTATATTTCGTCTTGTTTACGTAAAGCAGTTAATAATGTCTTTAAGCGATGTTACAAATGTATTCACTTGTGCTGGCAACATTCAACACGCAATTACCGGTTGACCAATTGTTATAAGCGGAATGTTTATTGCACTAACATTTTTTTCTCAGTTTCATGCGAAAAATCGCGGATGTAAGCTAATTTTTATAAAAATTAGATCTTTACAAGCGAGTAACGAGTTTTATAATAAAATTTGATTAATTATTACTATTTTGTTATGGTTTTCACATGATGTTATACCTTTATTAACAAAAATAAACCAATTCTGTTTCATTCAAAACCCGATAAAATTCCTGTGCAACATGGGTCTATTTTTGATCCGAAATCCTGTGCCGCAAAGAGTTAAAGCGGAGAAACAAGTTTAATTTTGACATAGTTAATCGATCAATGTTGAGTACCATTAGATTTAATCTGTCAGAGCCAAGTACCATCGAGAGAATAATTCTCGACAGAGTCGAGTGTACTCGACAGTCAATCGGGTCGAGATGAACTAGATACTTTGATAGATTGTAATAATTGTAATTGTACCGAATCGATAAAATGGCCGAGTTAGTAATCGGTTCGGTTGATTCGCGATATGCAACACATTGACGAGAACACGCACGAACACACACGTTGGTTCCTCCACTCTGCCTAAAACCGTCGGCGGGCAAAGCGTGCGAGGGTGTTGCGAACGTATCGTACCTATGTACGTATATACGAGAAGGGGTTGCACACGCTTTCATTAATGGAAAAGTGGCATTTCGGGCTTTAAGTGCATATTCCAGTTCACGCAACTCTCGCGCCGCTTCTTTTCGCCAGCCAGCCTGAAAACATATCGATGTCCTGCAATCGAAACGACGCGGAATGCGAACTTTTAATTATTCTAACAGCAATCTTCCCGAGTACGCTTGTTAGTGGAACCAATTTCGGATCGCTGGATTTCGAATTCACTGACAACGTGTAACGTTAATACGACATTAATATTATTACCTTAACATTTTGATCGCCACGTTATTCACATATGGGTAACGTTTAAATTTCCATATGAATCAATCATATATTTAGTAAGAATTCATTAATTTATCTTATTGAAAACGATAGTAATAATTACTTGGACCTATGAATAATAAATAAAGCAAAATATTCTGAACATATTTGATAAGATCTATTAATCATAAAAATACTATTCAGTAAAATTTTCAACTCCGTTAGCGTACCAGTTAACATGTTATCTTATATGTCATTAATGTCACATTAATATGTTACATATCGTGTACCATATGTTGTATTAATATTATATGTTATATTAATGTTATTAATGTGACATTGACGTTATTACAATATTTATAATTCAGCGTGTTATCAATAATGTAATTAATAATTTGACTCATCTTTCCATGTTTGAATAATTTGCAGATCGTTACTATTTTGAACAATCGTAAATTTATTATCAATTTCAAATATCGTTTTTCCAAATTTTAATATGTCATGAAAGGTATTGGACAACGGCCGAGCTAATAACGTGTATTAAATTTTTTCCACCAAGAAAGTTAGTTTTATATTTAGGCCAATAAACTCCGGAGGACAATGAACGACTTTCGAAAGAACGATTTAGTCCAAAGTTTCAGTACAATTATAGAAGACCCTTAACGGTAATATTTTTATAAAACGATAGCGTTTACCCTTGGTTAAAATGAGAGAAATTTACGTTGAAACTTGTCCAATTTCCACGTAACGAATAAGATAGGGTAAAGAAGACGTACACACGATGAAAATTCAGCATTTTTTAATTTTCGAAATTAGGAATTCCTATGCTTTCAAATTTGAAAATTAATAAATTCAGGATCTTAAGGTTTTAAAATTGCACATTAAAAAATTTGAGATTTGAAAGTTTGAAAATTTGCGCATCAAAAAATTTGAGTTCATAAAGTTTGAAAATTTGCACATTGAAAAATTTGAGGTTTTAACGTTTGAAAATTTGCAGACAATTGCAAGTACGAGTACTTGAAATTTGGGAAATAAAAAATTCTCAAATCTCTTAATTAGAGAACTGCAGAGTTTTAAATACTCGAATGTTCCTAACGTAGGAAGTTTGAAAATCTAAAAATTAATGAATTTGGGACTTAAAAATTTAAGAATGTTCACATTACAAAATTTATAAATTCGAGTAGTTGAATTCTGAAAAATAAAAAATTCATAAACACCTAAATTAGAATCAGAAAACTATAAAATTTCGAATACCTGAATATTCCTAATTAACGAAATTAAAAAATTGAAGTGTTAGTAATTTGAAAGTTATACAATTTGCACATAAAAAAAATGTCCAATATAAGTAGTTAAAATTTTGAACTTCGAATACTCGAAAATTTCGAGCTTATAAAGTTCAAAAGATCCTTAAATTAAAAAATGTGAAAATTCGTTATTTTGCAGAGCATACAATTTATCCGTGCAAACGCGTTACAAAGAGTCCCGAATTTCGCAGTCAATCCCGGAGCGTCTGCAGTCGAAAGCATGAAACTAACTTTGGCCATTATAAAATTAACGTAAACAGGTAAAGTTCATCCGTAGATCGCGGCGCGAGAAATTTTTGTTGTTCTTTTTTTCGCCGTCCGTTCGAATTTATTCGAGCAGTGGCAAACAATACCTGCGATTCTTTTTCCCCGTTTGCGTTGTTCGCGAAATTTTCGCGAATAAACTTTCGGGCTCGTGCAACGAGGAGGAATTAAAGGGTTGAATTTTCACCTGCGAGGAAAACAGCCGGCAACGACGTTCCCGTTTCGACGCGCATTTTCATTCAATGGCGCGAAACAATACGCGGAAATAAGTTGATTCGATTTCCTATTAACTCGTTCGGTTACATCGAACGGCCATTAATGTTGCAGCCCGCTAACCTAGTTTGGCCCGTTAATGATGTTTTATTTAAACACATTCGCCGGGGCCGAACACTAAAAGGAAAACCGCATTTCGCGCTCGCAGAACGAACAATCAATCAAAATACGGAATCGAAGCCGCCACGGCTGATTGATTGTTTTCTCTCTATTAACGAGACTCGCTCGTTAATTGATTAACGACACGATTACGTGATAAGGCAAAACATCCTAATTAAATGTGGAACGATTCTAATTTCGATCGCGGTGCAATTGACAGTGTCGCGTCTAATATTGTATGGCGAGGATTATGTGCATTTCCTGTAAAGAATATTGTTGGACATAAGTATGAAAACAATCTGATAGTAATTTGGGGATCGCGTATGGAACTTTAATAAATTATCAAGTCTTCAGATTTTCAAGTTATTACATTCTGATTTTTTTATCTTTCAAAGTCTTGTTTCTTTATATATCTTAATTTGCAAATTGTTAAATTAGAGGATTTTGAAATTTTGAAATTTTCGAGTTTCGAAATTTCGTATCTACAGATTTTGAAACTTCGAAATTATTAAATTTCAATTTCACTTTAAAAATGTTGACATTTCCGAATCTTCAAATTCTTAAGTTCCTATACTTCTGAAATCCTATATTCTCGGGTTCTTAAGTTTTTCAATTTTTAAATTTCTATATTTCCGACATTTAACTCTGCGATTTCTAATTACCGAAACTCATAAATATCAAAATTTCTTAATTCACGAATTCCTCGATAGGTAAATTTCCATCTTCCCAAATTTCTACGACCTGAAATTTCCAATTGCTCAAGTACCATAATCCAAAAATTCTCACCTCCTAAAATTCTTATGCTCCGAAATGGTCAATTTCTGAAATATCGAAATCCTTTAATTTTCAACTTCCCGATTCCTCAAATCTCCAAATTCCTATATTTTCAAATTCACACGTACTGACATTCTTATGTTCCCAAATTTTTAAAATTTCCAATTTTCGAATCCCTAAGTATCTAACCTTCTCAATATTCATCTCCTTCAATTTATACGTCACGCAACTCCCAACTTCCCAAATTCCGAAATTTATATCACCCCACATTTCTGCGTTTAGAAATTACCAATGTCTCAAACAAGCAAACCTCGAAATTCCCTTCTCCAGAAATTCCTACGCCCGAAAAATGTCCAATTTCTCAAATCACAAATACCGTAATTTCCACACTTTTAAGTCACGGCACCCTGGAATATCCAATTACTCAACCACGAAAATCATTAATTTCCCAAATTTCGAAATTTCCATCACCCCAAATTTCTGCGTTTCGAAATTCCTACGCCCGGAAATGTACAATTTCTCAAGTCGCAAATACTCTAAATTTCCACATTGTCAAGTCTCGGCACCCGGGAATGTCCAATTTCACAAACACGAAAATCACGAACTTCCGAAATTTCGAAGTTCGTCATGTTCACCGTTCAGTCCTCGAGCACGATTCCTCCAGGTCGAGGCCATAATCGCGTCACGTTGTCGGGTACTTTTAAGATAGCGGTCGCATAACCGCAAGATTTTCAATTTCCTCGTTATCCTTACGTGTCCTCCCCGAGAGGTCCGCGAGCGTATCTCTCTCCCAACCTCTCTCTCTCTCCCTCTGGTTGCCTCGTCCGCTGCATTCATTAACGTAACACGATTTATCAATTAGCGTAAAAGGCAGCGATAGATAGTCGTTCTGATATGTTGCCCCGTTCCAGCTACGCGGCGAGCCCCTCCGCGCCCCGTTGCCCGTCGCCACACACTCGGTTGCCCGGCCGCGTGCAGTGCACACACGCGAGCACGCGTTCCCGTGTCATGGGCACACCGACACTCCTACGGGATCGTTGCACACGGGCACAGGATTCATCCGCGGAAACGTACACCGTGTGCAGGGATATGCGAGCAAACGCACGGTTGGCTCGCATGCACGCGTGCACACATGTAGACCCCGATAGATGTGTCAAGGGGTAGGTGGGTCAAGACGTGTCCATGGGGTTGCTAGCGCGTTAACGGGACACCTTTTCGATTGAGTTCGCCTTTACGTTCGAGCACACGTTTTTAACCCGTTGACACACAAATAAAATGCGGGTCCACGCGTTCGAAGGGTACCATTTAACTCTTTGTGACTGAGGATTTCAAATCAATAGAACCATGTTGCACAGGAATTTGACCGGGTTTTAAATGAAACAAAAATGGTATATTTTTATTTGTTGGCAAAATCTATATGCCTCATGTATGTTTGATAGATCGATGTGATGTCGTGCTCATCGATGTTCTGTTTTGTACATTAGTTCACGGCGTTGTTTTTTTTTGTATTGTCTCGCACTTAACCTTCGGTACGCCACATGTTCGCACGCGCTTTTTATGTTATGTATCATTCTTTTTTTCAAATAAAATCTAACATTATCAATAAAGGTATAACATCATGTAAAAACATAAGACAATAGTAATAGTTAATTGAATTTTATTATAAAACTCGTTACTTGTTTATAAAGAACTAATTTTTATAAAAATTAACTTACCATTGCGATTTTTCACGTGAAACTAGGAAAAAAATGTTCGTGCAATAAACCTTCCGCTTATAGCAATTGGTCAACCGGTAATTGCGTGCTGAATGTTGTCAACACAAATGAATACGTTTTGTAACATTGCTCGAAGATATTACCAACTGCTTTACGTAAATAAGACGAAATATTAACCTATGCACATGCAGCTACTGCAAGATTTCGAGGTGGGACTAGAAATGTCCCACCATGCCGTGAAATACATCAAAAAGGTTGAGACACTTTTAATCCTACCCTGCCCCAAAGAGTTAACACGTTGACTGCCACATGGGAGCAACTGAAAATTAAGTAGTATTTTCGTTCTTAACACTTTGACTGTCGAAAAATAAACTAACAAACGTTGAAACACAAATGAATTCATTTGTACTTTCTTTATCTTAATGACAATCAGCACAAATGTCAAGAAGACCAGCTTAACAAAAGAAGTAGGGAATTTGTGGAAGGATCCTTTGACCACTTTGGCAGTTTTAATGTTAATTCGGGAGGTTTCATTAACACTTTGATCTCCGCGTCATCCACATATACAGACATGGACAAAATTAAGTGGACAGATATCATAAATAACAAAAGGTTAATTTAATTTAACTAACAATGCCTATAAATCAAAACTTTATTGCACAATTATATACATTAATTAAATGTTTTTTCAAGTCTAGAAAAGCATTTCACGTTCTAAATTTAATAGTTATTTAAAACATTGTAACAAAACAACAAATTTTTTACATTTCTGCAATGTCCACTTAATTATGTCCATGACTGTAGGTCACCCTTAAATTTCCATATGAATCAATCATCTATTTAGTGAGGAAGTGTTCATTTATTAATGAACACTTGTTTCGAATTGGAAACACTAGCAGTAATTACTTGGACCTATGGATTGAAAGAATAACTGTATGCGGTGTGTGTGTAATAACTGAATAATTGTATGCGTTGTGCGTGTTTATATATATATATTTGACATTGTTTGTAAATATTTGACATTTATTGTAATTTTTGGTGTTCAATGCATTTCGATTTTGTACATATCGATTTATAACCGATTGTCTTTTGACTGTTACGCTCGAAAAGACGGCCGAGAACTGATGCTCAGTCATTAATTGTCCGGGAAACATTAAACATATATCACAGATAATTCTCTGAGTCTTTTATTAAGCCATCCTTTCAGAATAAAAAATAAAGCAACATATACTGAACATATTTGGTAAGATTTATTAATCATAAAAATGCGGTCTAGTAAAATTTTTAACTCCGTTAGCGTGGCAATCAACGTGTTGAACGGCAGTTTAGGTTCAGGGCGAATGAATGACCGTTCGGTCGATCAGAAAATGATCTTTGGAATCGAATAAGGCGGATCCTGAAACGCGGCGTTTCGTTTTAACGGGCTCGCGATGGTCAGTTTTGGTTGAAGGTGGCCACGATTACCCGTTGACAGGAACGAAATGAAAGGCAAAATCCGCTGTTCGTGGCGGACGTGTAATTTAATGTACTTTCGCTGATTTCGCAGATAACCGTTGATGGGCGTAATGTTGCGCGGGTAAAATGTTTCCGATGTCCGGAGAGAAGCGGCATTGATAGCCGTGTCGTCTTTTTAATAAGAACGAAACGTTCGAGGGTGTGGGCGTACGTTGACTCTCGACACCGCAAAGTGTCTCGAAATTAATCGACTCGTAAATCGAATTCCTGTCTGTGCAGTTCGAACGGTTCCCGTGTCTTTTCGAGAACGAGTAAATCGAATTATTGTGTAGCAACGCGAAATCAATTAGCGGTTTCTATCTGTCTGAAAGCTTTAGAAAAGAAAAAAGTTTGCGTATACCGGGGAAAAATCACTAAACAGAGGTACTCGCCGTCTCAGTTTATCGCGTATGTGTCCGTCGATGCGATCGAATTTTTCAAAATCTTTATTTGCAAATTTCAGATTGTACAAATACTTGAATTTCTTTTTCTTATCATTTTCAAAGATATTCCAAATTCTGATACTCTCGAGTTTCCGAAGGTGCAAATTTATAACTATTTCAATTTTCACGTTTTCGCATTGCTTAAATTTGCGAGATTTTAAATTTCCGGATTACGAGATTCCGTAATCTGTATGTTCCGAAAATTTTTATTTTTCGAATCAGGAATTCTCGAAACATCTAATTTCTACGTTTCTCACGCTGCAGATTCTTAAATCACTAAGATTTTGGGCCTTCAAGTTCCTAAATTCCTGTACCCCTAGGTCCTAATATTTTTCAATCTTCACATTTCAGGACCCTCAAACTCTCAGAATCTCCTAAGTTCTTAAAACTCCGAGTTTCTCGAATCCTCGGACACAAACATCCCATCATTCGAATGTGTATTGACAAAAGTTCTTGTTTCAACAAAGCTAGAAGATCCAAAAGTCTCTTTACCCCTGAATCTAACGATTTGCCAGAACTACCAGATACAAAATTCCCTGCATTAACATTTTGACTTTGTCATCCGTATATAACGCTTAAATCTCCACATGAATCAATCATCTATATTATTAAAAATTTATTCATTTACATAATGGGAAATATTCGTATTATTTATTTGGATCTATGGATAACGAATAAAACAAAATATCGTGAACGTAAGATTTATTAATCATAAAAATACAATCTAGTAAAGTTATCAGCTACCTCTCTGTGTCTAAACGAGTCTCTAAATGCCGAATTTTCGGATATGAAAATCTCTGGACGCTAAAGTGTCTAAATAGATAAATCGCCAGACAAAAATGTATTATTCTTCACGAGCTTGCAGTATCTGTACCCTTACAGCTGCACTAACCTAAGTCAATTCGCTTCTTCTCCTAATTAACCGATTTTCATGCAATAAATGTGTACGTACCCCAGTTTCTCCGGTTTGTACGAGAAGCAACGCAAACGAACGCGGTTTAATCTCGGGGACAGAAACGCTGCGAAGAAATAAAGCGCAAATAAGCTAATCACCGCAGGGGTAAACCATCGAAATTAAACGTTCGCTGCGATTTTCTTGTTGGCCGCGTTAAAAAGAATGGGACGAGGGTGAACGACACGGCCCGTAAAGACACCAATATCTTCCACGACCGTGAAATAAAAATATCACGCTGCGAATTGGCCGGTGAACATTGGTGATTTATTAATTCGATTAAACCCCATAAGAAGCCGTACCGGTGGTTTAATCTTAGTTGAGTGCGACCGGTCATTTTTATATAGTGGCTGCTCTCACGCGAACCACTTTATACCGGCAGGCCCAAGTTCGTATAAACGGCCCGCTTCGACGATCAACAACTGCATATCATTAAATCCTACCATTGTATCTGAAATCTATTAAAACTTTAGATCGCTTAGACGTTTACAAGTATCTCTCTTATATTTCACATTTCATATTTCATATTCTATATATTACATTTTATGTTTCGCATTTTATATTTTATATTTCATATTTTATATTTTATATTTTATATTTTATATTTTATATTTTATATTTTATATTTTATATTTTATATTTTATATTTTATATTTTATATTTTATATTTTATATTTTATATCTTATATTTTATATCTTATATTTTATATCTTATATTTTATATCTTATATTTTATATCTTATATTTTATATCTTATATTTTATATCTTATATTTTATATCTTATATTTTGTATCTTATATTTTGTATCTTATATTTTGTATCTTATATTTTGTATCTTATATTTTATATCTTATATTTTATATCTTATATTTTATATTTTATATTTTATATTTTATATTTTATATTTTATATTTTATATTTTATATCTTATATTTTATATTTTGTATTTTATAATTCCTACTACATATTACATTTTCTACAAAGTGTTCTCAAGTGCTAATTCACTACACACGAATGACGAAGGTGTACATAAAACTATACTAAACAAGTTTACCATTAATATAAGCATAATATTATGCATGTGGCTACTAATAAAATAATGTAAATTCGCTCTTAATAGAATTTAATTTGCTACATATTCAGTAACCACGAATAACCACGATCAAACATATGTTCATATACGACGATCATTGCTCAATTTTATATAAAAATACACCGTTGTTTTTCCAACAATTTCGCAACAGTACGAGATATTACCGTTTATATATGGACCGCTTCATTCTTGAGTAGCAACAGAGATTTTACTCGAACGGGGTGAATCTACTTTTTCTTCGACGAATTTTAATTGGAATCTGTGCATTGATTGATATTAACACGGGTTTGAAATTACATGATCCGCGTTTAAAATTATGAACGATATTTTAGGTACGCTTAATTAAGTAATTCCACCCGTGACGCGTAAAAATCATCGTTTCGTTTAACTCGAACAGTTACTTGTTACACTGTTTAGCGGTGTTACGGCGAAAGAGAGAGAGAGAAAGAGAAAAGGAGAGTGAGAGAGAGAAAGAATGAGGAAAGAAGGGAGAAAAAAAAAGCAGCACTCACGAAGACACGGAGCATGGAAATTGCCCGACGAGGCAATTTCTATGCATAACACGAGAGTAATGGGAAATAATTAACAGGGCTCTGGAACGATCATTTTTTCTCACCCGGTACACGCGTTTCTGCGTGGCATCGAACGAGTCCCTATTAAAATTATAAATACGACTATTATGTTTCATTATACCGAACCAATTAACGTAATGCCCCGGCGTCGATTGATGCCGATACTCGTTGAACTTACGAATATGGATTTCTTCTTTTAACTTTACGACCTCGTTTCCGCCTTAATAACGTTAATTACGGCGGAATGAATTTTCAGAATTCTCTCGCTCGGACGGGGCACAATTAACACGTGTTCCCTTTGATATCATGGCAAAAAAAGCCAATGTAAATCTCTATCGCAGTATCGCAACGACGGTTAAGACGTAATTTTTTAGTATATACAGGATGTCTCGCAAGTAGTGAGAGTCCCTGAATGGGGTTCTGGGGGAGCTGATTCTAAGCAACCTTTTCCTTTATGAAAATTGGGTTTGAGACTCCGTTCTAAAATTATTAAAGAAAAACACCGACAAGTTGATTAAGTGGAGCTCGCGAGCTGCACGATGTTTCTTGTTGTTACTGGAGTTTCGAATTAAACAATTGACGAATTTAGATATTTCAGAATCGGAGAATCGAGACAGTCGCGGAGAAGGAATTTGGAAAATTTCGAGATATTCGAGGCTTTGACAATTTGGGGACTCTGAGGAATTTGCGGATTTCGGAAGAGAATTTGAGGATTTTCTTAATTGTGAGAATTTTGGCATTTCGGGGCTTTGAGATCTGGGGATTCGAGTTTCAAGATATGGGGATTTGGGGACTTGCAGATTCGGGGATTTGTAGACTCGGGGATTTATGGATTTGGGAATTTGTATACTTGGGGATTTGTAAATTTGTAGATTTACGGATTTCTAGAATTGGAAGTTTGTAGGTTTGTAGATTTTGGCCTTCGGAGATTTGTAGATTTGGGAATTTGCAGACTTGGGGATTTGTAGATTTGGCGATTTGTAGATTTGGGAATTCGCAGACTTGGGGATTCGCAGATTTGCGTATTATAGACTTGGAAGTTTGTACGTTTGTAGATTTGGGCATTTGGGGATTTGTAGATTTGGGGATTTGTGGACTTGGGGATTTGTAGATTTGTAGATTTGTAGATTTGTAAATTTGCGGATTTGTAGACTTGGTGGTTTGTAGGTTTGTAAACTTGGGGATTTGGGGCTTTGGAGGTTTGAGAACTTGGAATTTTATAACTACGAAAGAAATTTCATGATTTGGGACTTTGAATTTGGAACTTCGAATTAGAAAGAATGTGAAACTTGGAAACTTGAAAAACTTGAAATATCTTTGAATTTGGAAATTTATTACCGGAAGAATGATACGTTTCGGAATTCATGTATCGCAAAAGGTTGAGAACTTGAAAGTTTATAAATCCTCCGATACGAACATTAGAGAAGTAAAACATGTCGAAGTGTACATACGTATCTTGATATAGGGGAAACGTACATTGTACTTCGGTGTACAAAACGAGAACTCTTCAGTCGTTTCTCGGAACAACAACGGCGGAACAGTGTGTGATCGAGTGAAAAAAAAGTAGAAAGAAAAACGAAGCGTGCAGGAATCGAGCAGCCCTCGTCGAAAAGGCGCACATTTCTTTATGGCCGGCGATCGAAAAGTTTGTTCGGGATTTGAGATGATGTTGCTACACCCACGCAAGGTACGCGAACCCCGAATCGACAAATGATCAAACCCCTAAATTCTCAAACTCTCAAATTTTTAGCCTTCCCGAATCTCTAGAGCCTCAAATTTTCGAACTTCCGGCGTTCCCAAATCTCAAGATTCTTAAATTTTCGTATTTCCAGCGTTTTCAAATCTCTAGATCCTCAAAATCTCAAATTTCCGTCGTTTCGAAATCTCTAGATTCTCAAAATCTTACATTTCCAGCGTTCCCAAATCTTCAGATTCTCAAAGTTTCAATTTTCCGGTGAATTTTGGGAATTTCCAGATCCTTAAATTTTCGAACTTCCAGCGTTCCCAAATCTCTAGATCACTGTCTTTTATAATCAGATAAACGAACTGTTAGTTACAAGCAACTGTTAGGTCCGGTTTACATCGTACGCACAGTACATCGTATTTACGCGTTGCAATTAAATTAAGACGTTACAAATTCTAAGGTGGCCACTTTTTTTATCATGTATGAAAATGCCTGTTTTGTTAAAATTACTTGTTACAAGTACTTGCAAATATTTTTTAAAAGTTTTGTAAGTAATTGTTGGTGTGACGATAAACATTTAAAAAAGACACGATAGTATCCTTCTTCATTAAAAACATTAGTTTTAAGATATTCTGTATTAGTTATAATAGAATGGTCACTTTATTATGCCGGTTACTGTACAGGGAGTCCCACAATTACTATCCGAACCGGAAAGGGGTAGTAGGTGGGGCTATGCTGAACAACCTTTTCTTTTGCAAAAATATCGGATGGGGCTTCATTTTCACATTATTAAAGAAAAACACTGACCAATCAGAGCGCGAGAATTGCGCGCGCTCAGAAGCGGGAGCGTAGGCACGAGTAACAGTTTATCGTGGTTGTGAACAAACATATGGGAATCATGATAGTAACTGAACGGATCGGTTAACTGTATATATAGTGAGGGACAAAAGTATTCGTACACTAGGACTGAAAAAATGAAAACAAAAATATTTTCTATATTATTAAGTATATTTGAACATACGTAGCTGCATATTATACATAATGCTTACAACAACAAATGAGCCAAAAACGAAAGCAATAATATCATGTAGTAATACACGTGCCTTCACTCTCGTCTCTGAGCGCGCGCAATTCTCGTGCTCTGATTGGTCAGTGTTTTGCCTTAATAATTCAAAAATGAAGGTTTGTCTAATATTTTTGCAAAGGAAAAAGTTGTTCAGAATATCCCTACCTACCACCCCTTTCCGGCACGGACAGTAATTATGGGACACCCTGTACATCGATTCTATCTATCCCGCGATGCTTCCCGGTCGTCCAGAAAGCGTCCGCGTATCCCAGAATCGCGGCCAATAACGATAACTCGAGGTGGAAGTCCGAGATCGAGCGATTTACTCGCGCAGTGAGGAATCTCCTTGGGTTCAGAGGGCAGCGCCCTTGCTGCGCGTTAACTCTCCCCCGCTGGGCGCACCGACATGCGATGCTACGGGCTTGATGAATGGATTGGGCATAACACCGACGCGGCCGCAGAACTTCGGAAGTGGAGATCTACCACAGGCCATTGGGAATCGCGATGAGCGATCGGGCATTAGGGCAACACCGACGAACCACCCTGCGAAGCGTGCCTCCGACCGACTCTTCGATACTCGGCCAACTACTCGATCGTCGACCCTCTTTGACATATTTTTCATGTTTTGGGACTCGTGCGCCACGATATCTGGGAATGTAGGGAAATTGGGATATTGGGAATTTGGGACGCTTGGTATTTGGAGATTTTGAGAAATTGGTACATTGAGAATTTTTGACGCGGGTACTTGGGAATTTGGGACATTACAAACTTGAGTTTCAGACGTTAGCAAGTTGGGAAATTTAGTGTTTAGAAAATAAGCAACTTCGGAGTATGGGAAATTGGAAAATTGGAAATTTGGTACTTTGAGTCAGTGGGGACGTTGGTAATTTGGCAAATTTAAAATTTAGGGGTTTGAGAGTTTTGGTAATTGGGAAATTGGGAATTTACGAGTTTGGAAGTTTGGAAAGTTGGAAATTTCGGAGTTTGGGAAACTTGGCAGTTTGAGAATTGGATATTTGTGAACTTGGCAGTTTTGGAGTTTGGGACACTGGGATTTGGGAATTTGGGAAATTGGGACACTGGGAATTTCTGAATTTAGGAAATTGGGAAATTGGTAATTTGAGTATCTGAGAGCGTGGGAACTTGGTAGTTTGGGAGTTTGGGAGCTTGAGGTTTGGGAGTTTGGGGTTTTGGGGATTTAGGGATTTGGAAATTTGAGCGTTTGGGAATTGGAAACTTGAGAAAGGGGGAATTTGAGAATTTGGGAATTTGTTGATTGGGGAGTTTGAAAAATTGAAAATTTCGGAGTTTGCGAATGTGTGTGTTTTGAGCATTAGGTCATTAGGAATTTGAAAATTTTTGAATTTCTGAATTTAGGAAACTGAGAAATTGGGATATTGGGGTATTGGTAATTTGAGAAATTTGGACAAGAGTATATTGGGAAATTTGAAAAGTTGGAAATTTGTGAATTAGGGAATTTGGAAATTTGGATATTCGGGAATTGGGAAATTTGTGAATTTGTGAGTTTGTGAATTTTGGATATTTATGAATTTGTGAATTTGGAAGTTTGGAAAGTCGGGAATTTCATAATTTGTATCCGAGCCGACCCATGTCCGCAGAAACGAACATACGAGCGAGGCACGGCTTTGAAACAACATTCACGATTCTTCCGTGAAGAAAATCACTTCCGTGATATTTTCGGTGCAAAGACGGCTCTCGCGAACGGATAACGAACTCCGAATAATTTGATTTACGACGGATACGATTAAACAATGGCCGCGGACGCGGCACGTCTCGATTGAATCGCGGTTCAGAAATCGATAGCGGAAGGAGCGGTTCGATCGTTAGCCCCGCGACGAATAACGAAATAAAAAATAAAAAAAAAGAAAAGAGGGAAAAACGAAAGTGGAGAATTTCGTTTCGGCGTGGATAACGAGTATAGTAGTAACTGCGATCGGTGTTGTGATAACAAGACGTTGGCCCGGATTGTTTCGCAGACAGCAACCGTTTGTTCGAGTTGAACCATTGTTCGCCGGCGAAAAACGGACAGCGGCGCGTTGTTCCGTTCGCGACAAACCGGGAATATTTTTGTACGCGATATCTCATCGTCGCCCGCGTGAAAAACGATTTTTCTACGCGTTGCGTCGCCGGTCCTGGGAATTTCGTCGAAAATAAAGTTACACGAGCCGCGTTTCGAAAGCATTCGCGATTGTTTGTCTAAACGCAACTGGCTCGCGTTTCGTCGAGTTAACTCGGAAAATCGAAATTTATTTCGAATACGTCCCTGTACCACGCCATTCGATATCCTGCGATTTCACATACTACGAAGTTAACGACGTACCAACTGTAACGAAACAAATTTATTACAAAACATTTTTTAACCCTGTTTACTTTTTACATACTTGTAGCCTGGATGTCTGATTTTCTTTTAATATACAGTCGTGGACAAAATTAAGTGGACAGGTATCATAAATAACAAAAGGTTAATTTAATTTAACTAACAATGCCTATAAATCAAAACTTTATTGCACAATTATATACATTAATTAAATGTTTTTTCAAGTCCAGAAAAGAATTTCACGTTCTAAATTTAATAGTTATTTAAAATATTGTAACAAAACAAAACATTTTTTACATTTCTGCAATGTCCACTTAATTATGTCAATGACTGTATTTGTATTTTGTACGCTCTTGGCGAACCTTTTTATGTCTGATTGGTCAGTGTTTTTCCTTAATAATTTAAAAATGAAGGCCCATCCAATATTTTTGCAAAGGAAAATGTTGTTCAGAATAGCCCCACCTACCACCCCTTTCCGGCTCCTACAGTAATTGTGGGACACCCTGTATATATAAATATATATATATATATTTGAAACACTTCACTTGATCTTCATTTTATATATTTATATTTTGAATTCTTCAGATTATTTCTTTTCCAAAATATTTATATCTTGGACACGCGTTTAAAGTAAGATAATATAAAAATTGCCTAAAGTAAGTAAAACGTATATACGCAAGAAATTAGGGTATTTTCTTCCCTAACCCGAAAACGGTCACCCCAAAAAAGATTAGGTTAACTGCATCAAATTTTCTGGATATCTCGCACAGTATCTGAATGGAGCGTGAAACTTCGTATCGCGCATCAAAAGCCACAAAACCTCGAAAGTCGATTCGCCGCGTCCGAGTTATCGATTCTTCGAAAACCACTGTCCAAGGGTAAAAGGGAAGATAAGTCGGTGGAAATCCCTAGCCGTAGAATCGTGCCGGGCGCGAATCGCATCAGATACTGGTCATCTCGCTGCGAAGCCGAATCTATCCGCGAATCTCGATAATTGAGGTCCATGAATGAGCCCTAACCGAGGGGAAAGTCGAATATCGTGAAAAAGAGGCAGAAAAAAAACGGTAAAAAAGCATCGGGGGTCCATGGAGAGTCGGAGAAATCCTCGTGTGACGGTTAGATTCTTGTCGCGATAAAAAAAGAAAAGGGAGCAGGGCATGAAAGGAAACGAGAGTCTTTCGTAGGAATAATAGGCGTGAACGATAAGTACATAATTAGGGACGTCATGGTTTGGGCACTGTGCTATTTCGAAACTTGCTACGTTGTTCAAAAAGGGATCAACCTCTTGTGGGTTTTTTCTTTCTTTTTTTTAGGAAAATTATGTTTGTGATCGATTTGAACGTATAGTGCTGCTTACAGGGGTTCAGGTTTCGAATTTGAGAATTGACAAATTGAAGTTTACGAATTTCGGCGTTCTGGGATTTGGTAAATTCGTGTATTTAAAGATTTGAGGATTCGAGGATCTGGGTGTTGGGTAATTTGGACCTTCGGAATTGTAAATCGTGGGAATTTGAAGACTCAAACTGGGGATTCAGAAGTTGAGGAACACGATAACTGTCACACGGCAGCAATTGAAAATTGTATTAGGTAGTATTTTCATTTTTAATAAATCTTACCAAATATTTTCACAATAATTTCTTATATATTGTCTTGGAACTTGGTAGTTTAGGAGTTTGGGAGTTTGGGGTTTTGGGGATTTAGGGATTTAGGGATTTGGAAATTTGAGCGTTTGGGAATTGGAATCTTGAGAAATGAGGAATTTGGAAATTGGGAAATTTGTGAATTCCACAGTTTGGGACATTGCACCATAGGTCATTAGGAATTTGGAAATTTGAAAAATTGGTAAATTGGGAATTTGGGAATTTGGGAATTAGAAAATTAGCGAATTTGGAAGTTTGGAAAATTGGAAATTGGGAAATTTGGAAGTTTGGAATATTGGAAATTGGGAAATTTTGAAGTTTGGGGATTGGAAAATTTGGGTAAATGTTTGTAGAAAGAGTGTCACCCATATATGATCCATATAAGTACTCATGTATGTCATTCTAAACATCCCCATCGATTCCTAGCGTCCGATACTTATATAGTCCGGTTTCGCAGTAGTCACCTCGAACTTTCCAATCAATTATAGCTGAAAAACTTCCGCATAGTCTAACCACAACACGAGCTAATCACCTGTATTTAGCAAGATCCACGAATCCTCGCGATCTCGTTCGCGTTAACGCGTCGCAGCGATCGTAGAATCGTAACGAGTCGTCGGCATCTCTAAGCCGGGTCTCTCGATGTCGGCCATTTTCTCCGGTGGAAACCAATTAACTCTAATTATCGATATCCCCGAGCATTAGCGTCGGCGATGTGCCGTGCCACGGGTGCCTCGTTGATGGCAATTAAAACGCGATCGAACATCTCGGAAATTGAAAAAGCAAGGAGAGAGAAGACGATGGCTCTCGTCGGCGAACGTTGTTCACCTGGAACAACGCTCTCCTCTACGTGCACCTCTCTCTCTCTCTCATTCTCTCTCCGTGTCTCTCGGGCCCGTTCGTTTCGCTGGCAGATTTAATTCGTCCGCGCGGAGAGATCGGGAATCCACGGGGTGAAACGAAAGGAAAGAAGAAACACGGAGCAACATGGATATCAGAGACGTATGCACGGACGAATATAAATAGACGGCTACCTACGTAGACGTCCGTGGATGTCCTGGGTGGGTTCAATTAAGCCCCCATTACACTTTTACACGGGGCCGCATTAAAGCTCGCAGCTGGTCGCGAAGTCAGATATTATTTATCGGTTGACTTACGCCGAGCTCATTTGCCCGGCAAAACGACCGCTCGGAGAAAAACGACGGGGAGCACTTACGTTCCTCTCCGCGATACCATTGGCCGATCTCGGTTAAATCTCGAAGGTGATTGGCCGTGGGTGCCGGTTGGAAAGTTCGTCTCACGAAACGGCCCCAGCCACCGCCGCCACGACCACAGATGATAGAATATCTTATTAGTCGGACAATGGGCAATCAGAGACGCCATACAGCCTCTCTGTTAGCGGTCCAATCTCTCTTTCTCTCTCTCTCTCTCCATCTCTCTCTTTCTCTCTCTCTCTCTATCTCTCTTCATCTCTCTATTTCTCTCTATTCCTCCCTATGTTTCTCTCTCTCTTTCTCTTTCATTTTCTATGTCCCCTTCTCTGTCACTCAATCTCTTTTTCTCTCTCTCACCATCTCACCTTCTGTGTCTCTCTATCATTCTTTCTTTGTCTTTCTATCTCTCTTTCTCTCTCTCTCCATCTCTCTTTCTGTGTCTCTTTATCTTTCTCTGCCTTTCTCTCTTCCTCTGTCTCTCTATCTCTCTTTCTCTGTCTCTCTATCTCTCTTTCTCTGTCCCTCGATATTTCTTTCTCTGTCTCTCTATCATTCTTTCTTTGTCTCTCTATATTTCTTTCTCTGTCTCTCTATCACTCTTTCGCTGTCTCTCTATCTCTCTTTCGGTTAGGTCCGCGTCAGTTTGTCCTGCACACCGACGTACGTGCCTATTCAAGGTCGCCAGGATTCGACTTTTTGGCCTAATACACCGACACCTCGGTGGACACACCTTCGCGGATCGACACCTCCAAGAACAATAACTGTAATTGGATACCGCCGAGTCCTTCGGGGTACGGCGAAGAAATTCTGGATCGAGCTCCGATCGCGGTTTCCTTCCGTCGTTGGTTTCGTTAGCGCGGAAATTGTAGATCGTGTGGGTACGAGGTGATTATTTGATATCAGGTACAGATTGTTGAGACGCATCGAAACATAATGTATATCGCATATCGTTCGCTTTTGAGCGTCGAGGGAGCTATATTTTGGAGGAGTTGTACTGGCGGAATCGGAGGACCTTCGTTAATTTTTGTTCCTGGGGTCAGATGTAAAAGTAACCAAAGTTTTTGGATCATTTTTTGTTTTAGTAAAATCTGAACTCTGGTAGTTTAAATTCTGTGTTATTACATCTAGATCTTCATATTTCTAGCTTGCTAAGTTTCTATTATTTAAATTTTCAAGCGTTCAAATTTGTGAATCTTCAGATTTTTAAGAGTCCAATCCTCGAAACATCAAATCATGAATTTTTTGAACTACTAAATCCTCAAGTTCGCAAATATTCAAATCATCAAATACACAAATCCTCAAGTTCTCGAACCGCCAAATGATCATGTACTCAAATCCTCAAGTTCTCAAATCTCCTAATTATCATGCCCTCAAATCCACAAGTTTTCAACTTTCTAAAGTTTCCAAGTATTCAAATCCCCAAAAATCCAAATCTTGAAATCTTCACATCTCTAGATCTCCAAGTCTTTAAATCTCCAAATCTCTAAATCTTCAAATCTCCAAATGTCCATATCTCTAAATCTTCAAAATATCAAATGCTTCAATTCAGAAATTTCTCAACTCCCTAGATCCTTAAGTTCTAAAATTACCCAACTCTCCAAAACCTCGAATCTCCAAATCCCCAAATTTTCAGATTCTAAAATATCAAAATTTCGAAATCTCCCAAAATACCAAATCCTTGAATTCGTAAATTTCTCAAGTCCTCAAGTTCGTAAGTTCCGAGGCTTCTCGAAGCTCCGAATCTCCAAATTTCTCGAGTTTTCTCATTCTCCGAACCAGTATGTGGCCCCAGACGCGGTCCACTACTGACGTACGAAAGTACCATCTTCTCCTTCAGCGCCATTCTTCCCACGTAAACGTACCGTGCTCGATACCGTGGCTACCTTCACTCTCCGCTTCATTCATCTCTGTTCTCGTTCCGTATTCAACGATAATTAAAAGACGAATGATAAATTAATTCGATAAAGGTGTTCATTAGGCAGCTGGTAATATCTCAGTTTAGAAATTCTACCTATCTGGACACCTGTATCGTCCGAATTCTTCGTCTAGTTTAAGATGCTTCGTTAATAAACGCGCGTTTAAGATGCCTCGTCTGTCCTCGGACTTTCTCCGATTCGTTCGAGATTCGTTCTCGCGCTATCTGCAAACACGCCATCTTCGCGGCACATTTCCTTTTTTATTCGAGGAACGTAGTATGTAGATCTCGCTAGAGTATTATAGCACGCTGTATGTCCTGGTGATTAACGACTATGATAATCTCTCAGGGATTTTTCTCTCTTCGGACCAACTTGACCAATGAGTGCACTAACGCCGTAACTGTAATAAATGCAACTTTCTCCAACCAGCAAGTTTACCGCGTGGTTGCTTGATATATCTGTTCTGAATTCACGTTGGTCGTTTTTTTACGTCTGCCATTACCTCCCCCTTCCTGCGAAGAATGCTTAGATTAGATGAAGAGTAATCGCGCGAAGAGATTATGATCGTTCTGTCTAAATAATTAGAATTTATATATCCATAATGACTAGATTTACAGACGTTAAATTGATACGTCTAAATTAAAAATGAAACGTAAAATTGTCTGAATAAATACCGAAGCAGCAACTGGCGTATACAACTATTCCTCGTCTCAAAAATATGAGAAAGATAAGAACTATGAATCTATATTTCCATAATTACTAGATCTACAGACGTTAAATGGATACTTACTTCTAAATTAAAAATGAATCGTAAAAAGGTCTGAATAAATACCGAAGCAGCAACTGGCGTATACAACTATTCCTCGTCTCAAAAATATGAAAAAGATAAGAACTATCTTTTCGAACTGATATTTTGACAATAGAATGACAACAAAATTTGTTCATATCAAAGAACCCTGCACACACCCAATTTGACTAGTTCACAGTCCCAGTATAAACATACTTAAATTTATTGCAACAAGTTCTTACAGGGAGAAGAAATCTACGTTGCAAAATTTTAAGATGAATACCCGACTTCGAAACTCGAAATGCTTTTTATCGGTACACATAAACAGTGTAAATAACCATGTTGTTTATTAATGATCCGACGTATCGAGATTCGCGTAGCAAGAGGAATATAACGAAAGCAATTTTAACCCTTTAACTGTGGGTATATTTTGCAAAGGGAAGCGCTAAGTTTTACAACCCAATTTACTGAACTGATATTCTGTTATAAAATATTTGTTTTCATTGTATTTACTGTATTGTCGATGGTACATAACAGGTGTTATTTGATACCAGAAAAAAATGAGCTTCCTGTTCGTGTACACCTGTCGTTGGCTATAATTGTAGCACGTGGATTACGAACCACGCCCGCAGTTAATGGGTTAAAGTACAAATTAATCGCTGAAAGAAGTTCGATCGGTGGCGATCGAGCTTTTGTATCGAAGAGGTCGCCGAGAAACGTGGACGGATTTCGATTAATCTGTAGGCACAGGAACAAACACGAATCCGGTTTTGTAACTGAAAACCTTAACCGACCGACTCGTAAAACACGTCATTCCGTGCTCTTGCGAATTAAACGCGTCTCGTACAGGAAGTTACATTCGGTGAATCCTTAATTTGCAAACAGGACTCCGCCGTGATTCGCGTGCGTTCCGAGATAACCACCGGATACCTGGTGCTAATTGAGCGATAGTCTTCGCCGATATTTATAATCCTCTTAAAGCCCCGTTTCTCCTCCCGTTTTATTCTCATTCTGCGTCTCTTTTCACTCGTTCATTTCCTTCGACGTTTTCAACCTGCAATTTATTGCTTCTGTCATTATGTCAATTTTGTAGCAAAACTAGCACGCGATAAATTGAAATGTACGATACGTGCATGTGTGGATGTACTTTGGGCTAACGTAAAAAAGTCACAATATAATTTTGTTAGTTATTATATTATAATATATATACAATAATATTTTTATATACCATGTCATGAAGTATTTATACAGTATAATTTGTGTACTAATATTTGTGTAGTATAATTCATATAATTTATACTGCAAAATTTATATCATTTATATAGAGCATTTAATATAATTTATATAATATAATGTAATATGATATGTACATTACAATGTAGTATAATTTGGCACATGATAATGTACCATTTATACAGCATCATTTATATAATGTATGCAGTATAATGGATATAATTTATATAATGTAATTTGAGAGTAATTTATATATACATATATACAATGTACGCTATACAATGTGGGTCAAGTTATATATAACAATATAGGACAATTTATACATTACAATGTAGTATAATATATATAATAACGTAACATAATTAACAAAATGTAATATAATTACGTGAGCTGCATAAATTACGAGAAAAATTATATTCAATATTAACATAGAATTTATAAAATTTAATGGAAAATAGATTGATCCTTTCAAAAGAAGAAAGTACGTATTATCTTTTCTAAAGTATATTATATTTACACAGCATAATTATGTAATTTATATAAATTCTGGTGTTTACAAAATTTTATAATTCTATTTCGTGTTCGTTTGGTAACGTTTCACGGAAAAAAGAAGAATCGCAATTTGTTGTAATCCCAAAAGTGCCCTAACCTCTCCAAGTTTCGACGAATTACGTTTGATAGAGCGTTACGATAGCTATTGCAAAAACGAGAAAAAAATTGCCCCGCTGCAGGAAGAAGAATTTCATTTATCCAAACGATATAGCAGAAATAAAGGATCGGAATTTTGTTATTTACATCCGGGAACAGCGACGAGGGGACACTCGCGTGAATGAACTTTAACAGCGTTGTAAATAATATTTGTTCCGTATTATTCCGGTGGTTGGCGCGATTGAAACGTTCCATTGGCCGCTGCTGCTCGCTGCGTTTCATTTGGAAACCTATTTCCATACGTTGTCGAGCTTCGAATCCGAAAAAAGAGCGGTGATGTGAACGGCGTCGAGGAACAAAAGCCATAACGCTTCTTTAATCCGCAAAAAGGAAATACGCACGTATTCGAGCGTTTAAAAATCATTGTTCGTTGTACGGGGTGAGTTTTCAGATACTACCCCGCTAAATATCTGCCAAAATTTGTGATTTCAATTTTGAAGGCTAACTATGAATTGTTCGACACGATTTCGTACGAGCAAAGTTAATATTATAAATCGTACGATATAAAAATTAAAATTCCATTCTGTATTGCGTGTATCAGATCCTGTTTTTAATGTACGATTGTTGTTTTAAAAATGTTTGTTTAGTTCGTATCGGTTAGAAGATATTTCGGGTAGTTTTCAGTTACTCACCCTGTATATTAAACGCGCGACTTGATTGGAGGAAACTGAATCATACGAAGCGAAACGGAATAAAACGTAAAAAAAAAAGAGAGAAACCAACTGAAAATTTGTACCGGAACGAAATTATAAATTCTAATTTTGCGCGGTATTGAACGATGTATTTATTCGCCTTTCAGGCTGTTTTAACGAAAGCAAACAACGATTTTTGTCCACGGTTGATGGAAGTTTGTCAGCGTTCCGCGCTATAAATAATGAAATTACACTGAGGTTGATTACTTATGCGTCGCGAATTTATCTGAAAATCCCGTACCGGCTTTTAAATTATTAATTTTTTTTACTAACGAACGCCACAAATGTCTAACTTTTAAACTTAAATGTTTCGACGTGTTCTGATATTCTTATTTTCATGTTATCAAGAGATCGTATTATAAAATTATAGATTGTTCACATTTATAAACTTCTGAATTTCTAAATATTCGAATTATTACATTAATGATTTTCAATTAGACAAATTCTAGAATCTTCAAATTTATAAGTTTCTGAAAGTGTGTTCAGTTATCGTATTTTCAAAATCCCAAATACTTAAGTTCTTCAATATCCAATAACTTGACTTCCTGAGTCTTTAAATTTCTGGAATCCGACATTCCTAACTTCTCAAATTTTTAAATAGACAATGTACGAAATTTCTAGTTACATAAATCCTCGAGTCTCCAAATTTCCAGAATCCCAACTTTCTAAGTTTCCAAATTACTAAATTCCCAAATTTCTAAACTGTCGTGTTTCGAAACTCCCAACTTTACAAATTCTTAAATGTCTACATTTCTATTCCTAAGCTAATAAGTTACCAAATATCCAATGACTAAAATTCTCAAATCTAAATATTTCCAAATTTAAGTCCCTAAATTATTCAATTCCGCAATTCCCAATTCCTCAATTACTAAAATTTTGAAGTCTCCAAATTTCCAAATTCAAGTCGCTAAATCTCAAAATTCTGTAATTTTCAAATCGTCAATTACTAATATTTTCGAATCCCCAAATTTCCAAGTCCAAGTCGCTCAATCTCTACATTTCGCAATTTCCAAATCGTCAATTACTAAGACTTTCGAGTCTCCAAATTTCCAAATCCAAGTCTCTAAATCTTAAAATTCCGTAATTCCCAAATCTCCAATCACAGAAACTCTCAAGCCTCCAAATTTCCAAAAACTCCAAAACTTCGTAACCAACGCATCACCGATTCCCCTATTCCCGAAACTCCAAAATATCCCCGAACATTCGCGAGTCGACCCACCCCCGAATTTCCAAATTCAACATAATTGAAAACGATAGCGATCTTTGTCTGGCAGGCAACGAGCTCCGTCTCCGTTCTCCTAAATAATAAAATTACTCCCCCTCCTTCCTAGCTCGTCCCGAGATGCTACAAAGTTCAGTCGCAGCAGAATCGCGGGTTTATCCGGAACGGCGCGGAATAAAATTAATTAAACGCGTTTGAAAATAGCGGTCGTAGGAAGGGGGCGGTTCCACGTTGAACGGTAGAAAAAGGAAGGGTGAAAACGAAGCCATTGCCGTCCGAAGGGGGTTACGGGAGAAAATCAGTCGGAGTGGCAGTTTCTGGCTCACACGGAAAGGGTTGTCGCATTTACGAGCGTCGCCGTGTGTGGAGGGGCGGGGGTGGGTTGTCCGTGGAAAAACGCAGCGGAGGATCTGCCTGTATAAAGGCAGAGATCGTTCGAGAAAAGAAAGAGGGACCGAATCGACGAAACGTCGAATTGAGTACCGCCCTAATCGTGTCGAGATCTGGTCCTATGGTGTGATGCACGTGGGTATATGGCGTACTTAGTCGACGGCGACGAGAGATCAACGCGAAAGCACGGGGGATCGGAGAGATACAGAGAGAGCCGGAATACGGACAGCGAGAGAGTTAAGCGGGAGAGCATGTCGGAGAGAGAAAGAAACGTGGAAAGTGTACATACGAGAGAGAGAGAGAGAGAGAGAAGAGTACGAAGAAGGGTGGCGAAAGGGAGAACGGTTGGAGTGAATGAGAGTCCTGACGGTAGAAGGAGTATCGGAGGAGGGTAACGTCCAGGAGAGAGAGAGAGAGGGTGAGAGAGGGAGTGCTGACGGTGGTCGAGAGAGTCGATCGAGCGTGGGTTGCGGGGCTGGCTAATGCGAATATGCTGTCGTCCAGATAGAAAGAGATACCCGATAGCGAATCTGTGTCCGACACGGATGTCGAATTAGCTTGGATTTAGGTTGCCCGGGGAACTGACAAATAGTTATTGCTTGATTAGGTGCTGGTACTACC
This sequence comes from Coelioxys conoideus, assembly GCA_947623535.1. Classification (NCBI taxonomy): domain Eukaryota; kingdom Metazoa; phylum Arthropoda; class Insecta; order Hymenoptera; family Megachilidae; genus Coelioxys; species Coelioxys conoideus. The sequence goes on along the minus strand of OX392453.1, from coordinate 11,365,260 downwards.
GGCACCTACCATACCGGCGTGACTACTCCCCCTTTTTTTTTTACCCTTGCTCCGAACAGCAGGATTTTTCGGCAACGGAGGGTGCCTCGGGGTAGTTTATCACCGGGCTCTTTATCGCCGAAGGAGCACGGTCCGAAGGGATCGAATCGAACGGACAAAAAGGAGGTTACGCTACGGATTCTGGAGAACGTTCACCGATGACGATGGCATCTTCCTTTGCGCCGTGGATACCGTTTGTTTGCGGTTTTCTTCGACTTTCCTTTCCTGATCCCGACTTCCGTTTCGGAATCGATACGATGACGGGTCGCGAATTTCGTTCTATCGATCTACGATGGATTATGTCGTTTCATGTTCGTTCGGCTTCTTTATTTGACGAATCGGTGTAGGATTCTTCGTTGTTCGGGTTGTTTTCCACTGCGTTGTTTTTCGTTGTCATGTAATTTTCGATCTCCTGATTTTCCTACTTTCCATTTCTCAAGATGTCGAATTTACAGATTTTTTTAATTTTGATTTCGATGTACCAATCATTAGCATGTTAAGCATGGCAATAGCAACTGGCGTCTGTAGTCAGACACACTGTAGCGTAGATTAGCAATAACAAGTTTATTAATGATATTATTAATCCTTCGTAACAGAGACGGGTGAATCAGGTTCTTAAATCTTCGAATTTTCAATCTTCAGATTTTCGTCCCCTATTTTTTAAACTCTCAAATTTATAGATTTTTCAATTTCGATTTCGGTGTACAAATGGTTTACTTGTTAATCATCGCAGTAGAAACTGACGTCTATTGTCAGACACGCCGTGGCGTAGATTAGCAATAACAAGTTTATTAATGATTTTATTAATTCTTCGTAACAGTGACAGGTGAATCAGGTTCTTAAATCTTCGAATTTTCAATCTTCAGATTATCGTCCCCTATTTTTTAAACTCTCAAATTTATAGATTTTTCAATTTCGATTTCGGTGTACAAATTGTTTACTTGTTAATCATCGCAGTAGAAACTGGCGTCTATTGTCAGACACGCTATGGCGTAGATTAGCAATAACAAGTTTATTAATTCTTCGTAATAGTGACGGGTGAATCAGGTTCTTAAATCTTCGAATTTTCAATCTTCAGATTTTCGTCCTCTATTTTTTAAACTCTCAAATTTATAGATCTTTTAATTCCAGCTATGAAGTGCGAATTGTTAATACGTTGACCGTCACTTATTTTATGCCTTTTTATACGTTTTAACATGTATTATTTTGATTATTAACCCCTTACACTGCGATTTATTCAACAAATAAAGACCAAAAACAGTTCGAATGTCAAGACTGCTTTGCATGCAACCATCCTAAACCGTGCAAATGATCATTGAATCAAATTGAACATTCAACCACACTAAAAATGTAAACAAGATGTACCATATTTGGACTGCGAGTTCGCCAGGAGTGCACATCGTTATTATAGCGCAAGGGGTAATAATGATACTATAAGTGATATGGGTACCTGATGTGTGAGTTTTATCTTTTAATACGTTAGTGAATATTATCTTAACATTAAGAGCCCCCAAAAGTTCCTATCGTTCGCTTTTTCGTACATAATTGAATTAATCGAATTTACAGCTTCGATCACCATGATGGTCAACTTAATATCGATCGATCAAAGATGATTCCGTGTGGAACGGGTTCTCGAGCGATTCTCGGTACGACATCGTATCATAAAACAAATAATGATAATCGCGGAGAACCGAGGATCCGCCATTAAAGAAACGAGAACTTTTCATACGTCGGAACTGGAGAAAAAGGGTGAATCGGTCGTTCCGTCGCGACGGGTGACGTATTTTAAATTGAAGCAATCGCGCTAATTAAACGGAGAAAAACAACGGCGTACGCTGATTATATATAGATCACTTTGGAAAATAAGTTTCAAAGCCGCGCGGCAAATGAAATTGTACATTTTTGATGGATTATTTGCTGGCTACGTGTATAACGTTACACAAAAGGCAGAACGTATTGTTATTATCATTTTTTCGCCCCCTTCCTGTTCGCTTATTTTCTATCCAATTTTCTCGATACAATGCGCGCCCGGTCCGTGGCATTCAGTCGCGAGCAATAATGAAAATGTGTAATAATAAATTGTAATAAATCTGGCCCCGTATAAAATTTGATTTGTATTACGGACAGTGATATTCGATGCATCGAATTTTTCGTGATTCAATTACAATAACGAACGACGGCGCACACATGGCCGCGGAAAAAGCTTGTGTAATTGGGATGATTAATTTTTAATCGATGCCGTACGCGCACACGCGGCGAACCGTGTATCGGTTGCATTGTTTTTCCGCGTCATCGCGACCGCACGCTTCAATTAGCGTTGATTATTTTTCACCGGGACGCGACGCTTTTTATCAGTTTATTAATATATTTTTTTATACGCCAAACTTCTGTTCGATGCACGTTTAACGATATTCCACCCGGCCCTACGGGTTTTCGATATTCGGCTAAATACGCCGAGTGATACGATACCCTCGAAATTAAAACGCGTTCGTCGAACGCGCGTCCAACGCTGGTCATTTTAAAAAATTAAATTCCTCTCTTCCGCTACATTCCGCGTTGCATCTTTTAATCCTCTTATCATTATCGAGGAAAGTTGTGTGCTCGTAGTTTCGTTTAATCTATTCGCTTATCGTCGAAAACTGTTGGTACAAATGTTCGGATAAAGGCTTCCTAATTTCGGGGAACAAATAGATGGTTGCTTTCTCGCGCAATTATCTGGTTATACATACATAGAGAAGATGTGAAGAGGTTCGCTTTCTCTGAGTGAATTATGTGTACATTTTTTAATCCGCCTGTACAGTTATTTTTCATAAACAACATTCTTGTCTATATAATCACTTATTCAACTTCGAATAATATCGAGTTACCCTGTAACTTTTGTCTAACACATATTGCATTATAAATATTTTTGAACATATTTCAGTGAGTTGTAAATGAGACGGTCTGTATAACAAGTTCTCTAAATGAATTATGTGTACATTTTTTAATCCACCGACACAATTATCCTTTATAAAGAATATTGTTGTCTACAGAATCACTTATTCAACATCGAATAATATCGAGTCACTTACCATGCAACTTTTATCTAACACATATTGTATTCTAAATATTTTTCAACATATTTCATTGAGTTGTAAATGAAACGATCTATATAACAAATTTGATAGAATATAGTATCAATTTTTTTTTTACTAAAATGATATATCGAACATACAGTCGTAGACAAAATTAAGTGGACAGGTATAAATAACAAAAAGTTAATTTAATTTAACTAAGAATGCCTATAAATCAAAAATTTATTGTACAATTATATACATAAAATAAATGTTTTTTCAAGTTTACAAAAACATTTCACGTTCTAAATTAAAAATTTATTTAAAACACTGTAGCGAAACAAAATTTTTTTTTACATTTCTGCAATGTCCACTTAGTTTTGTCCATGAGTGTATATGTTAAACAATAAATTGACACGAACAAACGCCGGACTATTGTGTGCGAATATTAATGCAAGTAATTCAATGTGACACATCGAGCAATGAAATGATATATCAAACATATTGATACAGAATCGTGTATGAATATAAGCATGTTACGATCTAGAATCGCGTATTCGTGTTTGATAATTAACACTAGATTTACGGAAGTTAAGTCTAAATTGAAAATGAACTATGAAAAGAAGTAAACAATGAATAATACATATACCAGTTTATAGAAAGATTCTTTATCTCGATGATGGTTAACATTCGTATCGACATAAGCTCTTTAATAATTTCCGCAATTGAAAATAAGAAACCTCAGATCCGTCATTTTGACGGGTCCCGTAAACCTAGTGTTAAGATTAGAATTCGTGAAAACGAGGTCGAACGACGTGTAACAAACGAAACCGATAATTTCTATATGAACATTCGATATTCGAGTGCAGAGTTATTATCGATCGGTGGTCGTGGAGGAATAAGTGTTGGTAACGAAAGTGGAGACGTGTCACGTACGAACGGAACGATACAAATTAATGGTAATAACTCTTTTCCGCGTCGCGTGTTGCGATCGAGCGAAACAACTGTTGAGCACAACTGTCGTCCTCGTCGAGGATCCGATCGTGGCCATGTCAGCCTCGTAATAGGCCTTTCCAAAACAGTGACCGTCATGAAGAATGGCTGTTACGTGCCCGATCGAGGACGCAACCTCCGCCTGAACCCGCAACCAGATGACATGTTCTCGTTTTCGTGTTTCGCAAGACATTTAGTGAACATTTGCTGCAACTTTTTTATGTAATTTAATTTAATGCAACTGTTCGATTTAAACGATATACTGTTATTGCTATGACATATTACACAAAAGCGTTTGCGTAACATTTTTAATGACGGAAATAACGAACAGGTTTAACTTGTTGCAAGTTCTGTCATACAATTTATTATTTATAGTTGTAGTTTTGCTTTTTCTATCGTGCGATTTTACTTATTTTGTATCGTATAATTTTACTTATGTGTGGTCCTACCATTTTGTTCGTGTCAAATCATACAATTTATTACTTAGAATCGCGCAGTTTTACTTACATCGTGTCATATAATTTTTCTTATTTCAGATTCTACCATTTTGTTCGTGTCAAATCATACAATTTATTACTTAGAATCGCGTAGTTTTAATCATTTCGTGTCATATAATTTTTCTTCTTTCAGGTCCTACCACTTTCTTCATGTCGGATCATACAATTTATTTTTTAAAATCGCACAATTTTACTTATTTCACGTCGTATAATTTTAATTACTTTAGATTTAGTATTACTCATTTTGAGTCACCCAATTTTACTTATTTAAAATGATACAATTTCAGTTATACAATTTTGCTTAGAACAAATCATACAATTTATTATTTACAGTCATATAGTTCGACGTATTTGAAATCATACAATTTTATATATTTCAAATCATGAAATGTCTGAATAATTAATTATACGAGTAAGTTTACGCAGCATCTCTAATTAATTTATTTTTCAACTTCATCGTCGATTTAGTCCAGTGTTAACACCCTGAGGACTTCGTTTTGCTAAACAATTAATACAACAAAATTATTTATTTATTTACGCGTTCAATGCGATTCAATTTGCACACACAGGATGATCAGAATAACTAATTGCAAGGGATGGTTCTATAACGAAGGTTTCCTTTTATGTCGCTTTGAATGCAAGAAAATCTCTAATTACGTCGAGTGAATAAGCGTAAAAGGACTAACGGCTACATTAATGGACGTGTTCGATTCGAAATTTGGACAGTAAACGGTAATAATTCGGAAATTACAATGGCGGCTGAATAGGGTTATAAATTTAAATCGCGGATCATATAGTAATTAATTTCGAATTACGCTCTCTTGTGTTGTACATGTGCCGTGAGCCCGTCGACTAAATTAATTTATAATTAGCAATTATGCTCGTGTTTGCAGTTAACGAACGGATTAATCATTAATTGCACGTAATTGAACGCGTAAACACGAGCTATCGATTTTCCTTTTTTTCTCCTTTTTAATTTTGAAAAAATTAAATTCTGACGACGGACAATCAGAACAATCGCAATCATGAATCTTTCAGCTATCCGAATTTTTTGAAAAGATGTTATAGATCGCTTGACTCCGGGAATTGGGAAAATATTGGCATTTTCGAAAATTTACAGATTATGTAGATACGTAATCGGTGAGCAATAGCAAGTAGATCGGTTAAAGAGAAGGTTTACCGTAAATTGGGTATGATGGTTCGAAAAATTTGTGCACGGATAAATATTATATCGATGTTCTTTATGCTGCTGCACGTTAATGCTCCACGCAGTCAAGTCACAACACAATAATTTACCACGCAACAATGTTCTACGCGTCAAATTGCCACGTGTAAACACACCACACATCAATTTCTCGCGCGACAATTTACCACGAGTCAATTGACTACCCGACAATAATTCATCACGTGACACATCACCGCATGTCCAATTACCACGCGTCGATTCCACACGACTCAAATCACCACGCGTTGATTTACCACGCGGCGACTTACCATTCTTCGATTCACCACGCGGCAAATCACCATTCGACGATTTACCAAGGGACACATCACCACGCGGTCAAATCACCACGATTTAAATTACCACGCATAAAATTGCCACGCGTTAAATCATTACGCGCTAAATCACCACGCGTCAATTTTCTACGCGCTAATTTACCACGCGTCGACTTACCACTCGTCGATTCACCACGCATCAAATTACCACGAGTTGAATTACTACACGGCAAATCACCACGCGTCAGTTCTCCACTTGTCAACTTACCACTCGTCGATTTACCACGCGTTAAATTACTATGCGACAGGTCACCACGCGTTGATTCTGTACACGTTAATTCCCCAAGCGTCGAATCACCATGTGTCAATTTATTACAGGTAAACTCTCTACACGTAAAATTGCCACGCATTTATTCATCACGCGTCGCTTCACCACACGTCAAAATATCAGGCGACACTATCGACTTGTGGTGGACTTGCAGTGGAAATGTTAAAAAAAACTCAATTTGTTTAAACAATATGTTAAAAAATGTATACTTTTTAATAATTTTGTTTGTTAAACGTCAACGTATCTTCGCGTAAATTAATATACATGAAGTATAGACAAAAATAAATATCCTCTATTTTCGTCAATTCGACATTAAAAAACACACAAATTGAAACAAAAAGTACCGTCCTACACCCCCTAGTTTCCAAGGCATTCCAAAAAACGTATTTTCAACCCCAAACTTTGAGAGCGGCTATCGCCTCTTCAACATGCACGATTTCCCACAAGAAAAAATACGCGTCAAATATTTTTTTGAGAACTATATTGTGTAAGAATAAATTTCGAATTAGAAGAGTTTGTGGGCGAAAATAAAAAGAAATACTGCTTTGATACAAATGCGTTTAATACGTGTTGCTCGATCAAACGTTCAAGAACGAATAAAGACGCTTCGAACACCTGAAAGCGGCTCACTCGGGGGAGAGTAACAAATGTCTCTCGCCGTGCAAGAATCACCACGTGCAAGAATCGCCGCGTTAACAAAGAACCTCTTCCAAAAAGCGTCTTCGTAGAGGCATCGAATTCGTACCGAGGACAGTCCCGTCAGCACAGTTATTTTTCTAGGGCGTATGAGTCCAGAGAAGAGTTGACAATTAGTCGCTTTTCTATTTTACTAACAATTGTTTATAAGTTTCAACAAAATCAGCGTGTCCCATTTGAATATGTTCCCTCGTGAGTTCGCTAATATCGTTGGTTAATAAATGATCGCGGCTCCGGCCGAGGTGGACAAAAAGGGCCGTGCGAAAATAGGAGGGGAAAACAGAGAGCAGAGATGAAGGGGGAGGATACAGTTGAAAGCTGGACACGAACACAACGCGCGACGCGGCGCGAAAATCCGCCGTTATAAAACAACAAGCGGGAAAATTTGTTTCCAGTGTTAGCAAAACTCGGGCGAGCGAGAGCGACGACTACATCAAAGTATCGTTCCGTTCTTTCCTCTGGTCGGGCCGGCGTGTGACGTTGGTAACCGAATGTACGAGAGAACGAAAAAAAAAAAAGAAGAAATTCCCTTTTTTTCTGTCGAATAACCGATCCTCGAGTGTACCTACATGGAACGAAATCGATAGAGAAATCGGTGAAATCTCGCGATTTTTGTCCGGGAACAAGCTGCCGCTCGATTCCATGCATGTCTGAGCGATGTCGTACAAGTAATGATTACCTGATTACCAGAATTTCCCATGTGCCGGGACGCGAGCGTGTATCTCATCAGTTCGCGGAACTTCTCCCCGTGATCGATAACGAAGGGCGAACGAGATCGAAGTCCGATCCCCGTGTCACCTGGAGCCATTCCGGGAATCGTTTGTTCCCCGAAATTAACATATAAATTAGGCCTCGACTCGACGGCCTCGCGGAATTACCTTCTCGGTGCTGGTCAGCCGGCTTTTTTCAATTATTTCGGCCGCCTTTGCGCTCGATTGTTTCGCAGTTTCATCGAACATTCGGAACTTTGTTGCGCATATGGTGCGAAGTCTACGGGTGTGGTTGGACAAATATACATACGGCCTGTTACCCAGGAATTGGTGCGTCCACTCGCACGTATTTTCGGTGGTAGGTTCTTATTGGTTCGCGCGGTCACCTACAACAATTGTACGATTAAATAATACTAAATTTTGTAGGCTTATTTATGGCTTTAGAGAATCCCTTTTGGGGACTTTGGAGATTGTCCAGGCCCTCGTAAGGTTACGGGAGAAGTGGGCCCTGACTCGTCGTCCCCGAGACAAATGCGAACAGTCAGGAACCTGGCGTCTTACGCGACACAAGTTCGTAGAATAAAGCAAATAATATTAACACTATTTTATTTTAAACCATCCTCCTATAGAAAGAAAAATTTAATTGTACGAGCTCGCCCGATACTTCGCTACAAACTAAATTACAGGTTCTCCATAGCTTATAATTAGTAATTGAAATCGAGTATTTGCTCTTTACTTATTTTACTTGTTCTTTTACATTTTTTATATTGGTTTGTTCGGAAAGTGATGTCGTTTTTTCCCGACAGGCTTGCATGTGAAAAAGTTCGATCGATTCTACGCAGTAGTTTGTGGTTGATACCGTATCAAATATGGAAAGTGAAAAGCTACATTTTCGGAATATTTTACTTTTTTAAAAATACTGTTCAAGCAAGAAGAAAAGTATCCGATGAAAATCATCTCTCATTTTCATAAAACAGAACGAAATTACTTTCCAAACAACCTAACATTATATCATATATTATTCGTGTCAATATGATTTCTTAGTGCGTTTGTACGTGGGTAAATTTATTACCTTCAGATAGTTCAATTATCCCTGTAATCAATAATTCAAGTACTCTAATATGCATGTAGGATCGGGCCAGAGGGAGGTGTAATGAAAGTACACGCACTCATCGAAAATAATGAGACTTTACTAAATAAAAAGGAGATATAATGGATAGTTAATAAAAACGTGTTCGCACGCATTCCCTCTCACTCACACACACGTTCATCTACAATCGTTCGTACTCTCTCTTACAACGTCCACGCACTCATCTCACTCGTTCTCACGTATATCCACGCACGCTCGCATTCCTTCATGCATATATTTTGAGTCCTCGCATTCGTGTTAATTATCTTCTTACGCCATATTCTCCTACGAACACGAAAAATTCCTCCGTTCGGTCAGCGACGCACGGCACTTAAGCTTCAACCTTATTGCACCCTCCATTTAATCGCCGTTCACGAAAACGATCGATATCGAATCTGCCGGTACAGACATCAAGCGAGGTTTCGATCTAACGAATGTTGTAACTGAACAAATTATTGCCAATTATGAACCATCAGACAGGAGGTACAGTGTTGCGATATCAGTTTTTTTTTTTATATTTTATGAGTTGCCTTTGTGGCTTCATAACCGTGCTCGCGTTCCCGTCGACCGTGATTTAATATGGAAATGCCGGAACATGCTATAAAACTGATGTTCTATTACTGCCGCAACTTTGCTCGCGGTTTTGATGTTCCGTATAAAACTTCAAATAATTCTTTGGTCGTCGAAACTTCTCTATCGAGCACGTTTTATTTATTCAACCCGCGCACGACTGGCCTTTACCATTTTCATACACTTGTATCTCGTTTTTTCTTCGGCGTCGATCGAACTAATTAATTGTGTCAGCACGAATCGATACACAGCTTTTTATCGTTTTTCTTACATCGTTGTTTTACAACTCGATGATTAAGGAAATTCGTGTTCAACTTTTATTCTTCAAACGTTGTGCAACCACGTGTATGGCTACCTGTTGTGCAGTCTCCTCTTTCTTTATATACAACGTGTCACTCGAAACTGAATATTTACGTACTACGTTAGTAATTCTGTTAGCGTCGAAGCTGAGAGAAACGTGGAAGAGAAATACGACGACAAAAATCGATCCCTTGATTTATTGTTCAATTCCCGCGTTCTTAAATGGTGTATTTTTGTCTTCTGTATATCCTAGTAAATATTTCTGTTTCATAAATTGGAGTTATTGTATATTAAATTAAATAGAACTTGGTATCTTCAGAACATTCAATTTAATCTTTATTTTTGCGTATTCTACGAGTAATATTTCAATAGTATGTAAGACAAATACGGGAAATAATAATAATAATTTCTTCTCTGACTTATGAGTTTAATGGATGAAATTGCAAGGTAAGCGCGTACAGTAACGACTACGCGGAATATCGATAATATATATTTATTTGTCAGAGGCCAAAATGTAGGCGATGCAGCGTGTTCGAATGTTCTTAGATGAATGCCAATCCTCGGGGTTGCGAGAGGTTTCCTCCCTCTCGCAAAAGGGCCTCGTTGTTTATAATCCTTGGCGACGTTAGGCCGGGCCCCGGCGTCTCGGTGGTCGTCGCGCTGAGCCATGTGTCCTATGTCGAGTATTATTATGGGTTGATCCGGAATTTTCTTACAAGTATGAAAAATCATCAAAAAGTGACATGTAAACCACTTTTAAATCACGTTTTAAAACAAAATTGCTACTCTTCCCGTTCGATGTATCAGTCGATCATTAATATTCCTTCGTGACGTTGCCAACACACTTTCTGTTTCTACTGAAAAAATTGTAACCAATGTATCGTCAACTAAATGATTTATAAATGTATCGACTTTTTGTAAAGTGAACGAGGAAACCGAAAATCGTGAAAAATACCAGAGAAACGTATCGATGACCGGCTATTTCGTCGAGCGTTTCTGAAATTTTCGGGATGCACATCGGCCGTCGAATAAATCCCTAATGTTCTCTATTATGTTCAAAGCAGGTTCGACGTTCGTCGACGAACCGTAGGTTTATATAGGTTGGCCGGGCATCAATAGATAGTATGTAACGAACGTGTAACGCAAAGTTTCCATCATGTTGCACAAAGCACAGGCGCGTACGCGGAACCGCCGTTGCGGTGAAGCAGTGCGGTTCGTATCCCTGTATGTCATATTAGCCTAAAAGGTTAACCCCGACTGTTTTACCGGGTCTGTACGTCGGTTGCCCGTCGATAAATAAATCTTCTCTGATTGCTCGGTTAATTGTAAATAGCGTTACTCCACACTCATGTTCTGTAGAATCCCTTGTCGGCGGAATGATCCTTACGAATTTTCGATTTTTATAATTTTCAATTGTCATTCGAAGAATGTGCAAAAATAAATATTCGTGTAGAGAGTCACTGGGACTCTAATACAGCAAGCCTCAGCTCTGTCAGCGGTTCGATTAGGTTCGTGTTCGGTACGGTTTGGTTCGGTTTGGTTCGGTTTGGTTCGGTTTGGTTCGGTTTGGTTCGGTTTGGTTCGGTTTGGTTCGGTTTGGTTCGGCTTGGTTCGGTTTGGTTCGGTATACACTCTGCTCGGCTCGGTTACGCTCTGCTCGTCACAGGTCGGTTCAGTTCGTATTCGGTATGGTTTGGTTCGTTTCGGTTCGGTTACGCTCTGTTCGGCACAGGTCGGTTCGGTTCGTGTTCGGTACGGTTTGGTTCGCTTTGGTTCGTTTCGGTTCGGTTATGCTCTGTTCGGCTCAGGTCGGTTCGGTTCGTGTTCGGTACGGTTTGGTTCGCTTTGGTTCGTTTCGGTTCGGTTACAATCTGCTCGGCTCGATTCGGCTCGATTACGCTCTGCTCGACTCGGCTCAGTTCGGTTCGGTTCGTGTTCGGTACGGTTTGGTTCGGCTTTCCTCGTTTCGGTTCGGTTACAATCTCTGCGCCTCAATTCGGCTCGATCACGCCCTGCACGGCTCGGCTCGGTTCGGGACGATTCGTGTTCGGTACAGTTTTGTTCGGCTTTGTTCGTTTCAGTTCGGTTCAGTTCGGTTACGGTCTGCTCGACTCGGTCAAACTCTACTCGGCTGGGTTCGACTCGGCTCACGTGGATTTTTAAAGAGAATCGTGTCGTCCAAGATGTATAGACTGTCCTATTATGGGCGTCGTCCAGAGTCTCTCAAAGTTGAATAACAGTACAGTGGTGTAGGGAAATGATTAGATAGTAAATTGGTGAAATGGTCAAATACTAAAATCATGTAATAGTTTAAGAGCGCGATAGGGCAATAGTGCAGTAGTAAAATAATAAAACAGTTAAACAGTACAATAATACAATAATAAAATAGTACAGTTACTCAATAGTGCAATAATGAAATAGTAAAGTAATGAAATGAAATCAAGAAATAGTAAAATAGTAAAACAATAGTACAGCATCATAGCTCTATAGTAAAATAACAAAGTAGAATAAAATGAGTCCTACCTTAACTTTTATATCCGCTATAATAACGTGTTAGAGTCTTTCAAAGATGCCTACACTCTCTTAACAAACGAAAAAAGGAACGTCGAGTTTTAAGGACAGTAGCATGATGCATTGGTCCATCACAATCGGACCATGAGTAATTAAAAGTCACATGATCGGATGTCACGAATTCTCACGTGTTTAATAGCCGGTCTACCTGTTTCTGTTTCTGCCGGCGACGAAACTGGCTCCGAAGCAATTACACGAAGCGTAAAAATCGTGTTTTATGCTCATTGAAATCGCGACCAGCGTAATATGGAGAAACGAGAATGGCTCGCTGTGTAATTAAAGTCTCTCGTACTTAAGTCTAGATGAAATTCCTAGGGGGTACGGCGCACTGATTTCTCTTAAATTAGTAGTTATTTTAGCTCGAGCGGGAATTAGCTACGGGGTAATTATATAAAAAGCAAAGATTACGTTATTTAACTATGGTTTCAACGTATGTTTCATGCTATTCAATTTGTACCCAAGAAAACTTGATTAATTAATTCTACAAATGCAAAGTCTGCACGTTTACAGTTTATGGTATAGCTGTGTCTTCCCTACACGACTTGTGAGTTTTTATATCATCTATACAAGATTGAAATCGAAAATTCGGACGTTTGAAAGTTCGAAAATTAAAGATTTATTAAGGTCGAAAAATTGGAAGGTTAAAAGTTGAAAAATCGAAAAGCGCAAAATCTTGAAGCTCAACGATTGATAAAATAATAGCGTTACAAAACAGACAAGTTATGAAATTGAAGACTGGAAAGTGTGGAAGATTGAAAATTGAAGGGTTAGTAGAATTGAAATGTGGAAGTGTTAGTACAGTTGAAAAATGGAAGAGTTATTAACACTAGATGTACGGACGACGAATGACCATTTTGTATTTAAATCGAAGTTAACGAATAAAAATAAGTATTGATGGACGATGCGTAAACTAACTCACAGAATGATCCTCTATTTCGACGATAGATAATTTACATTTGGGCAGTAGCTTCTTATAAATTTTCGTAATTTAAAGTAAGCTATCTGACATCCGTCATTTTGAAGGTTTCGTAAATCTAGTGTTAAGGTCGAAAAATTGGAAGGTTGTGCATAGTTGAAAAATTGAAAAGCGTAAGATCTCGAAGTTTAACGATTGATGGATTAATAACGTTACAGAATAGTCAAGTTATGAAATTGAAGATTGGAAAGCGCGGAAAACGTCTTTGTAAACAGATCCCAAAAATTTCTAATAATTTTGAATCCGTCGGTGGCACTGCGTTCAGTGTACAACAACGATCGTCCCTGAACTCTGAAACCTTCGAATACAAAGATACAGGATATAAATTTACGAGAACGAATAAAAAGGAACGATCAATTTCTTCGGCAGATAAAATATAATAATAAGACGAGAATAAAATTAATCCCGTGGCCCGGTGGATGTTGGTGGTTGTACGTCGAAGTAAACGGCAACAAAGCCGATAGAACGTAAAAATTTTCATACGTCAATTCCGGCCGGCTAGCACGATCGATCTTATCGCCGCGCGATACCTCTAAAAACGTAAATTGGATCTATTCAAAATTTCATTTTTCCGTCCGGCCGTAAAAACCGGAATAAATTGAACTACTAAAAAGTATTCGTATCGGGCGGCGTTCTTCCGCATTTACAAGTTCACGTCCGCGACGTAACCTTGTTACACGGATTCCGACAACGACGGAAAACCGCAAATACGTATCGCTCGACGATCGACGAAAGAATACGAATATTCACCGAGTTTACGTTCAATTACTGTCACCGCAGGAAACCATCTGACGCGATCGACTTCCCTTCGAGTATCCGTCACGCCACGCTAAACCGAACTATCGTCCAGCTTTCAATTTTACAATTTCCGATCGTGATAATTTTTCGATTCGGGATTTACGATATTTCAAATTTTCTGTACCGTTAATCGCTTAGCCGCGCCATTTTTTGTCAGATGCGTCAGATAAAACAAACTTTGCATAGCTGTAATATTAAAACAAACCAAGGCAGTTGAAATGGTCCGAGTATTTTATATTCAGCGGTCCTTACCTACACGAATTATGATTGGACCTAAACTTTGAGTTGAAGACTTCGGTTCCGTTCGGGTCGGTTTGTATTCCGTTTGATTCGGTTTGGTTAGGTTTCACTCTGCTCGACTCGGTGAATCTCTACTCGGCTCGGCTCGATTGCGTTCGGTTCGGTTCGGTTCGGTTCGGTTCGGTACGGTTTCGTTCGGTTCGGTTCGGTTCGGTTCGGTTCGGTTCGGTTCGGTTCGGTTCGGTTCGGTTCGGTTCGGTTCGGTTCGGTTCGGTTCGGTTCGGTACGGTTTCGTTCGGTTCGGTTCGGTTCGGTCTATGTTCGTGTTCGGTACGGTTTGGTTCGTCTTGAATCGGTACAATTCGTTTCGGTTCGGTTTCGCTCTGCCCCACTCGGTTCAGCTCGGTTACTGCAATACTCTACTCGGGTCGGTTCGGTTGGGTTCGGTGCGGTTCGATTAATCTCTGCTCGACTCGGCTCAGCTTGATTCAGATCCACTCGGTTCGGTCCAGCTCGGCTGGGTTATTCTCTGCTCGGCTCGGTTCAATCACCTGTCATAGCAGCTCAGCTGTCACCAGAGTCACTGGGCCCCCGTGTATCTAAAAACTGTTAGGTTCCCAGGTTTCTGTATTTACTTGTCCCTAGATCGCAATATCTCTGCAAGCGAATGCTTGTGCGTTCTCTGCCGATCTTTCGATACGATGCAGTTCTCGTGCGTTTCTGTCGATGTTCGACTCCCAGGTATCGTCTCATTAACAGCACATTGGTTCGCCAGCGTTTGATTACGCTCGGTACACCATCGTGTCTCTAATTTAGAAGGCATTCATGCGCGCGGTTCATGCGATAGGATCGCGATGATTAGACGACACGAGCGTTAACGTATCCATTTTATGGACCGCACGTCACGGTCCGTTCGCGTTTTGATTCCACGCTCGGATCTTACATCGTGGAATTACCACATATTGTAGCTCGATTTATCATGTTCATCACGTTCCTTGCATTTCCTCCCGCTTTCGACGTTCATTTTGCTATTGTTTCCTATATGTATGATTGACAAGTTCTCTTTAATAACGATGAGCTTCATAATAACTAATAATGACTTTAACACCAAAAATATCGATGTATAACGCACATTATTACTGTCAAGTTAAAATTATAATTAGTTTCAAGTTAAAAATGAAGCTAAAAAATTAAATCACAAAGAAGGTAACATAAATTAATACACTTATCTATGGGATTCCCATGTCGTCTTATTCACTGAATAATATCACGGTTGCTACTACTGTTCTTCCGTGGATTTATTTTTCTAACGTGTCTGTACAAATGTCTATTCATATTACGCCTTCATTGGTACATTGGTTCATTGGTACATGTATAACGAGACTCAACAAATTTTGGTCGATTAAAATATGAAACTTGTGAAACGGTCATTTGATCGCTTTGATAGTGTTGGAATATACGTTTGACAAAAACCACTCGATACAGACCGAGGGAAAGTTCTGTAGACTAAACAGTTTACAACAGAGTTAAGGGACAGAGACTTTTCTATAGATCCTTTGTCACGCAGTGACTAATTTGGGTCTGGTCCTTGAGCCCAGTTTTCCGTTACATTAGTTCGACCTCAGATTGCAAAGCATTAAGATCTTCCTCGTGCAGTGTTGAATAAAGAAAGAAACGTTCTTATAATTCAATCCACTGTGTTTTACATTATTTATAGCACCCATTTCCAATATATAGTTTTACCGTTAATCTTCACCGCGAAGGAGAACGTGTACGCAACAAGGTCCCCCCTTAATCGCGATAGATTCGTCGGAAAAGGCGCGTGATTCGGCGCCGAGGGGTACGCGTGCGGAATCGATGGAGCGTGGAATCGGTCGCGGAGAACCGACCAATTAGTCGGCCGATGATTGGCGCGTGTAAACCGAAACGATGACGTCGCTGGCGAACCAACGACCGTTCGTAAACCGGCCGGGACCGTTCGTTCGGCTACCTATCGTTCTCTGAACCTGCTGGCAGCACACCCACGTCCACACCCACGCACACCGTACGCCGGAGAAACGAGCGAGCATACGCGGCCAAACAGGCCAGCCCGGCACTCTACCATCACCGAGCACCGTCAAATATCCGTGTGGACGGTTACAGGCCGGACTAATGGAATTGATTAAAATGTGTTCGATCAACCGAACCGCGGGCCCACCCTCACCGACCATCCACCCATCGTGTTCGCCTACCATCCCTCCCCCGCATCTGTCTATCTGCTCTGCTCTACCTCTGATCCACCCTGCTCCTCCTCCGTCGGACTCCGGGCAAGCCTGGTTGACCCTAGAACCAGCGGGGCGCAATCGAATATTTGCGTTTAGGTAGGCACGTCGACGCGGAAAATGCTATCTTTGTCAATTAATTCAACCTGTTGTCGCTCGTCGCCCGGACACTCGCTCTTCCTCTCCGCGTTAAACCCTTCTCGCTCGCTCTTCCCATCTACGAACGACGATCGGGAAAATTGGCGGTTTTGCGGCCAACGTCCCGACCGGCAACGGACCGAGCCTGGGAAATTTGATTTTCACAAGGCAACTACGCGTACACTGACTCTTTTAGCGCTTGTTGATCTCCTTCCGACATTTTTTCTTTGTTTTCAGGCAACGACACCTCGTTCGCTCTCCTTGCTCATTTCTCTACGAAGTGTAGTTTAACCCCTTGCACTATGTTTCGTTTGTGTCTTACATGCGTAAAACACAACGAAGTATTCGGTGGTACGACTATAAGACGACTGAAGAAAGAATGTCAAGACTATTTTGCATTCAGCGATCCTCAACTGTGCAAATCAAAATTACTGCGAAATTGTACATTCAACCGTGTAAAAGTATAAATGAAGTTTACCGTATTTGAACTTCAAGTGCGTCTTTCTACTTCGAGGAGAACCTACACATCAAGAAAAGTCGTCAAAGAAAAATTCTTAACGCGTCTATAGACTTTGTTGGTTCTGTAATTGAAATAAGCAACGTAAGGAACAGTACACTCTCGACTCTAGCCGTCATGTTACAATAAACATATGACACGATAATTTTTGCGAAATATTCAATTTCCCTTCAATAGATTCAGCACAACAAGCACAACACTGTCCACGTAAAAAATTGCGCAAAGTTCGATAGAATCGTAATTTGCTTCGAACAAAAGATTCGCTCCGAAAATAACTTCGGACGTTATCCGGATACGCCGTTAATTAAGAGCCAGGTGATCGTACGTGTTAGCCTCGATTCGGTCGTTAGATAATTTCCGACGGCGCGAAAGTGGGTCTACGGTGTTCGTAAAACTGTTGGTCGTCGCGGCGGTCGAGTAACACAGCTCGGTTACAAGTTTTCCTCTCCGTTCGGTCGTACAGAGAGGTAACAGCCATAAATTCATCGGGAACGCGTCCACGTGATATCGGTTAATTCCCGACGGTACGACACGGCGCCATGCTTACGTAGGTGCGTGCGCAATTAACGACAGAGAGCCGAGTATAATGAAGACCGGTCGAGTACTGTCCAGGAACAGCTGCGGACGAAGGTGAACACTGGATTGCCATGTCGGCTGGACAGAGACGAGAGAGACCAGTTCATTAGCGACACTCGCTAAGGCCTGCCTCGGAGACATCTGTTTTATTTATTCCCTTATTTTTCGCCTCTTCTGTCTGCTACACCCTCTCCTCCCTCCGTGCTTTTCTGCGTTTTATGCTTTCGATCGCCACCGTCGCGTTCGTCCCGAGAACTCGCGTCGCGTTTCGCGTTATTCGCGGGAACTTATGGTACTTTACCACCGATAATTGCAGAAAAATCTTGTGCGCGGCGATAACGAACGCGGGGGGTTGGAGATTGCTTTATTCGATGGTTGTAGCTGGCTGCGAGTTTGGAGGATAGTTTGGGTACGGTGCTATTTAGATTTCGCATTACGGATTCGTGCGATTTGGTATCGGGTTGAATCGACGTAAACGGTGCACACAGGTTTTCGGTGGTTCGATACTTGGGAATTTGAGAATTCGACGAGGGCTTAAGAATTTTGGTCAATTGGTGATTAGAGTTTAGAAATTTTGGAACTTGGAAATTCGAGAGATTGAGCGTTTAAGAATCTGAGAATTTTGCAAAATGGAGAGTTGGGAATTTGTGGATTTGTAAACTTTTAAAACTTCATAACTTTGGAATCAGAGAACCATAAAACTTGAGGATTTGAAAATTTGAATAGTCGAGAATTTGGGGACTTGAGAATTTGTCAATTTGAAAATTTGAAATTGCAGAAGTTGAGATCTTGAAAATCTAATAGTTTGAGAAGTTGGGAATTTAGAAATTTTAAATTTCAAAAGTTGAGAACTTGAGAATCTGAGTATTTGAGATTTTGAAAATTTGGAAATTTGAGAATTTGAGAACTTGAGAACTTGAGAATCTGAGTATACGAGAATTTGAACATTTGAGTATTTAGGAATTTGAGAATTTGGATACTTGGGAATTTGGTAATTTGGTAATTTGAGAATTTGAGAATTTGAGAATTTGAGAATTTGAGAATTTGGGAATTTGAGAAGTTGGGAATTTGGGGATTTTTAATTTGAGAATTTGAGTACTATTTGGAAATTTGGGAATCTGTGATCTTGAGAATTGGAAAAGTTTGAAAACTTGAAAATTCGAAAATTTGACGTATGTAATTTATACACTACATACATCATCTGACAAACTAATCCCAAATGCAGCATTCGTTAGGCATAAAATCTGATACTCGCATTTACTATAGAAAAGAAACAGTACAAGAAGCGAGGCCACCGTAACTAGAAGATGTAGCGATAGACCTAACCCTGGATCTATCCATTTAAACCATTCACGACACAAAATAAAAAATTCCCTTCTATTATACGGCATTTCTGTTTCATAGATGGTTAACTAGCTCCCATAAAATTTTGCAGTTTATATCGTGGCACGAATTCCGTGTAAAACTTGCAGCTAAATCTTTTAATCTCGAAACGATTGCCGAGCCTAATTGAGCTAACCAGACGAATCGCTTCATCAATGCGGATATCCCCGTTGCTATAAACGAACGACTATAAATTATTCCTCGTTAACACTGGACGTATTCAAACGCGCGTCGACGATTGAACATCTGTAAAAAGAAGAACACGCTGAAACACCTATGTACCGTGTCATTAACAGCTTCAACGTTTCTCGATGGAAGCACACGCTATAGTCATTGAAACTGCAATCATCTTCGCTGGAAGAACTCGCGAATCGTGGTAAAATCGTCGCGTTTCACGCGTCATAAAACGCTTGAATGATAATAAAGCAGTTCCGTTTCGTTTTCCCACACGCGTGCAATATATCGCGGTGATAAGAGAGTGAATACAGAAAGCGACGTTTTGGAGAATTTACAGATAGATCGTTTAACGATTAATTGGACTCGCGGACAATTATCAATCACAGATTCTGAATCGGATTCTTTGATGTGGGTACAACTGGAACCATTATTCGTGATCGATGATTTTTTATCAGGCGCTATAGCTCTATTTATATGGCCGGTTGAACGAAATATACTTCGCATAGTCGCATCATATGTGGAAATGCTGAAATTTTAAATTTAATCATTTCGGAATTTATGGAAGAAATAGAGAAGTTTAGAAATGCAGAATATGTAAAAATAACAAATTTGACAATTTGGTCATTTGGGAGCGCGGGTATTTGGAAATGTAGAGATTCAAGAGTTTAGAAATTCAAATACTTGGGAAATTCAAGAACTTAAGAAATTTGAGAATACATAAATTAAGAATTTTTTAAATTTGGATGTATAGAAATATCTAACTTGCAAATTTGAAAATTTCGTAGTTTGGCAATCTGACAATTTAACAATTTGATAATTTGACAATTTGATAATTTGATAATTTGATAATTTGGTAATTTGACAGTTTGACAGTTTGACAATTTGATAATTTTGATAACTTGATAATTTGATAATTTTACAATTTGATAATTTGATAATTTGATAATTTGATAATTTGACATTTTGACAATTTGACAATTTGACAATTTGACAATTTGACAATTTGACAATTTGACAATTTGACAATTTGACAATTTGACAATTTGACAATTTGACAATTTGACAATTTGACAATTTGACAATTTGACAATTTGATAATTTGACAATTTGGAAATATGATAATTTAAGGATTTGAGGACATGAAAAATTTGGCAATTCGGAAATGTGGGAATTCTGCAATTTGGAAAGTTCACAGTTTGAAAATTTTTGGAGTTACGAATTTGTGATTTAATAATTTGGAAATTTGAGACCTGTAAAACTTCGACTAAAGATCTAGCACATCCCTTGAATCCTAATTCTCATCGTCTTGAATTCCCTAGATCCTCTGATTTTTAAGCTTCAATTTTTCTAAATTCCCAAACATCGAAGTACCAAATTCTTTAGAACTGTTATTTCGGATCCCCTAGTCCCATAATCCCCTACATCATCACACATCTAGACTAAAAATTCTTCAGCTCACCGCATTCCTAGGCTTAAAATTCCCTAGCACTTCAAACTTCTATACCCCGAATACTTTACGTCCCCAAATTTCGAAATTATCAAATTTCTAAAGTTTCACAACTCTAAGGTGACGAATAACGTCCTCAATTTTGATCGAATCCCCAAAATCCCAAAAACCCGGCAAGCGATGAATCACTTCCTCCTTACCTGCTATATTTTTTCGAAGAAAGACAAATTTTCTTTCGACCATACAAATCGTTCGCGAATCCGTGCACGAGTTCACCACTGGCTCAACGTATCGCGACGATATGACGTGGGAGACGCGGATACGGGGGTCGTGGTGCACGTATTACAAATCATCGGGAAGATATCCAGTTCCAACCTGTTGCGGACGTTGAAAAATCTGGCAGGTACTCGCGCTCGAAGGAATTTCCTATCAATTAGGGACAGGTTTTCACGACGCGGCAGCGTCGGAGGATGCACTTTTTTTCGCCTTCTTCTCTCGATTCCCCTCTTCGCCTTCGTCGCCGATTCGTCCTGTTTCTCTCATTTGTACAGTTAGCCGCTTAAGGGGAGACCTCTATGTAGATGGAGTCAAAAAAGTCATTTTTTTGTTCTGTTTAAAAAGTTACTTTACCGCTAAGCCTACAGCGTATAATGCAGCTTTATTTTGTAATTAAAAATGTAGCCTTATTTTTAAACTAAAAACGTAGCTTTACTTTGTAATTAAAAGTGTAGCTTCATTTTGAAATTAAAACTGCAGCTTTATATTGAAATTAAGAATGTAGCTTTATTTTGAAATTAAAAATGTGGCTTTACTTTGAAATTAAAAATGCAGCTTTATTTTGAAATTAAAAATGTGGCTTTATATTGAAATTAAAAATGCAGCTTTATTTTGAAATTAAAATTGTGGCTTTACTTTGAAATTAAAAATGTAGCTTCATTTTGAAATTAAAACTGTAGTTTTATTTTGAAACTAAAAATCTAGTTTTATTTTGAAATTAAAAATGTAGCTGAGACATAAATAAACGAACAATGGAATACGAATTAATGTGCACATTAATTCCTCATCTTGGTGAAAATCAACATGAATTTAAAAAAAGTCACCTTAACATATTTTCTAACTTAAATTATAAACTTGTTGAATGGTCATTTAGAACATTTACTACAACTATTAGGTTGTCCCATAAGTTTCTTCTCTTTTTGATGTAACATAAAAACGAACTTCAAGGAATATGGTATTTTGCAAGTAATCAAGGAGTAAATAATATTTCCTGAGGAATTTAAGAGTTGTTAAAAGAGTTATTGAACAAATGTTAAGAAATATAGATTGTGTGTATATATCTATTAAACAAGGAAGAAATTTTCGTGACACCCTAATACATACTAACAAAATGTCTTCGTACATGTAATAGTGTACACCATTTTGGAAGTCGCTTCATGATGCTTCTAAGACAACGGGCTTCGCAATTTTGTATTTTAACCCTTTACACTGGAAGCATTTTTACTGTTGACAAATAGCATCTGCAAAATTTTGTAGTTTTAAAGTTCGGCGAATTCTTTTTAAGTTATTATTTTTCTATTATTAATCATCATTATTGTCTGTTTCACTATGTTCAAGCAACGGGTGTATAATATTAGAAATGTGGTGAAAAGTTATTTATCTGAAATTATTGCATTAAGTCGAATGGCGAATATGAGTCGCCTCTCGAGCGCAAATAGTTAATTCAACAAAAAAAATTGCAAAATGACGGCGAAGTATTAACTAAATAGTCCTCAAATTCATCAAAATATTTTGATACACTACTTATTCTTCAAAATAATTATTGAAAATCGGCGTAATTTCGGCATTCTACATAGAGGTCCCCACTTAACACGTTGACTGCCACATGACAGCAATTGAAAATTGCGTTAGTTAGTATTTTCATCTTGAGCAAACCTTACCAAATATGTCCACGATACTTTGTTATATTTGTTCTTCACAGTTCCAAGTTTTTACAGTCAAGAAAGTGAACAAATGATGAATAATATGGCTATTAAATCTGTATAGAAATTTGTGTGTCACCCACATGTGGATTACGTGGCAGTGAACGTTTTAAACAGCTCCGGCCACGAATAAAAGCGTCCATCCTCAGGGTCATTCTTCTTATTTACATTCCCACGAGCGGACAGCCGCGGCGTGCCGTGTTACTTTTACCGGGGCGAATTAATTTACCGTTGGAAAGTGGCTGCCCCCGGCCATAGGACCTTTATTTCCCGCGAATTAATTTCCACCGGTGTACCCGCCGGACACCGCGTTCTCGATTTATGGAAATTGATTTCCCGTTAGAAAGCGGATTTACGACTATGACTGTCCTCCCGCGCAACCTTAGAAAGCGTCCTCTTATACGATGTACTCCTTTGTGGACGATAGACTGTGGCGTTATTAACCCTACATTTACGGACCTTCTATGATCACGTATATTTACATTTTACATTGATAAACTGTAACTGATTGCTGAACTACAGAAATGAATGAACTCTGGGTATTAGAGGAAGGTTGCTAAAAAAAGTTGCCACTTAGCAAAGTATCAGTAGTATGAAGTTTTGGTAAGTTTGAGAATTTAGCTTAGCAATTTTGTAGAACAGCATTTAACGCTAGAACTACCGGTATTAACCATTTAACTGTGACGCTCCCATTTGTAAGAGTACTCGTCAATCACAGAATAAGTGTCGGTGTTACAATATTGGGCCAAAAAGATGGGCCTATTTTATAAAATAGACAATATTAATACTAATATTGACTTATTTGGTGAACTAGGTAGCTGTGATTTAGGAGTACACTTGTGACAACAAATTCTGCCACATCTCCATGACGGATATAGTCGTCAAACACACTTAACTGGTTAAATGCATACTTAGTTTGAAATAAAAAGTAAAGTAGAAAAATAAATATTTACTGCAGAATCACCTAACATATACAACCATTCAATAGCTCAATAAAACACGACAGACATTTTGACAAACGGACGGAAGCAAAATTTGCGATTCTCGCGCTCTGATTGGTCGGTGTTTTTCGTTAATAATTTAAAAATGAAGCCACATACGACATTTTTGCAAATGAAAAAGTTGTTCAGAATGACCCCACCTACCTCCCATTTCCGGCCCCTTCAACACTTTTGGGACACCCTGTATAGCTGACGCTTAAATTTCCATATGAATCAATCATCTATTTAGTAAAAATTTGTTCATTTATCTAATTCGAAACACTAGTAGTAATTACTTGAACCTATGAATAATAAATAAAGCAAAATATTGTGAACATATTTGGTAGGATTTATTAATCATAGAACTACTATCTAGTAAAATTTTCAACCGCGTTAGCGTGGCAGTTAACAGTTAAAATGACGGATTATAGATTTCTTATTTTCAATTACGAAAATCATAAAAAAACTTATTGCAAAATGCACGTTAACCTTCATCGAGATAAAGAATCTTTCTGTAAACTGGCTAATGTATTACCCATTATTTATTTGTTTTTATAGTTCATTTTCAATGCAGACATAAGCGATCATTGAAAGTCCGTAAATCTAGCGTTAAAAATGCTTTCGGGTGTAAAGGATTAAAGAATGAATCAGAAAGCGAAGAAACGACGAAACAAGTCCGTTGATCGTAACAAAACAGTAAAGTGCGAGGATAAATCTTCATGAACGGTGGAAGACCGAACGCGTAGATTCCTCGGGAGAGGCGATTAATAGCGAGCCGTCTCGATCCATCGAATTCACTTTACACGACGGCGAAACAAGATAACGTATCTGCCGCGTTCGTCGGCCGATTTGCAATTCGGATTCGCCGTTATTTTTTCGCGGCACAGTTTTACATCGCGGTCCGGCAGCTGCGTCGCTACAATTTAATTATCCCGCTATACGGGCCAGGCCGTTTGATTTTTTTTTTTTTTTTTTCGTCGGCCCGGTCGTCAATGAAATCCGTCGGTATAAATTTATTCGCTAGTAAAACGTTGTCGAAGGAGCGGGACAAAACGGTGGCCGGTAAAGGAAGAAGGGGGAGGTTAAAAAATAAAAAAAAAAAAACGAAAAAAGAGAAGGAGTCGAAACGCCGGTGTATATACACATAGTGACAAGGCGAACGGCGGATAATTTTTGCCGAAAGAGGTCGACATCAAAGCGCGTGCAGACCGGTTGATGCCACGGTGTCCCAGAAGGGCGTACACACACGACATTTTATGGTATCCCCTTGGCGAGCGAAACGCTTCGTATCTAATTGGCCTTTAATTGGCCGAATGTAAATTATACATTAATGCTCTTTTAACATTAAGCGCATGGAATAAACGTACGTTTGGCCGGCGAGCCACACAGCGGGAGCTACGGGTTTGATTTTTTTAAAAAGCCCTCGTAAATGCCGCGTGCGTGGTTCACTGCCTTTTGATAGTTCCCTGAACGTTCGTTCGCCTCTCTTTTTGATCGTAATTACGCCCCCCCACCCCTCTCGCCCTCCCGCCTTTTTCCTTTACCGTACCGTTTTAAGATTTACGCTTCCAATTAGCTATACTTTATGGTTATAATGAATTTACATCCGTCTCTGGGTATAAATTAATCATAAACGACCGATTCGAGAAACGCTCGCTGGCTCGTTCGGATCACTTCGATTCTTCTATACACGTGTTCACCTTATCGTGTCTTTCTATTTTGCTTTTCGATACTCGTCTCGCATTCGCTTGTTAACACTAGATTTACGGGCGTACAACGACCATTTACTTTTAAATTTAAACCAAAGTAAAAAAGAAAATAAATGTGGTACGTGAACTGGCTTGTTCAATGATGCCACATTTTGACAAAAATTAACTCACACTTTGGTAAAAACTCGTCGATAATTTTTGTAATTTTGAATGAGAAACGTGTCTCGAGTCATTTTGACTTGTTCCGTGCATCTAGTGTTGCTCGAACACGAATCGAACACGAACAAGTACAGTAGATGTTCAATTTTTAACTACCGATTTACTGATCCAACTGTTTCGCCGTGGGTATTATTGTATATTAGTTTTGACGGATTTTCGTGTATTTTGTTATGAAAATTTGTTTCCACGAAGTTTAGACGTTTGTAATAATTTACTTTTATTTTAGCGGGGTGAGCAATACTGATAAGCAGCTCCTTATAATTTATTTTGTTACAATTTATCAATTTTTGCATATTGTGCAATGAAAGTTTGTTTGCAGGAAGGTTAAACATGTGCGATTATTTACCTCTCATTTGTGTGGTGTGAATAATATCTGATAAGCAGTTGCATAACTTCTAACTCACTCGATCATTATTTTTATTAAATATTTTGTAAACTGTACGATCATCATATACGAATATAGTAGTCGCTATGAACAATTAAATATCAGGATTAAATCACATTATTTTTGCAAGTACAATTTTGTTAACTGATATGTATACCTAATTTTGTTTTTGTAGTATAACACATCCTGATATAATATATTATATCTAACTCCTAACATTACATTTACGGTCGTTTGTTGATCATTTATTCTTAAATAGAGGTTAAAAAATGAAGTAATAGAGAACGTATCTATCTTATAAGATTATTCTTCATCTTAAAAACTGAATATGAATGTTGGGAAAGTATTCTTAATAATTTCTGCATTTTAAAGAATCGAAATTTGAAAGCACTTAATCTTCCATCATTTTCCATAAATCGAGTGTTAACCCCTTGAGTCTGACACGTGACGCACACGCACTTAAACCTAAAATCGTAAATGTTACACGAATTTTTAATACGTTTCAATTTGGAGTCCAAGTCCAATTACAATTTGGATTGTCAAGGATTGCCGAACACAAAATCGACGCATTCAAAATAACAATATACACAAAATAACATTTTATCGTATCTGTGATTAGTTGCTTCCCGCTGACACACCTTACATATAAATCACAGGGCACGAGTTTAACACTAAAACTACCGACGTATAACGCACAATTATTTCGATGTTAAAAATGAAGTTGAAAAATAAATGAACAAACGATGAAACACAAATTAATACACTTATAGATTCTTTATCTCGACCGAAATCACCGTAAATACAAGACCAGCTTAACAAATTTTGTCATTCGAAGTAGCAAATTTGTAGAAGGCTCATTTGATCCCTTTGCTAGTTTTATTGTTAAACGATTCTACCACAATTCACCGGCACCATTTGTTCAACGAAATTCTACATCGCCATTCAATGAAAATCCCGCGGCAGGAAAGAAAGGTGTCTTCGATTATCAGCAACAAGTCGATTCGCGATCGATGAGGGCCGCTTTTGCCTGCAACGGACGGATTTGTACGGGGGGTTGGCGGGAATGGGTGGACAAGGGATGGACGAGAGAAACGAAACGAGAGGGTAGAATTAGTTTCTCACCGGATTTGTTGCGTTTGCCGTGCGGTCGATACACTCGATGAAACGGAGTGCAACGGCGGCACAGTGGTCGGCCCGCGCGAGATTTCAATAATAAATTCTCCTGCACGCGTCACGAATAAAAATCGACGCGGTCACTTTTGTACGGCTTTTCTCCTCTGCACTGATTTTACCTTCAGAGATATTTATTGACGCTCGACATACAGGGTGATTCCGATAACTATGTCGTAACTCTTCTGTTCTAAATCCAACTAAAAAAAAAAAAATGGAATAAGATTTGTGCATCACCCTTATACTTCTACCGCATGATACGCGTCATTTTACTCGTCTTGACATGCTGGTTACGAATATTATATTTACTTTTTGCTTTTACTTTCTCTATTAATTTAGTTACTGGTCGTTATGCGTTCATAAACGGTCACTTTGTACGACTTCGTTGTGGTACACTGATTTTACCTTCAGAGATACAATTTGTTGACGCTCGACATACAGGGTGATTCCTATAATTATGTCGTAACTGTTCTGTTCTAAATCTATCTTAAAAAAAAAAACTGGAGCGAGGTCAGAATATTGCAACAATATTAATATTGAATAATAGGACTGTAATATTAAAATTGTAAAATTTGTGAATAATATTATTTAATAGTAATACTACGGTATTCTTCTTCATCTTCTCCTTGTTATTATTTTTATTATTATTGTTGTTGTTATTGTTGCTGCAGTAGTTGTAGTTGTAGTTGTTGTTGTTGTAATTGTAGGTGTTAGTTATTGTTGTACTTGTCGTCGTCGTCGTCGTCGTTGTTGTTGTTGTTGTTGTTATTATTGTTGTGAGCAATATCGTAAATAAAGCTAATATTGAATAACAATACGGTAACAAAAATTCAAAAATTGATAATACTATTTTATTATTATCGTGCCCCTTATATTAGGGGGACCGGAAAGTAATGTCGTTTCTGCGCATGCCGATATTTTTTTTCAGATATTTTGCTGAAAAATCAATTGAGTTTTATCGATCCGCCGTAGAAAATTTGTAGAATAGACGACAAAAGGTTGCTGATAACGAGGATGATTGCATCATTAATTAAAAATAAAAATGTATTAAAAATTTATCTGTTTGACTTTACTGCAAAAAAAGACATTACTTTCCGGTCGCCCTAATAGTTTCTGTTTGATTATGAATAGTATGGCGAATAATATAAATGGCGTTGATATATCGATACGGGAATAATATCGCGAATAATGTTAAGAATAACGGAAGGACAACATTGAAGTCGGAGAAACAGCGAAATAAATATCTGATTTAAACGTAAGAATAATTAGTATAATTCGATACGCCACTCGATTCATTGCGAACTCGTTTTCTTTCGTTTATTTCTGCCGTCGGCGCGTCTTTGTTTAATTGGCAGCCCATTCAGAAAATGCAGGAAAATTGAAACGCGACTTCGTATCAGGATAATTAACGCAACACGGTCACAATCGTCCGCTTTCGCGTATTCATCGGTCCCTTTTCCGCGGATACAAATAATCCATTGAAAGGCGTCTTTTTGTTTCGATTTCTCGCCGAGACCGATTCACCGTTTGCCGTCTCTTCTATGGGGGACATAGAATCGCATCGGGTAAAATACCTTGCAAATATTTCCACGATATTTCTGAAACCTTCTTATCGACTTCCTTCTCTTTATTCGCCCCTGAAACACACGGCTCTTTACCCCCCCACCCCGGTCCAAAGAATGCCCGTGGATTCTCTTTTTCCTGCAACTTTCTGTCACTTTTAACTGCCATCCGTGCTATCCGCCACGTTCACCTTTAAATAATTTATTTAAGAATTTTTGTGGCGCTAATTTGTTCGATTAAGTACTCGAGTGTCCCGATGGATTCAAAACTGAACTTGGTTTGTGTACAAAATTAATACAATTGACGATATTAAAAATTCGGAAAGCTAAAATAATTGCTGCTCTTAGGAGATGAACTTTTTAACTTTTTAGAAAGAAACCATTTCATTCTTCTTTGCAATTGTTTCTCAATTTAAACCTCTACTGAATAGGAGAATTTGTGATGTACAAAAGATGTGTATGATATTAATCCATTTGCTGCCACGATCCCCAAATGGGAATTTGAATATTCATTTTTACATACATTTTTCTTTTATCACTTGCAACAACATTATATTACATAAAATGTGTATTCGGTACATGTTTACATTCTGGTTGTTAAAATTATTTTTTGCTTGAATGACGCCCAACTTGTAAAGTATTTCATACAATATTGACAACCCACGTAGTGGAGTTGAAATAAAAATTTGACAGTTAATACTAGAACTACCAACCAATCAAAATGACTGGTTTCGGGTTTAACATGTTATGTCATAAAATTGTGTGGCCGACCTTTTGTCAAAATATCTATCATGTTTTATTGATCTAATGAAGGGTTATATATGTTAGGTTACGCTGCAATATTCATTTATTTATTGTTCTACTTCATTTTCAATTCGAAAATAAGTATGCATATAATGCCGGTACATATTTCTAGTGTTAATGGGTTAATATATGACAGAATCATAGATTTATTCATGTCATCTTTGAAGGGGTCAACTTCCATCAAAAATCTATCCACGATAGATACGTTCCCAAAAAATTCGTGTAAAAAAAGAATTAGGCGTAAACAATATTAAAGAGTTCTTGTTAGAGTTTACTTAATTTATTTCGAGCTTACACATTTTAATTCATTTAATATATTATAAAAAATAAATTATACTTTGAGAAAAAGAAAATAATATCTGAAATTCATTAATATAAAAATATTTAAAATAATATATACATAACAAAATTGTATGCATTGTCACTTTTTAAAACAAATTGCTTAAAACGAAACAATTCATGTAAAAAAAGAAATTTCTTTTCTTTTTAACTCGTGTTAAATCAAATTCGTGTAAAAAGAGAATTAGGTGTATTTTTCTCGAAGTGTCCAAAGTTTGAAAACTAATTAATCCGAAATCTTACACCCGTAGTGTCCTCTGTAATAATTTATTTCCATACTACCGAACATCGAAATTGTCCATTTGGCAGCCTAATCGCGAGAAGAATCGCGATGTTTCCCACCTGAACAGAAAGGATTTTTAACTCCTCGTTACACAACGCACATTCCCGTTTTCGAAAGAGATGCTGCGACGATGTTCAATTAAATTTACCGTGCATTAAGCGTCATCTTGTATCTCCGTGATCGTCGCCGGAGAACAATGTGAATCGCGGTGTCTTTCGCGCGTATTACGAACACCGAGCAAATTGTTTCGTGTTCGGATCGTTTTCGCATAAAACCGCCGATGTAACGTTGTACGCGCGTGCAACGATAACGCGAAACGTATTTTTCGTCATCTTCGTGTCGCGTTCTGGCGAAGATGCACGAGAAAGCATCGATTCATCCGAATTCGCCGGCTTTCCACGCGTAAATCGCGAACAATGTCTTCGCAATTGAGCCGTTTCTGCGTCGCGAGGCTTTCCCTGCCCATATATTTCACGTCCATTTATATTTCTGCCCGTCGTGTAAGTAGCTTTATTCGAAAAAGCACATTAGAAGGCCGCGTCTCGTCTCCGCTCGCTTTGGACCCGGTCCAAACACGAAAATCATCCCCTCGAGAAATGGGGATAGAATGTTATATGCTCGGGATCTATTATATTTGCACTTAGCGATTTTCGTTCGTCTTTGCGACGATTTTAATGGCGAATATAAGGCAGGAACGACAAAGGGTTCAGATACATGTTTGGGACAGATACACGATTCTCGAATACGAGAGTGGTACGTGTATGTACACTGAATTTGGGTCAAATAGAATCCCGTTATTTTGGAAATACTGGCTATAGAGAATGTGTGAATCGTGATATTTGAAATTTTGTGTACGTAAAAATTTGGGTTTAATTTGCCATTTGGAGAATTAGGGAATTTAAATACTTTGGAACTTGAAGAATTTGATAACTCGGAATAAACGCTTGAAAACACTTTGAAAGTTGGGGAATTTAATTTAGGGATTTACTCGCTTCGGAAGTTAGGAAATTCAAACATTTGGGGAATGAGTGTCGATGTCTAGATGCTTGGAAAGTAGGATATTTTAGAATTCTGGTTCATGGGGATTTGAACAGTTTGGCTTTACGGAAATGTGAGAATTTAATAACTTAATAATTTGGGAATTCAGATTTTCAGAAATCTGGATTTTTGGAAATCTAAAAATTTACAAATTTAGAATTCCAGAAATTACGTAACTGAAAATCTTCAACGTTTAAAATTTAGGAACTCGAGTATTTGAAAAACCGGAAATTTGAACTAGGTATTTGAAAACTTGAAAGTTTAACAATCTAAAAATTTGCAAATTACAGGTTTGAAAATTTTAATGTTTTTATAGGTTTGAAAATTTGCAAATTGCAAGTTTGAAAATTTTAATATTATTATAAGTTTGAAAATTTTAATATTATTATAAGTTTGAAAATTTGAAAACTATTGGTTTAAAAATTTTAATATTATTATAGGTTTGAAAATTTGAAAGCTATATGTTTAAGAATGTGCAAACAATGAATTGCAAAATTTAAAAATTAACAAATTTTTTACCTCGAACTTTGAAAATTTGAATATTACAATGTCGAAAATATCAAACCTATGGGTTCAAAAATTTGCAAACTGTGAATTTTCAAATTTGAGAATCAGCAAACGTATGAGATTGAAACTTGAAAATTTCGTGTAAGTTATAAGCCAAAGAGGTTCTAAAACGTCGTTTGTTTCAATGCAAATGATAGGGTTTTGTTTATACAACTGCTGTTCCACTTCTATCGGCAATGACTATTGTATTTACTAGGTGTTTTAAAGAAATTCGTGGCGATGTCAGATCCGATTCGATAGCGCAGACGGAGAACGTTAAACGCGACGAATAGTTTTCGAAACGTTTCCTATCGCCGACTGTAATCTGTGAAATGCACACGCAAGCAAAGAGGTTAGATTCGGAAAAAACTCGGATCTACGATTTCTTTAGCTGTTTACATTGAATACGACGAAGTCTATTACATTAATGTGATCCAATAGACGAAGAGAATTTCTCTGCGACGATAGTTTCAAACTTTCTTGAATCTCTTGCTTGAATTTTTCATTTTCTTTATTCCATTATACTTGATCGACTGCATTGATTGCACGACGTTGCACTATCGATTGCTTGGGACGTTCATTCCTTTATTGTATATCTAAATTCTTTACTATACAGGGTGTTCCAAAAGTGTTAAAGAATCCGGAAATGGGAGGTAGGTGGGGTCATTCTGAACAACTTTTTCATTTGCAAAAATGTCGTATAGAGCTTCATTTTTAAATTATTAATGAAAAACACCGACCAATCAGAACGCGAGAATCGCGCGCGCTGTATGTTTGATCACAACCACGCCCAACTATAACTCGGGCCTACACTTCTGCCACCAAGCGCGCAAGATTCTCGCGCTCTGATTGGTCGGTGTTTTTCATTAATAATTTAAAAATGAAGCTCTATACGACAATTTTGCAAATAAAAAAGTTGTTCAGAATGATTCCACCTACCTCCCATTTTCGGCTCCTTCAAAACTTTTGGGACACCCTGTATATTTATCGATCTTTCCACTATACTTTTTTCCATTTCTGCATAGAAATTTAAATCAATGGTCTCGATTACAATTTTCACTCTAAATACTCAAAAACTGAGAGTCATAATAATCATTTCAAAATAGTATAGACAAGATATTCAGATGTTTTCAATGAAATATATGTATAGTAATTTAGAGTTTAAATATTTTCTAACGATGTCTTTAATCTCGTTTCAGATATCAAGGAATCGACTGGCTGAAATTTCGGTGAGTGATAACAAATGATTTATTATTCGGAACCACAAAAAACGAAGGTTAGAGTCATTCCTTCCTCATTTCGCAAATACCCGTATCTAGTTCGACTTTGCAACGAAATATCATATAATTAGCACTAGAGATCAAAGTAACACTAGAAGTTATTACCAAAGAGGTCAAAGTAGCTCGCTTCAGGTTTACCGTTTCAAAATACATGTTTTTAAGGTATTTTTATCGACATTAACCTTCGTTCCGATAAAGAATAATTGTATACCCGTGCCAACTATAATTACATAATGATGCTAGTTCGTTCCCTACTATATTTATTGATACTTTCTTTAAAAGCAAGTACACGAACGCTGGTAGTTCCGTTATCGACACATCGTTAACCGAAGTTAACTGGTGTTTGCGCTCGCATTAGCTGCTTCAATTTTTATAAATTCACAGCAACTTAGAATATTGCAAAAGCTAGACTATCGGAAGGGCAGGATATTTTTATAATAATAAAAGGAAATTGCTATACAAAATTACCTTTCTTGGTATTCGTAATAGTTCCAGCGTTACAAACATTTTAATAATGACAAATCGTGACGAAGAATAATTTTTGAATGAATTATATATAGTCTGAAAACTAAAAAAAGTTATACATAAAATGTGTACAATGTCACTTAATTAATTATACACAAATAAAGCGCAACGAAGTTTCTTGAAATCGTTTCACTTCTACATTTAATCATATTGTTATATAATTATTAATTTTTATATTTCATTATATATCATTAGATAATAATTCATTTTTATATGTAATTATATATCATTATATAATAATTCAGTTTTATATTTAATTATATATTATCATATAATTATTCATTTTTATATTTCATAATATGTATATCAGTGTATAATAATTCTCTTTTATATATAATTATATGTTATCATATAATTATTCATTTTTATATTTCATTATGTGGATATCATTATATAATAATTCACTTTTACATATAATTATATGTTATCATATAATTATTCATTTTTATATTTCGTTATGTGTATATCATTATATAATAATTCATTTTTATATTCAATTATATGTTACGATATAATTATTAATTTTTATATTGAATTATGTATCATTATATAATAATTCGCTCTTATATTTAATTATATATGAAATTACAAAATAATAATAGGTGAGGTTCTAGCCTCAAAAGTAGTTGATCATTAGTATGCTAAACTTCGATGCGTTAAGCTTATCACGCGTGCAAAACATGGAACATGCAAAAGCTTTCTGCTAAACAGTCCTAATTCCCGAGTCGCGCGATTGTTTATGGTTTTTCAAATTGTTTTTCGTTTCACGGCGTACGCAATTAGTAAAATCGTACGCGGTAACATGTTAGCTATTCACAATTCCGGTCGAACGATACAGAATGTTGCCTCGAACAGACGTCGAGTTGATAAAGGAAATTTATGCAGAAGATAAGAAGTCGGCTGTTCTATTTAGCCGCGCTCTGGAAACCAGTAATCGACCGTTTGATATCAAGTACGTGTTCCGTTCGATACGATCATCGTGAATTATTGCCGGGTCGAGGTAACTTGTCACCGAGGCCCTGACTTTTTCTCTGCGGTTATCGCCGTCCTTGAAACCCACGACACAACGTCCAAGAACGAGGTTGCTTTTTCAACGGCCGGACGCGTAATTGTGCCGTCAATTTCGTTCTGCTTTGGCGTTATCCATTCTTAAACTGCACCGTACAATGTACGTCCTTTAAAGTGTCTCGATACTGCGCAATTTTGAACCCGTTCCAGACACCGAACGATCACTCAAACGTCTCCGTGTGTATACAGACTCGTATCCTCACTTTACATATACGAAAGTTCGATAATATTTCAAATCGAAATTTTCATGTTTCGCGAATGCAAATTTTCGTGTTTTATAGACACGTATCTTCAGCTTTTATTGATACAAATTTTCATGTCTTACCGATACAAACTTTCATGTTTTTCAGTTTCGAAATTCTCAGAATTTTTTAATTTGTACATTTTCAAATATCCAATCCTTGTTTTCGCATCTTCGGGTCTTTACACTCCTCTGTGTTCATCGATTCTATAATTTTCGAATTTTCGGTTCTTCTGTTAACTTTGCAAATTTTCCAATCTACAAATACCATGATCTCTCAAATTTTCAAACATCTGAACCATCTTACCTTAAAATTGCTAGATTTTCAATTTTCTACATTGCCAAATTTCCAAATTCCCAAATATTTTTTGATTCTCCTAATCCTAAAAAGTTCATTTTTCTATATTTCCGAATTCCGGAATTTCCAAGTTTCTGTTATTCGAACGACAAGCAACAAATTTTGTGTTACACATCCGTTTCGATTTAAAACCGTGTAATTACTTCTTTGTTACTCGTTGTTTAAGTTACGTTTGTAGGTGACCTTTCGAAACCATTTGTACGAATAAAAATTACCGGCACAGATAATTATCTTAAGACGAAGTTGAATGGACACTGCACTTGCAATTTATCGTATCACTTTGCTTTCATACGTAGCTCGCTTCCACATGTCGTTATTATCAAGCTGCTATATACCAAGTAGACAGTTACGAAACAGAGAAAGTTGGCCGTATTTGATGACATAAACGTACCGCAAGATATCGCTTATACTATATCAATTTGTAGCTTACGGTTCGATAAATATGTCTTCTACGTACACACTGTGTAATAACGTTTTTCATATAAACTGATTAGCTGATCAAACCGATCAAATTAATTGAATTGTTAGACCTGATCTGAATCGATTGAATTATTTGCACTGATCCGAATTGACAGGACCGATTGAACTGTTTGAAGTGATGTGAATTGACTGAATTGATTGAAACGATTGTATTGATCGTATTGATCATATTGATCATGCTGATTGTATTGATGCTGTTGATCGTATTGAGTGTATTGATCGTATTGATTATACTGACTCCATTGATCGCATTGATTATATTGATTGTATTGACTCAGCTGATCGCATTCATTGTATTGATTTTATTGATTGTATTGACTCCATTGATCGTATTGATTATATTGATTGTACTGACTCTATTGATCGTATTGATTATATTGATTCTACTGTCACAATTCATCTGATTCGATTGATTTGATTCACTTCATTTTTTCTACTTATTTGTCAACCGACCAAATTGATCGATCTATTCGACTTGATCCAATTAATCAAATTGTCCAAAATGACCAAAATGACCAAAATGGCCAAATTGACCTAATGAGCTAATTCGATAAAATTCTTTAATTTTTCTTCGTTGTATTAAGGTTTAATCTTCTCGTGACTGTACAGAGTGCCGTAGTAAATAATTGATTTCAAATCATTCACGCTTTAAAAACGATAAAAGAATACTCCACTGCAGAAACTAACATCGAATTGAGATAAAGGAATTCATTGCGACGAGAATACCTCAATTCCCTAATTGCATAACGTTTCTCGTGTACCCCACAGAAATTAGTGTCATAAAACCGAAAATCACGAGTCGAAGACATTCGATCCCGTTCGATAGCAACATCATCGACCAAGGGTTAATGTTAATTAAGTCATAAACTCGTGTAATCATTGTTCTGGACTCGTCACCGGTACAGTGTCAATAAAACGTTTTGTGCAGTGATTCCCAGCGAAGTTCGAGCATCGAGCGTTGCTTTATCGTCGTATCGTGTCGTAGTTAAAATGCCGTCGAAAATCGGCCGTTCGATAAGGAACGAGCCAATTAAAAAACAAGAAAAGATTCGAGCAAAGCGAGCGTGGTTCGTCGATTCGTTGGCTGGAATTCCAGACCGAAGCTTCGAACGTTGGCGTATTCCCGTACAGGAATGCCTGGGAGAATCGAAGCGGCCATCGACGGCGTTGGCTCATTTTCATAAATTATATTAATTCGCCACGCCGTGGGCAACCGGCTGATTGGGTGACACGTAACTACGATCATCGTGCCTCGGCCCGTCCGCCATGTTCTTCCCGTGACGCTGAAAATTCCACGATGGTCCCCGGACGAACGGGGGACCAAGCTTCTTTTTTTTTCTTCTCACGGGATCGTTAAAACGTTGAAATACGGGGCGCCGGTGGCGTATCGCGATTATTACAAGTGGCCTAATCGGCGTGGAGGCGTTAATTAAGTGCGACGCGATCCGTTGCAACTCGTGGCGGATTGTATGTGCGTCGCACCGTCAGCAGTATTAACCCTTTGCACTCGAAGGGTGATTCACACTCACCCTGTTTAATACAGCAATTTGATATACGGTCTTTTTAAATAAATGTTATAATATTTCACGTATGATGTTCAAACATAATGACGAAACTAGTGTAAGGAAATTCTAAATTGACCTGCATTCAAACTCCAAATAGGACGCATAGGGTCCTAGCGCGACGACCACCAAGGCGTCGGTACCAGATATTGCGTCGTCAGGGCAGTAAACAACTGAGGCCCTTGAGTTTTTGGCGAAGGGCAGTAAAGCCTTCGCAGCCCCGAGAAAGGGCATTCTTTGGGGAATCATTGACAACGCGACATTGAAAGGATGGCTTAATAAAAGACTCAGAGAATTATCTGTGATATATGTTTAATGTTTCCCGGACAATTAACCCTTTGCGGTCCTATGTCGAGTGTGGCTCGACATGGCGTTTCTCTTTGATCGTAGAAATAATTCGGATAAATGGTTGATTTAAGACGTTCTTATTTATTTACCACTTGTAACAAATTAGAAATATATTTGTTACGAAATCTGCATTATTACAATACATTTTATTGTAAACCCACTTCTTCATCTATTGTGTAAATTAATTAAGGAGCTGTGGGTAAAAGAAATTAAGGACCGCAAAGGGTAAAAGACTGAGCATCAGCTCTCGGCCGTCTCCTCGAGCGCAACAGCCAAAAGACAATCGGTTACAAATCGATATGTACAAAATCGAAACGCACTGAACACCAAAAACCACAATAAATGTCAAATACTTACAAACAATGTCAAACATATATATAAACACGCACAACGCATACAACCATTCAGCCACCACACACACACCACATACAGTTATTCTTACAACATCGCCCACATTTTGTCGTCTAAAGAATATACAGTCATGGACAAAATTAAGTGGACATTGCAGAAATGTAAAAAATTTTTTGTTTTGTTACAATGTTTTAAATAAATTTGAAATGTAGAACGTGAAATGCTTCTGGAGATTTGAAAAGACATTTATTTAATGTATATAATTGTGCGATAAAGCTTTGATTTATAGGCATTGTTAGTTAATTAAATTAACCTTTTGTTATTTATGATACTTGTCCACTTAATTTTGTCCACGACTGTATGTATAGTCATTTAGCGATATTGTACAAGTCGTTATTATACGCGATTCTTTCACCGTTTTACGTATTAATCTTACACTCACGGCTGCCAATCCATCTCTTGGCCAGTATGGACAATCTAATAAATATTTATATAAAAATAAAAATGAAATAAACTATAACGAATACGCAAATCTCCACATTATTGAAGAAAACTATGACCGAGGTCTAATCCTCTCGCTGCAATATGTATTCTAAGACCTAACACGGATACCTCGAGCAAATTTCGTTTTCGAAATGGAAGCGTCGGGACCGTGTTACGAGCAGCCGGTCAATGGCGATTTCATTAAGCAGCCCGTGCACGCCGGAATTTATCGGTTAATCGTTTTCGAATCGGGCTCGGATTTCGCTGAATTGAATATTGTTCCCGCGATGGGACGCGTGTCCCGGCAACGATCTACTCGCTAATCACAGGTACAACGTTGTTTAGATTAAAACCGGTTATTTTCGCCTGAGAATCGAAGTATTACAACAAGACGGCCGTCTTCTTATTTTTCTACCGTCCATGGGTATACAGGGTGTCCCCGGTTAAGTTATGTCACCAATTTTTATGGCATTTCCGATAGTGAAATTGAAAAATGTTTGTTACACAAAACTTGATCTGTATCTATTGTGCTACATGTTCGCATATTTTTAAATTTGAAAATGCTTTTTAACACTTTGACTGCCACTTCACCAATGTGCGAGTGACACTCAAATTTCTATACAGATTTAATAACCATTTTATTCAAAATTTGTTCACCTTTCTAACTGTAAATTCTCGCATTAGATACTTGGAACTATGGAAAATAGATATAACAAAGTGTCGTGAAAATATTTGGTAAGATTTGATAAAAATTAATATACTATCTAATGCAATTTTCGGTTGCTCCAATATGGATGTTAATGTGTTAAATAAGGATGTAAAGGTTGGCTTGACCTTTTTAAATGGCACCATGTGTTTTGGGAATAATAGGATCATTGCTGACAACCAGACGTGTTCAACACGCTATGACCTTGAAATAACCTCAAACTCGAAACCTCAAACTCATGTTTTGTGTAAACGTAATTTCAATGAAAAATTATTTCTTGCAAAATAAATAAAATTATAGAGGATGTTCGAACTGTGATCCATCATTTATGACACAGAGGTCCGCTCTTCTTATTAGATTCTTCTAATAAGTAAACCATTAGAAGTGAAGTTTAAGCAAACATATTAAGTAAACATAATAACTGAATATAAACAGAGCACTTAGTAGTGTCCAAGAACTTCGATATTGTATAATAATATGTACATATACATATAATGATATGCAGATAAATACGCACGAGTACGTAAAGTGCAAGAATAATCGTGTGTTCTTTCATAATGAATGTAAATTGCATGTGGTACATTGACACAACTATTACACTTACTATTATTGTATTATAATTACTATTTTCAAATTCGAATAAAGATGGAGATAAGTTCCAATATTTACTAGAATTTATTTAACAGAATGTATGTTTATACAAACTTTATTTTAATATTGCAATTTGCTGTTTCGAAGAACTTCACCAAATATTTTAGAAAATCTCATAGAATTTCGTCTAGGAATCTCGAATCAAAATTGCACATTAATAGCATCTTCAAAATATCTTCAACAAAAGTTCCTGCAGCAACATTCAGCCAGTTTAAATAAACTTGTCTTGTCAGAATTTTGTACAAAAGACGTATCAACCTTGAGTCTAAAAGAGATTCTAAAAATTGTCTACTCTATTTATTTTCCTAATTTTTATAAAAAATACGTTATATAAATATGAAATTTTTGGAACAAAAAAATCTTACAAACGTATTTATATTTTATTTGTCACATTGTTTACATGTAAAACAGAAATCGGATTGTAAAATTTTTCAAGCAAAATGAATATGATAACACCTATGAAACACGATTTCCAATAAAAATTGCAAA
This sequence comes from Coelioxys conoideus, assembly GCA_947623535.1. Lineage (NCBI taxonomy): Eukaryota > Metazoa > Arthropoda > Insecta > Hymenoptera > Megachilidae > Coelioxys > Coelioxys conoideus. Next base: position 11,324,808 of record OX392453.1, on the reverse strand, counting down.
TTATACATATATTCTCGCTGTAGCGACATCTCGTAAACATATCCATCACTAATATCCTGTTTTGAGACAAACTAAAAGGAATCGCGTAAGAACATTGTTTGTGCAACAACGATACGACGCCTGTTCTGTGTTAAACAAGGGTTAACTTAATTTACGTCATTTCATCGTCGACTGACCCGGATGAATAGCATAAAAAATCGGTTCTGGTTTGTCAATTCGAAAGTTGATTGCCCACGGTGACTCGAGTAATTAATTCATTCAGTGGCACACCTTTCGAACGTAATTATCGTTCCATTCTGTCTCCACTTTGAGATAACGACGACGTTCGTTTAAATTTTAAATTTCTGACAGATTTTCTGTCGCTGTCAAGGTTATTCTTAATAGAGATGTTTCGACTTTTCGTGTCTCATAATTAACACGTTAATCTTTGTCTGTCGCTGAGGCACAAAACGGTCGACCAAGTGTTTAACTTTCAATTTTTTGCAATCATCGATTTGGAAGTATTCGAATCTTCGAAGTTCCATTTTTAGAATGACAAGTTTTCAGACTCTGAGAATTTTTGATTCGTAGGTTCACAAATTTTTAGATTTTCTTATTCCGAGATTCCTAGATTCTCAAATCTTCAAATTTCCGAATTTCTCAAGTTTGGGAATTTCCAAATATTCACATTTTTTGAGTCGAAAATTCTATAATTTTCTAATTTCTGAAGTTTGCAAATTTCCAAATATTCACATTTTTCGAGTAGAAAATTCCTATATAGCCATATTTTCAAATTCACAAATTCCTATATCCCCAATATTCCAACGTCCAAATTTATGCATTTCCAAATCTCTAAATCTCCAAATTCTCAAATTTTCAAATTTTTAAATCTCCAAATCTCTAGATCCCCAAATTCTCAAATTTTCAAATCTTCAAATCCCCTACTTTTCAAATTCACAAAATCCTATATTCCCAATATTCCAACGTCCAAATGTATACATTTCCAAATCTCGAAATCTCCAAATTCTCAAATTTTCAAATCTTCAAATTCTCAAATTTTCAAATCTTCAAATCCCCAACTTCTCAAAATCACAAAATCCTATATCCCCAATATTCCAACGTCCAAAGCAAAAAATTTCGAATCTCGAAATCCCCAAATTCTGAAAATCTCCAAACCCCCAACTTCCCAAATTTCCAAATCCCTCAATTTCCAAATTCACTCAACGCCGAATTTCCAAGTTTCTACATATCACAGATCCCGAAGTTCTCATATTCTCAAATTTTCAATATTTCCGCTTCCACGGTATCTAAAACTCCCAAATATCCACATCCTCGATACCTGAGATTCCCAAACTTCGTTCAATCGCAATCCTTATCGTATATTTGGATCATCGCCGCCAACCTGTCCGTTCAACAGTACCAATCCATAATTGCACCCCCACGAAAAACTCCTAACTTAAAAATGAGGCCCGAAAATAAATAAAATGAAATTCGTGACAACTGAATTTGACTTGGTTGTCGCGTCGCGAAATGTAGACGGTTAGGTTCGTTCTGTACGCATTCGAGTCACCGATCGGTGAATATTTTTTGGTCGTTCGTGTTCTCAGGCGCATCGGCGTACTTACGCGATCCACGGGGACACTGTGACGTACATATACGTCGAACGATGCGGCGCTAGTCGTTCGTCTTACGAAGGGGACTCGACTCCTCTTCCCTCGGCTCTTTTTCGACGCGTTTCTGCGACGGGCCCGAAGGTGGCGGTGGGGTTTGGTGGGGGGCAACGATTTTTATTTCACATCGCGAGAAACCAGTTTGTAAATAATGTAAATCCATAGAAAACGACCATCTGGAATCTCCACGGGCCCCCGCGCGAGTCTTTAAAAGTGGAATGGTCGGCGGTGGGGTGTTGGGGGCCGGGGGAGGTGGTGGATGGGGATACGGCAGGTTGGAGGGGAACGGACAGGAAGAAAACGAGAAATAAGAAGACGAAAACGAGGAACTCGCGATTGCTGCTTCGCAACTGTGGGAATTCTGCGTGTACGAAACGTTGAATCATCTCTGTTCGGTTACTGTTACCTGCACCGATGAATAACCCATTTATTTTTCTTTTTTTTTTCGTTTATCCCTTCGACCGTACTTACGCGTATGTTTACCGAGCTTTTAAATTCATCGGAGAACAAAAATCATGCGATAGAGCAGGTTCGCATGATTTCGAGGGGGCGCAGCGACTATCGAATTTTGTCGACATAATTACCGGGTGGCTGGAATGAACTGTTACAACTTCAAACCGCTGCAGCAGATACATTTTTAAATATTTTGTTTTATCCAAGGGAAAAAAATAGTTGAGAAACATTCAAGAAAATGATTTAATGCTCATTGCTCGATATAACCTCCCTCTGCACGAATAATTTCATTCAAACGGTGAAAGAATGAATCGCACGCTGCCCGTACGTGAGATTGTGGATTCTTCCATTCCCTGACAAGTGCTGATTTTGGAGCGTCCAAACTTCGATGATTCATTACATTGACCTTGGCCTCCAAAATAGCCCAAATACATTACATTCAATCATTAAATAGATTACATTTAAATGCTGGAGCTCACGAACGATAATTGGAACTGATGTACCAGCTAAATATAAAGCAATTACAGAATTACGCTTCAAATCCATCACTATAACCTTACTTTGAGATGTAGTATACGAAAATGCTTCTGCACGCATATAAACAATTGAATAAACTATAAATATAGCAACTTTCAGATCGATTGCGTGAGCGGATCGACAGATGCATCAGTATGTACTTACTTAGTAACAAATCATTCCAGCCACCCTGTATACAGGGTATCCCAAAAGTGTTGAAGAAGCCGGAAATGGGAGATAGGTGGAGTCATTCTGAACAACTTTTTCATTTGCAAAAATGTCGTATGGGGCTTAATTTTTAAATTATGAACGAAAAACACCGACCAATCAGAACGCGAGGATCTCGCCCCACGCGATTCGATCGCGACCACGGCCAATTATAACTCGAGCCTACACTTCTGCCTCCGAGCGCGCGCGATTCTCGCGCTCTGATTGGTCGATGTTTTTCGCTAATAACCTAAAAGTGAAGCCCCATACGACATTTTTGCAAATGAAAAAGTTGTTCAGAATGACCCCACCTACCTTCCATTTCCGGCTCCTTCAACACTTTTTGGACACCCTGTATAATTATCAAATTTGGAACACATGTATTACTTATCTACACGTTATTTACATTTGTTAGGGATATTCAAACTTGTCTGAATTATCGTGTATGTTCTGGAACATTGCAACATGTATGTATAAAAGCATAAACAAAAAAGAAGAAAGTTCGATGCATTACGAAGTTAATCAGAGAAAATTTTTTTTCAGAGTCTGAACTACGATTTACGAAATTTTTTAAGTGATACGCTCTTCAAATGCTCGAACTGCGTCGGTTTTTCGAGCGGATATAGCGGCTGACGCAAATTCCGTTACTTTACATCGCATTTCTGCCCGAAAAGAGAAAAACAGTCGATCGGTGCACCAACATATGCAAACGGTTCACCGAAATTTTAGAAACGATACACTCTTCAAATGCTTGAACTCCATCAATTTTTCGAGCAAAAGCATCTGTTTCATGCAAATTTCGTTACTTTACATCCCGTTTCTACCCGAAAAAAAGAAAAACAGTAGATCGGTGCACCAACATGTCAGTCAAAAAATATGTTTCTCCAAAATCCGAAAACGATTCACGAAATTTTCGAAACGACACGCTCTTCAAATACTCGAATTGCGTCGGTTTTTCGAGCAGATGCAGCCGTTTAACGCGGTTTCGCGAACGTTTTCGACGATTTTTCGGCCGTCTCCTGCCGTTTGAAGGTAAACCGTGCAAAAAGAGCGACGTCACTCTCGGCTTTGAGCGTCGCGACGTCGGATTTCGGCGGAATTATAAATTCATTAAACGAACGTAAATCGGAGTGTAACAGATGCTCGTAAAAATAAGCCGGAGCGGGAGTAAATCGTTCGGCATCGGTTGTAAGAGAAAAAGCGCTCTACCGAAATACATAAATAAGCTTGACCCTCTTTTCCCGACTATTTGCATATGATAATGAGGCGAACGTTCAAGGAACAAAATGACAGGTCGAAAACGGGGAGACTGCTCTCGACAGTTACGCATCTGTTTACTATTACTATTATATCTAGCCTGGCGGACCACTTGCTACCGTTAATTGCGACCCGTTGCATGAATAATATTGATAATTATACCTGTCCCGTTCGCTCGTCCGTACGTTCGAAATTTCTTGCTACTTCGCTCAACGAGAATTTCACTCTACTCTGTTTATGCAACGAGTACCGTTTCGAAGATTAATACGTCCGACACCATCGTGCAATATGGCCGGTTCGTGATTTTGTTTCCTTGTGATTCTGTTCTGTCGATGGTAATTCTAGAATATGATTTCGGTAATGTTTAGGGACTTTTTAGTGATTTAATCTTTAAGGGTTTTAATGCTAAAACTACCGACGTATAATGCACAATTATTTTGAGGTTATAAAAGGAGTTGAAAAATAAATGACCAAAGGTTAAAATATAAATTAATACACTTATAGATTCTTTATCTTCATGACAATTAGCATAAATGTCAAGAAGACCAGCTTAACAAATGTTGTCACTTCATGTAGGAAGTTTGTAGAAGGGTCATTTGACCCCTTTGGTAGTTTTAACGTTAAGAATCTTGTTTGTGATTAAGAACAGTCGGTTTAGTGGAGTATGCAATAAAATAAATAAATACTTGGAAGAGCTCTGCTGCCAGACGCGTACTGCTAAATGGTGCAAGGTCGTTTGAAGGTCATGTGACGCTAAATTGTAAGTCATTAAAAATTTTTCTTAAGTTGTGTTGCTATTTTACAAGCAAAAAATCTATAAATATCTTTGCATGGCAAAATTAGTGGGCCCAAAAATGTCTAGATTTCCAAATGCGAAATTCCTAGATCCACAAATTTTTGATTAAACAAACACCCAGATCTACACATTGCTGGTTCAACATTTCTAGATAAATAAATCCATACATCAACAAACATCTAGATCCACAAATTCATTGAAACATAAGTTCCTAGATCCAGAAATTCATAGGTTTACTAATTCCTAGACGACCTTAGCCCTTGTGTCTAACTAACGCGCGTAATATGTTTTTGACTATTGCCAGGGTGATTTAGTGAACATTTAGTTCGAACAAGATAGCGTGCATGATCATCCGATATTAATGTCTAGGTAAAGTTTCTCCAGGATTTTTCAGCTTGGATCAAACATGCAAAAACGTGGCCGACATTATTTTCGCGTGACAGAACGTCACGCGAGAGGATCGAAAAAATTCTCTGCCACTTTCTGAACATTTTAGTTCTCCTATTCTGGACCCGTGGGTGAAGTGGGACTGTCTCTGACCCTACTTGATCACCGACTGGTCCCAGACGAGGCATTAGTCTCTCGGCAAACTCGCTCTATGATTTTCCAATTTGGATCGTAAATGTGAAAACGTGGCCGACTTTATTTTCGCGTGACAGACCGTCACATTTTAGTTCCCGTAAATTGGATCTCGCGAGTGAGCTGGAACTGCCTATGACCCTTGCTACTTGATCACCGACTGGTCCCACATGGGGTATTAGTCTCTCGGCGAACTCGTTCGATGATTTTTCAGGTTGGATCGTAAACGCGAAAACGAGGCCGACTTATTTTCGATACATAGGTTCCGATATGCTTATCCGTGTTGAATCACCGACTCGGACGGCCAACAGATATCTTAGCCTCTCTATTTGCTCTGCTTTCCGTTAACGGAGATTAGCGTTTCGCGAACGGCGAGGAGAATGGCGGGGTGAAGAGGGTCCGAGAAAAAGGTGACCGGAGTACGAAGGAAACAGAGGGGAAGAGCAGAGAGAGTGGCTCTCGACACGATCGCGAGATTATAGCTACACCCACGCCAGGAGATAATAGATAGTAATTGCAGGGTTGTCCGGTCCGGCTCGGAATCGGCTCGACAGATCGATCGCCTCGAAGAGAAAAGAGGAAGATAATGATGCGGCCAGGAAGAAATCGTTCTCACATTATTTTCTCGCCGCGCAACCATCGCCATTATTATTATTATTATTATTATTATTACACATATGCATGCTCGTACGTGGCCACGGGCCGCTTGTTACGTGTGGATTGGACGTACCGTGATGGCAGTCGATCGAAAATCGAAACGGAATTCGAGACTGGTTAGATAACGCGGATGTAGATCTTATGATGGATCGGTTTCGATATTATTTCAGGGTTTTTGTTCGACACGCTATTCCTTCCGGGTAATTTGGTGTGCTCGACAATTCTTTCTCGTTCGGGTATTCGTTGGTGTTACTCGTTGATGAGTTCGTTCTTGTTGCCACATCGATTATTATCATCTCTTAGGTTTGTAACGTCCAGTTAAATCAATGATGTATAGTGCTGTTGAAATGTGACAAATGTAAATTTGCACAGCGGTTTTGAGATATTAATTACGATTCGATTAATTGAAGATGCTTAACACTAAAACTACCCAAGGGGTCAAATGACCCTTCTGCAAAGTTCCTACTTCAAATGACGGAAGTTAAGATGGTTTTCTTGGCGTCTGTGCTGATTGTCATCAAGATGAAGCATCAATAAGTGTATTTATTTATATTTCATCGTTTGTATATTTATTTTTCCATTACATTTTCAACGTCAAAATAATTGTGAACTATATGTCGGTAGTTTTAGTGTTAAATAGAAAATATATCTAACATTTTAACTTTGTTTATTTATTTTAATATCTTTATGTAGAACTTACTTGTTAGATGCGCCACGACTAATTATTCACAGCTTACAGCATTAAAATGAATAAAGAAAAGTAACTCTTTACGTCGATTTTATACTCGGCGGTACTTCAAATGAACACATTTCGAAATATTGTTTTAAATGCGATTGTGCAACATTTCTGGCATGCTCCCAGTTTGCGATTTAAAAGTAACAATTCCTAAAAGCTTAATTTATTTTGTGGCTCGTGTTGAAAATTGGAAAAAGCGAAGCTCGAAGAGCGTTCTTCGTGTTCGGTTTGTGGCAGCAAATAGGTCGCGTCCGAAGCTGACAAATCGATTTCAATCTTTGAACTCTGTTGCACGCTCAGCAACAAACTGTTGCCAAAATACATTTTATTGTTACCATGTAAATTGCTGTTCGAACTTTCCGTCGGAATTCCGGCAATGTAATCTTCGTGCAATCAATCATATTTCTGTTTTCCACTTAAAGCAAACTTAGACGAGGAAAATGATTGATTTTATAAAAATTGCATGCATTCGGGGCCAAGAAATTCGATTACGAAAGGAACTCGGTGTCGCTTTAAGCTGCATCGATGATTCTATGGTAATGTGTAGAAACTCGTTCAATTTGATGACTTCTCAATTTCGGGGATTTGGGAATTTGGAGATTCGAGGACGCAAGATTGGGAGAATTGGATTTTTGTAATTTCAGAAGTACGAGGATATAAGTGTTTTAAAAATTGGAGATTTAGGAATTTGTAGAATTTGGAAACTTTGAGGTTGGAATATTTGGGAGTTTGGGAATTTGGAGATATAGGAATGTGGAGTATAGAGAATTTGGCGATTTAGGGATTTTTAAATTTTTGCATTATATTACAGGGACTCGGGAATTTCAGAATTTAGAGATATAGAAATTTGCAAATTTGAAAATTTAGGAATTCGGGGATAAAAAGATTTGAAAATTTAAGAAGTTGGGGATTTAGGGATTTCGAAATTTGAGAACGTGGGGATATAGAAATATGGAAATTTGAGAATTTGGGGATATAGAGATTTGAAACTTTGAAAATTTGAAAAAGTAGCAACTTAAAAATTTACGAGTAAGGACTTAAGCATATTTGAAGACATAGCACTATAGAAATGTGAGAATTCGTGAGTTTTAGAACTTGTAACTGTCGAACTTAAACTTAGAACTTCAAATCTGAAAATTTGAAAATCGGAGATTCAGAAATTCTAAATTTAGATATCTGAAAATCAAAAAATGTTCTAAATTCGTATTACAAAATTTTAACCTTAACTAAAATTAATATTCCAAACTTATATTTAAAAATTGTAACATTAATTAAAATTAATATTATAACATAGTATAATATCAACATTATATTATAGCATACACTAAATTTTAAATATTAAACAGAGTAACGAGGAATTAAAATCATACTCAGCAACAGAGATAACAAATCCATAATCTTTTATCAATAAAAAAAAAAACAATTCTCCATTGAAATTGCCTGGACACCGAGTATACATGAATCGATCGTAATCTGTTAACGAGAAACGACGAGGATACGTTTTAAGAGTGACGGCCACCGGTTCGATTGGAAAACACTTGAAATATTTTCGAGTATTCTTTTAGTTGGTCGATGAGAATTGCGTTTGACAGCCTTAATACATTTTTGCTTAGTCGATGAGAGTGTTCCTGACAGGCTCCTACTGTACCTTATTGTATCATCGACGACGAGAGCGAGGGTAGATACGCAAACCCGCTAAATGTGCCGGATCCACAACACCGCGATATTACTTCAATTTATGTTCTATCTCCTCCATTTAATTTTCATTTTCTCGGCCACTTACCCAATCACTTATCCTTTACTTACTGTAATAACCATCGCGTATACTTTATTCTTTTCTTCTGCCGATATTCTCGTTCGAATCTCCTCGTTGACGACATTTATTAATTTTTTGCAATTCGTCAGATACGTCGCTCAAAATATCCGTGGCTGTAACATTAGAACGAACAGAGTAAATTGAAATATTGTACGTATTTTATATCCAATGGTTCTTGGCTACAAGAATCACAATTGTAAACTTCAAGTGGAAGTATCAAGAAGATCACATTCGGCTGTAACATTAGAACGAACAGAGAAAATTGAAATATTGTACGTATTTTATATCCAATGGTTCTTGGCTACAAGAATTACAATTGTAAACTTCAAGTGGAAGTATCAAGAAGATCACATTCGAGCAGGGAATGTATCAGAGGGTTGATAGAATTACAAGTGGTTAATAGGATTATGTTAAAGGCTTAACATAAGATCAACACAAGATGAACTTTAATATAAGATTATTAATCCCATATCGTACTTTGTCGAGTCTTTGACAAGGTTTAACCCTTTGCACTCCGCATCATTCCGGACTTAAACTACCAGTTACTTTGTCGCGAAACCATGCATTTCTAAATTCGTTTGATACTTTCTGCAGCAGAAATGTCTGTTCTATCACGTACGATGATTAGATTTTCACCTAAACCTATAGTATTTTAAATAAGTTGAAAAATATCAACGAAAACTGGTGCGTTTTCGGTGTCTTTCTTACTTTGATCATTATTTAAACATATTTAACCAGTTAGCTGTGGCGCCCCCTTTTGAGAGTGTGCACTTATATGTGTCGCGAAAATCGAGGATGCCGAGTAGCTTCAGGATGTATGAATTTATCACAAATTATTTATACTTTTTATTTGTTCGTCTTGCTTCGCCTTTGCTGCCAAATACTCCAAACGCCTTAGAATCTGCGAAAAATTACAATTTAAATAACTCTTGCAAAAATTACAGTTTAAGTAATCAATGGTAACTGAATTTTTCGCATGACGAGTATACTCGTCATGACACAAAATAGTGCCATTTCTCCGTGACGAGTATACTCGTCAATCACAGTTAACTGGTTAAATATTTACAATGCAATAACAATTTATATCGTTTTATTCGGGAAAGTTTACAAATTTTTTTCGTGCAAAAAGTCACTGCTATGATAAAAGCACACAAAATTTCCAAAGTTGAAAATTAGCATTTTTTTAAACATCAATTTTCTCAAAAGCTATACGACCTAGAGAGAAACGGATTTCAGATTCGTATACAGCTCGCAAAAATCTATAAGAATACCATAGTGGTGGTTGTGAAATAAAAACAAATCAAAATTTATTGTACAATGTAATCACTAATAAATTTCAATGTCCCCTCAGAGGGGACAGCGGAGTGCAAAGGGTTAGTATTATGTTGGACAAACGAATGAGTGCATGCACCTCGAGTTCCACGCAAAGAGAGAAAGAATTCAACAGAATCTCCGAAAGAATTCTAAATGAACATAACTATACTCCGAAAAGAGATACGTTCGAATTCTCCAAGACAGCATATCGCAAGGTAAAGATAAAATCTATACATTCGATGAAACAAGTTCACGCGATCGTCGACGCCATTTTGGTCCACGCTTTCGACCTCATTTATATCCGATATAAATTTGCTGGGGTGTTTGTTTTCAATTAACTTTTTATTATTAATATTTATTTCCATATTTATATTGGTTACATTAACTTTTTAATAACACTACTTTATAACTTTAATTTAAACGTAATAATCAATTGTATATTTACGAGATCGCAGATATTTTTACATCCTTTCTGTTTAATTGCTCGTTACTTACTGACTATTTACAAAATGAATTATTATTAACACTAGAACTACCAACCAGTCAAAATAACTGGTTTCGGGACCTTTTAGCAATATATCTGTCATTTTTTATTGAGCTAATGAATGTTTGTATATGTTAGGTGACACTGCAATATTCATTTATTTATTTTTCTACTTCATTTTCAATTGTAAAGTAAGTATGCATTAAATGACGGCATTTCTAATGTTAATATTTATTTTCAACTCTTATATTGATTAAATTAACTTCTTAATAGCACAACTTTATATCTTTAAATTAAACGTAATAATCAATTAATTTCCGTACTTGTAAGACCACAAATATTTTTACATCCCCTCTCTGTTTGATTGCCCGTTACTGACTATATACAGAAGACCTGATTAAACATCGAAATAATACTGAAGTCATACAATGCAATATTCTTTTCCATTAAAGATTGTTAAAATAGAAATTGATAATATCGACTAATTATGTACATTTACCCTACCGTTTCACGGGGAACAGTTCGATTTCGGTATCGCGGGAAGAAGGTGAAAAGTAGCACAACGAGAGTCGCATAGACAGGAACAAGAATGTCTCGGCCGTATCTGTCGGCCAGTATCTTTGATCGCGCAGATCGATGAAACTCGCGTGGGCGATTTACAGTCGCTTCGGCGAACGAGACGCCGGCAAAACCGAAATTTATTGTCCGTGGCGCATTCGTTCCGTTAGTCGATTAGGCTCTGTGGCGTTTCGAGTCGCTCGATAAATAATAATTTGCCATCGCGTCGACGCGGAATCCCGCGTTTACGAACCGGGATACGAAATAATCGTGGCTGTACCGTTTCGGCCCGATACAAACTGACATCGCGAATAGATAACCCCGTTTCGCGGGCTGAATTTCTATAAATTTCAGCGGGAACACCGTCCCGTTAGATCCGAAAGCTTTTCCTCGTTAACCGCGGTCGAATAACCTCGACGATACTTCGCCCATAAAGATGCTCGCTGGGTTGCCGATTCTCCGTTAAATAATTAATTATCGAGCCGTTAAGTTAACCGTGATTTTCCCGAACCATCGTTCAGGAGGGACATCTATGTAGATGGAGTCAAAAGAGCAATTTTTTGTTTTGTTTAAATAGCTTTTTTAATGTTAAACCTACTATACATAGTGTCCCAAAAGTGTTGAAGGAGCCGGAAATGGGAGGTAGGTGGAGTCATTTTGAACAACGTTTTCATTTGCAAAAATGTCGTATGGGGCTTCATTTTTAAATTATTAACGAAAAACACCGACCAATCAGAACGCGAGAATCGCGCGCCACGCGATTCGATCGCGACCACGGCCAATTATAACTCGGGTCTACAACTCTGCCTCCGAGCGCGCGCGATTCTCGCGCTCTGATTGGTCGGTGTTTTTCGTTAATAATTTAAAAATGAAGCCCCATACGACATTTTTGCAAATGAAAAAGTTGTTCAGAATGACCCCACCTACCTCCCATTTCCGGCTCCTTCAACACTTTTGGGACACTATGTATAATGCAGCCTTATTTCGAAATTAAAAATGTAATGGAGAAATGAATAAACGAACGATGAAACACGAATTAATGTACAGATCTTTTAATGTACAATTAAAACAAACTTGTACCATTAACCAGTTAAGTGTGTTTGTCGACTATATCCGTCATGGAGATGTGGCAGAATTTTTTGTCACAAGTATATTCCTAAATCACAGCTAAGTGGTTCACCAAATAAGTCCATATTAGTAATAAAATTATCTGTTTTATAAAATAGACCCATCTTTTTGGCTCAATATTTTAACACCGACACTTATTCTGTGATTAACAAGCATTCTTACAAAAGGGAGCGCCACAGTTAACTGGTTAATAAACTTTCAATCAATCAATTTAAACTTTGTACAATTAATGTACAAATCCTTATCTTGGTGAAAAACAATATTTTCAAAAATGCCACCTTAACCCTTTGCGGACCGTGCTTTCTTTTCCCTACAGCTCCTTTATTAATTTAGAAAATATATCCAGAAGTGGGTTTAGAATAAAATGTATTGCAATTATGCAGGGTGCGTAACAAACATATTTTTAATTTATTACAAGTGGCAAAGAAATGAAAACATCTTCAAACCAATCTATTTATCTGAATTCTTTTTACGATACAAGAGTAACACGTAGTCGAGCGTGGCACGACATTGGGCCGCAAAGGGTTAACATTCTGACTTAAAATTACAAACCTCTTAAACTATCATTTTGACCGGTTTGATAGGTACAGTGTTAAAAACTATGGAATACCTCCATTTTATATTTTATTTGAACGAAAAAATTGCAAAATGAAGTCGAAGTATTAATTGAATAATCCTCGACACCATATTTTTCCTTGAAAATATACATTCATTCCTTATCCTTCAAACTAATTATTGAAAATCGATTTTATTTCGGTTTTCTTCATGGATCTCCACACTTAGGTTACACGTAATCTTCCCGAGCGATCGTTAATTCGATCCTCGCCACGATAGAAATTGTTCCATGGTCAGTTACTTTCGCGGGGACTTATCTGGAAGGAAGAAACAATGTGGCACATGTTGGTACTTGTCGTAGATGGGCAGGTGTAATAGGAGTAAATCCGCGATAATCAGCTTACACCTGCATCGAGAGACGCCGTTTAACATTTGCCTCGCGATAGCAATTACCTACATAGTTGTTATCTCGGTGAATTCAGCGCGCGGAAAATAACTCATTCTATGGAAGCGGTTCGAATTGCCATCGTTATCTTTTAACCCTTTGCCTTATAATGACGCCTCTCAGGCGTGACGCACACAACCGCTGCAACGCGACAAATTCGGCCCCTAATTTCACCACGATCGAACTTCGAGCTCAATTTTAATTTGATCCTGTCCACCGATGATCGTCATATCCAAAATATCCCTAACATTCGAGCAATGTTTATCCATCTTCACGTTCCTACGATAATTGAATCGCTCCGTCTGACGCACTTGCCGACGAAATGATAAGTTAAGGGGTTAATATTCCTTTCCCGCGACGACGTTCAATATGGTCGCGCGGAAATTCGACATTCGTCTGAGTTTTGTACGTACAGTCGTGGACAAAATTAAGTGGACAGGTACTATAAATAACAAAAGGTTAATTTAATTTAACTAAGAATGCTTATAAATGAAAACCTTATTGTACAATTATATACATTAAATAAATGTTTTCCAAGTGTACAAAAACATTTCGCGTTCTAAATTTAAAATTTATTTAAAACATTGTAGTAAAAAAAAAATTTGTTTACATTTCTACAATGTCCACTTAATTTTGTCCATGAGTGTATGTACATTCTAGTACGTAGATTCGATAGTTTAGGAATTCTGTCCGTGTGTACATTCGAATAAGCAGATTTGACAGTTTAAGAATTTTGAAACTCCGAGATTTGCAAATTTGTGATTTTCTACGTTTGAGACTTGAACTTACAGATCTTCAAATTTTCAAATTTCAAGTTTCAGATTGCACATTTCAAATTTTGAAATTCCCAAATGCTGACACTTGCTAATTTCTAAATTATCAAATTATTAAGTTAGCAAGGTGTCAAATAGCAAGTGTCCCGATTCCAAAATTATCAAATTCTCCAATTTCCAAATCCGTAAAACCCCATTTTCTCGAATCCTCAGTGTCCGAAATTCCTAAATTCTCGTCCAGGACCATAAGGCCTCACTTTCTGCGTGCCCGGTTTCCTAAAATTTCAAATTTCCGAACATCCAAATCTGCAAACCTTTCAGTACCTAATTCACAATGTCTCCAAATCGTGAAACCTTGAAATCGCCATGAAACTTTGGGAAGTTGTTGAGCACACTCCCACAAAGGTTTCTGGCATAGCACAATGTCATTGAAGCTACAATTTTCAATTGGAAATTCAACTGGGAAGATGTACTATTGCCACGTATTCCAATGATCCCAACAGAAAAACAAAAAGTATAAGCTCTCGAGTAAATAAATAGAATTAAAACGACACTTTGCAATGTTTTACTGATGCAAATTAACAAATTTCGATAAAAAAAAGACACAATCTGTAATAATTTTTCGAGTTTCCATGAATTTCCTTTCTTCTGAGATCGCAGCTAGTAATCTATGAATGAGGAAAAAACGGTACTGGTTAAAAAGAAAGGCACCGTTTTCGCGTAGAAACAACGTTTAGCCCCTGAATTACTCGGTCGACGAGCGGAGCCCTGCAGCGACTCTTCTCGTCCATTTCAACCCCCGCCGTTCGCCGTTGTTTTAACAACAATTTGAACTCATAACGTTACAATGTAGCCGTTCTCGTCGTTTCCGACGGCACCGGGCTGTCCGTGCGCGGAGGCTTTGCCATAATTACTCGACCGGTAATACAGAACGGCCCTTGAGTGGCAGCTCATATTACTCGCCTAACCCGCGTGAAAACTAACCCCTTGGGGAATGAGGTGGAATGGGAATTACCATGGTTCGTGAGGGAAGAAGAACAGCGGCTGGCAGGGGTCCGGGGTGAAAGTACCAGAGAAAAAGAAAACGAACACGTTGCTCGGCCTTTTCAACGAAACTCCTTCATGCTAATATTTTGCTACGCGTAACAACGTACGAGCGTCGAAACCGTCATGTAAGAAAATCATGGATGGTCATAGGTTATGGGCCGACAGACTCGATAGTTGGCAATAAATTATATGTATAGATACAGTACGCTATATGTAATATAATCATTTAATACATTCTTCTGTTAACATTTTTTTAAATGTATTAATATACGAGTCTTGAAACGCTGTTGTTAAGGAAATCGTGTATTGTAATAGGTTATGGAGTTAGAGACTTGATAGTTGGCGATAAATTGTATGCATAGATACAATACGCTATATGTAATATAATTATTTAATACATTCTTCTGTTAACATTTTGCTAAATGTATTAATATACGAGTCTTGAAACGCTGTTGTAAGGAGATCGTGTATTGTAATAGGTTATGGGGTTAAAGACTCGATAGTGGGCAATAAATTATATGCATAGATACAATACGCTATATGTAATATAATTATTTAATACATTCTTCTGTTAACATTTTGCTAAATGTATTAATATACGAGTCTTGAAATGCTGTTTTTAAGGAAATCGTGTATTGTAATAGGTTATGGGGCTAAAGACTTAATTGTGGGCAATAAATTATGTAGATACAATATACTATGTATGCCAGAACCATTTAGTACACTCTTCCTGATAAAATTTTGCTAAATGTATTGACGAGTGTCAAAGTAAATATGCGAGGAAATCATGTATGGTATTAAGTTATAGGGTGGAAGGCTCATAGTACGCAGTAAATTATATGTACAGCGACATACAATGTATTATATAATGATATAGAGTATAGAAATGAGGAAACTGAGATATTAAGAACTTCACAAAATAAGAGATTAAGAAATCACATAATTAAGTCAATAATTGTCGAATTCAAGAAATTAAAAAATCGATGAATCACGAAATCAGCAAATTTCGAAGTGAATGAATAAAAAAATCAATGAACTAATAATTTAAGAAGTATTTTAAGAATAATTTAAGAAATAATTTAAGAATATAATTTAAGAATAATTTAAGAAATAATTTAAGAAATAATTTAAGAAATAATTTAAGAAATAATTTAAGAATAATAATTTAAGAAGTATTTTAAGAATAATTTAAGAAATAATTTAAGAATATAATTTAAGAATAATTTAAGAAATAATTTAAGAAATAATTTAAGAAATAATTTAAGAATAATAATTTAAGAAGTTATTGAATGAAAAATTCAAAAATTCAAAAATGTAAAAATGCAAAAATGCAAAAATCAAGAAATCAAGAAGTTAAAAAGTGAAAAGCGAAAGAGCCAATAAATCGACGAACCAAATAACAAAGAAATAAAGAAATTAACGAGCCAAGAAATTAAGAAAGTACCAAATCCGATAGTTCAAAGACACGTAAACAGTTACACGTAATGGGAAACCGTAAAACGCATAGTACGCCCGTAGCACTAAATGATATGAAGGTTGAACGATATCAGGAAAGTTTCCAGGAACGTACGGAAACCCTTATCCTATTCCCCGAAGTTTCTTAAACTCGAAAGTTGCCCTAAGGCCTAAGCAAACACACGGCACGCATTATCAGCACGCGTTCCCACAAAATTTATTTCACCTGGAACTAATTCGAAGCGTTGTCGCGGCGTTAATTACGCCCGCAAATAATCCAGCGTGACAGTATGCCGGACAGGCGACAGCAAACACTAGGACAAACGGGAAGGAATGAATTCTGGGAAAAAGGGGGAACGACAATCAGCTAGTTAAATCATACTTACATAAGAGTCATCGTCCGCCATCACAGTTCGGACGAAGGGTTTTTGCTCGTTCGTGTTCCGTTTCCGTGGAAAATGCAACGAGAATTCAGGGAAAAAGCGAGCAACGCCGGTCGCTTCGTCATTCAATACGAATAAGAAAATAAGTACCAGAAGCGGTGTATCAAAAATATGTCGGCTACATTTTCGCATTTTTGATCCAAGCTGAAAAATCCTGGAGAAACTTTACCGAGACATTAATATTGGATGACCATGCACGCTATCTTGTTCGAATTAAATGTTCACTAAATCATCTTAATAATAATCAAAAACATATTACGCGCGTTAGTTAGACACAAGGTCATCCCCCTCCACAAAATTAAGGATATACATTTATATCCCAATAATACAATACAATTATACAATATTGTTAGTCTATATTATATATGACACAAGCCTCCACACTTTTTATATGTCTATATGCAGTTGCATTCATATAGCGACTAACTTCGCGCTACTGTAAAGGAAGCTACCTTCTGCCTTTCTTTTGTTCATTCTAATAAATTACTCGTTAGCAGCAACATCTTGCCTCTCCTACTTCCACCTTAACCTTAACAAATGTACAATTATACAATTAATACAATATATTAATATATTGTATATTAAGGATATACTCCCCAAGGAGTATAGGAGGACAAGGTCGGACAATTGCAAGTCTCTGATTGACAAGTCGAGACCTTACATAGTGGCATCGCGGTTCTAGTACGAAATCGTAATCAGTCAAGTTCAGAGTGGCCAACAATTGTAACCGATAAATATTGTATTTACAGAACCGTATCGGTTTTTCACCCGGATTCAAACATTAATGCCTCATCTGGTACCAGTGGGTGATCAAGTAGCGAGAGAGGCAAAGCTTTACCATTTTGTCACGCACAACTTCACAATTTCTTTCGCGCTTTTCGATTATTTCGCGGGTTGCGAACAATCTACTTATTTCTAATATCCCGGCTGGTAGCTTTTGTGCCGGCATTTATTCGCGAACGGGTATTATTCGGAGATCCGCGCTTTCCATTTCCAAGTCCCGTGTGGATTGTACGTAGATTTCGAGTTTGGAAGTTTGGAGTATGAGCATTTGTAAGGTTTCGAAATTCGGGGGTATGCGAGTGCAGATATTTGAGAATTTCCGGATTTCGGGGGGTGTTCGGACACTTGGCGATTTAGGGACGCGAGGATTTGAGAAAGCGGAGATTCAGAGATTTATGGAGAATTCGGACATTTAGACATTTAGGGATGTGGGAATGTGAGTATTCAGAGATTCGAGAATTTAAGGGGTCTATGGATGTGGATACGTCAGATTATACGGTTGGACATAGAGATCTGAAACATATTGTGGCTAAGGGTACTAGGTGTTTGAGGACATAGAACATGTGTATGTATTTTTAAATTTAGGAATTTGTTGTTCCAGAAATTTACGGATCACAGAATTTGGTTTTAAACGAGTAATTAACCGCTAAGTACAGTCATGGACAAAATTAAGTGGACATTGTACATATGTAAAAAAATTTTTCGTTTTGTTACAATGTTTTAAATAAATTTTAAATTTAGAACGTGAAGTGTTTTTGTAGACTTGAAAAAAGATTTATGTAATATACAATTTATATATTTAATGTATATAGTTGTGCAATAAAGTTTTGATTTATAGACATTATTAGTTAAATTAAATTAACCTTTTGTTATTTATGATATCTGTCCACTTAATTTTGTCCACGACTGTACGTAATGATAATTCGTGTCAGTTTTGTCCACATCATTTTATCGGACGTGCATCGATGAGGCTAAGAAAGTTTCAATAAAAAAATTTAATTAGTCAGGTATTCGGTGGTTGTAAGGTAGACGGGTACGGCTTGGCGCGAGAAATGCTAAATATGGAACGTAATCGTTTCCTGCATGAATATGTTGATTCTCTGTATCTGCTCGTAGATAAGAGCGCGCTACAATCGTTATCTCGTTCATTCCGAAGTTCCCATGAGTCACGGCGAAGAAGCGAGAGGTAACTCTGCGGAACGACCGGATCGTACATCTTCTAGCGACTCGTAACGCAACGATGATTAAGTAGAAGCCGTTTGTCGCGATTTAAGGGCCCTCAAAGCGATCCTTATTACCCTTATCGCTCTTAAGTATTTCATTACTTTCACCCACTGGATGGATCGTAGTTCAGGAATTTTTTCAATTTTCGGATTCGCCATTTGGGTGTTGGGGACATTACGGATATCGGGATTTAAGGATTTGGGGATTTAAGGGGTTTGCGAATATGGAGATCCAGGGATATTGGGATTTGGAGACGCATAATTTGTGATAGAGGGATTTGGTAACACAGAGATCCTAGGGACGTGAGGATTTTGGAATATAGAGATTTTAGGAATGCAGGAATTTGGGGATATAGAGATTTGAGACTGTAGGATGTGAAAATGTTGCGATTTGGGGGACGTAAGAATTTGGTGATTTAGAAATTATGAGGACATAGAGATTTTGGAAAAGAAGGTTTGGGAATGTACGGATGTAGAAATACTGAGATTTGGGGACGCAAGAATATGGCGATATAGAGGTTTGGGGACATTGAGATTTTAAGAATATAGACATTTGGAAACGTGAATATTCAAGAGTTTCAAGAGTTTTTGAAACCCTGGGATTTGGGGATGAAGGGATTTAAAAATGTAGGAATTTGGAGACGTAGAGATTTGGGGATCTAGGAATTTAAAGATAGAAAAGTGGGATAGGAAAATTGGGAATATTGAGGTTTTGGAATATATAATGTGTCCGGGAATATAGGAATTTTGACGCATGACGACTGTCAAATATGGTTTTTTAAAAAATAGAAAAGTGAGGAATTTGAAAGTTTGATACTTGATGATTTACGAGTATGTGGATTTGAAAACTTAAAAACTTAGAAATTTGGGATTTGAGAACTTGAAAATTTCATCATTTTTAAAAATCTGTAAATTCTGGAATTCCAACTCTTCGAATATAAGAATCGCCGAGTTTGAATTACGAGGGAAACAAATTTGAGAATCTTGATGTTTAGAAAATTCCAAGATTAGAACAATCGCAAATTCGCTGGTCCGATGACTCTATAATTCCCAGTTTCAGCTAAACGAAAATTCAATAGTCGAAAAATTCGCAATCTATCGAAACATAGTAACGTACGTAAGTAGGTACGTACAGTAGCGGACAAAAATTAAAGACGATGAGTTGATTTGAAATATTATAGGAACTTCGTTCCTTTTTTTCTAACTTCGCTACTGAGGAAAATATCAAAATGAAATTTTTTTTATAAGTGTATAAATAAATATCTAATTAGTTAACACCGAAAGTAGAACACTATTTATAGTTTTCATGAACAGTAAATCAATTATTTATTTTGTCCATTTAGTCTTAAACTTTTATCCGCTACTGTAAGTAATTACGTTCGACACATAGCAAAGCGCGAGATGCCACATGCAACACGCAACTTGACCTAGCATTTAACACGCCATTGTAAACCAAGCTTAACGCGTAACAAGAGGGTTCGAAGAGGTCGAAACGCTTTCGGGCTTTCGTTGACGCGTGCGATCTCTGTGATTTCGCGAAGGTCCCGCATCCACACGGTGCAATAAATCGCGCGGCGAGCGTGGAGATTACGCGGCAAACGTAATTCTTGTTTGTAGTAGATAAGATAAGGGGTCTCGATGTTGAAGAAGAGTAGAGGGGACAGGGGAGCGGCTGAAGGGAGGCCGAAGATGGTAGGAGCGTCCGCTCGGTTGCAACTTAGGCTTCCTTTACACTACCTATGTAAAATTTAAAATCACTTAATCCTCGAACTTTCGCTGTTGAACTTTCAAATTCTCCTATCTTTCGAATTTCTATAAAAATTCAGTGGACACAGAAGGTTCTTATGTCGTAATGATTTCTAGATTTTCGAATTTTTAAATTCCTTGATCCTCGGATCCATCGATTCAAATTTCAGAAACCTTATATTTCTATACTTTCAATACTTTATATTTTTAAAACGCATATTCACGGATCTCTGAATTCACAGATTCTTATATTTCGAAACCTCTTTATCTCTAGAGTCCTAAATTCATGGACTTCTAAATCCCCAAGTCGTTATATTTTCAACTCCCTATCACAAATCTGTGTTTTCCCAAATTCTTCAATTTTCAAATCCCTATGTCCCCAAACTTCTACATCCCCGACTTGCTATGTCATCAAATCCCTACATTTCCAAATCTCTGTTTCCCCAGATTGTTATGTTTCACCATCCTATGCCCACAAATCTCTATGTACCCAACTTCTCATGTTTCCAAATCCTCATACACCAAAATTATTATATTTGCAATTTCCTATAATTCTCTATTCCTATACCTGCAAATTCCCATATCCTCAACTTCCTACGACCAAATCCCAATATCTTCAACTTCCTATTTCCCCAAATCGCCATATTCTTACTTTCCTACATCCACAAATCACTATATACCCAACCTTTCATGTTTCCAAATCTCTACATCTCCAAATCTCTATATGCCCAAATCCTTATATATGCAACTTCTTGTTATCCTATATCCCTATATTTCCAAAACCTTATATTCGCAAATTATCTCCCCAAAGTTGCAATTCGTCCTCAAAACTTTCAGGTGCCTGAAAGTCCGCAAAAATTAGCGCCCGTGTGGTCTCTCGCCATCGTTTGTCCCGTTTTCCCCCAGAAGATCGAGACTCGCCACGCCGCTATCGTCCTGGCTTATCTCGGGAAGTTGTCGAGCAGATCGGGTCAGCCCGTTTAAGACCGAGGGGCCTGTTCAACGAGCAAAACTTCTTCTCGGAAACGCGAAAAGTCCCGACCAAAAGTGCACAGCGAACGCGTAGATAACGTTCGCGGAAGGATCGCGTTTTCCCATGAAAACGCACGTTCTTCGTCTTCGTCCGATCTCGCTGACCGATGTTACGTGACTCAACAGGTTCCCATTGTCGAAGAGCAATGCGGTTGTCGGTTGCTGGATACGTTCCCCGGCTAGCGATCATCGTTACCGCTTGATTAATCGCGCGTCGTTTCTCGCTAACTTGCACTCTCGTCTCTCGTGACATGTTTCGAGCGCCGATTGTCGCCGGTGTTTATCGCCACTGTTCGGTTTCGAGTGTCCACCCCTGAAAATCCTTTAAATTATTTTACAACTTTGTCGAACCAACCGAGGGACCGTTATAACGGTAGCTAAGGTTCTTCGCATCCTTCGTCTCTCTGTATCATTGACCACCACCACCTTCAATTTTTAGACTACAAAACGTACAGGGTGTTCGAAAAATATCACTACCATCCACAGTTTTTGGGCTACAAAATATACAGGGGGTTCGACAAAAATCATTCAATATGATATACAGTCGTGGACAATTTTAAGTGGACAGGAATCATAAATAACAGATGGTTAAATTAATTTAACTAGTAATGCCTATAAATCAAAACTTTATTGCACAATTATATACATTAAATAAATAAATTGTATATTAAATAAATGTTTTTTTCAAGTCTGCAAAAACATTTCTCGTTCTAAATTAAAAATTTATTTAAAACATTGTAATAAAGCGAAAAATATTTTTACATTTCTGCAATGTTCACTTAATTTTGTCCATGACTGTAAAATATATGCTGTGTTGAGTGAAAAAGTTTTAGTAAACATAGGTCGAAAGGTCAGCCGTTTCTGAGATATAAACAGTTTTGTTTGCTAGTATCATGATTGACTTACAACTGAATTTTCGATATGTACAGAAGATTTTCAACGTGTGCATCACATGTGTCTATGTCTTCAAATCTCTACATTCTCAAATTCCTATATACCCAGATTCCTCTACATCCCCAAATGAACATATTCCCAAACACCTACGTTCCAAAATTCCAACATTGAAATTTCTTTATCACCAAATCTCAATTTCCCGAAATACTCCACGAATCCGCGGGAAGGAGCTCAAGTAAAGGCAAAGCGACCACAAACGGAAGAAAGCAGCGGTGAGCGGTTAAAGAGGGGGTGAAAGAAACCGCGGGGGAAGTTGAAGGGAAGAAGCGTCGGAAGAAGAAGAAGAAGAAGAGCGTTACGAAGATTAAGCAGAAAGAAGCAGCGAGCTCGTCTTCGAGCTCGGAGCTGGAGGATGCGGCGAACAAGAAGAAGACGAAGAAAAAGATGAAGATGAAGAAGAAGAAGAAGGAAAGTCTGAGGTTGATTCTCTCTCTGTCGCGGTGGGGGAGTAAGTTGTTGGAAGAAGGGTTTGAGGCGAGTCACCGAGCCTAACCGTGCACCACTCGAACTCGAACTCAAACAACTTTAAGCCGTGTGTACCCGCGCAAACAAAACAGCGCACTAATTGCTTACGTCACTCGGCGAGTCAATGGACTCCTTGACTGAGCACTCTGACTCATACAACGAGTCTCCCGGCCAGAGAGAGAGAAAGAGGCCGAGAAAGAGAGAAAGGTGGTGCACCACGGGTTTCAATTAAATCACGTCCACGCACTGTTTACCTCGTATAAACGCACCACAAACTTCCTTTATATGTGCACGCCGCGACAACCTGCATCGCGTTAATGACGATGACAAGACGAAGACGAAGACGAACACCCTGGCGAGGAAAAAACGCGTACACCCGGGAGTCCCGTGGTTTGTTATCTGAACCGAGTCGTGATGCGATGCCAGATTTGCTTCGATACCTCGATATCGAAGCCAAGGAATAGGGGGATCACTCGGTATATTCAATTAGAGATCGACAATTCACGGAATTTCTAATACCTTTACTATTCACTCGAATCGAAGTTACGAAGAATATGAAAATACACTCGTGGTCGAACTATTAGGGGGAACGGAAAGTAATGTCGTTTCTGCGAATGCCGATATTCGTTTTTTCCCGATATTTTACACAAAGATTAATTGATTTTTATCGATTCGGCATAGACAGTTTGTACAATAGATAGCAAAAGGTTGTTGATGACAAAGGTGATTACATCATTGACTAAAAATAAAAACGTATTAAATTTTATCTGTTTCACTTCACTGCAAAACGACGACATTACTTTTCGGTCACCCTAATACAACTAACTCGAGAATCAGCCAACTGAGATCTTTTATGCACTTTTGGGATAGGATGGTCTAGAAGGGTGGGAGTAGCGTATTTTAAAGGCAAAGTGTTAGAAATGAGTAATAGCGAAGTTTGTGACTACTTAAAGATTAGATTTTGGATGAGCCAGATATGAGTAATGGGAGAAAATATTTAGGATGAGTGCATAAGAATAGCTTCTCTTCTTTCTCGACTGGGTCGTCGATGGCAATGTCAACTGTTTCTGTCCCTTTTAAGGAACTGGACGAAATATTAAAATTGAGAAATATAAAGTAAAACACTTATTTCTTTAACGACTGCCACACTAAAGCGATTGAAAATTGCACTAGAAAGTATTTTCATTTTTTTTAAATTTTATCAAATATTCTTACGATAACTTGAATTTATTTTCCGTAGTTTTAAGTAACTGATAAGAGTATTTCCAGATAGAAAAGTGAACAAATGTTGAATAATATAGCTGTGAAATCTGTGTGGAAATTCGAGTGTCACCCACATATGGGTAACATGGGAGCCAAAGTGTTGAGTAAACAGAAAGAAAAATTGTATTATGACATATTTTTATGAATAATTGTATTAAGATACAGTTAGTTTAAAATACTCAAATATTAAACAAAACTACAATTTCTGAATTCCCGAAATTTTCCAATTTCTTGGAATCACATTTTCGAATTTTGGAGCTTCCAAATATCGAAATACACAATTTTCAAATTTTTCAGTTCTCGAATATCACGATTTATAACAGCAATCGAGGTAGAGTCAAATCTTCAACTGCACAACCATGTAACTGTTAATGTCTGAGTACTTAACTTCGTCCTAAACTGCTGGATATACCTAATTAAACGCAATTGTAATCGATACCGGTGATGCTATTATACGTTGTATTTTCATTATTGTCGAGATTGAATCGAGCCTATAAAAATGAACCTGTTTAGCGACTTTGTTTTCGCGAGCCGATCCGTCTGTCCTTGCTACGCGTCACGATCGGATTGAAAATCACCGACACCGAACGAGAGCCTGTTCTGGTTCTGAGGCCGGTGATAATGACGCTGACGAGCTCTGAATACGTGTACCGACTCTATTTAATGGTCCCTGTCATCGATCTTATTTTCTTGCGACACCGGTAATCACACTGCCACGACAGATATTAATACGAGGGACTGTTTTAACAACAAGGTGTGGCGTATCGTGTAGAAGATGGCCCAATAATTTTTTTTGCGAATACGCGATAGCGGTATTTTCAGCCGCTAATGGTCCATGACACGAGAATCACATTCAGTAATTTTATCACGAAGGTGATCTCGTATGAACTCTTCTCCTTCAACTGGGCTCTAGTTTCTACATACCAAACTTTTACGAACATTTGTCCTTTAACTAGGTACTGATTATGAGCAATCTTTGGTAGATCGAGCGTTATGACAATTTATTAATGTTTTTCGTGATTTGTGATATGACTGCACGAGTACACGAGACGTTTAACTCCGTATGACCTGAATAATTACATGTAACTTGTATAGCTACGTATGTTTTATACGATTACATGTGCAATAATTAGATATGATTTGGATGACTTCATATGATCTGTATGATCACGTATAACTTGTATGGCTAGATATGATTTCTATGACTACTTGTGACTTATACCTATATATACTCTGTATGATTACATGTGACCTATGTAATTACATATGACCTATATGATTATATACGACCTGTATAACTACATGAGACTTGTTGGAGTGCAAATAATCTCTATGATAACAGGACTTGTAAAGTGCATATGACTTGTATGGGGACATACGGCCTGTATAACTATATGTGACTATATGTGACTTGTATGACAAATAACCTCTATAATTGCAGGACCTGTATGACTACGTATGACTTAAATGAGGACATACGACCTTTATAACTACATGTAGCTTGTATGACTACAAATAACCCCGATGACTTGATGTGACCTGTATGTTACATATGACCTGCATGATCACGCATAACCTGCGTACCTACATACGATCAGTATAATGATATATCTAACTACACCTGTACAACTATATAGTTGTGTAGGTGATATGTATCATCTCCAGCAGCGAATATTCCCTTTATAGGTTACATTAAGTTATAAACTATAATTACGTGTGTAAAACTACGCACGACCCCCATAAACTACATATGACCCGCGCCACTACGAGCGATTATACCTGTGAGCCTATCAACCGATAATAAAGATGTGTCCCGCTTATAACCATGTCCCAGATGATCCCATTACGTTATAGCAAATCAAACTCGCATTCCTTGCACCAATCAACTCTTCATCTCTACCCGGTACTTTTTCGAACGGTGGTCAAGTGTCCGAGGAATAAACAGAGGGACGATCGAGCAAGCAGAGAAGTCGAAAGAGCAACAGAGAAACCGAAAGGGAAGTTAGAGCGGAGCCTAGTCGCTTTACCGAGCTGGTTTTTTGCTAGCGGCATCCTGATTGGTGTTTTTGCCCCGAGCCCGATCCGATCGAGTCAGCACAGCTAAGGCAACCCGAGAGGCTGCACGGTGTCAGTCAATTACGCCTTAACAATGGGGTTACGTTTCAATTACATCGACCAGGAATTGGGTATATCTGGTCTGAGAAGGGGCGTGTATATCGCCGTGACCCTGGACTTCGTTGTTCAGCACCAACCATCCACCAACCCGATACAACCACCGTCGTTATACATACCTGAAATGGGTGCACAGTCGCTTGCCTCTTTGATGAACAATCGTGATCTTTTATCGGCTATCCTCGCGATTATCGGTTCTCGATTAGGGTGACCGCAATCAATTACGGACTACAATCTTTGGACGCAGGATTTGTTACTAGCTTTTGGTTCATGGTACACTTTTGGAATAGATCGCTGATCATTTTACGAATACGTTTGGAGTGTATAAGGATGATTGAAATTAATTCTTTAAATATTGTTGAGACACTTGACACATTTTGAACTCTTTTCTGAGCTGATGCATATTTTGTCGCATTGGATTTTATTCGAGTTTTATCACAGCAAATTTTATTCAAATATTGTTACATGAAATTTTATTCAAATATTATTATATAAAATTTTATTCAGATGTTATTGCATAAAATTTTATTCAAATATTATTACTTGAAATTTTATTCAGATATTACTACATGAAATTTTATTCAAATATTATTACATGAAATTTTATTCAGACGTTATTACATAACATTTTGCTTAAATTTTGTATGCAACATCTTGTTGTAGACACAGCCCGTTACTTTTCCCTGAGTCGGTTTCAATAAATTGAATATTCCAACATACTAAATTCTATGTAATGTAACACATAACCACCCCATATCCCAATACCCTAAAGTGTCTAACCCATACACGAATCACCACGAATCTAATCAGAGGTAGACCTAAAGTTCTCAAACATCCTTGAACCCAACGGATATTAAAGGCCGATCACTTACAGACCGATCTGACCATGAAACTCGCGATCACTGTATCACCGAGCCTAATAAATCATCGCCGAAGCAAGTGGACGGAACAAGTAGAGCATAGAATCAGTTTGTCAGTAGGTCTTGTTCCGATATAAACGATGACTCCATGGTAGGACCGGTCACGTCCATTGGCGTCTTCATAACAGACAATCGAAGAAAATTCATCGATGAGATAATTGCACAAGGATCACGGGTTGCGAAGCACGCGTTTAAAGGACCTTCGAGCTTTCGAAGGCCGAGCAGACATTAATGGAGTACCGAGAGGGAATTGGTGGGGATATCCCTAGCAGGTATCTACGGCGGACAGACGGACGACGATGGGCTTCAGAATGGAAGCGGGAGACGATGGACCGGCTAGCCTGGGTAGGGGATTAATTAATAACGTCGGTAATTGGACGCCGTTCGATCTAAGATAGCTTCTATGGTCCCATCGTAACCCTGCATACCGCGGGGGATATGTGCTGCATGCTCGGACACACGCTACGTCATTTACCCTCAGTTCGAGTCGCGGCTTCTTAGAGATCCGCCATGTATTTTTGCGGGTTTCATTTAAAATCGTACCTTTCGCGGATTATTCGAGTTCACGGATAGTACTCTACTATCGATGATTTCGTTTTAATTTTAGATATTTGGGAATTCGGGACTTTGGGATACCGGAATTTTAGATATTTGTAATTTCGGGAAATTGGAACATTGGGATTTTAGATACTCTCGAGATTTTGGGATTTCGAAACTTTTGAGATATTGTAATATTGCAATTTTGAATATTTACAATTTCCGAATTGTGTGATTTTGGGATGTTGGAATTTTAGAAATTTGGGATTTTGAGAGTTTGGCATTTTAGGACTTTGTGATATCCAAATTTGAAAATATTGAAACTTCAGCGTTTTAAGGTGTTGCAATTTTGGAAATTGGATATGTTAGGGTTATAGTAATATCGAATATCAGAATTGTAAAATCTTAGAAGTTTAGAATGTTAAAATTAAAAAATTATATAATTTTATAATCTCTGAGTGTCAGCATCTGAGATTATCCAAACTTAGAATTTCAAAATTCCAAAATTTCAGAATTTCAAAATATCAAATCTGGGGAACTTATAAATTTCCAAATTCTAGAACCTCGAAACTGTTAAATGTACTTTCATACCTAATAACCTTAAAACCTCCAGATATCACATTTCCGAACTCTTAGACCTTCGAACATCTACAATTCAGTAATTTCTAACGCGAACTTAGAAAACTGAACCTATTACAACCAAACAAATCGCTATAAATCCTCGTTTACCCCGTTCAGTATAAACACGACCAATGATCGACAGAACCGTTTTAATTCGTTCTTTTCGTACTCCAGAGACAGCAAAAGCGCGGAAACATAAACTCGATTTGTCAACCGATCCCCGAAGCGGTCGCGACCTATCCGGTGCAGCATCGAAAAAGCAGCTCGTTATCGAGATCTCTCGTCATAAGAGCAGAAAAAAGGCAGATTCCCGTTAGAGAAACAAGGCGGACAGGTTTGAGAGCGAAACGTTAGCCGATGTTAAGCGACGATAAGCGAGAACGTCGCAAGAAAGTGTCATCTTTAGCGCGGCGAACGGCGGGTCGAAGCTTTTGGTCGACGATTATTACCACCGTGTACCTTGCTCGATCGAAATCGTGGCAAAAAGTTAATCAAGATCTCCTGCCTTAACATCCAGCCTGCCAGACGCTCACGATGTAAACAATTCCCTAGTGTTTGCGGCGATACCGGACTCAGCTTCGAATTCTTTGCGTGTGCGACGGTCCACGCGGTTTTTTAACGCTCGCATGATCGACGCGGCTTCTTTTTCTCCTTCTAGCTTATTATTACAGTATTTGTTTGTTCCCCTTCAAGGTTAATTTCGTACACTTCTTTGGGGACAATGATCGCTCTCATTTTTTGGCGAGCTTTTTTAGTTCTATACAAGGCGTTTCATTTTTATTGCACCAAATAATGTTGGTTTAATCGATGAGTGAATTTTAGAAAATATGTTATGCAGCTATGGAGTTGTGAATATTTTAGTACAAAATTATTGATGTGGGATTTTTTTGGAAAAGTGACTTATGACTGTGTTAAGGCCACCAGTGCCCTTACATTAACAATAGGTTTAGAATTTCTACATAGCAATTAGAAATAGCACCGTCGTCCCATCGAAGGGTTCACGGACCGTTCCGTGGCAGCTATAAACTCAAGAAGCCATAAAGACCCGCGCGTTTTCCATGTAGTTTTCGAGTCATTGTTCGCATTTGGTCGACAGATTAATATTTTACCTTTTTTGATCCCGTTACTTCTAGCATGATTAGCCAAAGTCAGCGCGCTTCCTGAGCCTTATTACCTGCCACGGTACAGTCGCAAAACGTAGAATATTTGCGAGTGGAGGGGCCCACGTAGGGTGTCAACTTTGTTGCCCTTCCACAATTTGTACTTTGTACTTCGCCAATTAGAACGATGCACCCCCGTCAAGTTTCCCCGACCGAGGTGACATCGGATAGTTAGTTAGAAATAGTATTCAGTTGAAAAATAGTATTTGAAAGAGTAATAGCATTAGAATCTCGAACCTAGTATCTAGTATATTGTTAAACATAGATTATTTGTATAGTCCCGAGTAATCGGGTGGTCCTTCGAGATTGTGAAAATAAAACCTAGTCGGCACACCACGTGCAATATTCAACCAAGCTCGAAAGAATTTATTTCAACCACGAGCGTTAACAGACTGTGTTATTTGTTTGTTCCCCTTCAAAGTTCATTTCGTACACTTCTCTGGGGACAATGATCGCTCTCATTTTTTGGCGAGCTTTTTTAGTTCTATACAAGGCGTTTCATTTTTATTGCACCAAATAATGTTGGTTTAATCGATGAGTGAATTTTAGAAAATATGTTATGCAGCTATGGAGTTGTGAATATTTTAGTACAAAATTATTGATGTGAGATTTTTTTGGAAAAGTGACTTATGACTGTGTTATTTGTTTGTTCCTCTTCAACTTAATTTCATATACTTGCTAGAAGAGAATGCATTTTATAATTATTTGCTATTTTCAGTTCTATACAAAGAGTTTTATTTTAATTTCACGGAAGAATGTAATAGGTAGTGGGATGTAAGTATTTCAGAACAAAATTATAATTGAAATATCAAAATTAGTTGTTGTTCAAAAAATCACTTTTATGGGTGGATACATAATAAACTTTTGAATCTAGCATCAAAGAAAAAAGCAGTCATTTATAATTTTAATATTTTCCCTACAAAATGAACATATGCACGGTATATATAATATATATATATTGTTTTTAATATTATCTCTCTTTTTTTATACATATGTATGTACCTTTATTATAACCTCAAAAAAGAAATCATGTATGACACTGTACAATATATTTAGAATAGTACAATATAAAATATTATTATAGGATAAAAATGAAACATCGTATATAAATAGAACCGTTATCAAGTTGCCAGTACATTTTGTCGGAATTATAAAAATCTTGTATTGTTTCTTCACAAGAAAAACATTGGGTCTTCGTTGTCCTCCATATTTGTTCTCCGCAAGTATTTCGAATTGTTCAGATTACAACGCGGATGTTTACACGTTTCACGGAATTAATCATTGCACGTGATAAAATAATAACCCAGCTGGAATTTTTTCAATTTTGTTTCTGATTGTTCCGGCTTGCAGAATTTCAAGACGAATTTCTTATTATGCTCGGGTGTTGAATTCATCTCTGAAGTGGTAATCACACGTTACGATACATCTTGTATCTCAGCCAATCATCACTTTATGACCTGTTGTAACCTCGATTGACCTTGACTTCAGCTCGTTGAACCCCTCCCAACCCATCTTCATCGGGCTGAGAGTATGGGAATCGAGAATACCAATGAAAACGGAGATGAAATCATCATTTATATACATTAATAGGAGACTCGAGGTATATCTATCGTTTGTTACGATCGCATTTCGCAACGAGGAATCATTAACCGATCGATTACTCCAGATTCGAATCATTCACTGACTATAAATGATTCGAATGCGCCAACGAGTCTAATAATTTTAACGCTTCATTAATAATAATTCGAATTTTTTAACAGTCTGAACGATTCATCACAGAATTCCAGTACTTTCGAAGCAATTATTTTTTAAGTCGATTCAACAGCCAATTAAGCTCTTGTGAGTCTAACTTCTTTCTGTGACCTTAGGTACGTATCAAAATGTTTTGCACGACGAGCACATTGAACATGACATATTTTTCAATTCTCAACAACAACGTGGCACTTGAACTTTGACTAAAAAATTGTTATTAGTATGAACAAACAAAAATGAAGACGCATAACATGTCTGCCAACATTGCGGTGATACCGTGTTTCGGGATTTCGATATATTGGAACTTTTGTATTTGATGATTTTGGGTACTTGAAGACATTGGGATTTTGAAAGTTTGCATCTTTAAGATTTTAAACTTTTAGAATCTTGGAATTGTAGAATCTCAGCATCGCAAAGTCTCATAATTAGAAATTCTCAGAAGTTTAGAATGTCAGAGTTAAAAAATCTTAGAATGTTATAATCGCAAAGTGTCCGCATCTCAGATTTTTCGAAATTAAAATTAACCTCTTCTAATCTAATTTTTGTCTGTAACCCTAAGAACATATCAAAATGTTATGCTCAATGAGCACATTGGACATGACATATTTTTCAATTCTCAACAACGACGGGACACTTAAACTTTGACTAAAAAATTGCCATTGGTATGAATAAATCAAAATGGAGACGCGTAATAGATATCTCCAAAAACTTCCTCGTTACAAATATCGATACCGTTTCATTATGGATATTGTTATCTTTATTTCCTTAACACTAGGTTTACGGAACCCCGTCAAAATGACGGATCTTACATTTCTTATTTTCAATTAGGGCAATTATTAAAGAGCCTATGTCAAAATCCATGATAATTTTCATTGAGATCAAGAACCTTTCTATAAACTGGTTAATGTATTATCCATTATTTACTTATTTCTACAGTTTATTTTCAGTTTGGACGTAAGTGGTCATTGATGATCCGTAAATCTAGTGTTAAGTTCATCCTTATTGCAGTACTATTATACAGAAAGTCGCGCGCATAATTGCAGAACAACGGGGATAATAAATAACTTCCCAACGACCGAATGTATTTATGCGAGTACACGTATTTGTCATCGTCGTGTGCAAAAAATGTTCGTTCGTAACAACGCCGTTCACAGAGTGACCGACATACTTCAGATCGGCGATGTTTTCGCGCGCAATTACCATCTTATCGTATCGAACGAAATCGATACACGGAATTCAATTAGGGTTACGACGTCTCGGTAGGGAAGTCGTTGAGCGGAGAAGTGTGAAACAATTGAGGCAGGTGCAACGATTATTGGCAGTGCGTGCAGACAGTAATCGTGTTGGTAAGCGATACGCGTTAGATCGATTTCGCACGGCTCTCGGTTTTTTGTCCGATCGTTTCACGGGTAGATTCAGAGGCCTTTCGATCGTAACCGTGAACGATCGGGAACGTCTCTTAATTGTAAGCTGTCGGTGGCACATACAAAAGCCGAATCTGGCGTCGGTTCGCGTAACAATACCGTGTAACGAGTACGATCGAAGGAAAAAACCCGAGGTAAAGGGAAAAAGATAGCCGGTCGGCCTTTTTCCCTCAGGTTCGGATCGATCGAGAAAAATGGCGTAGCATGACGTGCCCGTTGCGTGGGCCCGCAGATAAGACCTCTTCGAGGCTTGTAGGTGCAACCCGTAAGATCACGGAGTCGTCGAACCGGCAACACCGAGGAGACCCTGTGGTCCCGTCTCGACTCTCTCCTCTCTCTCTCTCTCTCTCTTTCTCTCTCAGGTAAGAAGAAAAGCGGAGAAAAAAAAAGGTCGAGGGGGAGAGGAGCCCCCTAGAATGTCCTTTGTCGCGGTCTCCTCCTCTTCCTTCGTCCACCCCCCTCCGCGACGACCAGTCCAGTCCTAAGGCCCTCTTCGGGCCCTTCGCGCGTGCGTGGAATGCCTGCTTCTACACGCGGCAAAACTATTGCACGAGATTACTTTTTTATTTTTTTTCATTTTCCTCCATTGTTTTTCGATTTTCGCGTTTCTGAAATATATATTTTGCAAGTTCGAAATATTTGCCTTTACGAGTTTAATGGTTCTTGAGCTTTTGAACAGTTGAGTTTCCAAATCTTTTATTTTGAAGTTCGTAATTTTTACGGTCGTAAATTTCCTTGATTTTGGCGTTTCTGAAATCTGTATATGTATATTGCAAGCTCGAAATGTCTGTGTTTACGAGTTTCATGGTTCTTGAGCTTTTGGAAAGTCGAATTTTCAAATTTTTAATTCTGACGTTGATTTTTCTGGGTCGTAAATTTGTTTGATCTTCATGTTAAATTCGTCAATTCCGCAATTCCCGTGTTTTCAAATTCCGAATTTCGCAAATTCACAAATTCCGAAATTCCCAAATGTCTCAAATTCTCCAAACACCCCCAATTTCCAGGTAATGAAATTACAAAATTACCAAAAACACTGATTTCCACAGGTTGCTCGAGTTGCAAAAAACTCCACAAGTTACACAAATTCTCCAATATCCCAAATCTCAAATTCCTAAATTCTCGAATATCCCAAATCTCAACTTCCTAAATTCTCCACTATCCCAAATTCTCAAATTCCTTAATTTCTAGGATTTCTCCATCTTGAACTTCCTAAGTTTCCCAAATTTCCTAAATCAGTATCCAGCGATCTTCATCGATGAATTCTTATCACCTGCACTTAAAAGTGTCACCGCCGTCCTACACTTAACACTAGGTTTACGGAACCCGTCAAAATGACGGATCTTAGATTTCTTATTTTCAATTACAAATATTATTAAAAAGTTTATGTCAAAGTGCATATTAATATTCATCGAGATAAAGAATCTTTGTATAAACTGGCTTATGTATTATCCATAGTTTACTTATTTTTATAGTTCATTTTCAATGTTCACATAAGTGGTCATTAAATGTCCGTAAATCTAGTGTTAAAAGTGTCACCGCCATCCATCACTCATCATTCTCGTTTCCGCCGCTCCAAAAAGTGTACCTAAGTAGCTACTGGACATGGAGCTTACTTGCAAAGTGATTCTCTACGTGCAGAAACATTTTGCTGGTGAAATTCGTTGAATCGTGTGCGAATTCGTGGTCGTCGATTTCCAGCAGGAAATCTATGAACGTTGATCGGTTGTCCGTTGCGTGGTAAGCCCCGTGAAGAGGGATTATCGAGAAGAAAAGGAAACGGGGTGGACGGGGCAACGGGGCAGGATTTTAGCCGCCATATACGAAAGCATCGTCCAAACTGTCGAATCGAATATCTGGGTAATGGCTTTCTGGGTCTCCCGCTGCCAGGAACACGGTCCCATCTACGGCGAGCTTAAATTAAGGGTGGACCCCTCATTTTCTTAAAATATTAAATCATCGTGCTGGTGTCGCAGCGGGGCTGCCACGGGGCCCGGGGCCCGGTCTACGGGACCGAATGAGGCCCCAGCCGTGGAGGAATTAAAATTCATTGGTCTCAGAAACCCATGTCACCGGTCGAGTGCCATCGTAAATACCTGAGTCTCTTCTCGGTTGAGCGAGGTCACCGTAAAAATTATGCTTCCACGGTTTGCCAAGGCCAACGGACGATGATCTTCGCCGTCATCTTGCATGAATTCGCCATCCGGCGTGCATGGAAATCTCCTGCGCCTTTTTCTGATAACGGTGGATAACGAATTCGTGAATTTTTATTGCCGGATCTACCCCGTTATTGTTGTACGTTGGTTCGTCGTGAGTCGCACATAATTCTTTTTACAATTTATACTCTTCAGCGACGTCCACCGATTTTCCTGACTGTTTTCCACACCCTTTTGGTCAAACGAGTGCTACGATTTTCACCGGTTCTTTGGCAAATCTTACATTATTGTTTTTTGATATTTTTCCTTGTCAGATTTAACTCAATGATTTTTGACGATTTTTTTGGTCGGACCTAACGCAACGATTTTTCGAAATTGTTTGTAAATGTAACGATTTTTGCCATTTTTTATTGGGAATTCTAATGCTACGATTTTCTGCTTTTTTTTAAGAAAAATTTGACAATATATTTTTTCGCATATTTCGGTGACAAAGTGCTTTTTAATCGAGATATATTACATTGCATGCCTTGTCTGTACATACTGTTGTTTTATTTTCAAGAAGCAGTAGAAATATCATTCTCATGTATCTCTTGTAACTCTTAAAATCATTATAATTAGCCTTGCTGAGCCTTGCGTTATTTATATAACCGTGAATGAGTGCTACCTAGATACCCGTGCATATTTATAATTCGATTTATTATTTTAACCACTACTATTACTAAAGTGCTCTGTTCGTAATTTATGTTCGTAATTTATATTTGTAATTTATATTTGTATCTATATTTATGATTTGTCAACGTAATCTGTATTCGCAATCCGTACTCGTAACTTGTAATTTGCGATACGAAATGGAGATAGAATTTTTTCAGAAATCAAAAAAACTTGTGAGAAATTGACCGAGTATATTGTTATTAATTATCGCAACCATTTACCTTAGCAAACGTTCATTATTCACCGTGAATGACATAAATAATGACTCGGTCTTCCAGACAAATAATAATGCGAAGGAAAATGATAGAATCCGAAAATAGCGGCACGATGTGGTAACAGTTTAGCTTAGAATAGCCTTGAATGGCCAACTGAATTTAGACAGACTATAGACGTAACTGTACCAGAGTTCTGTTTCTAAAGATACATACCAGAATATTTAGCCATCGAACGAGTCTTTTCGTTTCTATTATATCCACCAAATATAACTATCGAGAATTTTCAATCTTACGCACGATATGAGCAAGTTATAAATAATGTCTACTGAATCACGTGTTCTCGAAATTCATCAAATTTCTCGACTCTTTCGGTTTCCCTACATTTTTCAGGTTTCTCAAATTTGTCACATTCTTCAAATTCCAAATTCTATAACTTCTCAGCATTTTCCAAATTTCAAACTTTCTCTAGAATTTGTCACATTCTTCAAATTCCAAATTCTATAACTTCTCAGCATTTTCCAAATTTCAAACTTTCTCTAGAACTCAAATTCAAAAATTCCTAAATATCTGAATTCCAAAAATTTTTCCCAGATTCTCGAAAATTCTCCAAATTCTTGAGTTTCACAAATTTCCCAATATCCTCAGATACTCAACTAAGCAAATCCTACTAATCCACCAATTTCCACAAGTTCCTCAAATTTGTTCAATTTACCAATGTTCTGAAATATTCAGATAACCAAGTTCTACTAATTCCCCAATTTCTACAAGTTCCTCGAGTTTCTCAAATTTACCAATGTTCTGAAATATTCAGATAACCAAGTTCTACAAGTTCCTCAAGTTTCTCAAATTTACCAATGTTCTCGAACAGTCAGATAAACAAAACCCTACGCCTTCTCTAATTTCCAAAACGTCCTCATATTTCTCCAATTTTCCAACGTTATCAAATACTAATATAACCAAATCCTAAAATTCCTCCAATCTGCACAAGTTCCTTAAATTTCCCAAATTCAAAGTTCCTGACTTCCCCGAACCTCCAAATTTCTCGAAACTTCAAATTCCCGAATATAGTTCACCGATTTCTACATCGTTCCTAAATTTTCAAGAAATCCCGCCATTGCACGCAGCTCGGCAGATTCCCACAGCGTTTCCATAGGCGCAATCTGTTCCGTTCGCTCCGTAGCGTTGCTCATTACGGCTGTACAATAAATCGAGATTAAGCGTATAATTGTAGGCCGGTT
The DNA here is from genome assembly GCA_947623535.1 of Coelioxys conoideus. Taxonomy (NCBI): domain Eukaryota; kingdom Metazoa; phylum Arthropoda; class Insecta; order Hymenoptera; family Megachilidae; genus Coelioxys; species Coelioxys conoideus. The sequence goes on along the minus strand of OX392453.1, from coordinate 11,287,571 downwards.
TGAGGCTCGAAGCGTGCAGGTGCGAACTACGATTTCCTGTTAATCTCGTTTGGTCGAGAAGCAGTTCTGCTCGAAGAAAAGGCGCGTTGTATCGCATCTTAAACCCGTTAGCCTGCTATGATACTTTCGAAACGGAACAATAAATTGTCAATGATTCTCTTTCTGTATATTTTTTGAAATATGTGTTCTATTTTTGTTGTGCCATGTTGTTTCAAAAATCGAAAATTATCGAACGAAATACACTTTCTTGTATCTAGGAATATTTAACTCCAACTCTGGCAACCTGGCAATACGACATGTAACAAGGATGAGCTTATTTCTCTGAACGCATATGTACACCCATAACACTTAAAGGATTAATCCATACAGCAGATGCGTTACGAGATGCACGAGTAAAATTAATTCCCCAAAAACCGAAGCTAGAGGTTGAGGTAGCACTAAAGAAATTCAGTGGAAAACATTCATAGGACGCAAACCTTTGCTCATTTAGATGGTGGGATATTATTGTACAAGTGATAATGTGCACGATAAATCTAAGAACTTCTTACTTAATCTAAGGACCGTAAGAACTACTGAAGTTTAGATAAGTATGGCTATTTATACATTTTCGAAAACACACTGTGGGCGCTGGATACCGAGATGCGTAATGTTGAAGTAGGAACTCTTGGAGTAAGAACTCTACATTCGCATACAACATATTTCGTGGAGTTTTGATGGGCATATGTCGCGGTCACGTGCCAATTATTGGTTTTTTTCTATTTCGTGGAGACCGTTCATGGATCGTTATGTATTTCCTTTTCATATGTAGGATGAGAATAATTTTGTTATGTGCGATTGGGTATGTTTTGACTAATGCAAACAGCGTGATTGCATGCGATTGAGTTCGAGAGGCTGAGGCGCGAAAAGAAAAGAAAAATGTTTGACCGAAGGATGATAAGAGTGGTTGACGTGATCGCGAGGATGTACGGAATGGATGCGTGATGAGTGTAAGGGGAAGAGTGTACAGTTTTCGGGGTGAATGAGTTAGTCGAGAGTCAAGAGCGAATAGTGAAACAGCGTAGACCAGAGTCAATAGCGAACAGCGAAACTGCAAAGATCTATCTATCGTACACCTTTCTCAGTGCATCTCCAATTAAATGACCTGTCAGGAAAGAAGCGTATCATGAATTGTGACTATCGCAGGAGAAATGAAAGATAGTCAAGCGACGTCAAGATTAGATAAGTAGGGCTATTCGAAAACACACTATGCTGGATACCGAGGTGGGAAAGAAGAGTACCATGAATTGCAACAATCACAGAAGAAATGAAAGATAGTCAAAAGACGTCAAGGTTAGATAAGTAGGGCTATTCGGAAACACACACTATGGGTGGTGGATACTGAGGTGGGAAAGAAGAGTACCATCAATTGCAACAATCACAGAAGAAATGAAAGATAGTCAAGCGACGTCAAGGTTAGATAAGTAGGGCTATTCGAAAACACACCATGGTGGATACCGAGGTGGGAAAGAAGAGTACTGTTAAGCAGCCTAGATTAATTCGCGAAGTCAGGGGCCCACTTCACACGTCTCGAAGTTACAAAACCCAAAAGCACCCAATCAGCGTCCCAAATAACAAAATGTATGTCACCGGTCAATATATATAAACGATATAAGAACAGCAGAAGTCCTGACGCTCACTTGTGACGCGAAACTTCGAACTTTTACGCGTATATCAGTGAACCTCTGACTGATTTCGAAACCTAATAAATAAAAGTCATTTTATAGTGAAAAGTGTAATTCTTCTCCACGAAATACTCCTTCCTGTGCGTTGCGGCATAACAGTACCATGAATTGCAACAATCACAGAAGCAATGAAAGATAGTCAAAAGACGTCAAGGTTAGATAAGTAGGGCTATTCGAAAACCCACTATGGTGGATACCGAGGTGGGAAAGAAGAGTACCATGAATTGTAACAATCACTGAAGAAATGAAAGATAGTCAAAACACGTCAAGGTTAGATAAGTAGGGCTATTCGAAAACCCACTATGGTGGATACCGAGGTGGGAAAGAAGAGTACCATGAATTGTGACTATCGCAGAAGAAATGAAGGATAGTCAAGCAACGTCAAGGTTAGATAAGTAGGGCTATTCGTAAAACCCACTATGGTGGGTACCGAGGTGGGAAAGAAGAGTACCACGAATTGTAACAATCACAGAAGAAATGAAAGATAGTCAAGAGACTATCAAATGTGGGTAATGGCGAAAGTTGGCGACGAATACGGACAAACATTTGCACGTAACAGGAATGACTAAGGGTTATACAGAATATACGACAGTTAGAAGTGGTCGGGACGCATTAGTCGGGCCTTTAGCCGCGTCTCGAACGGCCACGCAACGCGATATAATCTTCGTTGCCGGGTCTGAAGAAGGACGATGCCGAAGGAGCGCGCGACCGGTTAGCATTCGCCGCGCAAGATTTTCATCTGTTTTCTCGGAAATTCCGGCGAATAATCGCGTCGGCCGTGGGTCGTTGAAAACCCCTCGGGCAGAAGGACGATGCAACGCGTATCGCGTCGAAACGAACACCGGCCCGGCTCTTTGGATCTCCTTAACCGAGGCTGTTCGCGCACGGTGTTGCGGTGCACGCCTCGAAAAGTGGAGCTTTCAATCGCGAAATGTGGCCCAATATATCGGCGAATCGCGGCTTCTGTGCCGCGACGAACGTCGATGAACGTCAATTGAATATTCCGACCTTCGAACACGCTCTTTTGATCGTATTTGTTGGGAGTATCGTCGACGATGGGCTTTCGATACGCCCGAAGCGCACTGATGCTTTTCTTTTGAGGACACGGGTGTGTGTGGAAGAACAGTACATAATTTAACAGTGACTCAACAAAATATATTTAACAAATAAATAAAGATTAACACTTAATCTACCGGCGTATAATGCACGTATATTTTGAAATTAAAAATGAAGTTAAAATATAAATAAACGAACCATGATATACGAATTAATGTACACGTTAATTTTTTATTTTGATGAAAATCAACACGAATTTTAAGAAAACCACCATACATACTTTGTATGTATAACCATAAATACTTAAAATTGGAAACTTTTTGAATGGTCATTTTGATCGCTTTGGTAGGTTTAGTGTTAAGTAACAAGTAACAAGAGCGTCGGCAATAGTGGCGGTACGAAAATCACAAGTGTCTCGAACAGCTGGATGACCAGAGTTTTTATGCCCTTTTTGATAAGAGGTAGACATAGGAAAAGAAAAGAAGTATAGAACGGAAAGTTGAAGGGATGAAAGAGAAAGTCCCGGGAAAACTTGATGAACGAAGTCAGAAAAAATATTTTACAATAACCCAATCCTTTATGAATAAAACAAAATAAGTTACCTAAAACGGGCAAGTACTTTCTGAGAAAAAAATTCATAAGTGAAATCTATTTTCGCAAAAATAGGCAAAAACTGCAAACTTTGAAGACTTGTAATTTTTTAAAATTGCAAAATGATGACTTAAACCCTTCCTAAATTCACATAGACCATAACATATTTTGATTAAAACAAAATCGCAGACACTGAGGTCAAAAAGTGATCGATGGCGTGGAATGACCCCAATGCAATTTTCAATTGCTTCAGTGTGGCGGTGAACGTGTTAAAACGCGATAAAATTTCTGTGCAACGTGGGTCTATTTTATTATCCGGAATCCTGTGCCGCAGAAAGAGTTATGTCGGCGGAGAAATGGAAGGCTGTTATGCGCGTTTCGATTTCCTAAGGTCGCGTAGGACGGCGAGTAGGTCGGAAAAGGTGAAGGGACGATTTCTATGAAAGACTATCCCTGACGGTGTGTACGAGCGGACAATATTAAACAGCGTCGTCGGTGTTTCAACTGGACGAATCAGTATTCACCCCGGGCGTGAGGCCTCACGGTGGGGTTAATCGTTTTTAAAATTTCCAACACGCGAAAGAGAAGGAGACCGGATGACCCGGGCCTCTCAAAAGAGGGTATCTCGCGTAAGCATGGAACACCGAGCCCCGGGTACCTGTTGACAGACATTTGCATCTGAATGGACCACGCTGTTCCACTAAACGACTCGCCTAATCTCCCCGAGATTATTTTCTCGAGGACACGAGTTTCCTGCCCGTTACCACCTCTTACGGCGCATTATTATCCTCCTTCTTTCGCCTTCCTTTTTTTAACCCTCGTGTTTCCACTTGTTCCCCGGTTAATCCCTGCAAATCGAACTTAACGATCTGACGAGCGTATCGTGTTCCGTCTTTTAACCCCTTGCACTATAATAACGAGTTACACACGTGACGCACTGCAAGTTCAAATACGATAAACTGCATCTATATTTTTAACACGGTTGAATGTTCAGTTTCAGTGTAATTTTGATTTGCACACTTGAGGATCGCTGAATGCAAAATAGTCTTGACATTCGAACTTTCTTTAGTCGTCTTATAGTTGTGACACCTAATACTTCGTTATATCTGACGCATTTGCCGAATGAAACATAGTGCAAGGGGTTAACCTTGAATCTAGGGGAAAATTCGATCGACAAAAGTCGATCGACATTCGCGGAGATTAAATGTACGCGTAAATTAACCTGTCGAGATGATTTCGTAAATTCGCTCTGTTATGAAATTGCTGTATGATTTAAGCGGATGTATTAGGGCTTTGAAACTGTTCCCGATACCGTTCTAACAACTAAAACTATCAAAACGTTTTACAAATTCCTTATTTCAATTTTGGCAAAATTTTTTAAGATGGTTTCCTTGCAACCTGTGCTACGAAGATAAAGAATTAATATGTGTATTAATTTATGTTTCATTGTTTGTTAATGTATTTTTCAATTTCGTTTTCAATTTAAAAATAATTGTGGATTACATTTCGGTAGTTTTAATGTTGATTGAAATATTAAATATACAGGTTGGGGATTTGTAAATCTAGCATAACTTTCAAACGCGTTGATAACATTTCGTTTACAGATGCACGAGTTGGAGATATGTTGAACAATAAATGTTTTTTCATATAAAAAGTATTTTTACAGCTAAAGTTGTTTGAAAAATTTCCAGGTCACAATGTATGCTTAAAAAAACAAGACCATCTTGTGTATTCAATACATTAATTTATTACATACAGTCGTGGACAAAATTAAGTGGACAGGTATCATAAATAACAAAAGGTTAATTTAATTTAACTAACAATGCCTATAAATCAATACTTTATTGCACAATTATATACAATAAATAAATCTTTTTTCAAGTCTACAAAAGCATTTCACGTTCTAAATTTAAAATTTATTTAAAACATTGTAACAAAACAAACAATTTTTTACATTTCTGCAATTTCCACTTAATTTTGTCCATGACTGTATGTTACAAACATATGTTGGTATATAGATTATAAAATATATTACATATGATATATTGTTAATTATAATATCTAAATATGTTGTATACATGAAATTGTTAATTATAATGTGCAAACATGTTACATATATTAAATTGTTGCATATAAGACATAAATGTATCACGTATGTTGAATTCTTAAATGTAATGTTTAAATATGTGATTATATTCTTAAGTTTAATATACAAATACATGTTACAAAAATTAAATTATCGGATACAACAAATCTTCCACAATTTTGCCGTCCTTACTTACAACGCGTTCGTGTTTTAAATTCATCGTAAATGCTCGATTCGACTCACTCGTTGATTCAGCACGTTCTTCGTCTTTATTCTTCCAGCGCTCCATTTTGTATATTTCATGGTCTTGCGCGGTCTGCTTTTTAAAACGCTTAGAACCAGAAGAAAAATGACTTTCAAACTTCTTACTACGCAAGATTTTACAACACACGATATTTCCGATAGAAGAAAATGTAAAATTCTTGAATAAAAATTTTCAGAAATTTACACTACTTTGCAATAAATTTGCAGTACTTGCGGTTATCAAACGTTGCCTAGTTTCAGCTTGTTAATACCTTCGATATCGCGTTGTAAGCGTAGATAACCCTATCAGTTAATAATTTTATCTTCGATTATCATCACTGATATGATATTCACCTTCTTCGCTCGCGAAATTTCGCAAATATTACGACAACTACTTATATTTAGTAGACTATGAGTGATTATGCGTTTACAAAGCACGAAAGTATTTCAAAACAGACATTAAATTTGGACTGCAAATATTAACATTTATATACTTTTATTTACAAAGCATGTAGATTTGTCGTTTATATGTTACATGACTCATGCTTTGCAGACGTCGATCATAAATGCATAAACAACAAGAGTGTATTAATATTAACACTTTCGTAACCGAGTTACGAAACGCGTGACTTCTACAGAGTCATCCAGCATCGTATATTTCTCTATGAACGAATATCTATGAATTATTAGGCGATTGGGCAAGAATTGAAGAACGAATTTATGAATATAGATGAATCATTAAGTGAATGACTACGGTTAAGTATGAATTTAATGAATGAATCGGTGACACGAAACTGTAATGTGAGATGAAGTAGTTCTGTGATATGGTTGCGAGATAAAATGTCGAACGAGATATTACTTAATGAATGGAAATTAAAGGGTGACAATATATTTATAAATAGCGATCAAAATTTGTAATAAAAGTTTAACGAAATCTTTAAAACAAAGTTCACGTGTGTGACGTAATATGTTATGAAAGTATGTATCTTACGCGACGTAACGTAAAGATATGAAAAATTGACACGTGGACTTGAACCATTAACACAAGCATGAAAACCACAATCAATTGTTAACCGTGAAAACAATCGACAATTATAAAATCATGTATGAATTAGTCTCGAAAAAATTATCAATTGAGAATGTATTAATTATTTAAATACTAGATATCAGACCATTGACACACAACATTGAAAGACGTAAAATTATTTACATACTATTAATATTTTTACGTAGATTACGTGAAAAATGTAGATTACCTAATTGTAATTTATTTTCCATCTATACAGTGGATGTGAAATTATTCGAATCGGACGATGTCCATTAAAATTCATGCGTGTCTCAAATACGAACGACGCATTCGGATCGTTCAAACGCATATCATCCCTAACCTAAATCATTCGAGAGCACAGTGCACTCGGCGATGCGTGAACCAGCTGAGCATAAAGGTTATAGGCCCTTTGGATACGCAACAACTAACAATGTCTCTTATTCACGATATGTACACTCGTAGAGAATGGTAGGTTGAGTGATTCCGTTGGCCAGATGATAGTCGAGGGGCCCTACAGCGTAGGACATAACCGGCTACGACCCAGTTTCTATTTATCTACGTCAAAAATTGATTGCTATACGGTCCAGCGTGGCTTATCGCGTGGAGAAGAGGTCACCTCGATCCCACAACCGAATCGAGAACGCGGCCGTCAAAAAGAGCCTAGATAAACCTAATTTAATTAATAGGGTCCGCGTGGACGAGCGTTATGCGCGCACATCGGGATTAATGACCGGATAAGATTGTTAATTTCACGTCGGTCGTTCATCATGTCAATGCAAAGATAGGACATGTCCGTGTGCTACAACTTCGAGTGCGTGAGTGCTCGGAGGCGTGCGCATACGTAAACAGCCTCCACGAACGTGGACGATGATTTTGAAATTTTTTCTTCTGCGTTCTACGGGTCATTGCTGCACCGCGCTATGTAACTGACCTTTCGGTTTTTCATCGCCTTTGGGATGATGAACTATTCGAAGGCTTTCGAATCGACCCGATGAATTAAGATATTCAATACCGCGCGTTCTTCCGTTTGATTGTTCCCTCTTGCGAAATCTGTATGGGATGTGGGGAATTTAGTATCTTAAATTATTCAATTTATTGAAAACGACTCGGAAGAACGTCTGCATGTTTTTTTTTTGGGATTGAACCAAGAGTAAAGAATTTTTCACGAATGCCTAGGAAGGCTAGCCACTTCATGGAAAAATATCGGTCTGGATCTGCAACGTGTTAGCCCAATTGACTCTTAAGTATAAATACGGACCCGAGCATATTGATTCTAATGACAGCCGACCTATCATGATTGGTGACTGGATCGCGTCGAACATAGCGTAACCTACGCGAGCCGATCCGAGTAGATCTTAACCGACCTGAACTAGTAACCCAGTCTGGCCGAACCGAACCGAACCGAACCGAGCAGAGCCGAGCAGAGCCGAGCAGAGCGTAACCGAACTGAACCGAGACGAGACGAACCAAACTAAACCAAACCGAACCTTAACCGAGCTGTGCCGACCCGAGCCGAGTAGAGCTTAACCGACCTGACCAGTAACTCGGACTGGCCGAACCGAACCGAGCCGAGCAGCGCCGAGCAGAGCGTGAACGATTCGAACCGAACCGAACCGAACCGAACCTTAACCGAGCTGAGCCGACTCGAGCCGAGTAGAGCTCAACCGACCTGAACCAGTAATACAGACTGGACGAACCGAACCGAGCCGAGCAGAGCGTAACCGAACCGAACCGAACCTTAACCGAGCGGAGCCGACTCGAGCCGAGTAGAGCTTAACCGACCTGACCAGTAACTCGGACTGGCCGAACCGAACCGAGCCGAGCAGCGCCGAGCAGAGCGTAACCGAATCGAACCGAACCGAACCGAAACGAGACGAACCAAACTAAACGAAACCGAACCGAACCGAACCTTAACCGAGCTGAGCCGACTCGAGCCGAGTAGAGCTTAACCGATCTGATCTGATCAGAGCGTAACCGAGTCGAGCCGAACTGAACCGAAGTATGAATACGAACCCAGGCCCATTGACTCTGATGACAGAGCAAAGTTTATTACAGTCCCACTGACACACTACACAAATATTTATTTTTACACATTCTTCGAATGGAAATTCAATAATCTGTGTAATATTTTTGTATAAAAGCGTAATATGCGAATTCGTAAATAATGATAACGTTGCTAGACCAATCTGTGTACTCGTAAGATATCGAAGTTTACGAAATAAACGTAAATCGAATTTGTAGACTGATGGAACGCTCTAATATTATAGAAATATTAACTGCTCTCCCCCTTATTAACATAAATCTTGTTATTGTTAATTTGATCTATAGCTGCATTCGTATATAGATGAATAATGCGATTATAACGAACTACGAGACAGCCTTAAAGTTACACGATTTAAATTAAAACAATTTCCACCATCGGGCGCAGCGAGAAATTCGATACGGGAAACGTAAAATTTGTCAGACGCGTTACAATTTTTGAAACATATTTTTTGAAAAAGCGCACTTGTTACTCCGTTCGCGGTGTTTCAGATACAACCATTGATATTTTTATTTCGTTTTACGAAAATGAAGTTCCACGCATGCTATTATCAGCCGAATGAAACTAAAACTCGGTTGACACACCGTTCAGAGTAATTTATTGAACAATTTCATCCGTGATATCGTTATATCTTTCGCGCAACACGTGCCGTTGCCCACGGTGTTATTAACAGCTTTTTAATTGCGGCGATGGTGCGGCTGCTCGCGAACCAAAGTTTTGCACGCTGAAAATCGCTGTTTAAAGAATTTAACGGATACCGCGTTTTCGCTGCTGTCATATAGCAACTACGAAACTTTTTAATCTGCATTTTTTCACGAATTTTCTTCACCTCACGATTTTTGTGTTATCAATTACCCCTATTTTCACAGTATTATTATACACCTGTAGTTAAAAATACCTATTTCATATTATGTTATAATTTGTACATAAAAAATACATCACTCTACATATAGTTAAAAATATACATATATTTGATATAATGTTATAATTTATACGTCGCATGTACATAACTGCACATATAGTTAAAAATACCAATTTCATATTATATTATAATTTATACACCGAATATACATCACTCCATATACAGTTAAAAACACCTAATTCATATGATTCTAAATAGCTAGATACTTCAAAATACCCGTTAAAGGTATTTTGGTGTATAAAATATCTAGACGAGGGAACAAAAAGTGAAAATTCGAGCACTAAACTTCGATAGTTCGACTCGGACAATTTCAAATTAGAATACATTTCGTTGGCAGCGAAATCAGGAACGTCCATCTCGAGGGCAACCTTGACCAAAGCGTTCGAAGGAGAAAAATGCAGGCATATCGGCGCAGAGAGGGATGTTCGAGCAACAATAAGATAATAGGAAATTCTTTAACGTCGTCTCTTATTATGTTTCACATCTCGGCGTTCCACGAACGGCTCCGGACCATAGAGAAGAGGCGACGCGATAGAACGAGCGTGACCGGGCGGCGGGAACGGGATGGCGATATAAAGAGAGAACGGTGACGGAGGGACGAAGGGAGGGAACAATTAAAACACATTTATACGCCGGCCAATTCGTGATCACCATTCTTGTCGGCGCTGGGCCCTGAATAGGTCCCTGGATGACGTATTAACTCATATTTGTCTCCTGACAATACCCGGCTAAACTCTCTGCCCAGGTGTCCGACGTTTTACACTCTTCCATCTCTCTGGAGGACGTACGGACGACGAGCGTGCATGCTCGGAATTATAATGGGATAGAGTGTAACAGGACGAGAGACCACGGGCCGTGGAACAAGCACCGGGAGTCCCGGAGGTAACAGGATTTCGTGAAAGGAAAAATTTCGTCCGAACGCGACGAGAAGAATCTCTCGATGTCGTAAATAGTCCGTCGGGGGATCGCGAAATCGGGATACTAATGCTGCGTTTGCCGTAATTAGAAGACGTGGACGAAGGGGGGATGACTGGAGAAATTTCGTTGGGAATCGTGCGAGCAGGAGTTTCGGGAATTAGGGATTTCGGAGTCGGGAATTAGGAAAATCCCGCGATCGAGGATTCAGGTAACTGGGGACTTAGGATCTGGGGATTTGGGGAACTGGGAGAGAGAGCAGTTAGGGATCAGAGAAACTGGGGATCCACGGAGTGGGAGATTTATGAAACTGGGGAACGGAGAAAATAGAAATTTGAGAAATTAGGGATTGAAGGATTCAGAAAATTGGGGATTGAAGAAATTTGAGATCGGAGGAGTTGGGAATGAAGGAAATTGGAAATCTATGAAGATAGGAATTTAAGAAACTATGGATTGGATGAATTATGGATTTAAGAAATTGGGGGTCGACTGAGTTGGGAATTTAGAAAACTGGGGATTAATGGAATTGGAGGTTTAGGAAATTTGAAATCGACGGAGTTGGAAATTTAGGAAACTCGGGTCGATGGAATTGGGGGTTTAGGAACTGGGGATCGATGAAATTAGGGATTTAGGAAACTCGGCTCGATGGAGTTGGGGGTTTAGGAAACTTGGGATCGACGGAGTTGTAATTTAGGAAATCGGGGATCGTTGGAGTTGGGAATTTAGAAAACTGGAGATTGAAGGGTATGAGGGTCAAAGGAGTTGAGAATGTAGGACACTGGGAATCGATGGAGTTGGGATTTAGGAAATCGGTGATTGAAGGAATTAGAGTTCAGAGAAACCTACGATCAAAGAAATTGGGGATTTAAGAAACTGGAAATTGAAGAAATTGGGGATCGGAGAAGTTGAGAGTTTAAGAAACTGGCGATCGAAGAAATTGGGAATTTAGCAAACTGAAGATTAAAGGAAATAGAATCTACAAATTGCGACATTCGAACAACTAAAAATTCGTAGATTCGAGAATTGCGAAATATGGAAATATAGAAATTTCGGAATTGTAGAAAATGGAAAGATGAAACCGGTGAATTTAAAAATGAAGAAAATGAAATAGATGCGGTATCGACAAAGGGCGAAAAGGCGAGTACATCCAGCCCTGTCGGTATAGTTCCACGTTTCACGTTCACGACGGGTGGCCATTTCTCGAGTGTCCCTGTCTTCCAACGACTGATATTAGAGGCACGACAGTTCCGTTGTGTGTTTTTGTGATTGATCACGCGATGCCGTCATTCGATATAATAAGATTCGCTTTAATCTGCTGGGAGATGGAGCTACGTCAGCTTGGTCGCAGATTACTGCATACCAAGATAAAAACTGTTAAACATCGTTCTCGATACTTCCTTCGGTACGGTTTCTTCGATGCAACGACATGACATTGCATCTCGTGATGTTACGAATTGATCCATCTAGTTATTGCAACAAGAATCTCTAATTATAACTCCGTACTTCGTCGATTTATCTAGCCATTGTTATGAGCTACGTCGTTACGATTCGCATAAGAGCACGTTATATCGCGATGCTTTACATCGCTAGATGTTGTATCGCAGTTTGTTAAATTATTGCTGTATCTGTACGCTTTACTTTGCTACGGGTTGCACTTCTGCGCGATAATTTACCATTCGTTGTATCGCCACGTGCCAGTTCGCCATGCGTCAATTTCATAGCGTTGTATCACCACTAGTCAATTTACAACGCGTTATATTGTGAGTTCTATTTTCTCGCGTTGTATAACCGCATGCTGTATTGTGCGTTAAATTACCTCGCATTACATCGCCACGCGTTAATTCACCATTCGTCAATTCTCTTTGCGTTGAATCGCCACGTATTGTATTGCTGCGCGTTAATTCTCCACTCGTCAATTTCACACACGTTATATCGCCGCTAGTTAATTCACCACTCACTAATTTCTTGCGAGTTCTGTTGTCTTGCGTTGTATCACCACATGCTGTGTCGCTGTGCGTGAAATTAACGCGCATTACATCACCACGCGTTAATTCGCCACTCGTCAATTTTCTTCGCGTTGAATCGCCACGTACTGTATTGCCGCGCGTTAATTGTCCACTCGTCAATTTCACACACGTTATATCGCCACGCGTTGTATCACAACGCGCAGTATCCCCGCGAGTTAATTCACCACTCGCTAATTTCTTGCGAGTTCTATTGTCTCGGGTTGTATCACCACATGCTGTGTCGCTGTGCGTCAAATTACAGCGCGATACATCGCCACGCATTAATTCGCCACTTGTCAATATTCTACGCCTTGTATTGCCGCACGTTAGCTCACCACTAATAAATTTTCTACGTGTTATATCACCACGCGTTTTACCACCATGCGCAATATCATACCGCGCAGTACTGCCACTGATTGTATCGCCGCACGATATATCACCAAATTGTTTCGGATTCGTAAAATTACAGGTACCAAAGATTCCGAGGATGACGATGTAACAACTCTAACTGTAATAGATAAATTGGAATATTAAAAGAGTGACTTTGAAGAATATTAAAGACAGAATCTACGATCTAATGTTAATAAATTATATGCTGCATCGAGCATTTATGGTAGGCATAACAGAGCCGACTCGACTCTCGCTACAAAATATCGAGCACACCTTAGAATGCCGGTGAAATAATGACCCGGGTAAATAGAATGATTACACGGGAACGTAGGCCAACAAGGTATACTCGCTTTCATTACGCCATAGTTTAAGTGGTTCCCGAGGAAATCAAATTTAAACGTCTTTCCACGCGATGCGTCGGAGATGGAGAGATTTAAATAGCGGAGTTGAATAAGCACTGCCCGGTCGGCCGCTAATTAAATTCCAACGCAAAGAATTAACACGAACGAAAAAAAGGATAACTTCGTCGAACTACAACCGAAGCAACTTCCTCCTTTCCTTTTCCCTTCCGCTTCCTGAAGAATTCGAACCAATCGTCTCGCTTGACGATTAAAGGCGTAACTATCGACATTCTTATCGATAATCGGCCGATATCTTAACGATATGGCGAACAGGTGGCAAAATCGATTGAAATTCGAGATAACGCGTTCGTTAGCTTCCGTTGAAACTTTTTTGCTTCTTTAAGATCGATCGATGTTGCTTCGCCCGTTTTTCCAATTTGTCATTTTTTTGTCAGAATTTTTGCGTTTCTCAGTTTCCGAATTTTACGGTTTCGCAATTTTCTCATTTTCAGATTTCTTGGTTCTCAAAGTTTTTACAATCTTCCTATTTGTCGACTCCTGACATTTCTTTGTTTATCAATTTTCAAATACTACTATTTTTGAGTTCGTGAAATTTCTAGGTTTTTGCAGTTTCAGAACTCACATATTTTCATATACCACGGTTTTCTAATTTCTTAACTTCAGATTTCCGATTGTCAAGTTTCGGATTTCTACGATTCCAGTTTTCAGGTTTTTCTATTTCCTACATGTCTCAATTTTTAAATTTTCTTGTTTCCTAATTTCTAAATTACGAATATTAAATTACCTAGTTTCGTCATTCTGATATTTCAAATTTCGCAATTTCCCAATTCTTCAATTTCCAAGAACCCAATTTTCAGACTTGTCCAATTCCTCCATTCTCCCACCTTCAATCTTTCCGGACCCGTCAAAACGGTGCGTCTCATATTCCTTGCACTAAATCATAGAAATTTATAAGATACTTCTGCCCAGACGAAAAATAATATAAATCTCTTTTGTTCCATCCCTCACGTATCCACTGTTACACTTCACCCTTAACCCTTTACACTTGGCCCAATAGAACAATTTGAACAAATATTTTTTAAATAAATCTATAACGATACTTGTGCAACGTTTAGACACAGTGAAACAGGCAATAACAAAAAATAATTTCCAAAAAATCAATGAAACTTTTCAGTTGGAAGGTTATCGAGATACACTTGCCGATAACAAAAATCCTTTCGAGTGCAAAGGGTTACTATAAAACATAATAAATGTACCTGCACTCGAACCGTGACGTTCACCCTTTTGGTCCAGTAGAACAATTTGAATAAATATTTTTTAACACAGTCAGTAACGTTATACGACTTTAAAACGCAGTGAAATTGGCAGCAATTAATAACAGAAAATAATTTCCACAAATTCGATGAAACTTTTCAGTTGGAAGTTATCGAGATACACTTGCCGATAACAAAAATCCTTTCGAGTGCAAAGGGTTACTATAAAACATAATAAATGTACTTGTATGTTGCACTCAAACCGTGACGTTCACCCTTTTGGTCCAGTAGAACAATTTGAATAAATATTTTTTAACACAATCAGTAACGTTATACGACTTTAAAACGCAGTGAAATTGGCAGCAATTAATAACAGAAAATAATTTCCACAAATTCGATGAAACTTTTCAGTTGGAAGTTATCGAGATACACTTGCCGATAACAAAAATCCTTTCGAGTGCAAAGGATTGCTGTTGAAACGCATTTATTATTTTATTTTATAAAGTCTTGCTATCACGACGCATTCATAAAATCATAAAGCCATTGGGCTTATTTTTTAACTTTAAAAAATTGAGGAATATTTAACAACCGCTTTGCTGCTCTTTATAACGTGCAATGTATCGTATTAAACTATTTTTAATTTACATTACTGTATTTTTACTTTAGGTTACTCAGGTAAAGAGTGATCTCACGATGAGCATTCGGGAAGGGCGATTCTTGCTCACGACGCTTCAATTTTTCATAACCAATGAAATTACTTTAATTTTGACTTCATCGTTTGCCCGCCTCCAGCGACATACTAATCCCCACGACATATTTGATTCTGGAGACAACATTATTTTGTCTCTTCAGCAGATTTCTAATAACTCGCAAAGAGTAAGCATCAAAATATTAACATCTCAGTCATTCTCCGATACTTGTAATATATAAATATATTTATTTTTTGGTTGAGAAAGAAGTTTAATTTATTTTCTCACCAGACCGTCGTTAAACTCAGCGTCAGTTACTATAAAATATAATAGATGTACCAAACCTTGTACATAGAATATCAACAATATTATCGATACATCGTATCAGCAATCATTCGACGAGTTACCTGTAATCGATAGCCACAGTCGAGTTACCGCTTACCTGCTATTTCGCGAGCATTTCATATATCGCCGCGAGCGACCGTTCCGATCCGGTACAAGCATCTCGTTGGTCAGGTGGTCCAATTTCAGACGGTGAACGAGGAGGCAAAAGAAGCAAAATGTCGGGCGTGGAACGAGACGAAAACGGCAGTAATGGCGGAGGAGGAGGTGGAGGAGGAGGTGGAGGAGGAGGAAGGCTGAGGACAGTACGTCAAATTGATCCATATTAATAAGAACGATGGTGGTGGTTCGCGTTGTCGGATTTTTGCATAAATTTGAATCGGGCCCAGCCCGGCAAGGGTTGCGAATTTGAATAATCGAGAATAATTCCGAAGTTTTCTCGCCGTGTAAACGCGGCCCGACGTAATCAGCGCCGGCTTCGAAACATTTCACGATGTAACGCTTCCGCGGCGAGTATACGCGGCTAATTAATCGCCGGGCACAGCCACCTGACCATTGGAAAAAATATCATTCGCTCTGTGAATTTTCCTTCCGTTTCGCCGTGTGCTCCTTTTTCTTCGTTTCGTACGCGGTTTCTCGTCCCGTCGACACCGTCGGCTGTTTGCGATTTTAATGAATCCTAATCATGCGATAGTACGCTGGTTTTATTTCGACCGGTCCGCGGACGAACGCGTCCCGATATTTTCGCGCCTACGTTTTCACCGATTCCTGCTGTTGATTCAGCGCCGAATTATCTCTCGTACTGCAATGAAAATTTCGGATAAAATGAAGGTATTTAGAAACCGAGAATTTTTTCTTCGAGTGAAAATTCGATGAGTGAAGTAAAAATGAAAAATTCTGCAATAAAGTAAAGGTTTGTAACCTTTCGACAATGAGTGATTTTTAACACAAACTACGAAAGGGGTCACATGAACCATCTGCAAATTTAGTACTTCAAATGACAAAATTTATTAAGTTTTCTTTTCATCTGTGCTGATTGTTAAGATGAAGGATCAAGAAGTGTATTCATTCATGTTTCATCGTTTGTTCATTTATTTTTCAACTTCATTATTAACATTAAAATAATTGTACATTATACGTCGGGAGTTTTGTGTTAACACTAGAACTACCAACCAGTCAAAATGAGTGGTTTCGGTTTTGGCATTTTTTATTACAAAATTTTATTGCCGTCGTTTTGTCAAAATGTCTGCCATGTTTTATTGAGCTAATGAATGGTTGTATATGTTAGGTGATACTGCAATATTTATTTATTTATTTTTCTACTTTATTTTCAGTTTTGAAGTAAACATGCATTTAATGCCGGTACTTCTAGTGTTAATCCGGACATGATTTTCTACGAAGATTTTATTTAGAATAAGATATTAGTTAATTTATTTTGTAAGATTTTTTTTCGGTTTTAACCCCTTGCCTTATAATATCGTCTTTCGTTCACCAAATAATTGGTGAAATGCGACAAACTTGCTTCATATTTTTATCACGACTGAATTTCGAGGATAATTTGAATTACAACCCGTCCACCAATGATGGTCATGTTCAAAATACCCATAACATTTCAACATTCTTCGTTTGTCTTAACATTGCAACGATATTTAAATCGTACTATCTGACGTACTGCCGACAAAATCATAATTTAAGGGCTTAATTCAATTTGCGCTTCATAAGTTTGTTTATTGTACGAATAAGATTTTATACGAGATTAAAGTCGATTGATTTAAATAAGTTAGACTGACTAAGTAAGTTGGTGTTCGAAAATTAGGTGATCAATTTGAGCCAAATTGCAATTGCAACTAGAGATTTAGTCACAATTATTAGGGAGTCCCATAAGTTTCTTCCTTATTTAACATGACACAAAACTGCACTACCAGGAATATTTTTCAAGATTCAATAATATTAGAAAAAGTAAATAATGATGTTCTGAAATGATTTTTCAGGATTAAATACATAGTAAATACAAGAAATAAACCTTAAACAATAAAGATCATGTATTTATTTCTATCAAGGAGGAAAGAAACATATCGGACACCCTAATAAAATTCTTGATAAATATACGTGAATTGTTTGGAACCTCTTATAATAACACGAAAGACAAGAATTTCGTAATGTAATAATTTCAAATCAAACATAACCCTGATAATTGAGTACACCTTTTGTAAAAAGAACATATGGACCACAAGGAACACAAGAAAGCAATCGGTACACAAAAAGCTTTTAATCTCGTCTGGAACATGAAACTCGTTCGAAACTCCGAGCGTATTTTCATCAATTATCGACGAATAATTACGCTGATAGATTCTTAACTTGTCGGTGACATCAGTCGCGAACCCTTTTAAATACCGTTAAAAAGGACCCCGACTCGGTATCGAAAGTTGGGGGAAATTTAAATTCGATCGCGGCTTGGCTTGTTACGCACGCGTTATTCCGTAATTCCACTTTTCGGAAGTTAACTTTCAAAGTTCGCGGTTCACCGTAAAACTTCTTGGCTCGATCTCGATCGAGAACTTTATCCGTAGCTCGCGTGCACTTTGTTCTTCCTGATCCCCCCCCCCCCCCCCCTCGATGAAAATCTGTTACTACTTTTTCATCGTGTCTCTCGATTTTATGTTCCAGGAACGTCGGGGAAGGAGATCTCGAACTGAGCTTCATTGTTTGCTCGTAAAAGCGGAATCGTCCGAAAGTCGAAGGTGAGTCATCCTTTTCACTCGAAATTTTAGCGTGCTATATCTTACGGAGCGTACAATGGCATCGATTGTGCATCCGGATTGGGAGAATCCGAATTTTCATTTAGACTTACCTGTCTCGTTTGAAAGATAACAGAAATCCATAAATTTTCTAATAATTATTCGACGAACATCCTGATACGATTATTTGAAATTCGAAAATTATGTGAATAATTTCTTTTGGTTATAATTATCGCATAAATATTTTGATATGGTTATTTGAAATTCCAGGATTGTATGAATAACCTTTTTGGTTATAATTGTCGAACAAATATACTGGTACGATTATTCGACATTCGAAGATTATTTGAATGATTTTTTTAGTTTTAATTATCGAACAAATATTCTGATACGATTATTCAAATTTAAAAGATTGTTTGAATGCTCTTTTTAGTTATAATTGTAGAATAAATGTTTTGATATGATTATTTCAAACTTGAGGATTGTGTGAATAATATTTTTGGTTATAATTGTCGAACAAATATGCTGGTACGATTATTCGACATTCGCAGATTATTGGAATGATTTTTTTAGTCTTAATTATCGAATAAATATTCTGATACAATTATTAAAAATTCAAAGATTATTTGAATGCTCTTTTTAGTTATAATTGTAGAATAAATGTTTTGATATGATTATTTGAAATTCGAGGATTATGTGAATAATATTTTTAGTTATAATTGTCGAACAAATATGCTGATACGATTATTCGACATTCGAAGATCATTTGAATGATTTTTTTCGTTTTAATTGTTGCACAAATATTCTGATACGATTATTCAAAATACATATATATTTTTATATGATTAATTGAATCTCTCATTTTTGTAATGAGATAGTAAGAGAACAAATATTAGAAGAAAGTAAATGAAAAGTGAACGCTGAACGTACCATCAAATTCTCATTGGCTCTGAAATTAAAAACGAAGTTCCAAAATATATATACACCAACGATAAAACATAAATTAGTGTACAATGACTCTTTACCTTTACGAGGTGCAAACTTTCCGCGTTACTTTACGCGTTAACGAATTTCGTAGCTTAAAATAAGAAACATGGCAAGATTTGATAGCTCTAGTAACGATATTAACCTAGCGTGTACAGTTTTTAACTGGAGGGTCAAGAACGCGCTATGAAGGAGCGAGGTTCACCGAGTCCCACCTACTTAAAATTCTCCGTTAAATCGATCGTTGGCAAAAAGAAGGCGAGTAAGAGCCGATGGGGGAAAAAAAGGAGACGTCGAAAGGAGACATTCTGAATATATTCGTCCGGCATTCGAGGAAAGTCGTGGACGCGAACGACCGCTAAAGGTACAATCGTTCGTCGAACAGAATCGGGAAACAAAGTATTTGGTCGGGAAAGAAAATATTTGGCGACCGCGTCACGCGTCCTTAGAGATTGCACGCGAAGAAGACGAGTGACGGCAACGGAATATCGCGGATTCGTCGAATTTCGTATTCCCGGATGGTAGGCTAGTCAGCTTCTGGCAATACCGTCCAACTGACGTCGACGTATGTACCCAGAATGTACATCTAACTCTGCCCTGACGAATGTCCGCCTGACCCTGTTCTAGCAACGCCTTTGAACACACGGAGAACCTTCCACTTGTTCAAAAAATTCATTACACCTAATTCTCTTTTTACACGATAGATACGTTCCCAAAAAATTCGTGTAAAAAGAGAATTAAGTGTAAACAATGTTAAAAGATTCTTGTTAGAGTTCACTTAATTTATTTCGTGCTTACACATTTTAATTCATTAAATATATTATAAAAAAGAAATTATACTTTGAGAAAAAGAACATAATATCTGAAGTTCATTAATATAAAAGAAGTTAAAATAATACAAACATAACAAAATTTTATGCATTGTCACTTTTTACTCGTGTTACAACAAAGCACTTAGTGTGAAAAGAGAAATTTTGTTTCTTTTTAACTCGTGTAAAAAAAATTCGCGTAAAAAGAGAATTAGGTGTATTCGTTTCGATTCTTCGATCTTCAGTACAGTTCGTTTATTTAACCCGTTGACTGGGTATGACGAAATATTTCAATGCGTACGACGACATTTTTCGTCATGAAAATTATCCATAATTATATTCATTTATTATGTTACAATAAATTAATTTTCATTATATTATAATAAATTAATTAATATGTTGAAGGAGTTACGCTTTATGTAGTTCATATCTATGAAATTGTAAGGTGGTTATATGTTGTCATATTGTTGACGAGTCATGCACAGAAAAACAATTGAACAAAAGTTCATCCTCCGGTTAACAGGTTAATAATCCCGAATCGTATATTCGCTCATTGTTTGATCAGTGATCGCTTCATTTTTTAATTTGTTGACAAAAATTCGTGTAGCGATCGAATTTTTTATACAGAGCGCAAAATTATTTTATTCAAAAAGTCATACACGTTTTCGACAGAAAATAATTAAAACGCATCAGGAAGCCTTTGATATGTTCAGGAGAATCATTGTGGGGCCAGTAATGTCGATTTTTCGATGTTTGGTAGGATTATTTATTTGCTATCAACGATTGTATATTTGCCCACGCTTTGATCATTGATCACTGTCTTTTTGTACGAGTTTGTTAATGAAAGCTTATACAGAAATAAAATTTTGTCAGAAAGTACAATTTTGTTAGTACATGTTTGTGTATTGTTGGCTCGCTACGAGATGAGTCCTTACGACTGGGATTTTCAATTCGAACATCGTGTTCCGAGCTTCGCGCATATTTTCGACAAAAGATCGTTCGCACCGATCATGTACACAAACACAGTTAAAAAAGAGAGAAAAGCAGGAACACGTACAGATTCGTCGTTTCGAATTCTTGAAGCTGATTCTCTGACAGGAACCCTGCACGCGTGTGTATTTGTACTCGACCGACGAGTTAATGCGTCACTCCGGGTACCTCGTGTCGATTAACGCTACAAGTACCGTCATTGAATGCATACTTACTTTAGAATTGAAAATAAAGTAGAAAAATAAATAAATACTACAACATCACCTAACATATACAACCAGATATTAGTAGTTATAATATATATTATTAATTTGACATATAATTACATTAGTAATTTCATACAAGTACGAATGTAATTGTTAAGCTTATTGTACATCATCTCGATAAAACACGACAGACATTTTGACAAAAAGATGGCAACAGAATGTTATAATATAAAATGTCAAACTGGTCATTTCGTACGTTTGGTAGTTCCGGTGTTAACGCCAGGTTGTCGCAGAGACAGATTTATTGTGAGACCGCAGAAATCCAGGTTATCTGATTCTGCAATCGTTAATCTCGATGTCTTAAAAAATTCCTACGTACGAATCCGTCGTCGTCGGGAGGTAAACCGAGAGAAAAAACAACATGGAGCTTCGATGAATTCGCGCATGAAAAATTCGTATGGGAGACAATGCGAGTTGATTTGGAAAGGTGTATCGATGGGCCACCGGTTGGGTCAGCGGAACACCACGTATCCGCGAACGAACGAGAGAGAGAGAGAGAGAGGCGCACAAGAGCGAGAGAGAGATGACGGGAAAGGAAAAAAAGAGGGCGAACGGTCGCGAGGCATTTTGTTTCCGATCGTTGCACGAATGAGCCGGCAAATTGGAGCCGAATTTAGCCGGCTTTTGCGAGCCGTTTAAACCTTTCGCTATGCCGCAGCGCGCTCGTAGAGTTTGCTGCACGCAAATGAAGAATTGTCAGCCAAATACGGTTCGAGAGTGGTAAGGGGCGGTGGTAGAGGGATGAATGGGGCGTAATGCCGGGTCTACCCTGATTGTTGCCCTCTTCTCCCTTCCTCGACCTCTCGAATCCATCGGAATTTCCACTACGAATTTCCGTCGGTGCCTGCGACGTCACTTCCGTCCCAGAGACAAGCGGAATCGTCTGGTTACCGGTCGACGAGCCCTGCTTCGACCACGATTTTACAAACTCTCCTTCGGACGTCTTCAGACGATCGTACCTACGATCGAATTATTCGTATCGATCGTAGGTAAGATCGTACGGAAGCGGAAAACGGAGAATTATCGCAAATATTTGGATATTTGCTGCGTGATCTTCGACGTGACTTACTGCCCATAAATCTATTATCTAGGATCTGAAATGTGCAATAACCCCGTTATTCCGATTACCCCAATTGCCAACGATTATTGTCGACTAAATAGTGTTACTATCGATTAGTGTAAGTGTTATAACATGATATAACATCTCCCCTAATCACGAGGAGCAACTGCACCCGCATAACACCAAACATTATCGCGTACTAACGACGACTGACACTCCCCTGCACTCTCCCATTATTATACTCGCACCCCACGTAAATTAAATCAAATATTCATGAAAATATCTGTAATTGCGCCTTAACGTACACGGGTATCTTTCCACATGTTAATACCCATACCACAAGGGTTAAATAAAGTATTCATTAAAATGTCTCGAACTATTACTGAACGAAAATATCTCTAACTGCAAGTGTGCACGATTATACATCCGCTTTAATAATATTCATGTCACAAGCATTAAATGACGTATGATTTAAAATATCTCTACTTATAACTCAATAAAAATGTCTTTAACTATAAATGAACGAAAATATCTCTAACTGCAACTATACATAAGTATCCATCCGCTTTAATAATATTCACACCACAATGGTTCAATAAACTGTTCATTAAAATAACTCTAACAATTACTGAATGATAACATTTATAACTGTAAATGTACACGATACCCGTCTTACTAACACTCATACCATACGGATTAAATCGTATTAATTAAAATATCTCTACCCATTAGGATGTCCCATAAGTTCCTACCTTTTTTCACAGTAATGAATATAAAACATTTGTTGTTTAAGGTTGATTTCTTGCATTAAATATAAACTGTGCTATTCTGTTACCTCGTCCCATGCCTCAGAAAAAGTGTTTAGTCACTATTTCGAAAATTATTGCGGATTATCTGCAAAACATTTTTCATAGTGCGTTTTTCTGTCATATCAAGAAAGGAAGATACTTATGGGACACTCTAATATAACTCCACAAAAATATCTTTAACTATAACTATAAAAAAAATTACACGAATATCGGTTGAATTCATATCGGTACAAAATACAAAACAAATAACAAAAGGAAACACATTTAAAAAAATATTCTTTGTTTAAAGTGACTCTGACAATGGACAGTACGACTATGAAAGATGAACCAAAAACGAAAGCATAAGGAAAACACGGTGACAAAGGTTCGCATGTACAGAAAATCCGACATTTCATACACACCAAGCTCATAAAATATTAATTAATCGAAAGAAGGGAGCTATTACGGAATAAACGAAAGCACGTTTACAAACATCAAACGATCTCACGTCGCGCACGATTTTCACGGAACGTTGTATTCGTGATTTTCCCAGAGTTGGCGCACCTGGCCACGCAACCTCCTCGAGGAAGAAAGGCAGTCACGGTCTTTAAGAGCATTATTCGACGTTTTCGAGGTTTTTAGACGAAATTCACCGCGGTCAGAGCACGGCCTGTCAGCGATCGTTTGCCTCAAATTGACCGCGTTCCCTTTTCAACGGCGAGCGCGACCGATTGTCAAAGTTCACCGGACTGTGAAAGACATGGGACGATATTGTATGGGAATTTCATTGGCCTCTGCCCACCGATCCCCCTCGCTGTCTCGAATAATCGAATAAATAGCATGACCGGTCAGCCAAATCGACGAGACGCTCCGTTTAGCCGAAAGAAACTGAATTTCGACACCGAATTGCAGTTGCGCCGGTTTCTACTCACGATTATTATGTCTATGATTCGATTTCGAATGTCACGGTGGAGTGGATGCGTAAATTGGGACATTTTTAGATAGATTTGTATGGACGGGAAGCTGGAGAATGGGGAATTTTGTTATCCGGGGATTAGGGACAATTACGAATTTTGAAATTTCGGTATTTTGAGATTAGGTATTTTTTAATTCGGTGATTGGTGAATCCAGGAGTTCATAATTTTGCAATTCGGAAATTTAACAATTTGGCTGCTGAAAAATTTAGAAATTTAGGAAAAGTTTGGTTTAAGAAGTTTGGAAATTTAGAAATTAAGAATTTAGAAATTTAGAAATTTAGAAATTTAGAAATTTAGAAATTTAGAAATTTAGAAATTTAGAAATTTAGAAATTTAGAAATTAAGAAATTAGAAAATTAGGAAATTAAGAAGTAAGAAATTAAGAAATTAGAAAATTAGGAAATTAGGAAATTTGGAAATTTGGAAATTAGAAAATTAGAAAATTAGAAAATTAGAAAATTAGAAAATTAGAAAATTAGAAAATTAGAAAACTAGAAAATTAGGTAAATAGGAAATTAGGAAAATAGGAAGTTATGAAATTAGGTAAATAGAAAATTAGGAAATTAGGAAATTAGGAAATTTCGAAAGTTAGTGGTTGGAAGATTAAAAATTAGAAAATTCGAAAACTCGGCAGTTAAGCAATAAGAAAACCTAGAGAGACGGAAATTGAAAGACTAGAAAATTTCGAAATTTGTAAAACTAGAATATAGCAAATTTGTAAACTCGAGAATTTACGAACTATCAATCATAACGAGTTATAAATTTGCAAATCTCAACCTATCCATAAGTGTCATCGATTGTCCGTCGCTCCAAAGATCAATCACAGACGTCGGTATCCAATATTCAATGCTTTCGTAAGCAAGAAGAGCGAGCTGGGACAATTTTCGATCGAAAAGAGTCGTCAACTGTTCCCACGAGCAAACGAAACGAAATTAGCCGCCATTGGGGCGCGTTAACGATCGTAAAACGCGAAGGTAGCGTGAAACACGAAAGAGCCAGTTGGTTTGTCCATGGTGGAGGCTCGAGGGTGGCGCGGTAAAACAGCTCGGTGCCATTTTGCGACCGAGGATCACGTTGGAACATACCGGAAACAATGCCACGACACCGTGTACGTAATACAATATCGCGAATGGTTACGCGTGTCATTATCCTACGGCTGTTATCGCGAGTATATACGACGCGGTTCACGCGACGACGGAAGGAACAATTTTCCTGCGAGTTCTTCTGTCGATACGCACCGCGTTAATATAGCGGAGTCGTGCATCTACACATACATGTTTTGGAGTTAGGGCTCCAAATCGAAGACGTGGAACACCACGAGAAATTTAAAACATAATTTCAAGTCTTTTTATTCGAGTCGTCTTATAAATACAGTTTATTAAATCTACTTATACAATATACATATATGTATATACAATATATACAATATACAATATACATATATGTATTAGGTCGTTCGGAAAGTCATTTCGTTTCTTTTTTTTTAAGAAAATGAGAGTCGATTTTCGGGGGATACTTGTTTTCTTGCTTGAACAGCATTTTTAAGAGAGTGAAGAATTCCGAAAATGCTGCTTTTCACTTTCCATATCCGATACGGTAACAACCATAAATTATTCGGACTTATTCACAAGCAAGACTGATTTTTCTCCAATTCTCAGATTTCCAAATTCTGAAAAATCCGAATTCTCAGATTTCCAATTTCGGAAAATTCCAAATTCTCAGATTTCCAAATTCTGCAAAATGCGAATTCTTAGATTTCCAAATTCGGAAAATTTCGAATTTTCAGCTTTTCAAATTGTGAAAAATCCGAATTCTCTGATTTCCAAATTCTGAAAATTCCGAATTCTCTGATTTCCAAATTCTGAAAATTCCGAATTCTCTGATTTCCAAATTCTGAAAATGCTGAATTCTCAGATTTCCAATTTCGGAAAATTCCGAATTCTCAGATATCCAAATTTTGCAAAATTCGAATTCTCAGATTTCCAAATTCTGAAAAAACCGAAGTCTTAGGTTTCCAAATTCTGAAAGTTTAAAATTCCCAGATTTCCAAATTCCAAGAATTTCTCACAAGCAAGACTGTTGGGGAAAAACGAAATGACTTTCCGAACAACCCAATATAAGTAGATTTAACAAACTGTATTCATAAGTCGACATTGATGTACAGTGGCGTGCAAAAGTTTCCGGCCAGTGCCATTATATGGCATATGTAACCAGTCATTATGTGAACATACAAACATAAATAATATTCTTTTACTATATTATTTTGTTTCCCATATCTCATAATGACATCTCATAATAATTAAAAAACGTTAATCTTTCTTTAAAATAAATTGGAATACGAAATGTCACTGGTCGGAAACTTTTGCACGCCACTGTATATATGGAACTAATAAAATATTAATATATCCAGGTCTTCAAGTCGACAATTAAATATCTTTCTCTAGGAACTTAAACACTGAGGACAGAAACTTACTATCATTGACTATGAACATATAATACTAGTTTTATATCTGTATATAAAACCTCGGTGAATTTAACATATAGTTTCAAATATTTATATGTATACATTATTATATTATATTATATAAAACTTCGATTATTTTTAGCATAGTACTAAGTATCTCTAACAAAGTCGCGTAGCAGTAACTCGCGTATGACGAATACATATGCAACTTAAATATTGATATGATAAACTTAGCGTCATTGATTACACATGAAAAATATTCGATTAAACAAATTCCAATTGCATGCAGTTTTTTTTTAAATCAAATTTACAGTACCAATCAGTCTATCGATCAATTACGAAGTTAACATATTCTATGATTAATTTGATCGTCTTACGTCCCTAATTAATACGGTTATTTACGTCTTACATCTGTAATTACATGCCCGTCTTACGTCATTAATTAATACAGTTGCGTCCCCTTACATCTACGGTCTCACACGATTATACTTCGTCCACGTATTTCTGAATACATGCATGATCGATACCTGTTATCGTGCAATGACTGCAAGGGATTGATCCGTTAACGGGCATCGAAATTAGGGTGATGCTCGAATGATGGCTGTCTGATCCGTTTGAAAAATGATTTTGAGAGGCGAACTGTACGGCCGGTTGACGAGGATGATTTTTGTTAGCGTGATTGAAGTGTTCGTGATTGATTTCTCGCTTGGTGATTGCGCGCTTGTGCTTGAAATTTGCGAAAAGTATGAACGCGCGAGAAGGTGAAGTTCGGAAAATAATGATCGAATTCTGAAAACCTTTCGGTTACACCATCGTATAATACACATCCACGATGTTTCGCGATCATGTACACGTTTCTTTAACACGTTTGTACAATGTCCACGATCGCAACAATGAAAAGAGTATCGTCGCAACAGAGAAAACAACTCTCTAACGAAGTTATTATTTCAGACACCGCGAATGAATCGCGTTGAAACTGGCTATATTAAAAATATATCGTCGTACAATCGTTTTCGAGGTTAACACCGCGATTCTCGTAACGATGAACGCTATGGAAAAGTAACGCAGCATATGCGTGGGATATCAACGTTAAAACCATAATAAAGGGAAGAGGCGGCGTAAAACTCGAAACACCCTCGTGGTATAATGTCGAGATTGCCTTGTGTAAAACATAGTTGGGAAAAGATACAGAGTTCTGCTGGATGATCTATTCGCAGTACACGCAGTAACCCAATAATTTGATATCTGGTAATTCTAGAGAATAAATTCTGAACAATAAATTCTGAATAATAAATTTAAAATCCGCATATATGGTATTTTACGAAGTGTCAGGGTAATATTTGGGACGCTTTATACATACTTTTTGTTTGAAACGAGGATTTAAATATAGGTCAATCACAGCCCATCGTGTCAAATTCTACTTAACATTTAAATATTTAATTTAAATAAAATATGTAAAAACTATTTAAAATCAGAATAATGACTATTTTTAGACATTCTAAAAATAATTCTTGTGGCGATTTAAAATATAGTTGCAGTTCTTTTAAAATATGGATTTAAGTAAAGGTTTGCCACGGATCTCTCGATATCGGGTTGTATAATACTTGAAACAAAAAATTGAAAAACTTTTTGAAGTCGAAACAGGCTTCATTTTAGGAATTCTAAAGGTAATTATTTAAACGATTTAAAGCATGTTCGCAAAATACAATTTTCGTGTAAAACGTGAATTTAAATAGAGGTCAGTCAGAGGTCCATCGACGCGAAGGAGTTGCGCTACTTCGACAATACAGCTCGTTACCCTTATTTTATGTACGTGAAAAATTCACCCTCGATCTTGGTAGTGCTCGCTTGAAAGTCCAATCAGAGAGCAGTTGATCGCGCGAACGTGACCGAAAGGCTGCACGACCGATCGGCAAAGGAAGGTAAAAGGGTGTAGGTACTTCGACATCATCGTTTGGATTTCGTAAAACAGCTTTAACAGATGAGCTCGAGAGCGACAGAGGGGTCTAGCAAAGAAAGCGTTTAATTAACCCTTTGATCTCGAAAACAGCCGCTCACTTAGCTAACAGGCTACATTGATACGGAACTTCGTTAAGCACTTTAACCTTTACGAGGTTCATTTTCGAATTAATCCGCTCTGTCGATTCGACGTTGGTTCCCGTTCTTCGAAAAACACGCTCATGGCCCGTGTCTTCGACGTTATGGGATTCTCGTGAAACTAACCGACGTTCTGGATTTGAAATTTCCCTGGAGGATCCTTTGTTCATTCAGCTTCCGCCGGTGAACCACTGTAAATGTACACGATGTTTCATTAGCTCACGCCGATTGATTCAATTTCGCGGTCCGGAATAAATTATATCCCTCTTTTTGCTTCTGGATGATGCAGTTCATATGAAATTTGGGAATCCGGGAATTTGGATAGTTTGAGGACTGCGGGTTTTAGGATTTGAAGATAAGAGAGTTTGGTTAGTTGCGGATTCGGAAGTTAGGGTGTTTGGTGACTTAGGAAGGAATTGGGGAATTAAGGAATTTAAGTCTTTAGGAATTCCTGGAATTTGGAAACTTGGGGATTTGGGGAATTAAGGAATTTAAGACTTTAGGAATTTCTGGAATTCGGATACTTGGGGAGTTGGGGAATTAGGGAATTGGGGATTTGAGAATCTGGATACTTGGGGAGTTGGGGAATCAGGGAATTGGGGATTTGAGAATTTGGAGGTTTGGAGATTTGGGTACTTGGGGATGTGGGGAGTTGGTAACTTGAAAATTTTGAGATTTGAGAAATTACAGATTTGGATATTTGGGAATTTGGAAGACTTTGGAATTTCGGAATTTCGGAATTTGGGAAATTTTGATACCACCAAATCTTGAATTAAGGGTTTCGTTGAGTTGACGGGACAATTTCGAGCTTTACAGAATTGCGAATTAAGAGGTTTGATGAGTTGATGATATGACAATTTCGAGCTTTACAGAATTGAAAATTTTGTAAATTTTTGAATTTAAGATTTTGTGAAGCTGCAAATGGGGAATCTGGGAATTTAGGAATTTGAGATTTTGAGAATTTGGTCATTTGAAAATTTAGAAATTTTGGATTTTAGTGATTTAATGATTTGGAAATTTGGGATTTCGTGATTTTGTGAATTAGAGGTGTAGAAATTTAATAACTAGCGGATTTAGAGATTTTTCAATTTGTGGTTTTGGCGATTAAAAAATTTGAAGTTATAGGATTTGTTGATTTTATAATTAGCAAATCTATGAATTTGTGGATTTAATGAATAGATATTTAGCCATTTGAATACTATCGAGTTAATAGAATTATGAATTATAAAATTTGATAATTCAATAATTCGGACATCGAGGATTGATAAATTTAAGAATTTTCAATTTCAGAGTTCATGGAATTGCACTTCAAAAATCTAATCTAATAATTAATTTTACAAACGCGATTTGGAAATTATGAGATTATTAAACTAATCAAAACTCCATCTGGCACACGTCCTTAAACAGTCATCCCTCGAGTACAGTAATTTCACCAGCAACAACATCCAATAACGGATTTCCCGAGCGATGCAAATTTTCTCTCTTCGAATCGCCAACTAATTTAATCGCATAAACGTGAGACTTTATAGCGTGGATTTATTGAAAAGTCCGCACAAGACGGGGGGAAGACGGGAGCGTCAGAAAAAGGGGGCGAGTTAATTAATCGGAGACCCATTCGGCTCGATGTTTACGCGGGCCATTGTGATCTTCGGATGAAAACAAAATGGAGTAGAACCAGTGAAAAGGATCTCGTTCGCGGACCGTTGAAGATTAAATTGGCCAGTGGCGCAATCTTTACGGGGAGCCGGAATCGCTGAAATCTTAATTCGAACTGGCGCGCGCCATTGGATAGGGGTAGCTCTTTGAAAGGCGGCTCGTTTTCATGAGAGAACCTTACGATTGTTGTGTTCCACCGTACCACGCTCGCTTACAAACACGTTACACACACACTGTTAGGTAATTATATTTACCTTTGCAGTTTTATTATTTACGGCCCGTGACCGGCTGGTCTGCTTGTCATCCCTTCTCATCCCTTCCGTTACCCACCCTATCGTGCTTACGTTTCTTCCTGCTGATCGATCAATGCGAATTTGAATTTACAATGTACTCCGTGAAATCAATGATCATTCATATTTTATACGCCCGACAGAAACGCCGTATATACCACGCAAACCGAACTATACGATACGATAATTATTTTTAATTTTAATTTTAATCTGTTCCCTATTCAACGCTGCGAAGTACCGAATGTACGACCCGAATCAACGCGCAGGATATAATAATTACATTTAATTTTAACTTTTGCCCACGGTCGGAACATTGAATGTTCATCGTGAACGAAACTCTGGATATGATTTACAATTTCAACTTATCCTCTGATCGGAACATTGAATATTTGCCAGGAGTGAAATCATAGAATGTATTGATGCATTCGATTTTCATTTGTCGTTTGATCTAAGCATTGAGTCTGCAGAATGACGAACTTGTAGACTGACATATTGATTATTTTTAATTTTAATTTGTCTTCAAGATCAAGACATCGAATGAACATGAATAAAATGTGACGGGGATAAATTTATATAATACGATGTTAATTACTTTTAATGTCAACTTGTCCCTCTGATCAAAATATTGACACGAATAAAGCTATAGAACACGATATTCATTGCCTTTCATTTTATCTTACCCCTCTGATCGGAACATCGAATCTGTAACGCGAATATAAGTCTATACAATGTCGCATTAATTACTTTTATTTTTAACTTATCTCTCTGATCAAACGTTCGACGTAGAACACGAATAAATCTATAGAATATGATATTAATTCCATTCAGTTTTAACATATCCCTGTTACGAATACATTGTGCAACGCAAATAAAACTGTAGAATATATTAATTACTTCCACTTTCAGCTTGTCCTCCTCATCGGAATATTGAATCTACAACACGAATCAATCTATAGAATACGATATTGATTACTGCTAATTTTAATTTATCGTCGTTAGCAAAACACTGAATATATAACATAAGAATTAATTACATTAATTATTTAGTCATATAGTAACCGAAAATGTCCCGAGGTCGAATCACTGAATATTATAATAGGAACAAACCTGCAAAACGTCATATTAATTACTTCTAATTTTAATTGATCCCCCTGATCAAAACAGTGCATGTAGAACAAGAATAAATCATGTGGCTGTGTTCACAACTACTTTTAATTTTATATTTAAGCAAATAGCGCTAATTATAACATACAATTATGAAATCGTAGATTACGATGGGTTCAAAAATTATTTAAAAAAATATTTTCATTGTCACCGTACATTCTCATTAATGAATCCCTAATATTATTTCAAAGAACATTAATTCAAAGATTCTTTGAATTCTGACTTATGTTTTACGTGGAACTATCATAGAACAGTACCGTACAATAGTCGATTAGTTGTATGCCAGTATAGTAGTGTGTATAGTTGTATAATGAAACGTCAGAATACTAACATAATAGTGTGGCAGAACAGCAGAATACTTGTATAGCAGCATACTGTAACAGTGTGATAATACTGTTATAGAGGTATAAGTAAAATATTAGAATTCTAAAAGTAGTATAATGATATAATGAAACACTAATGTAATGTAGTTAAAACAGTAATATTATTCAGCTAAATAACAGAATTGATTTATAAGTGACATAGAAAAAATTAGTGAAATGCTCGAGTAAATTAGTATAATAGCGTCATAATTTATTAAAGTAATAAAATAATATTAAACATTAAAATAATGTTAGCTGTGACTCTCCCTTTTGAGAACATACAT
Organism: Coelioxys conoideus; assembly: GCA_947623535.1. Taxonomy (NCBI): domain Eukaryota; kingdom Metazoa; phylum Arthropoda; class Insecta; order Hymenoptera; family Megachilidae; genus Coelioxys; species Coelioxys conoideus. The sequence goes on along the minus strand of OX392453.1, from coordinate 11,254,977 downwards.
CATACATATGTAGATGTATAAGTACATATGGAGTAGCTCCAATATGCATAAATCTATAACAATTTATTTATACTTTGTTTTGTTAGTTTTACTTCATTTTCACTTCCAAATGTTCCAATCATCATGAATTTACATCTTCGAATATAATTTTCGCCAAAATTATAATTTAGATAACAAACGGTAACTAAATTTTACGCGTGACGAGTATAACATCACTCACAGCTAACTGGTTAAGAAACAGATAATAGATAATTATCTGTTATCATTATACATAGGTAACTTGTAACTTGCGCAAATTTTACCCAAATTATATTCGGTTGGTCGGAAAGTGATTTAATTTTTTCGCAACAGGCTTGCTCGCGAAAAAGTTCGTTTCTACGCAGTAGTTTGAGGTTGTTATCAAATATGGAAAGTGAAAAAGCAGCATTTTGGGAATATCTTACTATTTTAAAAATGCCATCCAAGCAAGAAAAAAGTATGTGTTGAAAACCGTCTCTCATTTTCATAAAAAAAAACGGAATCACTTTCCATACAACCTAATACAATCGAAGCATTACAACGCTGGAAATACCTGATTTTTCGTTTCCGCGTCCATGTCTCGTCCACGAAAATCAGAGCGAGAGAGAGAGAGAGAGGATGAAAAGAGAAGAGAAACTCTCGTTTTCCCTTTTCAGAGAAATGGTCTAGCAGCGAATGTTGATCGGATAAATGTTCGCAACGATCGTGGTCGCGGTGTATCCTTAACTCTGTACCGTTCTTCGCGACGCGGTACAGGATCGGGAGCGTACAATGGTGCCCGAGCATACGTGGCTGGGCGAGTATTATGTGTATCTGGCTCCTCCAGAAAGAACGTACGAACGAGCAGGTAAATTCAGCAACGAACGTTCGAATAGTGTGCTCGTACGCGAGCACTCGCGGTGACTCGAGTGCGCTTCGAGTATTCGCGTAAGGCACGTAGATAAAATACGCTCGATGCACGTACGCGGGGGTGCACACCCCTCCTCTTCTCTCCCCAGGGTAATTGGCCCTCTTGATCGCGTTCGTAGGACCGCTTTTCAATATTCTCGTTGGCATCCCCTTCTTCTTCTGGCCCCTTCGTCCGCTTCTCTCATCCCCTCTCTCTTTCTCTCCGTATATCGCTCTCTCTCCATATCTTGTTCTTTCTTCTTGTTTTTCTCCTTTTCTCCGTGTTTCTCCTCTTCAACTTTCGTTCCTTTTACCTTGCTCCTCGATCTTGTCGCTTCGTTTTACAATCTTGCGCATTTCTACCATCGCTTTGGCTATTATCGTCGCGGTTTGTTTCGCCTTGCCACCTTCTGGTTGCTACTTCGTGTCCTCTTTCGTCGTACGTTCATTATCGCCGATTCGTCGTTTTTCTGCAATTTTCCTATTTCGATGATTCATCGTTCTTTCTAGGTGACATCGTTTGGCCGTTTTCGAAGTTTCTTGTGTTGTTATTCTACTAGTTTACTGTTTTATTATTTTAATGTCTCAGTATTTGGATATTTTAATAATTCTATATCTCTATATTTTTATATTTCTATATTCTTATATTTTAATATTCTGATATTTTAATATTTTAATATTTCAATATTTCAATATTTCAATATTTCAATATTTCAATATTTCAATATTAGTATATTTGTATATTTCTATACTTATGTATTTCTATATTTCCATATTTCTATATTTCGATACTTCAATCTTTATACATTTCGATATTTTAATAGTTTAGTATTCTGCTGTTTCATAAATACCGAAATTGGTATTTCTTAAACAAAGTTTCTCCAATTTAGTTAACTCGCATAAATCTTCCGTTACTTAATTTGTAAATCGCATAAATGAGTAATATTTAATTATGCAATATAATATATTATTTGATCTACAAATATTCAATTTGATCAAAATCAGATGTATTACGTTATCGTAATTTTTTACCAAAACATCTTATTTAATCATGCTCATTTCATATCTTAACACTAAATCTACCGGCGTATAATGCAGCTTTATTTTGAAATAAAAAATATAGTTGATAAATGAGTAAACGAACGATGAAACACGAATTAATGTACACATTAATTCCTTATCTTGGTAAAGATCAACATGAATTTCAAAGAAACCACCTTAACATACTTTTTGACTTAAAATTGTGAACTTATTAAAGTCAAAAATTCTATTATTCATATATTCGATCGCAAAAATTTTCATCCACGATCATGTTTCAAAATCATCATCCACGATAAAGTTTTAGTCTCGCCTTCAGATCCGAAATTCATATCTTTCCAAATACAGTATAATCCCTTTACTCTGCTTGTCGCATCTACGGACCCGACTTTCGGGTCACACTGTACACGTTTCGGAAACTCGACCGCCGAAAGTTCGTGAAGGGAGTAAACTGAAATTTCAACGGGGTCAGTGTTTTCCTTGGTGCATACTAGCACAGTGAACGGGCACGTTCGGGATTTTTTAAAAGTGGACAGGACCCCACGCTAAGTCGGCGGGTTGTTCGGCGGACAGGCTAGTTTGGAATTCGAACGGGCTGCTACCGTAGGAGCTGGTACGGGGCGGGGCAGACGTCAGCCAAATGGAAAGCATCCCTAATTTGAAACCGAGAACGAAAAGGGAGCTAACAAGTGGCGAAACCCCGCTCCTTACAGTGTCGTTTTGTCGAGTGCTCGACCTCGGCCCGTGTATTTCGTCGATTGCGCGACCATAACTTTCTCGTTGCGCGGAGTTACGGTCGCACTTGGTATAGTTTTCCCGTAAATCATCGGAACGGTCGATTTCTCCGTATCGAATCGTTGGAGGTCGGTTTTATTTTCAACGTTTAAAAACACACTTCGACGCCGCACAATGGGTCTCGTCGACGACGCTCGACTCACCGCGGCTACGGCCGTTGTAAATTTTCAACGGAAACCTCTGATTTTTAGTGGCAATGACTTTACAGGGATATGACACCCGCCCACGCGACGTTGTCCATGTTAGGCGCGTGTATTTTGGCGATTTTTATGACGGCAGTTTACGAGGCTCGCGTACCCTTCGCGGCTTTATAAATGATCTTCGGAAGTCTGCGGGAAAAAAAGACGTGCCCGATGACTCGTACCGTGTTCGGTACCGTTTTCGAACCAACGTCCAGTTACGAACATTTCACTTATGCGAAACGGAATCGATGATCTTCCTTTTGGCGACGTTATTAACCCCTTGCACTATGTTGCATTCGGCAAATGCGTCAGACATAAAGAAGTATTTGGTGCTACAACTATAAGACGACTAAAGAAAGTTCGTATGTGAAGACTATTTTACATTTAGCGATCCTCAACTGTGCAAATGAAAATTAGACTGAAATTTAACATTGATCCGTGTTAAAAATATGAACAAAGTTTACTGTATTTGAACTTCGAGTGCGTCACAAGTGTAACTCGTTATACAGGGTGTCCCAAAAGTGTTGAAGGAGCCGGAAATGGAAGGTAGCTGGGGTCATTCTGAACAACTTTGACATTGACTTTCTTTGACTTTCTGATATTTGCAAAAATGTCGTATGGGGTGTCAAAAGACACCTTTTAGTCGTAATAGGTATACACAAAATCATGGTAGAAATAGTATTAATAAATCCTACCAAATATGCTTACAATATTTTGCTTTGTATATTATTCACAGGCCCAAGTCATTACTTCCAGTGTTTCCAATTAGATAAATGAACAAATTCTTACTAAATAGATGATTGATTCATATGGAAATTTAAGCATCAACCATCCGTGGATAACGTGGTTAAAGTGTTAAACGGTTCACTCGTTGAAAAAACGTCGACCGTCATGTTTTTCTATCGACAATTTTTCGTTGTTTTGAAATTATTAGTATCCTCATTTCCATTTGCGTTTTTATATACAGGTTGTCCCACAATTATGGTATGAGCCGGAAACGGGTGGTAGGAGTGGCTATTCTGAACAACTTTTTCATTTGTGAAAATGTCGTATGGGGCTTCATTTTTAAGTTATTAACGAAAAACACCGACCAATCAGAACGCGAGAATCGCGCGCCACGACCAATTATAACTCGGGCCTACACTTTGCCTCCGAGCGCGCGCGATTCTCGCGCTCTGATTGGTCGGTGTTTATCGTTAATAATTTAAAAATGCAGCCCCATACAACATTTCTGCAAATGAAAAAGTTGTTCAGAATGACCCCACCTACCTTCCATTTCCGGCTCCTTCAACACTTTTGGGACGACACCCTGTAGTGCGAGGAGTTGACCCTATAATATAATTTATATAAATATAATTCACTTATGAAATAAGTAATGAATGAATATAATTTACTTATTTTAATAATTTAATGTTCAGTTAATAATGTTTAATATTTTTATATTTCATTTAATACAACATTTAATAATTTAATAATTTCTCCTTTCATACTTTCATTATTGAGAATATTCAAAACTGCATATACTTAAAAATATTTTTCATAGTTTCATTATTAACTATATACACTCATGGACAAAATTAAGTGGACATTGCAGAAATGTAAAAAAATTTTTGTTTTCTTACAATGTTGTAATAAATTTTAAATTTAGAACGTGAAATATTTTTGTAGAGTTGAAATAACATTTATTTAACGTATATAATTGTGCAAGAAAATTTTTGTTTATAGGCGTTATTAATTCAATTAAACTAACCTTTTGTTATTTATGACATCTGTCCACTTAATTTTGTCCACGACTGTACATAATGACATATTTATCACAAGCAATTTAAGAAGATAATATTCCTGTTCATTGACATTCATAACATAGTTTATGATGCTCATAACACGTGCTTAACAATATACTACCGTTGTATAATGCACAATTATTTTGAAGCCAAAAATGAGGTTCACAAATTAAAGAACAAACGATGAAACATAAATCAATGCACTTATTGATCCTTTGTCTTGATGACAATCTGCACAGATGTCAAGAAAACCATCTTAACAAATTTTGTCGTTTGAAGTACAAAATTTGTAAAATTTGACCCCTTTGGTAGTTTCAGTATTAAAAAAAAAGTATATATTTTCCACAGAATTATTCGCAAAAGCCGAAGAGTAAAATCGCAGTTCCAGAAACTTAAGTGTATAAAAAATTAATAAGTCTAAGTTACAGAACATGGAAATGTAACGATGTTACATTATTAATTAGGTTAAACCGAAGTGGCCGTATTATCGTAACCAGGGGTGTATTAAAAGGAACGATCGATCGGAGCGAACTTTCGGATCGTCGGAAGACAATCCTGTCTCGGCCGGGAATTTTATCCTTATTGGATTACGAAGAAACAATCCTAAGTCCTTCTAACGAGTGCCCGGATCTCAGGATATTCGCGATAGATATCCTAATGCTTGCTGACAAGCGTGCCGATCCTCGGCCGGTCGGCACCTTTTCGAGCTATCCGTTGCAATTATCCGAAACCACGGTGAGTTTGGTCTGCGTTATTGTTTTTTCTTCCCTCGCCTCTTTCTCTCTCTCCCTCTCCCTTGCTCCGTCTTGTCCTCGGCCACGATCCCTTCCAGGGATTCGCCTATTGTCCGTGGGTTACAACAACGGATCCTTCGGGCATTGCCGTTTTCCTCGCTGGTCGATGCAAGTCCAGATAAAACTTTTGACAAGATTACGCTGCCCGAACACTCGCCAGAGACCTGGTAATGAGAATCTTAGCGGGTCCGTTGTATCGCTAACTGTTCTCTTTGCTGGTCCCGTGTATTTACCTTGATGATTAGATACGAGAACATTGGCGTCAATAGCTGGGGACCAGAATGGGCCTCAAACACCCCAGAATTTTCACTGAAAATATACAAATTGGAAATTTTTTAACTCTTAAATTGCTGAATCTTGACATTTTTTATTCGCGTTCTTTATAAATTTTATAATACCCAGAACAGTTTTTTTTTAAATAAAATAAATCTGAAATTTTTTAATTTCCATATTCTCAGTTCCTGAATTCCTAAACTTTTGAAAGCGAAATTTTTAAGTACCAGTTATCGAATCGTAAAATTTTGGAATGTTTGAAATTTTAATCTTCCAAATTCCTATACTTTTAAATTTTAGAATTTTTATAATTGCTAAATTTTCAAATTTCCACACCATAGATCCTAAAGTTTACAAAATCTCAAACTCCCTTATGCTCAAACCCTCAAATTCTCAAATTTTCAAGCTCCCGAATCCCCAAATCTTCAAATTCTTAAACTTCCAAATGTCCCAATCCCTATATTTCCAAATTTTCAAACTCTTAAACTATCAAATCCCGAAATCCTCAAATTCCCAAACCTTCAAATCCGTGAATCCCCAAATTCCCAAATCCCCCAATTTCCAATGTTTGAAACTCTCAAATCCCGAAATCCCTAAATTCCCAAATTCTCAAACTCTTAAACTATCAAATCCCCTAATCCTCAAATCCCCAAATACTCAAATTCTCAAATTCTTAAATTCTCAAATTACCAAATTTTCAAATCCCAAAATCTCCAAATCCACAAAGCCCCAAATTACCAAATTTTCAAATGCCAAAATCTCCAAATCCACAAAGCCCCAAATTACCAAATTTTCAAATCCCAAAATCTCCAAATCCACAAAGCCCCAAATTCCCAAATTTTCAAATCCCAAAATCTCCAAATCCACAAAGCCCCAAATTACCAAATTTTCAAATCCCAAAATCTCCAAATCCACAAAGCCCCAAATTCCCAAACTCCGATATCTCCGAGTCGCCAAATTTCGAAACTATTTAACCCCCAAATCCCCAAATTTGCTAATTGCCAAATCTCCAAGTCCCGAAATATCAGATTCCTCATTTTCTAAATCCTCCAATTCTCAAATTCTCAAATGTCCAAATTCCTAAAATTTTCCAATTTTCCAATTCCCGAACCACATAATCCCAAAATTGTCGAGTCTGTAACTTCTGAAATTCCCAAACCCCAAAATTGTTAAATACCCCAGGTTTTAAATTCTCGGAAACCACTCGATCCGCTCAGAGAAGAATCCCGGTTACGCCAATGGGCCAAATATTAGCAAATTTCGATGAATGCGTTGATAATGGATTTTTGTTGATTTAGGAATTCCTTTCGTGTCAAAGCATTAAGATTCGTCGTAAAGACACATTTGGTTCTGTTGTTCCGTGAGATTTTAGCACGAAGTGCTTCGAACGTCGAACGTTCTTCGAATTTTAGTAAATTTCAGTGAATCAACCTTGAACTACCACGGGATTAAACGAGATCAGTTTCTCTGCGCGATAACGGGATTGTATTTGCCGAGCATTAAACGTGCAAATTTGCTAATCTTTCCTGGTATATTACGTGTATACCGTGTAATATCAAACACCGACTAATTCTTTGGAGTTATGTTATCTTAACTTTACCATTTGTTTACTTTGTTCAATTCGCAGATAGCACTTTGAAGGAATATTATTCGGATCTACGTTAAAGATCTATTGTATATTCAGGAATGTAATTCATATGCATATTAAAGATATATTTATAAGAGCATTATTAGGATGTATATTGCAGATATATTTTTAAAAAATATAGTTTAAAATATAATTTAGTTTCAAGAATATTGCTCAGATGTATATTCAGTGTATCATATTTCGAAGAATGTAATTCAGGTGCATTAATGTATCATATGTAAAATATACCATAGTTTCAAGAATGTTATGCATATATTAAACACATCATATTTTTAAGAATATAATTCAGATGCATATAAAAGGTAACATAGTTTCAACGATGTTATTCGGGTGTATATTAAACACATCATATTTTTAACAATATAATTTAAATACATATAAAAAATACCATCATTTCGAAGATGTTATTCGGGTGTATATTAAACATATCGTATATTTAAGAATATAATTCTGATGTATTTAAAATATATCATGGTTTCAAGCTGTTATTCGTATGTATATTTAACACATCATATATTCATGAGTACATCTCGAATGAACATTTAAGAAATCATATTCCCAAGAGCAAAATCAAACGTACATTAAAGACCGGTATTTTCGAGAATACATACTGGTGTATCAAAAGGTATATTTCCAACGACTGTGCTAAATCACGAGCTTCCTGAAACAACGCGTAATGAAAATAAACGTATCGGTGTAATTAAAAAATATCGAACCCGTGCCGACACCGGATAAAATTAAGAGGATCAACGCGGAACGTAACACATTCCGACTCGTCACCGCAAAATATCGACGAAAAATATCGATAAACCCCTCGTTGTTCTCCCCCGTTTGAACGATCGAAACAAAACAACCGCTGAGGTTCCCGACGAGGCAATAAAAAAGATTTGCAGCCATCGCGTAACCGGTAATTATTCACTTACGTTGGTACCTCGAAGCGTTATTCGCGCCATCGATCATGCCGGCAACCACGAGAGGAATCCAAGAAAGCTGCCACGCCAGAAATCACGATTAACGAGTAATTGTTAGCGGCGCAACACAATTCCTCTGCCCACGATTACAGCGCGGAGTCGCGTGAACGAAAAACTGTCCGTGTTTGAATTTACTGAACGACCGGCGCGGAATAATAGAGACGTTCGTCAAACGATCGTTCGTTTGCGCCTACGGACGAAACGCGACAATGGCCACGCTTTCGTCCACCGACGTATTCCTACGCTGCTATGCAAATTGAAGCGCAGAGGCGAATAAGTTAGCCACGGTTGTATATCGATACGTTAGCCGGTCCCTCGATCTGGCTAGGTAGCCGGGCGGTACTTTAAAAGTTAAGGATCAATCAGCCGCGGCCATTGTTCCGGGCCATTGTGCAACGACGCCGAGTTTGTTGTTTATGGGCCGAAACGCGAGGAGAAACGGTAATAATAATAGACACACGTTCAACATCGGTACGCCGTACAACAATGAGAGACTGTGGCCCCCGTTGATCGCGGCACCAGAAAAAAATTGAACACTCTCCGCACCGTAAAATATCCTTCCTGCCCGGGAAATTAGAATTTCAACGAACGACAAGAGCGGAAAATACGAGGAGCCTGACGCGTTTTGTGCCGTTACGATGTTACGTCGCGTTGTAAAACATATTCGAAAATTTTTCATGCGATTGATACGCTCTCCTTTCCCTTGATAAATGTTTCGTTCGTTCTTTGTTTATCGACGGTATCGGTCCATTTTTCGGATACGTTTTTTTCCCCGCGTTTCACGGAATATCGTTGTTGTTCGAGCAAAGCGCGCGGAATGCTTCGATGCTCTTGAATTTCGTTCATGTTTTTTTTTTGCTCGACTTTTCAGCGATTTGTTTTCGGCTATGTAAATCGACGAGGGTAGGTCGTCACAGTCAGCTACTTTCGTTTATTGCCGATAAACTTTAGTATTGGTCGCTCTTAATTAGAGCTATGTATTGATAATATTAGATACTGGTAATTAATGCTGCATATTGATAACATTAATCACTGGTAATTAGTGTTATACATTGGTATTAATTATTATTAATTAGCGCTACATAATGGCAATATTAATTATTGTCAATTAGTGCTATTTATTAGTAATATTAATTAATATTAGTTAGTACTATGTATTGCTAATATTAATTACGATTAGTTGGCACACTTTGACTGGAAAGAAATACATGAATACTGATAATTGCTTTTCATGAATTTGTATTATAGTTATGTATGTATATAAATTGTTATATTACACTGACACTAGATAATACGTACAACGTAGCACTAAAACATATAATAAAATTAAAACTTGACTATAAAATATAGATACGAAAATTGACGCAAAATGCGCGATAGTTTTCATCAAATTAAATTACCTCGTTTTTTCTTGAGAATACAACTAAGAAAATATAATAAATTATAAAACTTGACTATGAAATACACATGTCAAAAATTGTCCTAAAAAAGTGCGATACTTTTCGTCAAATTAAATTACCTCGTTTTGTCTTGAAAATACAACTAAGAAAATATAATAAATTATAAAACTTGACTATGAAATACACATGTCAAGAATTGTCCTAAAAAAGTGCGATAATTTTCGTCAAATTAAATTACCACGTTTCGTCTTGAAAACACAACTAAGAAAATATAATAAATTATAAAATTTGACTATGAAATACACATGTTAAAAATTGTCCTAAAAAAGTGCGATAATTTTCGTCAAATTAAATTATGTACCTCGTTTTGTCTTGAAAACACAACTAAGAAAATATAACAAATTATAAAACTTGACTATGAAATGCACATGCAAAGATTGACCTAAAAAGGTGCAATAATTTTCGTCAAATTAAATTACCTCGTTTTGTCTTGAAAACACAACTAAAAAAATATAATAAAATACAAAATTTGGCTATAAAATATAATGCAAAAATTGACGTAAAACGGTGCGACAATTTTCACCGGATTAAATTCCTCGTTTAAAACCGAATAGAACGGCGTGCAACGATTTATCCGAACACTACGATTTATTCGACATAAAAAATACTCGTGCGAAACGTGCGACTCGATACACAGAGAAGGGGAGAGAAAGAGATATGGTGTGTCGACCACCTTATTAAGCAACGCGATTATTCTATCAGTCGATTCTCTAATTATTTCGAGCGGTGTAATTGGAACGACGGATCCAGCGTTACAAAATCGGCTCACCGTCGACCTCAAAAGTAAGCCCGTCGATGTTTTAATCATTTCAGACGCGAGCGATACGTAATTCTGTTCACGTTGCTGTTCACCGTGTTAATTATTAAAAGTGCATTATGACGGTGTGTCCCCGTCGCGCACCGCCTTCGTCCCCGGGTACCCCTGATATAAGTAGAGCGGGATCGCAATTAATGAAGTAATTAATCATGGTATAATTGAACGAATTAAACGTCGCTCGTTCTACGACTCGCAGTACGTACCGTGTGTCGTTCGCCCACGATTTCCATCGGGTTCTTCTTTGTTTGCGAGCAAACAAAATAAGTGAATGAAGAGCGATTGGTAGAAGTTCGATTGGTTGTCGTTCCGAATTGTGCGTTTCGATAATTACGTCGTATTTATTCGTGCTCGATCATAGAAAGTGTTATATCGAAAGGCGAAAATTACTGAAGCTTGTTACGTTCGATCGTGTAGTAGAATACAAGTGTGAATAGATGAAATTTCAATGAAACTTTGTTAACGTTCTGACATTTACTTCGGCACTCTGATGGGTACCCCCTTACTTTCATACACTTTTATAACGTTCTCTCATTTATATCCGTACATCGCGTTATTCCTTGTAATTCTTCCCGCAGTTGCTTTTGATTTCGCGAAAACTCGGGGAGGGCCCGAGGGTTACCTATTTGTTCTAACGGACAAATAGCTCTTCTCCGACCTTCACAAAATTCAAACGTACAAGGTAAAAGAATGCCGAATTGTACCGACATAAGGAGAAAATGAATGTTTGCGCAACAAAGTCGTCTTTTGTTGGAATAATAGGTGAAGTCCCCTGTCCGCGATTCGTGATAAATGACATTCTTGCGAGCGGAGACGTAGGAAAGACCTTTACATCCAGTTGATTATATAATTTTTTATGCGTGTTCGAAATGTTCATTTCGAACATTTATATTTATTCCAAGTATATTCATTTATTCGCACTTGTGCATCTCAGCCTGAAATACGTTTCATAACGAAAGGGATAGAACGAAAATAGTAAAATATGTTAGCAACGTTAAATTTTAGGACAAACATGCTTTAATAATTCAATTGAGCGTAAATGGATACTCCATTTAAAACATTGACTGCCACGTCATCCATATATGGGTGACGCTTAAATTTTCATATGAATTAATCATCTATTTAGTAAGAATTTATTCATTTACGTAACTGGAAACACTCATATTAATTATTTAGACCTATGAATAATAAGTGAAACTTAATATTATGAACTTATTTGGTGAAATTTATTAATCAGAAAAATAAGATCTAGTAAAATTTTAACCGTCTCGCTGTGGTAGTCAACGTGTTAAGGAAATAGAAGCGATCAAGAAAACTATTTATACCATGTTATTACAAAGCTATGTGTTATATTATAATATACAACACAATATACTGTCGTATATGTTACTACGTAGTTTCTTGTATTATGTTGTAAAACGAGGAAAAATATTATTTAAATAAATGATGTTTTTCCCAAATTTCCTTTATATTTGATATCATCATTCAAAAACTCACGATTCAAAAAAAATTATCGCGCTACACCTTCTAGTTGTCAAAATATTCAAAGAAACACACTTTCAACCCCAAACTTCACGACCCCTTACCACCCCATTAACACTAGATTTGCGGACAATTAATGACCATTTATATTTACATCGAAACTAAGGTATAAACATAAGAAAATAATTGCCTACATGTAAACTAAATCGCGCAATGATTCTTAATTTCAACGCAGAATAACTTCCGTTTTGACAGACACTTCTTACTAATTTTCGCCACTTAAAATAGGAAATCTAAGATCCGTCATTTTAACGGGTTCCGTAAATCGAGTGTTAAAATGCACGATCGTCGATAAACAAAAATGCGTGTCAAATATTTGTTCGAAAACAATATCCCGCACGAAGCATAACAAGTTTAAGTTTTTCATTGACATCCGCTACAAGTTTCATCGGGTTTAATATGTTTTGTCAGTGTACTCCGTTGTTGAGACACGCCGTACACGCGACTATCTCGAACGAAACAAATGTTAGGAGGCTATGAACGAGTCGATCCACGAAGCCTATTCGAACATTACGAACAAGTTATAATTCACTCTGCCAAGGTTAGATCGCGAGCAATAACTCGAGACGGCAAAGTAGTTCGATATCGAGTCACGTGTGGAGGCGTTCGCGAATTCAAAGGACGCGTGTCCGCGCGAACCTGTCGTCGGCTCGCGTACAGAATCGAAATTAGCGGTCGATTCTCGGTCTACAACGTACGTATCGGCTGGAAGTGAGCGTAGTCGCGTGGCTAGGAGCTCGCCTTCTATTTATATTCGTGCCCGTGGCGGCTTAACTCGAGCGAGTACGCTAAAGCCCCGGCTAGTACACTCGTGGCCCCGGAAAAACGCGAGTTACGCGCATAAATAGCGCGGCGCGTGCTCCGGAAAAATTATACGACAGTTTGAAGTGCTTCCCTTAAAGCGGGATAAAATGATTACTCCGTTTACTGGCGAGACTTCCCTCTGTCTCCTCATTTTCTCTCTCTCTCTCTCGCGCGCGCGTCGTTGGCTTCTTTTTCTTCACCCTCCTCCTCCGTCTTGGTTTTTAGAACGAGCTTCGCAAGCCGCGAAGGCTGCAATGCTGATACGCGAGCTTCTACTTACTCGAGGAAATAATAACGAAATAACGACGAAGGAAAGTTACACGATTAACGCGACCACCAACGGACCACGGCTTGAAAACATCTCGTTCTCCTTTGCGCCGATGAAAGGCGAGTTAACTCTGGCTGCGAGCCCGGCACTCATTAAGTTCCAATTTTAATTGCTGTCCGGCCGCTTTTTAGACCCTCCTCGTTGTTTCGCCGACGTTAATTGATTCGACTTTTGATACGCGACCGTTATTCCTCGCGTCTTTCACCTGCGCTCCCGTTCGATTAACTTTGCTTTTCTTGCGAAATGTAATTGAGCGGCGATCATGATTTTATCTCGCGAACGCGAAGAATTTTTTACTTCAAACATTGCTCGCTTAACCCTATCTGTGATGTTCTCGTATTTGCATTGGCGGCAAATCCTATTGCATCGAACAGTAAAAGTTTTCAATAATTTTACAAAGACACTTGGAACATAGTCAACAAGAATGTTCCAAAGCAACTGGTCATATAATCTATTCGTAAAACGAGAACAGAGAACATCTACGTGGCAAAATCATAACTGGTAACATTTTAGGTTGCAATCCTTGTTCTGTGAACCTTCCGTTCAATGCTCAACGACAGGGTATTAATTGCAGCAAACATTTGTCACATGGTGTGACTTCGACATTATTGTACGACTCTGACATCATCGAACAACTCCTATATGTTGTTGGACTCGTACGATGATGTCGAAGTCGTACGATAATCTTAGAGTAACACCATGTGAAAAATGTGTCTCCAACGTCGTACAACATACATCACTCGTACGATAATGTGGGAGTATCACCATGTGACAAATGTTTGCCGCAATTGACACCCTGTCTTTGATGACGATGATTCATATAACAAGGATTGCGACCTAAAACGTTACCATTTACGACAACGTACGACTCTGACATAATCGTAGGACTTCGATACCTTCGTAAGACATTATGACACGACTCCATTCTTGAGTCGTAAAAGTGTCGTTCGCATAAATAGTTTTGGAAATCCAGCTGTTGCTCGGTTAACGAACGACCCACGTAGCTCCGATCGAAAGGAACCGGTCATTTACGTGGCAGGTGCACGCGTCACACCGAAGACGCGCACGGTCGAAGGAGAACCACGAACAAACGGCACGAAAAGGCGCAACGAAACGTCTCGTCAGGGACTATAATTACATTGGACACGATACGGAATCCGTGGTTTCGAGTGGCACTTAAAAAACGCGATACTTATCGAAGACATCTGCAACGAAGCACGTACGGGTCGGTAAGGCTGTGGTTGGCCAGCGATAAGTGACGTTACTCGTCCAATGACAGGGCCAAAGAAGCTGAAAGTAATAAAAATAAGTAATTACTCCGAGTAATCGGCCACCACTCTGGATTCCCCGGGACCCGTGGTCGTTCAATTAGCTGAAAGTGTTCTTTCGCTTCTACGGTTACCGCGGCAACCAGTGTATGAAATCTACGGGAATTCATAGTTGGTGCGCGGAAACGGAGATCCGCGAAACGAAATGTTGCAGCATCGAGTGCCTAACGATTTCTCGTCCGACGTTCTCCGTGCATTATGATTGCCGGATGACGGATACCAAACACTGCTCGTCGTTTGTCGCATATTTAACACCAAGGGTGCCACCCTAAGACAATTTCAATTTCTTTTAGGAAGTAATTTTATTTTCGATAAATTTTTTAAACAATTTTCGTAATATCCAATCCTTGTTTATTCGATAAGCTTTAATGTATTTACCAAAACTTTTTTATACTTGGTTACGTTGAATGTTTCTACTAAAATTAGCGATAGAGTTATATATTAATTCATACGTCACCCGTATGTAGGTGACACGGCATTCAATGTGTTAAATATAGTAGCTTCGTCGTTTAAAAGATGATTTGAAGAAATTATCTGTAAGAAGGTATCATGATCTAACATCGTCTAAAAGATCGATCAGGGAAGCATCGAGTCCCGAGTATTACATTATGAATATTTTTTATTTGGAGGAAAGAAGGATCTGAAAAATTGAACTGAGGATGTTGAATAAAATATTTTCTTGTACACCTTCCTGATTGAGAGAATTGAGTTTAAACATTTTTAGAAACCCTTAATGAGTTCGGATCGCTTCCGCTATCCCACACGTGGACCATAACTCATTTCGGAACATAACCTTTAATACGTTGACTACCATGGGTACATAATTACAGTAAATATGGATACTGGTCAATTTTTCAATAATACTGTTACCTTAATATTACTATAATATCTTACTACGACAAATGCATTGAACACGATTATACAACTCAATTAACTGAATAATATTTCAGCATAATTGTAACGGTTAAGGCTCTAAATTTACTCGAGAGGTTCGAGGACCTTGAGGGGTCAGGCCTCTTCGGACGTTTTCGTGTGGGCCCTTGTATAGCACGCTAGGTCCTGAATTCAGAACATATGGGGTTGTCCCCATAGTGAGGGAACGCCCGAAAAATAATGGCAAAACATAGTCGACACTCGTTCGAGTAACACGCTCATATAATCGTCCAGTTTTAGTTATAGTAATTAGTAGTATTTGTCAGTATTCTTGTTATTGTCTGTTTCGTTAAAAATATATCTTTGTCCGCCGTTACCTAGGTAACATTTATCTGTTAGTTTTCGTGGAAAACTGACAACAAAAATCAAATTCTTATTTTCGAATTAGTGCAGATGACTTCTCTTCTCACGTACACATATATTCGCCTTGTTCACTGTAACCTCACCACCACGTGTCGTGCGTGCCTGCGTCGTCCGCGTCTTTTGCGTATTATATTTTATATTTCTATGTCCGATCGTTCAGTTGCAACATTGTCTCTCCAATGTCGATTTCTGCGTTTAACCGGTACTGCGCGTTAGAATATGCAGAGCTCGGCTCTTTCGAGGTCATCGACTAAGAAAAAAGTCACTTCCAGTGCGGGAATAATCAAGTAACGATTTAAAACAACAAAACCGCATAAATCATTTTTCCAACCAATTTCCAACATTGTTCACAGTACCTCGCGAGCCAAAATAACTGACACATTCCATATCTTACATTACAAAAACTATAAAAAAGTTTTTATCGAAACGTACTTTAACTTTTGTAAAGATAAAGGATCATTCTACAAGCCATTTTACGTATCGTGCTTTATTTACTTTTTCTTCTACTCCAGTTTTAATTTTAAAATAAATGCTGATTACATGTCCGTAAATTCAGTGTTAATCACAACATAAAAGATCCGTGGTGTCGCCAACCGCGTAAAAACGCGCGTGCCAGTCAACGCGTTAAATGACAAGCGTCGAAACGAATCCGCGCGTCCTCGGCGAGGATCGTCATCGTCATCTCGCTCCTCGTCGATGATGGAACACGGTTTACAAAAAGGCGCGGGGTGGCGGTGGGAGAAGTCGTCGGACAAGAGAGAGAGAGGCGGAGCGTAATAAAAATAAGTAATTACTGCGAGTAATCCTCTCCCCGCGCGTCCGTGCCCCTCGTCTTGGTTGCCGCCACCAACCCACCCCTCTCGTTCCCTACGAGAGTCGTTCAATTAACGGGAATACTGTTGTCTTCCCTCACTACGTTTCCCTCGCGTTCCCCCTCCGCCAGCAGGAACCCCATCCCACGCCCAGCGTCCGCGAAACCCGCGAAATGTTTCACTCGCGAAGTCGCGTGGAGAGCGCGGAGTACGCCGCGGTAGGGCGAAAGAGGGGCGATATCGATGCCCCTCCTTCGCTCACGCCCCTGACGTCCATCCATCCGCCACCCCACCGGCCCCCACCTCGCTAGTCTTTTCCGTAAAACCGTGCAGAGCCACCCCTCTCGCGGTTGACCCCCCTCGGCCCCCGTCCACCCCCCCACACGGGGCTCGCCCCGCTCTCGCGGCTGCCCCCCACCCCCTCCTCCTGGCTCGCCCCGCGATCGCCCCCCGCGCCTCCAGCCTTGGAACGCGCTCGCTCGGGCTCGAGGCATGCCCGTTCTGACCCGTGCCGCCGCTCGAGCCGGAGTGGGGGCAAGCTCCGAAGCCCCACTCGCTCGTCCGCCGTCGTGCCGTGCGGTTCGTGTCGTGGCTCCGTTGTCGGTGTTTCTGCTCGTAACGCGCGCGGTGTGCTCGCGAGATACCTGACCGGTTCGTCGGCCGCTTTTGACAGCGGCCTATCTCGCCGGCTGCACGGTCCCCGCAATCGTACGGTGTGTACACGCTCGTCGCGTGCGCGCCAACCGTGACAGCAGCAGGGTGAAAGTGAACGAGAGGTGAATATCGCGCGAGGTGAACGATCGAACGGGACCGTTTTGACTGTGACGCGATTATCCGTACCTCGAGGAGGAGAGGGACCTTTCGGGGTCCGAGAAACGAGACGCGTCGAGGTACCCGCGCGAAGGGTGGGCAACGACGTGTTGGGCTGCCTCGCACGGACCCGTTACCACAGAGCGTTAGGCTCGGGATATTCGCGATACAAAGCGGAACTTAAAATCAATAGTCCGCCGTTGAAGAGGCGGCTTTTCGAAGGTTGTCGGGTGCCGGTGTTGTACTCGGAAGGGATACCGTGGAGCAGCGTGTCAGCGTACGTCCGTGACTCGGTTTTGTACCAGTGACCGTTTGTCTCCGTGGTTCGCGAACGATCGTGCTTTGTGATCCGTCGGGGCGATCGTGGGTGACGCGATCGCCGCGAGAGAATCTCTCGGGTGTCTCTTTTGGGCCAGTGGTGGTTGTGCGACCAGTAAGAAGTGTTTGTTCGGTGTTTGCCCGGCCGGTGTACGGGCAACTCGCTGGGGATATTACGGACGACCAGGAGCACAGCCTACGCATGCCGTGGATCGAGGTGAGAGTTTTGCACGAGCGTACACGTCATCGGGCCTGTGTTTATCTGGGCTGACGCTCGCGCCCGTTATCGTCGCGGCGTTATCCGGCGAAAAAATCGATGTCGTAGATCGCGGATAAGGCTGGAGAGCCCTCGTGTTTGACAAATTGGAGCCGTATCGTCGACGACGATCGGCGTTGGGGCGAGAGCCACGGGGTCGTATCAGGGTGACGTTCGCGTCCGGTCCGTTCGAGGGGCAGCGGCGAAAACATTTCGGCGATATCGTCGCGAGGTGTATCGTGCCAACTGGTGGACACGGGAAGACTGAGAGAAGAAATTTCCGTGTAAGGTCTCGAGGCTGGGGCACGCAGGCGCGTCCGTCGCCACGTGGTCGAACGGTGATCCGCGGTAGCCGAGGTGTTAACCTTTTTCGAAAATCGAGCGGATCAGCCGGCCAGAGAGAGCCGGCCGAAACTGTGGTCCGCGGCGAGGGCGGCTTCCACACGCTTGGCAAAACAAGTAGTTAGTTACGTGAGCGCTGGCAGCCCGCCAAACGAGTCTCGAACTTTGAAATTGCGTTCGGGGCTTTCTTTCGCCGCGGCGATTATATGCGCGCCGGAGATAGAACCGTGCACGACGGACAAAGAGAGAGGTGGAGGAGAGAGAGAGAGAGAGAGAGAGAGAGAGAGAGAGAGAGAGAGAACGGAGCTTATATTCGATGTTTCCCGGGCCCGGCGAGCCCCTTCGAGGGTGTCCTCCCTCGCCCTTGTTTCGCCTCTATCTTCTTTTCTGTAATTCGCGCGACTATCGTGGCCCCGTATCTCCTTTCTGGCCTGGCCAATTAGTTTGGTCGCCGCTATCGCTCCTGGTGGCGAGCAGATAGCATCGGCTAAAATGTAATTGGCTCCTTATCGAGCCGTGGCCGAGCTTACGATTTCTGGACTGGTCGACACGGGTCGTGCGTGTCCCGCCACACACGCACGGGGACCTCGCGGTTCATTTCGATGTCGTTAGCCTCGATGGAATCGTTGGAAATTCGCGAGAGACCGCCGGTTTGTCAGCGAGCCGTCGAAATTGCTTCTATCTGGCACGTCGTTAATCTCCTCGCCTGGAAACCGTACGGGGGGGACTCCACGATGAATGGAAGGTGGAAAATGTTCCTTTATCGGGACTGCGGGACGGTTAATACCCGCGACGTTTGTTCCTCGTCGTCGTCGTTTGTATTCTTGTTTGAACAATCGCGCGATCCGGAGAGCAGGAACGTTCTGAGATGATCGCGAAAATATGGGACGATCAGGGTGTCTCTCCGAACGCCGATTACGTACCGCGGATACTACGCGATCTTTCAATTAGGGTGAACGCGATTACGAGATTCGTGCTTTGTCGCAATTATCGCTAGACCCAGGATGTTTACGCGTTTACGATTTATCGATGTACGCGCGGTGTACGCGAATTACGTAATCTCGAATCTACGGTCTATAGATTATATTGTTTATGTTTACTTTGCCGACTTCGATATATCGTAATTGAGCGAAACATCCGCGACCCAATTATTACGATGTTCTTTTCAAGTACGCAATTTTGCGGGTAAACGACTCGTCAGCTGTTTTTGATCGAATCGTTGGTATAGACAAGTGCCATTGATTGTAGCGGCTCTTGTTCAATTAACTAAAGTTTGCGTAAACGACATTATTGCGTACTTTGTTGCGCCGTGAATTATTAAAATATGGTTAAGAATAACAGCTGGTAACGTTATGAATCGCGTTTCAAACGCCGACATTTTTTACGGTCAAGGAGATCCAAATACGAGCCTCTTTTCATATCTCCAAAGATTAATTACTCTTATCGTGATAATTGTATCTTCGACGTATATTTGTTCGTGTCATATCAGTTATCACGATGGCCATTTTCGAGTAAATGCTAATAACGTCTCTCGGTGATCAAGGAGGTCCAAAGATGGCTATCTTGTAATATCATCGTTTCAAAATTAATTATTGTTATCTTAATAAGTGGACATTTAACATATCTGGCTACGTGGTATTTGAACTTTCGCTGTGATAATAGCGGTATTAATTACATCAGAGATACTAATCGATTACGCAGGCATCGCCTGACTATTTCGTGTTTCGAGAAACTTGAACGGCCAGAGTATTTTCAACGAGTGCTCGCCTTCGCGACACGTTATCGATAGCATAATTTGTTTTGGCGTGAACGCAACGCGGTTGTAAAATATTCCCGAGACCGTAATATCGTCCCGAGCGTTATTTTGGCTCGCCAACTTCTGGCCCGTTGTTTTAACTTTGTTACTGCGAAGACTTGCGCGCGAATTTAGGACGATTCGCTTGTCCGAGTATGTTACATATCGTCGCGCTAACGTTGCAATTTATACAAACTTTATCAGAAATTAATTTCGCCGCGACGTGAGATTTCGACTGTTGCTATGAATTTCGTTAAAATAGAATTATACGCCGCGAGCTTTATTTTGTAAGTCAAAATTTGGCTACGTTAATCGTGGCATAAGTGAAAACCGAAATAAAACTTGTTGGGAACTTGTTCTATTCGCTATTTATCACGGACTGTTTTAATTAGACCATTAACTGCCACTTCACACGCCATACGTTTAGACAGTTTACATGGTCTGGTAGACAAAATAGGTATTTTTAGACTTAAAACAAGTTCGTTTTAAAATTGTCAACTCGGTTTAACACTATACTTTCTTTCTTCTTCTCCCTATACTTTGAACATGATCTGTCATGGCTCACATGTGGGTAACTCTTGAATTTTCGTTAGGATCCATCACACATATTGTTAGCATATTATACTATATATATAATATTATATATTGTATTATAAAAATAACATAAATGAAGATAAATAATTTGCTAATCAAAAAAACATTTATTGCAAGTATAAACACTCAACGTGGTGTCGTTGGCGTAGCAGTCGACGCGTTAAAGTGTTTCATCACAGATTTTAGTTAAATTTAACGAGATATTTCGAATCAAAATTTGAAACAAGTATTTAGAGCCAGAACTCGAAACAAACATTTAGAGACGGAGTTTGAAACAAGTATTTGCAGTGAACACTCGTAGCAAATATGTAAAGTCAGAATTTCAAATGAATATTTATAGTCAGAACTTCAAACGAACGCGTCAGAATAGGAAACAAACATTTAGAAACAAGCATTGCGATAACAATTTGAAACAAACTATTGTGATCGAAATTCGAAACGCATATTCAGAGGAAGATGTTCAAACATTATTTATAGTATTTATAGCAAAAGTTTGCAATGTTCAGAATAAAAATTTGAAACAAATATTTACGATGAAGATGTGAACATTCGTAGACAAATTTTGAAACCAATACATAGAGGGAGAACATCGCACAAATATTTATAGCAAAAACTTGAAACAGACACTTGGAATAAAAATGTGAAACAAATACCCAGGTGAAAATTCGCGAAAATTTGTAGACATTCCGTCGGATTCTTGAAAATCGTTGTACCAATCGATGGACTCCACGAATCGGGCAAAAAGTGGCGGAGATACGTCAATTATCGGTGCACGTAACAGGTTGCAAATAGAGTAGGCTACGAAAAATTCTCCCGTTTGACCAAACAAGTTTTTCGTTTTATTTCCTTGGACGTGCAACGAACTGGTCGGCAGTTAAAACAGGTTAGATCGTTTGTTCGCGAACGTGTGTTATATACAGTAATGGGGCGAGATCTGGCAGCGAAACCGTGCACGGGGCTTAAGGGGGGGGGGGGGGGGATGAAAAAACAACTTTAGGATCCGTTTCCGTCCGTTCAAGGGAGAACGAGCGTGAACACGCAAAAAAACTCGAATCTACCGACTCATTGTTCCCCTGTACCGGGTTCGTTAATTGGAAAGTTTGACACCTGAATGAGATCGTAAAAATGTATCGTGGTGCAGGGTAGAAAAAGGCGCGAAAATAGTCGTCAGGTCGGAACAGCCGAGCATCGTAAAATAATAAATTCGGTCCTTGACCACCCTGAAACCCCATAACCTGTCCTCGCAACCTGTCAAACGCTCGACCCAAATACTCCAAGGGGAGTCACTTTCGTGTATGTACCTGCTGGACCCCCAAAATGTCGTGACGAGTCTTCGGGTTTCTTTACAATGGGGTTTGTTCGAGATTGTTTGAGAAGCTACGTAATCGTTCGGTGCCATTAAACGTTGGGTGCTGGGTTTGTTTTGGAACGAGTCTCTGAAATACTCTGGACCTAAATAGTTCACTGTAAAATGTGTATTTAAATACTTTTCTGTGAGATGTGTATTTAAATATTGTACTGTGAAATGTACATTTTAATAGTTTACTATAAAATGTATATTTTAATACTTTACCATAAAATGTATATTTAAATACTGTACTATAAAATGTATATTTAAATACTGTGCTATAAAATGTATATTTCAATACTTTATTATAAAATGTATATTTAAAAGCTTTGCACTAAAAGGACGTTTGTATCAGCATTCATGTAACAACCAGTAATTTAGTTTTTTCTTAGAATGGTAGAAATGTACTTCGAGTTCGTGATACATAGTGACGTTTTAGTAAAAATGAGTTCGAATATTATTTAACGATCATAAGTGTATTTAATGTGACAGGGGAATTTGATTTTGTTATAAGTGACTATTAAGTTTGGTAGAAAGAAGTGGATTATTCATTTTCATCCCTGCTATGTTATAAAATAATATCTAAATATATGTTTAGTATAAAATTGAATCATATTATGCATATATGGTAAAAATTGAATTATACTGAAAATATATAGTACAAAATTAAATTATACTGTAAGTATATAGTATAAAATTACATTGTTCTGTTAATATGTAGTACAAAATTTAATTATATTATAAATAATCAGTGAAACATTGAATTACTCCACACGTATATAATATAAAATTAGATTATACCATAAACAATCGGTAAAAAATTGAATTGCGCGACAAATGTATAATATGAAATTGAATTACGTTAAATATGTGTATCGTAAAATTAAATTACACTATAAATGTACAGTATTTAATTAACGTATGGTATTTAATTGAATCTGGAGTTAGAGTAAAGTTAATAGTGTCCAATTTTTGCTGTACAAATGGCCGATGGTATCTACCCGGCAACGAGATAAAATGTCACCAAACAAGTAATCGCAACCGATTAGGAAACTAGCGTGCGAACTTGGGACCAGTTTTTAAATCCTGTTCCAGCGACGTTCGTCGGCCAGCAATTCAATTTTAACCGAGTCTGTCATCGTGAAGAACGAGTCGCGTCAAATGAAATTCAACAAAGGATCCAATTAAGTTCAATTAGAAACGTATTGCGGCGTAGAGTGACCATCCAACGAGATAAGCCGTATAGCCTTGCACCTCGTCAGATTAGGCTCGACTGTTGCCACGAAAATCATGATCGTTGTTCCTTCGAACACATTTTCCGCTTACGGCGAAAAAACTGCCCCATTTTCGCGTACGAATTTTCGCAAAAATAAAACGTGATCCTGCATTTGATATTAATAAAGTTATTGTTAATAAATATCACTGTGCAACGTCTTGAGATCTGTAAAATATTGCTCGAATGTTTATATTAGCATTAACTAGATATACATATACAAAGTTACGAATTCAGAAATGTAGAAATCGACACATGCGGATAACATGAGATGTTTGGTAGCTTGGATGAGAAAATAAGATTCGTTTGCGTACTTTTTTATTTATTTTTCAATATAGTCGTCATTTAGCTATTTAGTTGTATACAGTAATTTGCTCAGATTTCCAAAATTCAGAACAGTAACAATTTCACTATGTATAGAACAGTTCTTTCCTCCAAGACACTTTATAAATAATTGATTTTTGCCATTATAGAACGAGGTATGAATTAGGGCATTATCTGGAAAACGTTATAGTGCTCCACTTTGACGGACCATCATGACATACTAAGAATCGTAGCAACTTGAAACTCTTATGATAATCTGATGTAGGATGAAATCATGCTACGACGTCGAGAAACTAAGCACGATAACGTCACTTCTATACCGGTCCCGCTACATTTCACCCCACCCTCGTATATACACACATAGAAATCTAGAGATACCACGGGTCCTGGAATATAAGAATTCGGGGATGTAAATATCTGAGAATATAGGGATCTCAGAATATGAAGATGTGGGAATGTACGGATGTAGGAATATATGAATTTGGAAATGTAATAATTTGATGTAAATGTAAGATGTAGAGATTTATGAATGAGGGATCTGAGGATATAGGGATCCGAGGATATAAGGATTTGGAGGTGTAGGATGTGGATGTGTAGAGATCTAGGAACGTAGAACCGTGACGATGTAGAAATTTAGGGACGTAGGTATTTTTGAACGTAGGTATATCTGGATTTATAGATTCGGAATTGCAAAGATACTAAAATATAGAAATTTGTAGATGTACTAATATTCCATATTTAGAGATCTAGGCACGTAGGGACGCGATGATGTACAAATCTAGGCACGTGGGTGTTTAGAACATAGGTACCTGGGGATTTGGAAATGTGAGATTCTACTAATGTTGGATATAGAGATTTAGGAATATAGAGACGCGGATATATAGCGATTTAGGGGCGTAGAAATCTCAGAGATGTAGCGATCTGGAGGTATAAACGTTTGGATACATAGATATCTGAATACATAGATACTTGGTAATTTAGGGATATGAGAATATAAAGATTTGATAATACAGTAATCACGTGATGTAGAGACCCGGTGATATAGATATTTGGAAACATGGATATCGCAATATACATATTGAGATCTCTCGATTTATGAACACAGAGGACTAACTCGTAGTGGTCCCAGCCTTAAACTTTGATAAATCGCTCGCTATCGTTGTGTGTTACCCAATGCGAAGATGTCCGGTTCCCTTAATCATTCTGTACCATACGATTAATCAGTGGACGCGACCATTTTCGTAGCTCGTCCGCATGATTGTATCCAAATAGGTAAATCCATTACGCTTCAACCAATCAGACACGCGCACCGCCTGACCATCAACTATTTCTTCGCTGTACTTTAATTTGATCGCGTACAATTCGTTATTCTAACAAGGAGATTCTTTGATCGTTCCATCAGCGTTGAAACTCACTTACTCTCCTCGAGTTGCTCGAACGCCCGACGATATTTTTCCCTGTCCGCATCTTACCGGCCACGTTTCAGCAACTCCGACTTATTATTCCTCCAACCCCTTTATATTCCCATCCAGCCATATTTTTTTTTCCTCCTCTCTTGTTCTCCGTACAGACTAGAACAGACGTCTTGTCGTACGAAAGTGGCAGTTTGCAATTAAACGACGATGTTATCGTAAAGGACCCGTAGGTCGGTCGAGTGTACATGGCAGCGAATTAAAATGTAAATACTTGATTAAAGTTAATCCTGGCCAGGTGAACGAACCTGGTGCACGGGAGACCATAGAACCGGAGGGGGATAATGATGCAGGAGAAGAGGATGGTTGCAGGGGGGTCACGAAAGGTCTGAGGGAACTGTTAGGGACCAGAGGGGACAACAGAGGGGATGAAAACGCAAGAGAGAGAGGGTGGCCACGGTCCTAAGGGGTAGTTTTTATTGCCGGTTTTTATTAGCTGAGTAGGTGTACTCCATTCTGCCTCCTACCCTTTCTATGGCTTCTGCCACCCCCCTTTGCCTCTCGTTCTCTCTACTCTGTGTCTAACCAACCCCTGTCTCTGCCGCGCACGAGCGCGAAGGGGGCGGGAGAAGGGTTGATTAAAACTAACGTTGCGCCAAGAATTACCCCGTCAGGTTGAAAATTAAATTAATATACAAAACCCCCAGCCACCGGGGCTAATTAGTTGTGTGATACTGATTAAAATTTAAGTGTATCTTCGGGACGTCGTTTCGACGATGCGAAAATATGCGGTTAAGCGAGAAACGGATACTCGCGACGGCCCACGGAGCCGGATAATCGATAGGCTCATAAATTCGTATCGGTTTCGAAACGTTCTATCCGTTGGTACGGGGTGATGTTATTTGTCGAAGTTGATATTTGGTAGAATGGACGATGAATCACGCCGGCAATAAATTTCGCTTACGTAAACCGTGCTTTAATGCCACGCGATGACCCAAAAATTTCGAGATGTATTAAGAAGTTTGAATCGGCGAGTATTTGCCGGAGTTACCGGCGTCGATAAATATCGAAATGTTGCGGATAATTCGATACAATATCGCCGTCGACAACTCGCCCGTGTATCGGTAATGCGTATCATTAAGATATCGTTAATCTTAACGCGTAATTTTATCGCTCGAACTTGCAATAGTTCCTCTTCTTCGAAAGTGGGTTATATCGCATTCGAAGTTACAAAATAAATTTGCATACAGAAATTACAGCTAATCTTAACGACATCCCGAAGAAGCTATCGACGTATCGGTAACGTATCGATAATCTGTAGCAGGTTCCAGTTTTTTTTTTTTGCGATCGACGTGAACACGCGTCCTATAATTTTTATCCCGACTCGGTTACGTTTTAAAAATCCAGTTTCGATCGTGCGGCGCACAACTCGCGGTAATATTTTAAAAATTCTCCCGCGTGGACGTAACTCGTCGAACAAACAAAGAAACTGGTCGCTGATTGTTCGTGCGTTTGCGAATCGAGCTCGCACGAAATTTTCCATAACGGTCCAGCACCTTTCTTTTTCACTTTGTTCAGAGTAGTTACTTAATCGCGAGCGCTTAGCGGTTTCCATAATGCGCGCATAATCGAACAGCGATACTCAACGCGCGTTTAATGAGGCCGTTGCGGTCAAGACCGGTCCGGTTAATGAAAAAAATGAAAAGTTTTCCAATAAAAAAATAACGCGGCCCGTTATATATAGTAGCCGATACATTGAAGCGGCGATAACGTTCCGAAAGTAATTAGAAAATAACTGAAGTGTTCATAAATTTTCATTAACCCAACAAAGAAGAGTCCCGTTTTCCGTGCACGCGAGGAGAGCGCCGCGAGAACGAAATAGTCTTCCCGTGGTATTTTCAATATATGTTTCGCTGACATTAAGCCAATTGAATGTTTCACGATGGAACGAGTGATAAATGAAATTCCTCGGCGGATTTAATAAGCTCAAATGAAAAATAGAACCAGAACGAAGCCGTGTACACGGAACCGGGACGATTTCTCTTAATGAAATTAATCGAGGCGACGGAATAAATTCTTGCCGGTGGAGAACTTTATTTTCCGGAGAAACAATTTCAATCGATTATCGGGAACTCGTGTCCGTGGAACGAGGAAATTGGATTCGACGAATTTCGCCGCTGTAAATAAACGTAAAGTATATTTTATTAGCACTATTTCTACTAAAAGGTGTCAAAAGACACCTTTCAAATTTTAATGTAAAATTATTCTCTACGTTGAATCATTTCTTCACAATTAATTTCTTGACGTTTCATGCAATAGTTGTTAAATTAATTCAGCGATATCAGTTTCCTCCAGTTTATCATAGATCTAAAAATGTGCATGTGGTATACTTATTTCTAACACGAGGTGTCTTTTGGCACCTTAAGGATTTCATGACAGCGTCTAATTTTAAACCATTTTGCGTATAAATATCAACACCATTTTACGGCATCGTATCAATTATAATCAGATTAGAGAAACCCGATTTCAGTTGTAACGAAAAATACAGGAGTTGCGGCGTAACTTCAATATTCGCTTATTTCCCATGTTGCATTTTAGTGTACACCGCTGCACTGATTATAAATTTTGTGGATTGATCAGCTAGAATTTATAACCCAATTAAATAATCTCCAATAAATACACATCAATGTGTCAATAAATATATTCCACAAATTATCAACATTTAACTGACAATTTGAAATCCCAAACAGTTTTGGCAATTATATGTATTTAAAGGCGTCAAAAGACACCTTTTGGTCGAAATAGGTATACACAAAATCATGGTAGAAATAGTATTAATAAATCCTACCAAATATGTTTACAATATTTTGCTTTGTTTATTATTCATAGGCCCAAGTAATTACTCCCACTGTTTCCAATTAGATAAATGAACAAATTCTTACTAAATAGATGATTGATTCATATGGAAATTTAAGCGTCAATCATCCGTGGATAACGTGGTTAAAGTGTTAAACGGTTCACTCGTTGAATATTATAAAAAAACGTCGAACGTCATGTTTTTCTGTCGACAAGTTTTTGTTGTTTTGAAATTGTTAATATCCTCATTTCCATTTACGTTTTTATATCAGGATAGGTTGTAACTGATGCAACCGCTTCGGATTCGAAACAAATTGCAGAGAACATAGTTGTATCGTTTTTTCCACGATAACGTTATCGCGCAGCTTTATTTTCTTATCTGGGCATTAGTTATAATTAGACATTCTAAAAATAAGATTGGATTTGTTACTTCAGATACATTTCTACGTGTTCGGGTGATTTGATCACTGCTTATAGTTTACGAGTAAAAATGTCTCGAGTATAATTTTGTACGCTCGCAGACAAGTTTTGCGCGTACGTTACCGTTTTACGAGTAGGAAAGTTATTATTAGAGCGGACGCTTGTTATACTGCCATTTATGACGCTGGATGAGCAAAAAGTTCTTACGCGTTTCAACTCAGGTTTGTATACATATAAATACGAAACTAAGCGTGTTGTATCTTCCGATGTGACTGATTCGATATATGTAGCTTGATCGTATAACGTGACCATATAACACGCGGCTACATAACGCGCGAACAGTAAGTACGGATATGCGGTACCAGATCCGATATACCTTGAAACATTCGTTCACGAGAACCCGTTTTTGTTCGCTATAGTTACGCTTTTTGAATTATTCAATCTAAAAAACATGGCTAAATAATGAAAATTATACGCGAAATAAGAATCGACGCAGCGTAACCGGTATGTCTGGTTAGATCGAATACGAGACAGTTGAAATAAAGTTAATAAGGAAGAGAAAATTTGTTTGGAATACCGGCTCCCGTGAAAATTTTCAGCGTCAAGACAGAAAATCGGCTCTTAACGTTCCAATTATCCGGCGATATTTTTCCTTTGAGTCGCGGGGTGGTTGCCGTAGTAAAGCCGACCCCGTTCATTTCGATAATTAAAACGAAATTTCGCTCTCGAATACAGATTTAACGAATTGAACTTACGACCGTCGCAAATGAATTGCTTCGTTTAGCTCGGCTCGTCGACCCTGTTAGAAATATAATTTTCAATTGGTGCACGTGCCCTTTAAGACAGGCTGCTCGTTCGATTTTCCGTGAATCTGTCGGTGCGTCTCGACGCGAAAAAAAGAAAAGCGACGAGACGAGCAAGAGCGCGGGGACAGGGAAGGAAAATAACGAAAACCCTTTAATCGCATTAAGCGCGATTCGAACAAATAATCGAGCCCGTGTTTCGCGTTCGGAGTTTCATTATTTTTAATGAATATCCATTATTTTTAATGAATCCTTCAGAGGAGACGTCCTCGGCTCGCTTCGATTCGTCGACGGGTTTTGAGAAACGTCGATAACGGAGCCGCTACCTGCGTTAATATTTGTACGGAATATGTTATCTAATGACGGTTATCTATTGGCCTGACGGGCTGATAAATACGCGTCGCGATATTAACGTCGCTCGTATTCTAATTGTGACCGCGTAGCTCCACGCGATAGAACTTCTTCTCTTCCCCGAAGAAATATTCCGCGTGTTTGTGTAACAAACTTTAGCCACAGTTTTTTAAACGAGTCTCTTATGGACGAATGTTGCGGCGACGAAATGTAACTGCGCTCTTTATATTACAACTCTAATCTCGGAAAATTGCCGAAGTTAGTAATGCGCATCTCGAGTCGCCAGAAAACTTTTCCTTTTCCATATTACTACTATATGCATATGGCGATGTAACGCGTGACGACGTCGCGTCTGGCGATATACGACGCGTGCCATTATAACGATGGGTGATGCGTTGCGTGCACTGATGTATCACGCGGTGATATATGGTGCGTTGGAATTTTAATGCGTGGCAGTATATGACGCGTGGTGATATGAGACGCATGGCGATATAACACGTGGTGATATGAAGGGTGTGCCGATATTCGGTGCGTGGCGGTATAACGAGTAGTCACATATGGCCAGTGGCGATTTAATGCATGGTAATATGAGATGCGTGGCAATATAAAACGGGGTGATATAACGCGCGGTAATATATGACACGTGGCGATATAACGCATGGTAATGTGAGATGCGTGGTGATATAACGCGTGATAATACGTGGCGCGTGGCAATATAACACGCGGTGACACACGGCACGTGGCGAAATAACACGTGGTAATAAGTGGGGTGTGGCGATATAACACGTGGCGATTAACGAGTGGTAACATATGACGCGTGGCGATATAACGAGTGATAACATATGGCGCGTGGCGACATAACGTGTGGTGACGTGTGGCGAGTGGCGATATAAGTCGCGAGATAATATCTAGCGAGCGGCGATATATGGCGAGTGGTGATACATGACGCGTAACGATATTTCACGTGTCGCGATATAGCGCATGGCAATATAACGCGTGGTGATATATAGCGCATGGCGATGCAACTCGTGACAGTACTCATCTCGCGCTGATAAACTCCCCAAAAGTTGTTTATACAATCCTTTGCATCATCTGTCTTCATCGTTATAAAGTATCTAACATTTGTCGCTTTACAAGGTTGGAACAGAATAAATGATCGAGAGAATTGCATAACTTGTCCCGATCGTGTTTTTGGCGTAGGAAAAATCTCATTTTGAAATAAGATCTGGAAGCGGCGGCGGGGTGGCGGGGCGGCGGGAGGTACAGTTGCTCGGACGCGTTTTCAATCTCATAAAGGCGTCCGTCGTCGATTATTCCCGTTCGATACTTGGCAGAAATTTGTAAGTATATTAGGAATACACTGGCTGGGCCAGTGAATTATTCGAATGCTTTCAAGAAATTGCAGGATGCATTAGCTTACATTACATCGCTTCCATTACATTATGAATATTACTCCGTCGTATATTGATGAGAAGCGGATCTCCTGGCGCCCATGGGGTGTATCGCGTTTTATTATTATTATTTCTTGCGTTTCAGACCCGCCATTTACGAATTACCACGTTAATAGGGGCGAGACGCGAGATTTATCGAACTCGTTCCAACGGAACACCGTGGTACGAGGGGCGAAGGGAACGATGCGTGTCGTGTCAATCTTCAATTATATAAAACAAGAAAAAACGTTTAAACGGCTGCTGAGAAAATGTGCGCGAGTATCGATCGTAAATTTTTGTCCAAGCATTTCGTTTAAAATACACTTACTCAAATTACCGGCTTCCCGAATTTAACGACTCACAAATTCTCACGCTCTCATATTCTCAAATCGTTGACTATCTTACGTTGTCATTTCTTACATTCCCGAATCTTCAAATCTTCAAATTTTCAAATTCTTAAATACGCAAAATATGAAATTTCTAAATTTTCAAATTCTCAGACACGCAAATTCTGAAATTTCTAAATTTTCAAATTCTCAGACACGCAAATTCTGAAATTTCTAAATTTTCAAATTCTCAAATTGTCAATTTTTCATATTTTTAATACTTCCAAATCCTCAAATTTTCAAGCTCCCGAACTCTCGAATGTTCACATTTCCGAGTCTCCTAATATTTATATCTCCAAACTCCAATTTTCACATTCTCGAAATACAATTTCCTTTTTCTCAGATATTTTCAAACTTCTTAAGAAAGTTATTCAAGTTACAAATTTGTAAAATTGGAAGCTAAAACTGATCTCCATAGTGCCTGAAAATGAAAACTCTTTATTTTCATGCGCTTCCGATGATCGTTGACCTTAATTCATCTGATCCACCCATGACTACTCTCGATTATGCATACCGAAATATACGGATTCATGTACAGATGTACATTGTACATATAATACATGTATGTACATATGCACATTGTACATATGATACATGTATGTACATAATTCTATAACATAGATTTGTCCAATGAAACGCTCATGATTACATAATCGTAATGAATCATCAAGAT
Organism: Coelioxys conoideus; assembly: GCA_947623535.1. Lineage (NCBI taxonomy): Eukaryota > Metazoa > Arthropoda > Insecta > Hymenoptera > Megachilidae > Coelioxys > Coelioxys conoideus. Next base: position 11,222,811 of record OX392453.1, on the reverse strand, counting down.
CGCCTTCTGGCCTGTTAAATAGTTGATTAAACCATTCAACAAAAGAAGAAAGGAAATGTCGTTTTAACGATCGAGGCCGCAGTTCTCCGCGAGCATATCCGGAAGAAATATTTGGAGGGTGGAAAAGTCTGTACCGATTTAGGAGGCAATTTAAAGCGAGCATATATCGCCAGTCTATACGCGTTACTTTCAGACTTATTCGAACCCGTTCCCTTTCTCTGTCCGACGCAAACACGCTGCTTCAACTGCTCCTTTTCTACGGGATGCCTTGGAGCATTAGCTTGAATACATCCATGAATATTATCCCGTACTTTGGCGAACGCTGAGAAGGGTGTCTGGAGACGCGGAGGAGGGGTAGAACCCGGCGGTGAGGGGTCAGGACGGTATATAAGGTATAAGGTAGTCCATTAGCGTTAATATTATAAACGTTAGCTGCCCTCTGGCCATCCCCGTAACATACTCACGTGCGCCTGCGCTCTCTCTTTCTCTCTCTCATACTCACCACCCTCTACATTCTCCTCGTTTCTCCTCTCCATTTCGACGACCGTTCCCTCGTGCTTTTCATCTTCCCTCTCGTTTCCTCTCCCTCTCGCTCATTTTCGGCATCTCCCTCTCACCACGGCTGCAAACTTTCTCTCTCTATCTCTCTCTCCCTCTCTCTTAGCTGCAAACTTTCTCTCTCTGTGACTCTACCTTCTCTCTCTCTCTCTACCTTCCGTCTCACTGCCTTCCTCTCTCGTAGCTGCAAACTTTCTCTCTCTGTGTCCGTAGCTTCTCTCTCTCGTAGCTGCAAACTTTCTCTCTCTGTGTCTGCACCTTCTCTTTCTCGTAAGTGTAAAGTCTCTCGCTCTCGTTTTGTCTCACTTTACGCTCATCGTCGTACAAACAACACACGATAATATAGCTCTCGGCTGCATAGAGAGGGAGCAGTGCAACTATGCACCCCGCGTGTACACCGGCAACCTCTTACTTATCCCGGTGTTCCGTTACCGTACCTTATCCCGGAGCCACGCTCTACAGGGTGACCGGATTGAGACCCGACACCACCGCGACAGGTGGTTACATACCGAACCCGATTTCTCGATTAGTCTCCTAGAACCTGATCTCGACGTCCGCTTGTTGTCGGTGATTCGAAATTAGCGCCGGACGCGAACTCAACGACGCGAGACCGATGGGACGTGGAAAATGGACGTGTGTGATAGACTGAGAGAGAGAGGAAGGCAGAAAGAGAGATGAGAGTGTGACAGAAGGAGAGATGACAGTGTGACGGAGAGAGAGATGAGGGTGTGACAAAAAGAGAAACTGACAGAGTGACAGAAAGAGGGACCGAGAGCAAGACAGAATGAAAGATGAGAGTGTAACAGAAAGAGAGACCGAGCGAGTGATAGAAAAAGAGATTGAGAGAGTGACTAAAAGAGGGGCTGAGAGAGTGACAGAAGGAGAAACTGAGAGAGTGATAGAAGGAAAGATGAAAGAGTGACTGAAAAGCAGACTGAGAAATTAACAAAAAGAGAAATTGAGAGCGTGACAGAAGGAGAGACTAAGAGAGTGTAACAGAAAGAGAGATCGAGCGAGTGATAGAAAAAGAGATTGAGAGGGTGACTGAAAGAGAGACTGGGAGAGTGGCAGAAAAAGAGACTGGGAGAGTGACAGAAAGAGAAATTGAGAGAGTGACAGAAGGAGAGAGGCTGAGAGTGTGACAGAGAGAGAATCTAAAAAAGTGACTGAAAGAGAGACTAAGAAAGTAACAGAAAGAGAAATTGAGAGAATAACAAAAAGAAAAACTGAGAGGACTACAGATAAGCAGATTGAGAGCGAGTAATGGAGAGACTGATTGAGAGAGAGATTTTAAAAGGAGTATGAGCAGAGAGGATAGATGGGTAAACTGAATAAAACGTAACCGAGTAACTGGGTAGAACGCGTATGTTTGGAATAACGTGTCGAACGAAATGGGTTGAAGAAGTAGAACCAAAAAGAAGTCTTGTCAGTGTTATTCACGTTGCACAATATTGTAGAGTACTTTTAAGAAAAATGATCACGGAGATACGAGTCGTTTACGATGTGGCAAATCTCTTTTTTAGAAAAATTAAATTTTGTATAATTGTTAAGTCTGTGTTCTGTATTTGTAAATTTCTGACTTGTAAATCTGTGAATTCAAAAATCCGAATTTTCAACGTTAAATTCTCCCATCTGCTGATAAACTCCTGCAACTTGGAATTTATGAATTTGTAAGTGAAAAGTCCTGTATTCCTAACATTTCTAAGTCCTCAAATTCTTAAATTTCCGATCCACAAATTATCCATTACGATCCGCTTAAATCAAAAGTTACACATTTCTGTAACCACTCCGTCGGAATAATCTCATGAATAATCGAACAATCTGAATGATTAAAACAGACATCGTAGCTAGTGATTCCGCCTCGTATCACGAGTATAATCGAATCTTACAAACCAAAAGCACCGGAACCTTATGAAACCGAAATACAAACAGCATATTTAATAATCTGTTTGCAAGCAAATACTCTCGGAGTTCGCCCGTCAATGTTTGCGACGATAGCAGGAAGCTTTCAGCCTCTCTGCCCAAAAGAAAGGCGGAATAATAAGAACGTGTTAGCTTTTAGACGTTTCCAGGGAATACCACGGCGAAAAGTCGGTGTCCAGTATACTGTGGCACGGTCGTTGCTAAAAGGTGGCTAATTTTCATCCGCGTCCACGATTGTTGTTTATTATTATGTATACTAATGGAGCGCTAAGGGGCCAGGGACCTCTCAGGTTACTCCGATTCGAGAGGATTTCGCTAATTCAACGGGCACCAGCTACTCCTAACGAATGGATCATAGCGCGTATATGGCTGTTCCAGGTTATGGCGTATGTTGCCGTATGGACTTTACCCAGGAGATGGTTACTAAGCGGAGATTATCTGAATGCAACAACAATACACTACTGCTGATGCCGTCCGCGTGCGTCGTTATGCCTAGATTATACCTAACTACTGTTTGGTCACCGTTTCGACCGCCATTTCGTTTGTTATTCGCCTTGGCAAGAATTTTGCTACGACGAATTTTTGCTATCTATTCGATATTGTCGCGGTGAAATCTTTTAACGATAGCTCGCGGTTAGTCGCAATTTTCGATTATCGGATTTGTAGGTATTTTGTCGATGATAAATTTGGAACTCGAGGAATCGCAACATTGGAGTTACAAATTTCTTAGTTTTTAACGCGATAATTGTCAATGGTGGTTTTTCAAACAAATCTGGTTCTATATTGGGATACGGGATGATTGTTTATTGAGTTAACCCATCTGCTACCACGATCCCCAAATGGGGATTTCAATATATATTTTTATACATATTCTGTTTTTGTTACTTGCGATAGGATTATATCAATTGAAATGTGTATTCGACGAACACTTACATTATTTATTGTAGACACATGTATCTCGACACAGAGATTTATTTTTAAACCATTTTTGTTTTAATTTAGAGCAAGTTAACATCGTATAAACACAGTGGGACGACAATTAATAAGAGAGAAATAATGACTTGGAAAAAAGTCATCGAGCCTTTTAACGCAAATGTTTCAGACTCACTATTAATAACAAAAATATCTTGAAGTGCGAAGGATTAACTATTTGAAATCAGAAGTTTCAGAATCATTACCTACAAATAATAGAAATAGCTTCGAATGCAAAGGGTTCAATACATGGAGGCAAAAATTTCAGATTCGCTATCCACCAATAACAAAAATACCTTCGAGTATACAGGTTTGTATTGCTACCTAACATTAGCAAAAGTATCTACCAATAACAAAAATAATTTCCAATGTAGAGGTTTGTGTTGCTACCTAGCATCAGCAAAAGTATCTAACAATAACAAATATAATTTCCAATGTAGAGGTTTGTGTTGCTACCTAGCATCAGCAAAAGTATCTATCAAGAACAAAAATAATTTCCAATGTAGAGGTTTGTGTTGCTATCTAGCATCAGCAAAAGTATCTACCAATAATAAAAATAATTTCCAATATAGAGGTTTGTGTTGCTACCTAGCATCAGCAAAAGTATCTATCAATAACAAAAATAATTTCCAATGCAGAGGTTTGTGTTGCTACCTAGCATCAGCAAAAGTATCTACCAATAATAAAAATAATTTCCAATATAGAGGTTTGTGTTGCTACCTAGCATCAGCAAAAGTATCTATCAATAACAAAAATAATTTCCAATGTAGAGGTTTGTGTTGCTACCTAGCATCAGCAAAAGTATCTACCAATAATAAAAATAATTTCCAATATAGAGGTTTGTGTTGCTACCTAGCATCAGCAAAAGTATCTACCAATAACAAAAATAATTTCCAATGTAGAGGTTTGTGTTGCTATCTAGCACTATCAAAAGTATCTACCAGTAACAAAAAGTATCTACCAATATCAAACTCTTCGATAGAAGTAACAATTGTGTCGAATAAAATGATTAACCGTTTCGTTGTAGCAGCGAGCGCGTCGAGGATAACGGGTGGGTCGTTTCAGCCCCGCAGTACGATTTTCCCGGGGGAGAGTATGGCAGCGTTGTTATACGAATCCAGCTACGTGTAACTCGGCGAATTGACGGGGAACGATCGATGAATGGAGGAAAGAAATAAAGCAAGCCCTCTTTCTTATCGGACACGGCGATATACACGCGTACTTCTCGCGCTATCCGAACCACTCTCAATCTCTTTTCTGTAGCGGTGCTCCGGGAAAAGCGAGAAAGTGGATTGAAACGCGAAGAAGAACAAGACGGATACGCGCGACGATGCCCTCCGAGCAATAACGTTAATTGCCGTAATTTCGATTGCCACGGATTCGCCGGCCACTCGAGCCATTTTAGCGATTTCGCGGAAATTGAAATGGCAGAGAAAGATACGGGGAGAGAGAGAGAGAGAGAGAGGGCCGGTCGCGTCGTTTCGTTCGGTTGCTCGAAACGATTTTTCTTTTTTGCACCATTCTCGATCGCTGTATCGAGTTTTACACTGTTCTTTTTCTCTTGGTAATTGTTTATCGATGCTGCCCCCGCCACTGAAACAATGCCGCCGGAATGAATTGCACGAGGTGCAAATAGACGATGCTTCCGATTGACATTTTTATACCGACGTCGCTTAAATTAACCGTTTCGCGGTTCAACTGTTTAGTTTGCGAGACGGGAAGATCGAATTTTGGGAAATTTGAAATTTCAATGTGTCTCGTTTACATTGAAACTACGAATCCGACCATTAGACACGTTCGGAATTTTCGTACTTTGAATTATAAAATTTATCGAGATGCTTTCATTGAAATCGCTGGTGAATTTGATCGAAATGAAGAATTAACCCTTTGCACTTCGAAGGTGACTCACACTCACCACTTTGTTTAACAGAACAATTTATAATAGGTATTTTTTAACTGATTCCATATTGTTGCACATAGAATGTATAAACACAATAGAATAGCTGATACTGGCAAATTAATAGTGGAGGGATTATGACTTCAAAAGTATTCATTAAACTTTTCAACTAAATAGTTTTAGAGTTGCTATTTGCTACCAATAAAAATACCTGGGAGTGCAAAGGGTTAATTTATATTCTATTTATATTCTAATTTATATTCTAATTTATATTCTAATTTATATTCTAATTTATATTCTAATTTATATTCTAATTTATATTCTAATTTATATTTATATCCTAAGGGTTAATTTATTTTTTTAATTTTAATTTTAATTTTGAATTAATCATGCATTGTAGGCTGGCTTAATGTTAAAAAGCCGAGGCTATCGCGTTTCCTTTGTATTTCTGCTGTTCACCAAATTCGTTATATTGTCACATACGTATGAACATTAATGTACACCTACGTTTCTTGGACGGTGGGTCCCCGAATGGGGTCGTAAAGCGAAATGGGGTCGCGAAAATTTAATTCAGATACATGAATTTAAAGAAACGTTAGTCGCAACCCCTTCGTTACTCTTAATTTAATGTATCGCGAGTACGGCGCAGTTATAAATCTTGATCCGTAAATTATACTGGCATATTAAAAAATACCACTAATATCAGAAATATAAAATATAAATACAACCGTCGTAATAACGGTGTCGCATTGTAATTGCAACATGTAACGAGTTGACTACCGCAAGAATTATTAACGAATGTCATTAAAAATTTGTATCAGCGCTATGTCGATTATGCAAGGTTACAAGCGTGAAGCTTGCATTTAAAAATAAAGTGACTCTAAATAGGTAATTGCGGTTATGCCATGCTATATATTGCCGTTTGCGGCGGTCGTGCAATAAGCTGTTGTTAATAGTGTGTACAACTACATTACTTGCCAATAAATACACTGCGAACAAATTATTTTTTTTATTAAAAAATAACATTCTTTTAAAATTGACTTTTTTCACCTCTTTCAAAATCGATTTTTCTTCTCTTTTATTAAAATTAATATTTTTCTCTTCTTTCAAAATTCACGCTTCTGTTTTTCTTTCAAAATTGAGGTTTCTTTTCTTCTTTCAAAATTTACTTTTTTTCTCTTCTTTCAAAATTGACTTTTTTCTTCTCTTCTTTCAAAATTTACTTTTTTTCTTCTCTTCTTTCAAATTTGACGTTTCTTTTCTTCTTTCAAAATTCACTTTTTTTCTCTTCTTTCAAAATTCACTTTTTTTCTCTTCTTTCAAAATTCACTTTTTCTGTCTTTCGAAATTGACGCGTCTTTTCTTTTCTCGAGAGGAACACTTCAGATAGCCAGATTTGTACTGTTACAGTCAACAAATCACCGGTTATAAACCAAAAACCGCGTGATATCCTGAGACAAATATTGGTCGATCGATAGACCACCCAGCGACCTTGCAGGCTGCTTACAACAACTTGTGCATGGGAATCAGGCATTTAACTTACGTAATGCTATTTTGAGAGACACTAATCGTCCGCAGGAACAAAGAAAGCACCTTTAAAACTCAGGTTACAGGACCAGTCGAAGCAAAATTGACATTATCAATGAACTGCTCGTTAATTCGAGACTTCGTTTCGTTGCGATTGATGTTAACCAATCATTAATTTTTTGAAATTCTTTTTCGTTACGTTTTAATTTCCTGGTAAAATGTACGTAGTTTTCTCGAAAAATTTATAATGGCAGTTTCCCTGTATTCCATTTATATGATGTTATCGTTGCTTGATTTTAATTATATGCACCGAGAGAATATTTTGAAACTAAATTTTGCGGTTAACTGGTTATGGACATATTTCTTTATTATTTACGTAGGATTTGATGATGTATTGCGAGAAAACTATTAGGACAAGCTTTGTAATGGTTTGTTTATACTCTATCTGAACTTAGCTTTTATGATTTAGGTTTCAGTTTGAACTTTGTGTTTATAATTTAGATTGAAGCTTGAACTTCATGTTTATAGGTTAGGTTGAAGCTTTAACTTTTTGTTCATAGGTTATGTTGAAGTTTGAACTTTGTGTTTATAGGTTATGTTGAAGTTCGAACTTCGTGTTTATAATTTAGCTTGAAGTCGAAAATTACGGTTTACAAGTCAGATAACAACCTAAACTCCGTGTTTACAATTAAGGTTGAATTCTGAATTTAATCTCTATAATTTAGAGTAAAGTTTAAACGCAGATTTTATAATTTAGTTTGAGGTTTAAACTTTGAGCTTATAATTTAGTTTGAAATATAAACCTCGTATTTATAATTTATGTTAAAGTTTGAACTTCGTGTTCGCAATTTAGATTGAAGTTTAACTTTGTATTTTATAATTTAGATTAAAATTTTAACTTCTTATTTGAAGACTTCTTGTTTAGATTAAAGATCGAACTTACGTGGAACAGCAAGATAGAATAAAATCATATAAAAATTTATATAAACATACCCGAACTATTTATAATAGGTACACTCCAAAATAAACGCAGTTACTTCACGCGTGATAATCCTGAGGGAATACTGAAAACTCGCGACCGCGGTCGATTAACACAAAAATCTTGCTTCGTATATTTCTTATTACATTTTATAGATATTTTCGACACGTTGTTTACAGCGGTCACACACCTTGGTTATTACAAAACCATGAAAGTAGACACGTCTAAATTCCTAGAGCTCATCTCGTGGCGAGTGCAAGTATCCGAAGAAGTTTGTTCTTGATTTGCCCGCGGACTCGGAGAACCCCTGGTCGCGTAGGATCCTAAGATCTCCTCTGACGTCTGCTTAATTAATTACCATCCGCGGTTTTAATTAGCTGGGGCTTCTACCTTCTCTCGTTCTCCCTTCACTCTCGACCCCTCGTTCCGTCGGCTCGTTGTGGAAAACCATGTGGCGGCCGACTCATGTGTGCCGTGTGTATGTGTAACCCAGTGCACGGTGCACGCACATTTACTCGATCGCGGACCAACCGTGACACGTCCACACCTTTCACGGGTGCTCCAGGTGTTGTTGGACTTCGTACGCGTAAACGCGTAACCTACGTATATTTTTTTTCACGCTCGATGTCGATTTTTACCAGTTAACTGTTTTTGACGAGTGTACTCGTCCTGAAGAAGTGCAACATTTCGTGTCATGACGAGCATATTCGTCATAAGTAAACAGAAGTGACAATTTGCAGTTTCAATTGCAATTTTAGCGAAAACTACGATATACTCTTAAACTTGAAGATGTTTTAAATATTGTTGGGTCGAGTAGAAATAAAGGGAACAAATATAATTTTATAAATAATTATTATAAAAAGGAATCGCATATACCTCATGAATTATTTTTCGTAAATGTGTCATCGTATTTTATTATTCATCATTGTGCGCACATTGCTTTAAAAATGATATTCAGAAAGAATCACGATATTGGTGTTCAACTTACGAAGTTCCATTATTGCATTGTACCATGCTTTGCTCGACACCATTCTGTAACACGAAATTAAATTAAGAAATTGATTTTTCATTCATATGGAAAATATTTATGTTAATTTAAGTAAGTAAAATAATAAATAAATATGGGTCATGAATTTAAAAAAAATAAAAGTCCCTTCGTTACAACCTAATTCTATATTACACGTACTCTGTGTCTGACGAGTATACTCGTCATAGTTCAATTTACGCGACCCAGTTTATGTACACATTTTTCAAAGAGGTCGAAACAGTTAAGTGGTTAAAGAATTTTCGTTAGGTTCTTCCGAAAAACTACGAGTATTGCCAGACAACGTCCTTCGGTTCAAATGCAGCCCTTCAAACATTTTCGTTGGTCTTCGATTTTTATATACAAATATACAGAAACATATTGTATAATATTCATAAACGCAGAGTGTTGGATAACTGGGTGTATAAGAGGAAATAAGCTAAGGTTAGGTGCTAGCTTTTTCCACCTTCTTCGAGTTTAACACTACACCTACCAAAGCGGTCAAAATGTCCGTTTAACAAGTTTTTCATTTTAATGTACAAAGTGTGGTAAGGTGGCTACTTTAAAATCCCTATCGATTTTCATCGAAATAAAGAATTAATTTGTGTTTCATCGTTCGTTTATTTGTTTTTCAACTTCATTTTTCATTTCAAAATAAACGTGCTTCATACGTCAGTAGATTTATTGTTAATATACAGCAGAGGCAGGGTACAGTAGAGGCACAGTGGTGTCCGCATTATCCTAGTACGTACGCTATAGTACTCGAAAGTTCTGTTATTCGACTAGTCACGTTGTGATGTTTATACCCAGTGTTCGGTACCGGTGCAACAGTAAAGACGAATATTCTACATGAACAAATGAGTTGAAAATACAGAATAAAATTTTCATGTATGAGGTTTTAAAACCATGTCTCAACTTCAACGTGTGTCGTCACGACTAATCTCGGTGTAGATCAACTCCTTAGACATAGCGGTCGTCGATGATGCGTTAGCGTGAATCTTGAAGGTCAAATACTGCTGAACATGCAATAAAAATCTTTTTTTTGCGGTTTAATTTTAATTACGGTGTTTACGAAAGTTGCACGAGGACAAGTTATACCTTGTATCATTGGAGTACAAAAGTCCGTGTCCGGTGATAACATTTCGTTAAAGGCATTTGGTCATTGGTTGTTTTACGAGCTGTTAACGATGAACCACGGACCGAAGGATTGAAGGTGAATTTGAACGCCGTGACACCTTGACTCCGAATACCGTTATCCAGGAAATACAATGCATCGCGGTGTGAACCATGTGGTGTGGACCAACACTCGGATGTTCCGTACGGGTCAGATGCTTGAGATCTCTGTCGTTTGTTGTTTTATGGCGTGTCGTAAGCTACTCTTTGCTTCTGTGCGGTTGTTAGTGTATAAACAGCGTTAATAAACTTAGTTGCGCAGTCTTTACTGCTGGGAATAGTGATGGGCACGAGTGTCCGGGAGACAGTGTTGCAAACGGGTCGGTAGTTTACAGTGATCGGATGTGGCGGTCCAAGATTTCGGATGTTGGAAAATAAGAGCGCGGAAATTTAGTAATTCGGTAAGTTTGGTAAATTCGGAAGGTTAGAGATTTGGGGATTTAGGAATTTGGCGGTGCAGGGTTTTCGAAATTTACGAATTTTGGGGATTTGAGAAGTTGGGGATTTAGGAATTGGGAAATTGGGAAATTAGGGAATTTAGGAATTCGGAAATTGGGAAATCTGGGAATTTGTAAATTTGAGTCTTGAAGAATTTGGACATTTAGAAATCTGGACATTAAGAAATTTGGAAATTTAAGAATTTTGGAATTTAGGAATTTGGAAGCATGGTACATGGGGGATTTGGAAATTTGGAGCTTGAAGAATTTAAAAATTTAGATACTTGGTACCTGGGGGATTTGGAAATTTTTAAATTTGGAACTTGAGAAATTTAGGAATTTAGAAATTTGTAACTTAGGTATTTGGAAATTTAGAAATTTCAAGCTTGGGGAATTTGGAAATTTAGGAATCCATCAATTTGATAATTCTTCATATTTCTGAAATTTGATAATTCGAGCATGTGGAAATTTGTTAACCCAAAAAAAATCAGAAACTATTAATTAAATAGTCGAACGACAAACGCAAAGACTTAACCATTGCATGAAACCATGACCGCAATTCATTATTTGCGAGTGGTTTATTCGTTACCCAAACACATATTCCCCGATTGAAAACAAAAAACACGGTGTTATTTGTTTAAACGTTTTTAAATGAGTGTTTGCATATACTCTTTATATTGTTTTAACGCGGTTTTAACGTATTTGCTTTATCGTTTGCGGGAAAATAACATTTTTACAAATGTACACAATAAACATGTGTACGGATGTCGTCTGGTTGTTGTACGAAAATCGAAAATTTCGTCTCACAATGGTTTGTTAAATCGTCGTTTTAAATGTTCAATTAGTACTCGATCAATTCGGATTCGTAACGAACGATTTAATCGAAACTGAATGCGAATATTTTTCGCGATCAGGCGCGTAATTATTGCACAGGAATAGAATTATATTTGTACCATTCGACGTGGAATAATTGTTTATTTAACCGATTTCGCGCCTCGTGGACGATATTGAATTCATATGGATTACGGTTATTCTACATGAAATTTACAATTTTGTATCGGAGCTCACTTAAATCGAGATTTTTTTATTAATTCACTTCATCTTCCAAAGGGATACGTATATTTACACATTTTGGTATTTAAACTGTTTACGTACATTTGTGTAGAATTTTTCTCAAGTTTTTCTTAAGTAACAAGTATACAAATTTTATTGTTACGTCAACTATTGACAGATGATATTATTTTGTACCCTATGTATAATTTTAATTGCGAATTGTCTGACTGGTTTTTAATTCATGCAATTCTATTTTGCACCGGTATTATAGTCTTTTACAATCAAATAAATTATACTCGTTATATTATCAGGTACTAGGTTTGTTTTCATAAACGAGTATGAAATTTTCTTGCATAAACAAGCACAAATTTTTTGTACGTAAACAAATACAGATTTTCCTTACACAATTAAATACAACTTTTCGTGAACACATTGTAGATGCGATAAAGTATTAACTGAACCGATGTTCTGGAACGATTCAGTACAAAAATGCGTACAATTAGTGTCCATCACCATTTCCACTGATTATAAGAATAAATTGCTATTTGTATCCGAATGACCGTGGACGTTCAGTCAAAGAGTAGTAACACTATTCCAAAATTTTTTTAAAATTGCAGCATATTTGGAATCTGTAATATAATAAAAATCTTGATACAAATTTTAACATGTCAGGAATCTTAATATACAGGGTGTCCCAAAAGCGTTGAAGGAGCCGGAAATGGAAGGTAGGTGGGGTCATTCTGAACAACTTTTTCATTTGCAAAAATGTCGTATGGGGCTTCATTTCTAAGTTATTAACGAAAAACACCGACCAATCAGAACGCAAGAATCGCGCGCCACGACCAATTATAACTCGGGCCTACACTTCTGCCTCCGAGCGCGCGCGATTCTCGCGCTCTGATTGGTCGGTGTTTTTCGGTAATAATTTAAAAATGAAGCCCCATACGACATTTTTGCAAATAAAAAAGTTGTTCAGGATGACCCCACCTACCTCCCATTTCCAGCTCCTTCAACACTTTTGGGACATCCTATATTTTCCAAACACAATATACATATTGTCTTACGATTCATGGTCAGTTGGTGCTACTAATGTAAAAATGAGTCGAAAAAACACAATAAAATTTTATCCTCTGACAGAAAATCGGACGTTAAAAATTTACTCGGTACATGTCGACTTTGTGCATCCCGCTCTACAATCTAGCTTCGATTCTTATTTGTATTGTACGGCATAGTAATGACCACAATTGATGCTTTATCTTTCGCGACGTTCTATAATCGGTATAATTATTCAGTATATAACAATTTCTCAACGTGTCAGCTTATTCCAACAGCGAGTATACTCACGCGATTCATCCCGCCCCGATTTATTCGATCAGTAACAGATATTTAAAACGAACGTAACGAACTATGTATATCATCCCGTGAGCAGCATAATTCCTGCGTAAGGGCGCCACGTCAACACCGGCCCTCGATCACGTTCCATTTTTTCCACATAATTGAAGACAGGAACGGTCGTTAGGAAATGACGCGATGTTTCGGAGTCGATGAAATGGAAAGGGACGGTAACATCGAGGCTCATTTACCGAAAAAGGTAACCGAAAGGGAGTTCGCGATCGGTGGCAAGAAACGAAATGGCGGCGAAAGAGGCAGAGGGGGGGGGGGGGGGGGCGAGGGAGACGTTTGCACGGGGGCCCGCCCGGTAGAAGAAGGATCCTCGACCGAGCAACAATACAAAGACAATGTGTTTGTTGCCGATTAGCAGAAGGACGAGGTGAGGTTTTTACGAGAGTTCGAGGTACGAGCCTGGCAATCTGGTGGCAACGAGAGACAGAGATACAGATAGAGAGAGTGTGAGAGAGCGAGTGAGTGAGAGAAAAAGGGTAGAGGGGTGGTAGTCGTTTACTGCCGAAGAGAATCGGGGCCCGTGGCTTAAATGACCCCTCTCTGGAGCCGCCACCCGCGGCTTCCCCACCTATGCCAAGATTTACGGCAATTCGCTTTTTGCCCCCTTTAAGAGCTTTCGTATTATCTTACTGCCTCTGTTGCTGCCTCCACCGCGAGCAAATGTACTTTGCTGCCTTCTTCTCGTTCCTCCTCTTTCTCGTTGTAACCTTTCTGCTCGTTTCCTTGCTACTCGTCTCCCGATACGGACGAGTATATTTGCTCGGCCGAGGAACAAACCGATACAGGTGTAACGCGAACACGAATACGCTGCACCTCGGATTATTGTTAACGATTGTACCCGCGGCTGCAGCCCCCGACGTGTCAGAATAAATCTCCCGTACGACCGATGGCTGACTACACGCCGAGATAACCGCGAACAATGTTATCGTTTTATAGTGAAAGAGAACGCGGGAACAGTTGTAAGGTTATCCTAAGGATCTCCTAGTAATATCCTCGCGGTATACTTGGGCTATACGAATATTCGAGGGTTTCCGCGAAAAAATCACTGGTCCTAGCTACTCTAAAGACATTCTAGATATATTCCGAGAAGATTCGATTGATTGAAATTATACTCTGGGGATATTCTAAAAATATTGAAGGGATATCCTAGGGATATTGAACAAATGTTTTAGGGATATTTTAAAAATATGGGAAGTGTATTTTAGGAATATTCTAAAGATATTGAAGGGATGTTCTAGAGATATTGTAAACACACCGACCGGATCTCCTAGGGATATTCTAAAGATATGCGAAGTATATTCTAGGAATATTCTAAAGATATCGAAGAGATGTTCAAGGGATATTGCAAAGATATTGGAAGTACATTCTAGGGATGTTCTAAATAGAGATGTTCTAAAGATATCGTAGGGATATCCTAGGGACATCCTAAACATATCGAAAGGATGTCCCAGGGACATTTTAAAAGGTATCGATGAGATGCTCTAGGGATATTCTAAAGACATCGGAAGTATATTCTAGGGATATTTTAAGCACACCGACGGGACGTCCTAGGGATATTATACGGATACCGTACTGATATTCTCAGAAATAATAATGTCCTACTGACATTCTATTGATCTTCGATTTTCAAAAATCCTCAAATTCACGAATTATCAATTTTTCAAAAATCCATGTATCCACATTCCTATATTTTGCTCCAAATGTCTAAATTTCCAATTTCCCATACTCCCTAGAAAGTTCCGAGATTCTCTAATTTCTAAATCTTCGAAATTTCCAAGCCATGACTGCTAGAAAGTAAGTTGTCCACACCGAGTTCACACACAAGACTCACAATCGAGGGAAGTCGGTAGCGTAATCGAATTCCATTTCTTAACCTATAATTTATAATTGTAATTTCTTTCACCTACAGCTCCTTAATTACAAAATAGATCAAGAATTGGGTTTATAATAAAATGTATTCCAATAATGCAGGATTGCGTCACAAACATATTTCTGATTCTTACAAGTGGCAAAGAAATGAAAACGTCTTCAACCAGCTTATTTATTCGAATTATTTTTATGATTAAATAGAAACGATAAGTCGAGTCACGTTCGACATAGAACCGCAAAGGGTTTAGGGTAACATTTTTTTTCCAACTTATAAACCGAGCGTGCTCGTTAGATTCGCAATAAACCGCGTGGATCGACGCGAACGATCCTATCCGGGTATTTTCCGTGTTAATGCAACCATGTTTCACGACGTTTAATTATCACTGAAATTCCGACGGTGTTCTAATAACAGCTGGGAGCATCGCGTTATCGTTTGTTAGCATAAATCTTATTATTCTAATGCCATCATCGCGATCCTAATCTGCGGAGTATTCGGATTCGCAGTCCCTCTTCTGCTTCTCCTCGATCCGCCATGGATCTCTCCCCTCTTTCTCTCTTCCCCCATCTCTTTTAGCTCTGTCTCCATCACTTTTAACCTTGAACTCCCTCGTTACCGTATCACGCTTCAGGGCGCACGGTTTCAAGAAGTTTTAGAGATCCTCGGGGAATCCCATTATGAATCCTGGCGCGGAACCGAGGCCACTCGTGGAAACACACGACAGTGATGAAACGGAAATCGTCCAATCAGTTCGTTCCGCGTGTTCGACTCCTCCTCGGCCCGTCGACCATAACCATCTTCGATGATCGCATCGTTCAACAATCCTGCGCTCCGTGATCGCGGTGTTTAACCGGAATAAACGATACCGTCGTTGTTTCGTCACCGATACGAGTTCGAGAGGTCGATTGCACTGTAAACGGTTCAAATTGTTCACGCATCAGACTCGCGTATTTTCGTAGAGGTGTTATTAGAGGTGACTAGAGAGTCACACTAGATTAGGCCTGGCACGGCCAACTGTTTTTGTCCCTGGTCCGGATTGGACAGAAAATGTCATCACGGGCTGAATGAAGTATTAAAATGAAAAAATATCAAGCGAAATACTGATTTCTTTCAGTAAAAAAGAAAATATATATTATCAAATTTGGTTATGATTGAACGTATAAATATGAAAGAATTAAGGAGTAATTAGAACTATAATTAAGTAACGCTTAAAAGTGCAATTAAGAATGTAAATATGCGGCAATTAAATCATGATTAGAACCATAAGCACAAGAGAATGAGGCTACAATTAGAATGAAAAATACGCGATAATTAAAAAATGACTGATACCGTACATTTCAGACAATTAAACTACGATTAAAAGTGTTAATGTAAATCATGAATCCAGCTATAAATACTAGAGAATTACACCGCGAGTAAAACTATAAATATGAGATAGCTATATAAATTCAAACTGATTAGACTACAATGAGAACTATGAATACAAGTAGAGAATTATAATATGAGTAGTACCATAAATGTGGGATAATTCATATACGATTGAAACCTTACATTTGATGCAATTAAACTACAATTAGAAGTGTAAACATGAGACAGCTAAACCATGACTACAGCTATAAATACGATACAATGAAATTACCAGATGAATTATGAAGACGAAATAATGACAGTATTAGGATTCAAAGTACGAGATGCGTGGGCTATGTATATTAACCCTTTTTGGCGGGTAGCCAAACAAACCAAACTGATATAGTAAAGTTGTAAAAAAGTAAAGTTGTTGAATCTAAACAAAAAGTGCGAGTTAACTCTTTCAGTTTCGTATGTAAACCGACAGAGTAAAAGTCCCTCGCCCCGCTTTTAATACGTTGACTGCCGCACGAAAGCAATTGAAAATTGCATTAGTTAGTGTGTTCATTTTGAACAAACCTTACCAAATATGTTCACGATACATTGTTATATTCGTTCTTCACAGTTCCAAGTAACTAATGCGAGTATTTACAGTTAGGAAGGTGAACAAAAATAAATTTAGGAAGAATTGATGAACTTAATAAGATTTAAATCAATTTAGAAGATAAATTCATAATCCTTATAGAGTTTAATAAATTTAGGAAGAATTTATAATATGGTTATTTAACACTAGGTTTACGGCACCCATCAAAATGACAGATCTTAGGTTCCTTATTTTCAATTGCGAAAATTATTAAAAAGCTTATGTCGAAATGAATGTTAACTATCATCGAGATAAAGAATCTTTCCATAAATTGGTATATGTATTATTCATTGTTTACTTCTTTTCATAATTCATTCTCAATTTAGACTTAAGTGGTCATTGAACTTCCGTAAATCTAGTGCTAATATGTACCCACATATAGGTGACATGTCAGTCAACGTGTTAAAGTAAGTATAATACATTGAAATGGGTAAAAAATACCCGGGCCGCTAATAAACAGCAGTTCTCGAGACAGGTATTTTTACTCGCCCCGCTTATAATGTGTTAACCATCGATCATAGACCGAAAAATATAAAGAAAAAAATATGTTTGACGTAATAAATTCCGCTTGATCGAAATGCCCTTTCGTATATCGGGTTTGGCAGGAGAGAGCAACGCGTATATCGCGTCGAGTCGGAGAGCGCGATACAATGCTCGAAGGACTCGTATAGGAGAGGAGACGGCGGTAGGATGGGGAAAAATTTAATTAGCAAAAGCCCGAAAATTAATTGCGCCCGGCGTCTTATTGTACTCTGGCCCTATGCCTTCGAGCGTTGCCGAGGACCCGCGGCGTCTATATACACGGGAATGTAATATTCACAACAGCCTATATTCCGGCCGACAGCCGGGGTGGCCACCCCTCACCGTCCACCCCCGTCCAGCCACCCGTATTACCCTCCACCATCGACTCTGTCACGTAGTTACGCTACCGAACTCCATAGTTTTCCGTGCGAGGGACAATGTTCCGTCAACGAGCTTTCTGATAACGATAGGGGTGCTCGTGTGTGCAAGGGGGTGCGTCGGTCACAAAGATATTTGTGTATACAGATTGACAAATTGCGATTGCTTCACGGCTATCGAGTATCGGGTCTTTACATTCTTTAGGTTGGTACTTTTTAAGTAAGCTGATGGGGGTGCATATATGCAAGGGGGTGCATTGATTACAAAAATTTTTTGGATATACAGATTCACAAATTGAGATTTTTTCCAGATATCGTGTATGAGGTCTCTCAATTCTTCATATTTATATTTTTTAAATAAGATGCAGGGATGTACGTGCAAGGGTGTGCGCCAATTATGAAGATTTTGTATGTATATAGATTAAGAAATTGCGATTGTTTTATAGCTATAAAGTATGAGGTCTTTGAATACTCCATGTTGATATTTTTTAAATATAGTGGAGTGTATATGCAAGGGGGTGTGTCCATTAGAAATGGACACTTTAAAGAACTAATGGACTTTAAAAAACTAAGCATCATATTTTGTGCATACAGATTCACAAACTGAGATTTTTTACAGATATCGAGTATGAGGTCTCTCAATTCTTCATATTTATATTTTTTTAAATTAGGTGGAGGGGTGTATGTGCAAGGGAGTGTGTCCATTGCGAACATTTTTTATGTATACAGATTAACAAATTGCTATTGTTTTATACCTAGCAAATATCGGGTCTCTGAAGTCTTCATGTTGTTTTTTTTAAATTAAGGCGAAGGTGTAGGCACAAAGTGTTGCGACAATTGTAAATATTTCTGTGTACATACATATTAGTAAACTGCAACAGTTTCACAGCAACCGAATATTCAATCTCTAAATTCTTCGTGTTACTACATTTTTCAATAACATATCAAGCTACTACAAAAAACGAACCGTGAGACCAAACAAAAATACAAATAATCGTCCAAAAGTCAATTTAATACATTGATTTCGAAACACAATAGCAAATTCCCTCGTCCCACCCCCAAATATTCTCTCAACAGCTAAGATGCCTCATATAGAAACCTGTAGGCAGGGTCTGGAGATATTACGGGCTCGAAGGGGTAGACAGGGTGTGAGGGGGTGTGCAGTACGCTTTGTTCGCGCCTAACCAGGCAGTCATTCAGGGGTGGGTGGTGATGCCAACGGAGCGAAGAGGGGTGGTCGGCCCCTGATCTAATATCTCCGTCAGAGCGGCGGGAGCACATATCATACTGTTAATCTGAAAACCGCGTCTATAAGAATCCACTTAATGAAATTTCCGCCGAGGCTGGACGGCCGTGGCGATCGGTGAACGTACGGGGGTGAAGAACACCCCTCGTCAACCGTGTGCACGGTGCTCCACCATTGCGGAGCAATTAATAATGTCCTATTGCGTCCCTGGGGCATCGCCGTTCTCCCCGTCACTAACGCGTTCGTAAACGGACGCAGATACGATTGCTCGATATTGAAAATTATTTGCTACGAATGAATTTGGACGGGCGGATGTTTCGGAAACCGGGGAATGTGAAAATTTGACGATTTGCGTGTTTGGCGCATTTGAGCGTTTGATGTTTGGGAGGTCGTGGAATGTGAAAATTGGGGAATTTTGCGTGTTCGATGATTTGGAAACTTGGGAAGTTGAAGGATGTAAAAATTTGTCAATTTGTGCGTGTGGTGATTTGGAAATTAAGGAAGGTGCAAAATATGAAAATTTTACGATTTGCGTATTTGGTGATTTGAGCGTTTGGATGTTTGGGAAGTTGTGGAATGTGAAAATTTGGGAATATTGCGTGTACAATGAGTTGGAAACATAGGAAGCTGAAGAATGTAAAAATCTGACAATTTGTGCGTGCGGTGATTTGTAAAATTGGGAAGTTGAGAAACTGAAGAATGTAAAAATTTGGCGATTTGTGTGTGTGGTGATTTGGGAAATTGGGAAGTTGAGAAACTGAAGAATGTAAAAATTTGACAATTTGTGCGTGCGGTGATTTGGAAATTTAGGAACGTGAAGAGTGTGAAAATTTGGCAACTTACGTATTCGGGAATTCGGACCTTTGGACGTTTGAGAAGGTCTTAAATGTGAAAATTTAAGAATGGATAATTTAATTTAGACAATTTAATTTTGCCGAGCTGACAATCTGAATATTTAGGAATTTAAAAAATTCGGAAATTTCGAACCCGAGGCTTTGGAAATTCGGGAATGTGCGAATCTGATGTGATTACTTGATAATATAAGAATGCGAAAATTTCGAAATTTTCTAAACTACGTGAATTTAAAATTTAAATAGTGTTGAGATCAGGGTACTAAAAAATTTGAAAATTTAAATTATGAGCAGTATCGAAATTTGAAAATTAGTAAATTTGAGAACGTAATATAAACATGCATAGTAAGCGTGTTTTCCATCTCTGATTAATCTTTTCACGAGAAAGCCTTCATGGAATCATACCGAATAGTTCGGTCAACGTTGGCTCTCTGAGTAAACCTAATATTAGGTAAATGTAGCAAATATGCCTAATAGCAAATAGTTGCTGAATACTCTGTGCGTCTCTAACAACAGTTAAAGGCATAGATATTAACTATGAATGCAGCAACTTGGTCAGGTCAAAATTGATTCATTATTGTCGGTTCCTCGGCATAGAGTGCGGGGATGTTCCTTATTTAAGATAATGTACACGAATCTCCCTGGACCAATCTACCTTGTCACTATAATGATCTTAAGCTACCTCCGTCCTTGTTATGATTACTGTTATTATTACTGGGCACATAGGGATTTGGTGATTTAGCAATTTCGAAATTTATACAACTCAATATTATAATGGAATTCGAACATGAACTATAGAAATTCAGAAATTAAATTTAGAAATTATTAATTTACAAATATTCCAGTATATAAGGATAAATGAATAAATGAGGATATAAGGTATTGATTGAGATAAATGATATAAAATATTGATTTAAATCAATGATAATATAGAATGTAAGATGTTGATAAGATAATGTGGATATAGAAATTTCGGGATGTAGAAATCTAGGGACTCGGAGATTCAGACACAGGAATTTCTGGGTGTATGCATCTCGGAGTGTAGCAATCTAAGGACATTAAATTTAAAGACACAGCGATGCAAGAATTTGGAAATTTAGGTATTCGAAAGTATAGGAATTGGAATGCCTAGGGATCTGGAAATGCAGGAGTTTTGGATCTAGGAGTCTGGGGATATAGAGATCAATGAAAGTAGCCGGAAATATAAGAATCCGAAAATCTAGGAATTTTGCAAATGTAACAATCTGAAAATTTAGGGATACAGAAACTAAACATCATACAGTTGTAAGTGTATTAATACGTAAAAAATGAAGATATACACTAGTAATCCAGTACTTATTAATGTAACTACGTGTGTCTAAACATGACATACATACTCATACGTTGCTCATTTATAAGCAAACGTTCTTACTCCTATTATCACACATTTGAACCCCTAACTAAATGAATCACATTTTTTTAACGCGTCAACGAATATAATCCGAATAACCTTTTCATTAAAATTCGTAATCGTGTATCTGCATTGTGGTTTCTGAACATATTCGCAATTTCGAAAATGCATCTGTCACAATCGGAAACATTTCCCTCGAAGAACAAAGTAATAAACAGCGTCGCATCAACAGTTTAGATTTTTCTTCGTTAGCGTATTCTCTTAGTCGACGTTCGGTGAACGGGGGTGAGTCGGTTAACGAATGACGGGGGTTAGACGGCCTTCGAAGGGAGGAGACGTGCAACGGGGGTTGAGGAGGAAAGTTGAAGGTAACCGACACCCTTTCGCAAAAAGTAATTGGTTAATGCCTCGGAAATGAGTTTAGTTCCTTTTTGCTCGCGGAGCGTGTTGCTCCTTTTTCGGCACCTTCAACCATCCACTAGCCCTTTTTCTCCCTCTCTCTCTCTCTCCCTCTCTCGCTATGTCTCTCTGCTTCGTTCATTCTCTCTGTGCTTCGACCTCTTCCTACACACGTACAGTTCCGATCAGAAGTTTGCGCTCATTTGTTCGTTTCTACCACAATTCACTTTCGAACAATGATCTTGAAGATGTTAGTGATGTTCTGTGCGAAAGTATTACGTTTCATATCCTTTTAACTTCGGTTTGGTGAGGATGTTTGGTCTTTTTAAGAATCAAGTACAGCACTGGTATCACTGGGACATCACCGATACTGATATTTATGGCAATTACATTTTTAAATAAAATATACTGTAAAGGTCTGCTTGCTATTTTAAAAATACAGGTACAAAGCAATCTTAATTCGGCCAGGTTACACCTTTAATCGATTCCATAATATTCCTTGAACTATTCAGAGATGTTCTGTAATCTCTTCAGACATATTCTTTTAGGTTAGAAGAACAAATGATCTAACTCTTTACGTAATTATAGTTACGTGTTCCGTCTTTAACCTCTTCAGAGATGTACTTTTAGGTTAGAAAGACAAATGATCTAACTCTTTATGTAATTATAGTTACATGTCTCATCTCGAACCTCTTCAGAGATGTACTTTCAGGTTAGAAGAACAAATGAACAAACCGTTTATGCAATTACTAATTATCCAACAATTTATATAATTACAATTTACTTGTTGTAAATCCATGGAAATTAAAGCATAAATAATTTATTAAACAACAGAAGATGCACACGTATGTGTGGATCAGATGCTGCACTGTACCAATTCACATCGAAGAAGTATATATAACACTAAAACTACCAAAGGGGTAAAATGACCGTTTTACAAACTTCCAATTTTAAATGACAGAATTTGTTGAGACAATTTTCTTGAAATCTATGCCGATTCTCATCGAGATAAAGAATTAATGTGTGCATTGAATTATGTTACATCGTTTATTCATTAATTCCTCAGTTACATTTTTAACTACAAAATTGTTGTGCATTATACGTCGGTAGTTTTAGCGTTAAAAATGCGGCGAAACCTCGACAAGAAACCGTCTAATTGCAAATTTTTGCGAGCTGTTGTACACGGTGTACACAGCTAGGTTACACGACCGGTATATTCTTCCACAAACCCGTAGCTGCTTCTTTCTTCGACCCGTGACGATCTCTTTTTCTCCAGAGCTTTCTTCCCGTCGCCCTTTCACCTTCCAGAAACGTCCCTCTCTTTCTTCCCGAGTGGTGCCTCTCGTTCCTCCCTGGATCCCCGTTGCCGCATGCACGCGTGTGTTTTTATGCTCGCTCCGGGGCTCCGGTCACGCTTTGTGCCACATTGTGCGTGCCTTTGGAGCCCCATTATCCGCGTGTAAAAGTGTCATTATAGCCCGCGGCGGGGCTCGAAAGAGAGCGAAGAAAGGCGAGGAAGATGCGTTCGTGTATGAACGCGCGAGAGAAAGACAGACGAAACATGCTTAAAGGATTTGTCCCCGCGTTCTGGACGATTCGTTAACCCTCCAGGGACCAGACGGATTTTCTTTGCTCAACGCTCGGACAAGACTTTGTTTTAAAATTGGATAAGCGTATCGACTTACGTCGCCTTATACCTGCCTGATACTCTTCCTGGTTGCTGGATCGTGCCGTGATTTTTCGGAAATCTCCAGTTTGGCGGAATTTTCGGGATCCGCGGAAAACTGCGTCGATGGACGGAGTTGACGAGATTATCTTTGAAATTTAATCGTTTTGATTATTAATACTATTTAATGATAATAGTATTAACACTTTGCCTGCCATGTCAACCATACACTCGTGGACAAAATTAAGTGGACATTGCAGAAATGTAAAAAATTTTTTGTTTCACTACAATGTCTTAAATAAATTTTAAATTTAGAACGTGAAGTGTTTTTGTTGATTTGAAAAAACATTTATTTAATGTATATAATTGTACAATAAAGTTTGGATTCATAGGTATTCTTAGTTAAATTAAATTAACCTTTTGTTACTTATGATACCTGTCCACTTAATTTTGTCCACGACTGTATATGGGTGACACTCAAAATTCTATACAAACTTAACAGCTGAATTATCAAAAATTTGATCACTTTTCTAACTGAGAATACTCGCATTAGTTACTTGGAACTATGGAAAATAAATATAACAATGTACTGTGAAGATACTTGGAAAGATTTGTTAAAAATGAAAATACTACCTAATGCAATTTTCAATTGCTTCAGTGTGGCAGTCAACGTGTTAATAATACTTTGCGATGTATCAACACTTTGAGTGCCATGTCATTCATATGCGGATGACGTATGAATTCATACATAAATCTATCGCTAATTTTTAGTTCAAACTTTTAACGTAATAAAGTAAAAAAATTTTGGTAAATACGTTAAAGCTTACAGAATACACAAGGGTTTAATATTGTACAAATTGTCTGTTAAATTTATCGAAAATAAAATTACTTCCCGAAAGAAATTGTAACTGTTTTAGGGTGCCACCCACGGTGTTAACAGTAATTGTTCTATTAATTTATTCTATTTATTAGAATTCGTTCTAATAATAGCTATTTAGTTCTAATAATATTTATTTAGCTTCCGGGTATTTTCTTTATAAACGTCTCAACAGTTAGTTGAGTACGTCCTCTTTTTTTTCTTTTCGTGATAAAGATTTCTACAACTCTTGATCGATTGATTGACTGTATAACTCTTCTACTTGAGATATGCGTTCTCCATTGGGATCGCATTACTCCATAATAGTTAAAAATTTGTGTAGATGCATACAGGCTTCATCCGTATCTTTAATTTTCAAAGTCTTAACGTTGAAAGTTAAATACAAAGTTGAATTTTTTGAAATGTGCGAAAGTAGAACGAGCGAAAGTCGAGGGCCGCCTGTACATCATCGTTCGAATATTTTCGTGAGCCAGTGTATTCGGTATTGTAGGGAATCGGGGTTGACCGGGGTTAAATTACGCTGAATTCCGTTTAAAATATAACAGTACTTTATTATACAGAGTGTCCCAAATGTGTTGAAGGAGCCGGAAATGGGAGGTATGTGGGGTTATTCTGAACAACTTTTTCATTTGCAAAAATGTCGTATGGGGCTTCGTTTTTAAATTATTAACGAAAAACACCGACCAATCAGAACGCGAGAATCGCGCGCCACGACCAATTATAACTCGGGCCTACACTTGTGCCTCCGAGCGCGCGCGATTCTCGCGCTCTGATTGGTCGGTGTTTTTCGTTAATAATTTTAAAATGAAGCGCCATACGACATTTTTGCAAATGAAAAAGTTGTTCAGAATGGCTCCACCTACCTCCCATTTCCGACTCCTTCAACACATTTGGGATACTCTGTATATCCTATGATTTACGCTACTTCGCCATTCACTTTCTGATTCACGCTATTACATTGTTCGCTAAAGTCTCCGATACACCCTGTTTCGCTGTTCGCCGAAGACTAACTGATTCACCCCGAAAACTATACCTTCTTCCTCTTACACTCATCACGCATCCATTCCAAACATCCTCGCGATCACGTCCACCATTCTTATCATCTTCCGTTCTGTCATACGCTTCCAAACACTTTTCTTTCGCGCCTCAGCCTCTCGAACTCAATCGCACGCAATCACGCTGTTTGCAATCGTCCAAATATTCCGTCGCCCGCTTTTTCCAAACACACCTAATTGCATACAACAGAAATATTCTCATCCTACAGTATCCATTGGCAGGAGGCAGCGGCTACGTGTCGGTTAGAGAGCGAGGTAGCGGTATTCGTTAACTCGGTGTATTTCGTTGGAGTCGTTCCCGTTTTCCTGCGGCTACCGCGATACGATCGTCATTAGCAAGGAAGAAGCAGCCCCGTCGTCGTCGTCGTCGCCCTTTGTGGATTCTCTTGCGCCTCGTGTGTCCCTCCGTACTAATGGTCTTAACGAACCCGACACTGCACCGGCTCCGTGGCGAGGGTTAATACATCAAGCCTGCACCGTGTGCGGAGCTTGAGCTTGATATTCCACGGACGACACACAGCACGAAGACTTCGATTATCGCCAATTTACCGGCTGGCTCGTGTTTATTCGGTGACCACCGGCGTGTACCCTCCGGTAATGCGAGAGCCCGGAAATACTACCACCCCGACGACGATCGATCCGCTCGAAATCGCTTAACGAAATTAAACGGTTAACCGATCGCGCCGAATGCCGGCTCCGAGCTTTTATTCGCGAATTAATTCGTTCCTCGATCGAGCCTCTGACTTTTCGATTAATTCCCTCCGTTTTCCGTCGATTTTGATTAACACCTACACCTACCACCCCCTCAGGGACCATCGTGTAACTATGCCGCGTGACGATGGATCGGTTTTCACGCCGAACCGGCCAAATGATCGTTTTGTAAGTTACTTATTTTATTTTCGTTTGCCGTCGCTTAACGAAACAATACGGATGAGAGATGTTTAAAGAAGGAAATCGATAGTCATCTTTATTAAAAAATGGAGTACTAGATGAAGCTCGTTTACAACTTAAAATCATTTTACTTCTCGCGTCATGCGATTATATTTTATTAAATGTTCTAATAGATTTTGGCACGGTTGCTCGATCAAACCGTGATCGATATTTTCGAACAGAATTAATTAAGGAAACAATCTCTTGTCGATAGGGGATGCTTTTTAAAGAAAGCAGCCGATAGTCATCTTTACCAAAAAGCATAATCTTATATGAATCTTAGTTACAATTTAAAATCATTTCTTCCCTTACATCGTGCAATTATATGTTATTAAACGTTCTAACCAATTTTAACACGGTTCTTCGATCAATTCGTGATCGATATTTTCGAACAGAATTAATTAAGGAACTAATCTTTTGTCGATAGGGGATGCTTTTTAAAGAAGCTCCCCGATAGTAATCTTTATAAAAAAACATGATCCTAAATGAATCTCAGTTGCAATTTAAAATCATTTCTTCGCTTACACCGTGCAATTATATTTTATTAAATGTTCTAACCAATTTTAGCATGGTTGCTCGAACAAACTGTGATCGATACTTTGGACCAGAATTAATGAAATCATCTTTCGTTGATGGAGGGTGTTTTTTTTAAAGAAAGCAACCGATAGTCATCTTTATAAAAAAACATGATCCTAAATGAATCTCAGTTACAACTTAAAGTCGTTTTACCACTTACACCGTGCAGTTATATTTTATTAAACATTCCAACCAATTTTAGCAGGGTTGTTCGATCGAACAGGGTTTGATACTTTCGTCATTTCATTTTCGACATTTTCGCGATTAATCAACGAAACAATGTTTTGTCGATAAGGTACGAGTACTTCGTGGAAGGCAACCGATGTTTGTACGTTTCAATAAAGCGAGCTAGGCGATACTCGAGGAGTACGGATTCATTAAAAGTCCTCGCCGCCATTACGTTCTCGTTGGTCGCAACTACGGGCGACTCCGACGAAAATGTTGCCGGAACGAAAACAGCTTCGCGTCCACTGACTCGGCAAACTTTCCTCCACCCCGTCGCTAATTATTCTATTATTAATTGTTAATTATAATTAATTACGAGGCGGCCCGCGACCGGGCTAATTGACACTGATTTATGGCTTTAATTAAAAGCGGCGACACGACCGTTGTCTTACACGCCGAAGGAACGCTTTAACAACACCTTTTCAAAGGAATCCCGGCATTGTGCCACGGCCTTTTAGACCCGACTACAACCACCATACGGTTCACCCGTTCCCTTCGATCCAAATTACCTCACATTCATATTTTTCGCGCGAATTTATCAACACCCCGTTACATTTTTTTTATTGTCCGCGTTAGCGCTGTGACTCTGATTTGTTGACTTGGAGGGTGTACAAATGCAACGATGAAATTTTTGAGTTTGGAAACGCGATCGGGACGTTTTGAGCATTTTCTAAGTGAAATTATTTTGATATTGCTTCTTTGGTTTACTTTAGTAATGATATAGTTGTTTCCGAAAATTTGAAATAACGTGATTATTTAACAAATTCAGAAATAATATGGTTATTTCAGAAAACTTGAAATTATATGGTTATTTTAGAAATTTAGAAATAACATAGACACTTTATAAAGCATTTCATAGAGAAACGAAATACATTTATTTGTAATAATTGATTTATTTGTTGATGGTGTGAATTGTTTGTTATTTGATATTGAATTTGTTTCCGTTTGAGATAGGTAAATATAACATCAATTAAAATTGTTTATCAAATAATAATTAGCATTATTTGAAATGTTCATTTTCGACTTATTACTTGAAATGAACTTCGCGCAGGCTTAATTTACATATATAAAGGGTTTTAATTTATTTTGCGAGGGTCATGGTTCCTCAATTTTTCAATTCAGTAAGTTTCTATGTGAACGGTTCTTTTTTAGTTAATTCACTCGAATAAAATAAGTAATCTTAACTTTATTGGAACTCGAAAACTGGAACCAAATACATCTAAAATAAACTTAAGAAATAATTCAAAACTAATATTCTTTGAAATTTTGTCAAAACCAATGTCTTCGTCCTTTAATTTCC
Source organism: Coelioxys conoideus (assembly GCA_947623535.1). Taxonomy (NCBI): domain Eukaryota; kingdom Metazoa; phylum Arthropoda; class Insecta; order Hymenoptera; family Megachilidae; genus Coelioxys; species Coelioxys conoideus. The sequence continues at coordinate 11,194,593 of OX392453.1, read as the reverse complement.
CGTCTCGTGCACCTTTTTTGGAACAATGCGATCCTCGAAGAAGGAACTTACGTCAGCCGCGAATATTCATAATCATTTATCAAATTAAGCTAACCTAAAAAAAAACATAAGTAATAATTTAATAATAACATTCTTTGAAATTTTGTCACAACCAATGTCTTCGTCCTTTAATTTCCCGTCTCGTGTGCCTTTTTCCAACCAAAGCGATCCTCGAAGGTACTCACGTTGTCCCTGAACATTCATAATTGTTTATCAAATTAAACTAAATGTAAGAAATAACGTAAAAATATATTCTTTGAAAATTTGTCAAAATCAATGTCTTGGTTCTTTAATTTCCCGTCTCGTGTACCTTTTTCGAAAAAAAGGAATCCTCGTAGATACTCACGTTGTCCCTGAACATTCATAATTGTTTATCAAATTAAACTAAATGTAAGAAATAACGTAAAAATATATTCTTTGAAAATTTGTCAAAATCAATGTCTTCGTCCTTTAATTTCCCGTCTCGTGTACCTTTTTCGAAAAAAAGGAATCCTCGTAGATACTCACGTTGTCCCTGAACATTCATAATTGTTTATCAAATTAAACTAAATGTAAGAAATAACGTAAAAATATATTCTTTGAAAATTTGTCAAAATCAATGTCTTCGTCCTTTAATTTCCCGTCTCGTGTACCTTTTTCGAAAAAAAGGAATCCTCGTAGATACTCACGTTGTCCCTGAACATTCATAATTGTTTATCAAATTAAACTAAATGTAAGAAATAACGTAAAAATATATTCTTTGAAAATTTGTCAAAACCAATGTCTTCGTCCTTTAATTTCCCGTCTCGTGTGTCTTTTTCCAACCAAAGCGATCCTCGAAGAAGGTCCTCGCGTCGTTCCTCTATATTCATAATCGTTCATCAAATTCAACTATACTAAAATGAATATAAGAAATAATGTAAAAATAATATTCTTGGAAATGTTGTCAAAACCAATGTCTTCGTCCTTGAATTTCCCGTCTCGTGTGCCTTTTTCCAAACAAAGCGATCCTCGAAGAAGATCCTCGCGTCGTTCCTGAATATTCATAATCGTTTATCAAATTATTACCGAATAGTCTTTGAGATTCTGCTTGTACGATTATCTCGGTGTCGAGACGAAGTAAACGCGTGTCTCGAAATACGTCGTTCGACACATCGTTCCACGTTAAAATATTCAGAGCGACTTTCTACGAACGCCCGAGGCGGAATCGCGAATAACGAGCACGCGTTCTCGCTGATTTTTGCGTAAACTACCAGGCGGACAGTGTCATTTACGGCCGTTAAAAGAAAAGGAAAGAATGATAGGGAAACGCCTAATTGGCGGAGGCTTTAATTGGGCCGTGTTAATGCTAGATACGAAACGGGCGTAGATAAGCATCCTAGGAACAGGTTATCGCGTTGCTGTCTCTTGGGAATGATTTCTTGATTCGAGGCGGTTCTGCTCGCGATAAACTAATAATGTTGCTTACATAAACCTGTTTAACGTACCTATTACACGCCGTATATGCAAATCCCTAGCGGTTGATCGGTACACGCTCAAACCGAAGAACGACCATGTAAAATATTGATTTAATCAATTTCGAATCGTTTAATGAGGGCTGTCAACTGCGTTTTACTTTCTTGCGGAATCATTCTCTATTATTGTTTATCGAGAAGACTGTCGTTCGATCAATTATTTTGATCCGAGATGAAGGAGAATATGGAGTTGCAACGATTCTTGTTGCGAGGAAATGATTCTCCTTGCAAAGAATGATGAAGTGCAATGAGTGGAATAGAGGAGATGAATTTGGATTATTATGAATTTCCGAATTTCCGAATCTATGCATTTCTAATGTTGTTAATTTAAATGCCTCTAAATTCTACAATTTTCTAATTTGCAAGTTCTCAAATTCCACAATACCTGAATTCCGAATTACCAAATTTCTAAATTTTGGAAACCCAAATTCCCAAATTCCTAAATTCCGAATTCCCAAATTTCGAAATTCCAAAATTCCGAATTCCCAAATTTCTAAATTCCAAAATTCCAAATTCTCAAATTTCCAAATTTCTAAGTTCCGAATTCCCAAATTTCCAAATTCCAAAATTCCGAATTCTCAAATTTCCAAATTTCTAAGTTCCGAAATTCCCAAATTTTCAAATTCCAAAATTCCGAATTCTCAAATTTCCAAATTACTAAGTTCCGAAATTCCCAAATTTTCAAATTCCAAAATTCCGAATTCCCAAATTTCCAAATTTCTATGTTCCGAATTCCCAAATTCCCAAATTCCCAAATTCCGAAATTCCGAGTTCCCAAATTCCTAAATTTCGAAATCTCAAATTCCCAATTTCCCAAATTTCCAAATTCCGAATTCACAAATTTCCAAATTCCGAATTCGTAAATTCCCAAACTTCCAAATTCTTAAACTCCGAATTTTCAATCCTCGAACCACGAATCTTCAAAATCCCAAATCCCCCAGTCCACAAACCCCCGAACCTCCAAATTCCCAAATTTCCAGATCCTCGATTCCCAAAATCCCGAAACTCTGCACTCGCCAAATTACGAAACCTCAAAACCCCGAAATTTAAACAATCCCATCTTCCCCCGTCCCAATCAATAACAATAATTACCACTGCGTTCGACAGACTCCGCGTACCGGATGATCATTGAAGTAAGTTAGGCTCGATACATATTAAAAAGTGATTTCCGCGGTTTCCCGCGTTGCTGACGGGGCACGAGGATGATGGCCGGTGTGCTTAGTAATTTCGTTTACACCGGAAGGCGACGGTAAATCAGTGAGTTAATGAATTCGCTCGGAGGAAGAGAGAGCGGAAGATAGCACGCGACACGGACGTGGACACGGGGCCATTTAGAAAGACGAAGGGGTTATTCGCGGTTATCTTTACGAGTCGAAGAGATACGCCTCCCTTGTCTTACTCGCGGCATAGTAGGGCCTGGATCACCGACCGGTGGTGGCTTGCTCGTGGCCGGAAGTCGACGTTAAATCTTGCTGAATGTCGAGCTGTCACTGGCCCGGAACCGTGGCCATTCGTTATTCTCGTTAACGTTATGATCCATGCACGACGGAACGTGTAATTTCGAATTAAGCTGCGAGATCGAAACGAATCAGCCTCCATCCGTCCTTTTGCAAGGTTAACGCATTCGCCGACGCGAGGCTCGCTGCTGACCAACGCCGATTCAATCACTCTACTAACAAGGACATTCCTGACATTTTGGGAACACGTCCACTTTATTATACGTACATGTTATCGGTATATGTTATAGGTTCATGTTATAGGTGTATATTATAGGTATGTGTTATAGGTGTATGTTGTAAATATACATATGTTATAGGTATATATTATAGGTATAAGTTAGAGGTGTATATTATAGGTATGTGTTATAGGTGTATGTTATAGGTGTATGATATAGGTATATGTTATTGATGTATGCTATACGTGTATGTTGTAGGTATACATATGTTATAGGTGTATGATATAGGTATATATTATAGGTGTATGTTATATATATATTTTTATAGGTATATGTTATAGATTTATGTTGTAGGTTTATGTTATAGGTATATTTTATAGATATATTTTATAGGTATATGTTATAGGCATATGTTACGCAGTTTTTGTTTGGTGCACCATTTCATTGCTGGTACTTTTAATGATAGATTTATTAATTTAACGATAGATAATTTACGGAAATTATCTTCAAATTTTTTGTCGAAATGAACGTATATTAACTTCCAACACGATAAAGGATCATTGTTCAATTCTGAAAAAAGTTTTTACGTTTTTATTTCTGAAAGGCGTTGTTGCTTTAGTTGCGAAAGTAGTTATTTATTTAATAATAATTAGTCGTGCGTTCGTAAAGCTGGCGTTAAATTGACACCTACATATTCAGCTACCTTTCGGTTTCATTTTGTAACTATTGAACCGTGAGATCGAAACAAATTAACTTTCCTACGTCGTTTTGCAAGGTTAACGCATTCGCCGATGTAGGGGTCGCCGTTCACGGATTCAATAACTATACGAGATACATATTACGAATTCTTTGGAACATGTATGTATGTTACGCAATTTTGGTTCATGCGAGAGATTGTTTTGAATCGTGAAGTGATGATTCGGAGGAAGAACGAGGTACGAAAGAGTAGGGTCTGATTGGAGTGACATCAAGTTGACAAGCGAGAACCTTTCGTGTGTTGTATAATTGAGAAATATATCTTAAAATATCTGCTTCAGAATCACGGGCGACATGAAATTAAATTCCACGAATCCCACGAATGAGCTACCGGTCGGCGAAAGAAATTAGTGGCGACGTATGTTTTTCTTTTTCTAATTCGATTTAACTGCGCAACGTGAAGGAAGTCGGTGACACTAATTAATAGGAATTTTCAGACACGTGTCGCAGTCGGTGGACCGAGAACGCGAGCCTCCACGCATTTGTAACTCGTTACGTAGCCTAATTAGCCCGAATCAAAAGTGCGACTCGTTTTAGAAACTCGGCACCGATTCTCACGGAACTGTACCGCTTTCGACACGATCTGATTACTTGCTAGCTATCGTCCCCCGTCACCGGTTAAACAGTTCATCGGCAAACGAAATCGAGCCGGCAGTTGGATCGATTAACAAAATCACGGTATCGTTTCTCCGACGGCTTAACCTGTTTCGTTACAGTCCAATTAATACCTGGCCATCGACCGATACGCCAATAACGTGACCATTAATTTTCATCCTTTCGACCCACGCAGGCCAAGAAAGTCGGATAATCTAATCGATTAAAAAGATCCCCCTCGATCCCTTGGCTGTTAACACTAAACGAAGTATAATTCGCGTTTGATTTCCGATTGAAAATAAATGGACGTACGATTAAACGTGAATCAATATGAGGAAGAACGGTGACACGTCTACGTTTCCGCAAATGTGTTTAGAGAATACAGGGTGACTGGAATGATCTGTTACTAAGTAAGTTCATACGGATACATCTGTCGATCCGCTCACGCAATCCATCTGAAAGTTGCCATATTTATAATTCATGTTAATGTAAGGGCACTGGTGGCCTCAACATAACAATAGATTTAGGATTTCTACATAGCAATTAGAAATAAGACCGTCGTCTCATCGAAGGGTTCACGGACCGTTCCGTGGCAGCTATAAACTCAAGAAGCCATAAAGACCCGCGCGTTTTCCATGTAGTTTTCGAGTCATTGTTCACATTTGGTCGACAGATTGACATTTTTACCTTTCCAGCCCGTTATTTCTAGCATGTTTAGTTAAGTTCAGCGCGCTTCTTGATCCTTATTACCTACCACGGTCCAGGAGCAAAACATAGGATATTTGCGAGTGGAGGGGCCTACGTAGGGCGGTAACTTTGTTGTCCTTCCACAATTTGTACATTTTCACTTAGCCAATTAGAACGATGCACCCCCGTCAAGTCTACCCGACCGAGGTGATATCGGAGAGATTTAATGGAATCTGAGAGAGTTGCATAGAGATAGATAGACAAGTTAGTTGAACTAAGAACAGACAGAACAGTTGATTTGTATAGACATAGTTGAATAGTTGAATAAAGAACATAGTCATTCATATACTTGAAACATAGATAATTTGTATAGTCCCGATTATATCGGGTGGTCCTTCGAGTAGTTATTATATTTGTTGGCACAAGCGTGCAAAACGCCTACAAAGCACGAATCTCCCTACTCGGGTAATCACGAGTATTTAACAGTTCATTCAATTGTTTATATGCGTGCAGAAGCATTTTCGTATACTACATCTCAAAGTAAAGTTATAGTGATGGATTTGAAGCGTAACTCTGTAATTGCTTTATATTCAGCTGGAACATCAGTTCCAATTATCGTTCGCGAGCTCCATCATTTGAATGTAATCTATTTAATGATTGAATGTAATGTATTTGGACTATTTTGGAGGCCAAGGTCAATGTAATGAAACATCGAATTTTGGACGCTCCAAAATCAGCAATTGTCCGGGAATGGAAGAATCCACAATCTCACGTACGGGCAGCGTGCGATTCTTTCTTTCATCGTTTGAATGAAAGTATTCGTGCAAAGGGAGGTTATATCGAGCAATGAGCATTAAATCATTTTCTTGAATGATTCTCGACTATTTTTTTCCCTTGGATAAAACAAAATATTTGAAAATATATCTGCTGCATCGGTTTGAAGTTGTAACTGTTCATTCCAGCCACCCTGTATATTTTTCGTGGTTGTATATGTATATTTGTTTGAAATAATTTATTGGTTAACTATCGTATAAATTGTAAACTGAACGTGTAATCTTTTATCTAATTTAAGTGGTATAGTTTTATCTTTAACACTAGATTTACGGAACCCTTCAAAGCGACGGACCTTAGATTTCTACATTTAACACTTTGATCGCCACGTCATCCACATATGGGTGACGCCTAAATTTCCACATGAATCAATCATCTATTTAGTAAGAATTTGTTCATCAATCTAATTGGAAATACTAGTAGTAATTACTTAGACCCATGAATAATAAATAAAGCAAAATATCGTGAGCATATTTGATAGGATTTATTAATCATAAAAATACTACCTAGTAAAATTTTTAGTCGCGTTAGCGCGGCAGTCAACGTGTTAAACGAGAAAAATTAGTAAGAAGCTTTCGTCAAAATTTATCTTATCCTTCATCGAAATAAAGAATCATTGCATGAATTATTATTTCACACGTTATCCATTATTCACTTATTTTTATACCTTAATTTCGATTCAAGTATAAATGGTTAATCATCGCTCGTAAATCTAGTGTTATATACTATATTAAATCATTATATAAATTATATAAGATATATAAATATACTATACTGTGTAATTTTATCTTTAAGTAATGTTTATCGTGACCGTTTTATACGTAGTTGAAACAGTTTATTGAAACTAGTTTTACTTTACTTGGACGTCTTAACTAAAGAACTATCAATGAGTCAGAATGACTGGTTTCAGGTTTCACATTTCACATTACAAAATCTTGTTGCCTTTGTTGAAATGTGTGTAATATTTTGTTGAGGTAGAGAATCGTTGCAATGACCTATTTGGTAATTTCAACGTTAATACGACGAAAGTAGAAGAACCAGGAAAAGATAATTAACGGGTTTCATAAAATACGGTGATTAGATGATGTATGGACGATTTTCATTAATTAAAAGAAGATATTCTACGGTTCAACCGTAAAACAAATGGGGAAAACCGAATGGAAAGCGTAACGAATACGGTACTGCAGGAATTTTCTTCGTAATTAAGCATTGTAATAAGACTGGTGCGTTTGGCGTTAACCGTAAGAGTTGTAGGAAACGCGGTCTCGTTGTTTCGATTTAATAAATTGATAAGCCCCGACGGATCTCTATTAAATAATTACTTTTTAGATTTGTTTCGACGCAGGAAACTCGATTAGGTGTTCGATTTTCAGATTTTACAATTTTTTAATCTTCGAATCCAACAAAATACTTTAAATATTATTATTTTCAAATATTGAAATTCGAATTTTTTACGCGTTCAATTATTAACTTTTCATATTGCCAAGTTTTTACATTTCTGAACTGATAAATTTTTACAATCCTAGGATTGCACGCCTAATCTCCATATTTCTAAATCTGCACATTTACACATTTTTTGATTTCAAAATTTCTCAATTTATCAATTTTCGCATTTTTAGTTTCCCAGTTTCTCAAATTCGAAACTTTTCAACTTCTCAGTTCCCTAATTTCTCAAACTTCAAATTTTTTCGTTTCTCAGTTTCTCAAATTCTCAACTTCTCAATTTCTTAAGTTCCAAATTATCAAATTTCCACGATTCTGGATTACGAAATTTCAGAATTTATAAATTCTCAAGTTTGCAACTTTCCATATTGCCAACTACTCAATACTAAATTCTAAACTAATCACTGAATTCTCCAATTTCCACTCACAAGCACTTGAAAATCTAAAATTTTGCTAATGTAATCACATTGGAGCTTGAAAATCTAAAATTTTCCTAATGTAACCAGCTTAGAACTTGAAAATCTGAAAGCTCGGAAGTTCGAAACCATAAAAATTTGAAACCTATTACATCCCTAAAAACCAGTTCTAACTACCAGATGAACATTACTGCATTGTCCGGTTTTAATGTAACCTAATTGTATAAATGAGGTGATTGATTGTATTATCAATACTTTATCAATGTTCGATACTTCTTTGATACACGGTTACACGTTCGATTTTGACTCGATACAATTTGCAAAGCGATAACGAGATCCTTTGATTTCGTCACCACTGTTAACCGATACGAAAGCGATAGAAGAGACGGTTTTTGTGATCCTTCGTTTCTTTTCGTTCACACGGCACGGTTGGGCATGGATTTGGAATAGGATATCGGCGAACGAGGATGATACGTGGTGCGTACGCGTTTGTGGCTCGTGCTTGTTAGAATTTTCAGTGAAAAAGTCGTAAAAGGGTCGAAGATAAAAGGCGTTGAATTTATTCCACGTATATATAGACAGTTGGATAGTAATCTTTGGTTTGGTTACAATTTTGTTAACATTTGTTACTGTAATACGTTGGTCGTTGGAGATAATATTGTACCTTGCATATTCAAATATATTTCCTTAATGAAAGACATTCGTGATTAGAAGTATTTTGTGTGAAGTGCATTAGGGTACATCGTCAATTGATAGGATTTGTGAATCATTTCGTTCTTCCGATACCTTCAATCTTTTTGATTACTGATTTTTCCTATTGCTGATACATGTAAGATATGTAGAAATAAGATGTAAGAATGTGCAGAAGATGTAAGACTGATATATCAAACATATGTGGGAGAAATGACATTGATACATGAAAGATACGTAGAAGATGTAAAACTGATATATAAAAGATATATGGAAGAAATAACATTGATATATGCGAGATATGTAGATAATGTAAGACTGACACGTAAAAGATATGTCGAAGATACGTAAAAAATATAAGACTAATACACATATAGAAAATATACACATTACGCGACTCATACATAAAAGATGTATAAAAAAAATAGAATACTGATATATTGAGAATATAGAGCAGAAATGGGGAAGATACATAAAAGATGCGTAGAACATATAAAATTCATACACCGAGGCTACATGAAATACATAAAACCGATACACAGAAGATATGTAGAATATATGAAACTGATACATAGAAGATGTATAAAAAATATGAGATTGATATATAAAAGACATTCACGTGAACACACAAAACCGATACAGAGGAAATGTATATAAGATGCGATGCTGATACATGCAAGGTACATAAAAGATACGAGCCTAATGCATAAGAAATAATGTCTGTTATCTACAGAAGAAGTTCACCGATCTGCTGTATCAATATTAGAACAAATATCAACGAACCCGTATAATTCGCTGAGAATTTTCCAGCAAAAAGCGTGAGACGTAACCGGAGGTTGACTATCGAAGTTATTGCGTGGCAAGTTTCGGACAGTACCGATGAGATTCGAATAAATTTAATGGCAGGGCTTCGTGTCGGGCCCGATGAGACCCTACGAGACTCGCTAGACGAGCAGGTGGCCGGTGTGGTGGGACAGCAACGACCAGACCGACCGGTTTACATGGCTGGAGAACCGAGAACGCCTCTTGACTCGGACCTGGGAGCAAAAGAGCGCAATACACGTTCACGGATCTCAACTAACACTGGACAGCAAATCTGGCTAACTTCCAAGAAACTTTAGAAAATTCACGCCACTTTTTTTTTATTTAGAAATTTTGGAATTCGCGCGTTTGGAGATTTCGGGGTTCATGAACTTGGGCATTTGGAGATTTGCGTGTATGAAGGTTTTGTGGATTTGGGGGTTTGAGAATTCTGGAATTTGAGAATTTTGAGATTGATGGATTCTGGGATTTGAGAATTTTGAGATTTCTGGAGTTTGGGATCTGAGAATTCTGGTATTTGAAGATTTTGAGATTTGTGGAGTTCGGGATCTGAGGATTTTGGGATTTGAAGATTTTGAGATTTCTGGAGTTTGGGATCTGAGAATTCTGGCATTTGAAGATTTTGAGATTTGTGGAGTTCGGGATCTGAGGATTTTGGGATTTGAAGATTTTGAGATTTGTGGAGTTTGGAATTTGAGGATTCTGGGATTTGAAGAATTTGGGATTTGTGGAGTTTGGGATCTGAGGATTCTGGGATTTGAGAATTTTGAGATTTATGGAGTTTGGGGCTTGAAGATTTTTAGATCTCTGGATTTTCGGATCTGAGAATTCTGGGATTTGAAGATTTTGAGATTTGTGGAGTTCGGGATCTGAGGATTTTGGGATTTGAAGATTTTTAGATTTTTGGAGTTTGGAATCTGAGGATTCTGGGATTTGAAGATTTTTAGATTTTTGGAGTTTGGGATCTGAGGATTCTGGGATTTGAAGATTTTTAGATTTTTGGAGTTTGGGATCTGAGGATTCTAGGATTTGAGAATTTTGAGATTTTTGGAGTTTGGGATCTGAGAATTCTGGGATTTGAAGATTTTGAGATTTGTGGAGTTTGGGGTTTGAAGTTTTTGAGATCTCTGGATTTTCGGATTTGAGAACTTTGAGATTTGTGGATTTCGGGATCTGAGGATTCTGGGATTTGAAGATTTTGAGATCTGTGGAGTTTGGGATCTGAGAATTCTGGGATTTGAAGATTTTGAAATCTGTGGAGTTTGGGATCTTAGAATTCTGGGATTTGAAGATTTTGAGATCTGTGGACTTTCGAATTTGAGAACTTTGAGGTTTGTGGAGTTTGGGATCTGAGGATACTGGGATTTGAAGATTTTGAGATTTGTGGATTTTCGGATTTGTTAACTTTGAGATGTGCGGAGTTTGGGGTTTAAGGATTTTGAGGGCTACTGAAATTTGAGAAGTTTGGTATTCGAGGGCTCCGCGATTTGCAAATTTCGGAATTTGAGAATTAGAAGATTTGAAGAATTCCAGATTTGGGAATTTAGAAGTTTGGAAAGTTTTAAATTCGGATTCACTCGCTACAAATGAAAGTACCATTTATTTCATTGTTAGTTATACTTTAAATAAGAGTACCAGATGTTAATACTTTGTCGACGAGTTATTGTAATTCATCGAATATTGTTGTTCAAGATTTGAGGCACTGGAGTATCAATCATGTTACAATACCTACAATATTCAATGATCAATATAATTACTCTTTAATAAAATCATTTTAAATTTAAGTATTTGTTGGAATTATTTTGAACAGGTAGTATTAAATAAACCAACAAATTCCCTCTGTTCTACCATGTTAATATTCTTTATTGTATATGCGCGAGCAAAAAAAATCACTTGGTTATTCTGTTTAATCCAGAACGGTTGTATTTTTCTTTTATCACATTAATATTATTTATTTCTATATCGTTGCACTGTAAATAAAAGTTCCACATTTTGTACACTTCGTAGGCAACTAATTATGCTTCATCGAATATTATTGTTAGTGTTTCTAAAATCTACCAATCGTACTAAATAATCAACAAAATTGTACGTAAATAACTCCATTAAAAATCTCGATACAAATATCTACCGCAAAGTACCATACAAATGTGTATATGAATATGTATTTTCCTTTGTACCAGAGAGTATTACACAAATACAGACAAATATGCTCCTATTTGTCCTACAAAAGAGTCCCGAATGCACAGTGTGTCTATTTTCGCTGCACACACGGTCCCAGTTGCCCGTGATTTCCTAGACGTTCATTCGATCGCCAAACGAACAAAAGCTGGAAATGAAATCGATATCATCCTTTCCTTTCCATTATTCCCTCTCCCCCGTTCATTTCGCTCGCGACGGCCGTTCGTAAGTACGCAAATGCGAGGCGGAAGAACTGCATACACGCTGCAGAGTTCATCCAGAGCGGAACAGAGACTACGTCGAAGAGTTTCACGGGACGTTTTTAAGATCGGGCTTGAAAATTTGAAAGCCGCGGCTTGCAGGGTGTCGCGTGCACGCGATTATGATCGCGAATCGCGTGTCGAATCGATCGTCGGAAGTGTTTCTTCAATTTGCAAAACGTTCCTCTCGGGACGGCCAAGGTGGAATGCCAAGCAGACAGATCATGTTAAGGAGGCTGAGTGGAATAAACAAACAAGACGTTCAGGAAAGGCTGAAGAGCGAAAGAGGCGGAGGCGGAGGACGAAGGAGGAGAAGCGTAAAGACGTCGATACGAAAGGACGCTCGAGCAGCGAGGATCGGGCTTAAGAATGGTAGAACGAGCGGATGAAGGCGGGCCAGGGGGGTTGCCAACGAAATGGACGAGTCTTGTTGGGGGTTGAAAGGGGCGAGCGAGAGGGTAAATCTTAAATAAAGTGATATGGAGTACTTTCGTATAAAAGCTCCATTTCCAGTGCTCCGTCGACGAATACCTTCAACACGGTCCCAACGTCGGAACCTTGTAAGGATTTCTCCTTGCATCGACCTCGTCGGCCCGCCCCCCTGCCCCCGGCTGCCCCTAATGTTTGCCCCGCTGCCACTTAAGAAATTAAATGACCGATCGTGCCCCGCTACGATTCCATTACGATCTTGCTCGAATATTTCGATTTCGAGTATTTTGCGTATATCATTCAAAATTTGCGTCGATTAGAATTTCTTTTTCGTTCGATTTCGGTGACCTGGTGATTTGTTTTCGGTTTGGAGGGCTCTGTTGCGTACGACTTCTCCTGGGTTAGGTTTGCGTGATAGGTGCTGGCGTAGGTATTTATAGTTGAGGGTACTGTTTGAATATTTAACGCTAGATGCACGGACGTGTAATCACCATTCATTTTTAAATTAAAACGAAAATAGGGAAGAAAATAAATAAAACGGAATATGTGAACTGGCTTATACAGCGATCCTCTATCTCGACGAAAGTTAACATACATATTGATAAACGCTTCTTGACAGTTTTTGCAATTTAACACTAGATTTACGAAACTAGCCAAAATGACTCATAACATATTTTTTATTTTAAATTACAAACACTATGAAGAAACTTTTATCAAAATGTATGTCAACTGTTGTCAAGATAAAGGATCATTGTATAAGACAGTTCACGTATCATTCTTTATTTATTTTCATTTCTAGTTTAGGTTTAATGTAAAAATAAATGATCATTCCGTAGCCGTAAATCTAGTGTTAAAATGAGAAATTGTGTCATGAGTCATTTTGGCTCGTTTCGTTAATATAGTGTTAAGGTGTTTGGATATATGAGAAATCAAAGGTTTGCAAACGTAAGAGAATATTATATTTGGATATTTAGAAGGTTAGGAAGTAAACAATTTCTGAACTTGAAAATTGAGGGACTTAAAAAATTTAGAGATTTTGGCGTTTGTGGATACAAAAAATTGGGGTTGTAGAAATATAAGGACGCGTAAGCTTGAGGAACTAGAAATGTTTGAATCTAGGGGATTAGTAAAGTGCAAATAAAGGAGTTGGATAACTTGAGAATTTAATGATTTCTGAATATGGAAATTTGCAAGTGTAAGGAATTTTTGAGTTTGAGAATTTTAAGATTTAAGAACATTGGAATATAGACATTCAGAGAATCCGAAAAGTTATTAAATTTCAAAAATTTTAGTCTTTGATATTCGAAACTGTGGAAATGCAGAAATTGATCAACGTAACATCGCGTTAATTTATTTTGAGTCAAGGAATGTATGCATTCTGAGATCCTGAAAGTTTGACATTCCGAAATTCCGAAACTCTGGAAGTTCGTAATCACGAAAGTCCGAGAGTCCGAATTTTCGAACTGAACTGCAAATTTAGGGAATTTTTGAATTTGAGAATTTTAAGAGAATCTGAAAACTTAAAAATTCCAAAAACATTAGACTTTGATGTCCGGAACTTCGGAAATACAGAAATTGATCAATGCAGCAACGCAGAAAATTAATTTTGTAACGAAGAAACATGGTATTCTATAATTCCTCCAATTCTGGGGGTTCGAAATTGCGCAATTAAAAAATTTCAGAATTTCGTAATCACGAAAGTCTACAAATCCGAACTTCCAAAAGTTCGTAATCACGAAAGTCCGTCATTCCGAAATTCCGAAATTCTGGAAATTTGTAATCACGAAAGTCTGAGAGTCCGAATTTTCGAACTGGACTGCAAATTTAGGGAATTTTTGAATTTGAGAACTTTAAGAGAATCTAAAAACTTAAAAATTGCAAAAACATTAGACTTTGATGTCCGGAACTTCGGAAATACAGAAATTGATCAACGCAGCAACGCAGAAAATTAATTTTGTAACGAAGAAACATGGTATTCTATAATTCCTCTAATTCTGGGGGTTCGAAATTGCGCAATTAAAAAATTTCAGAATTTCGTAATCACGAAAGTCCACAAATCCGAACTTCCAAAAGTTCGTAATCACGAAAGTCCGTCATTCCGAAATTCCGAAATTCTGGAAATTTGTAATCAAGAAAGCTCAAGATTCCGAAATTTCGAAATTTCGAACTGGACCACCTGCGGCAGCGATCTATCACGGTTCCCCCGATGACCTTGAGCGACGAAAACGTTGGAATCGCTATAGTTAACCGGTCGTTAAGCCCGTTACATGCTTCTTTCTCATTATCCTCGGCCCACACTATCTTCCCCCGTTGCTCGTTCCCTCTGTCCTCTTTGTCTCCGTGTTGCATCCCTCTACGCCCCCTCGGTTCCCCCCCTTATCCTCGGACTTTCTTTTTTAAATCGTCCTCCTTTCGGCGCGGCGACTGCGTCGTGTCACTTGGCCCCGGTAATTGATATCGGTGTACGCAGTATGCAAGCTCGTTGCAGCGTGGCGCGATTTAATTGGGAAGAGCGGAGAGGAAGAGCCGGTGAAACGACGGGGAGGTCGCCTCTTATTGGATCCACCGAAACAGGGACAGACAACGAATACGAGAAAGAGAGACGCGACTACTAACGTTATAAATACGGAGAGGCTGGCATTATTGGAGACCCCAGCTGCTAATTGGAGTAACTTTGTTCCCCGAACGCGATTGTTTGCCGTTCCCCGTTTCACTAACCGGGACTGACGCGCGTCACCCCTCTCGAATCGTGCAGGTCATGACGCATTTTTTCAAAAATCCTCTTTAGGAACGCGACAAATCGTTCGAGTACAGCAACGCGAGATTTCATCGAAGAAATCTCGTTAAATACTCGACGTTATCCAAATGGGAGTTCGAGCCTCGTAGATATTTTGTACGCTTTTGTGCCTACGAATTACAATAATTAACACGTTCGCGGATAGTAAAAATGTCGATGAAGAATAATATGAAAGTACCTAATGAATCAGTTGATCGTTACTTTGAACTGCATATAAATTACAATAAGCGAAGGTTATTTAGAAAATTATCTAGAAAATTTAAATGTTAATAGCATTCATGTAATTTTCAATCACAGTTAAGACGAATACTATAACATTCACGTTGGCGAGCGTGTTAATTTATCACTACCAAAATTACATTCTTCTTGCGAATTTTTGTGATTGTCCTAATATAAAGCAAAAATGGATAAATAATGATACTACAAACAAAAAGTTTATCCATGCGGGAGGGATTTTAAAGAACTATGGTGTTCAGGTGATATGTAATGTAATTTGTTCCACGTAGACATCTAAACATAAAACTGTGATCTCATAAAATTTTGTTGCATAATTACTTCCATATCCATTTGAAACTTTCATAATGAGACTTACACTACATTCAAAATAAACATTTTCGTCGCGTCATTAACCAGCAAATTTTCGTGTTACGAAATCTTAATGACTTTAAATATATTAGTAATTAATTGCTTCAGAATGAAAAGATCACGTAAAAATGCAACTCTTAAGGTAGTTACCCCGATTTTTTGGCAAATGGATCGTGTTACAAAATCTTAATAATTTTAAATACAGTCATGGATAAAATTAAGTGCACATTGCAGAAATGTAAAAATATTTTTCGCTTTATTACAATATTTTAAATAAATGTGAAATGTTTTTGTAGACTTGAAAAAACATTTGTTTAGTATACAATTTATTTAATGTATGTAATTGTGCAATAAAGTTTTGATTTATAGGCATTATTAGTTCAATTAAATTAACCATCTGTTATTTATGATTCCTGTCCACTTAATTTTGTCCACGACTGTATATACTAATTTGCAAAATTAAGTATGTTGTTTAAGTAACTAAGTTGTAAAAATGCAACTATTAAGGTAGTTACCTCGACTTTCTTAGAAAATGGACCTACGTCACCTTGAAAATAAACGGTTCATATCAATGGAGCAGCCGTGCCCGAAGACAAAATCCAAGGATCAATAATCGAACTTAAAACATAAGCCCCGACGTTAACTTCTAAAAGCAGGAAACGGAAAAAGGCAACTTTCACGCGGGACTATTGTCTCTCGGCGAGAGATCGAGAGGGAGAAATCCGCCGAGAGGGGCAGGGAGGAGAGCCTCTTTTCTGTTCGGCCGAGCAACACGCTCGAGGAGCAGGAAAATTCGCAAGCTACCCCATTTCGGTAGCGGGGCGTTCGTCCGTGGTCCGGAGAGTGCTCGTCCCGCAAGAAGGACGGACAGATCCAAATTGAAATGTAATGTACACCCCTCCGGCGTCCCCCGGCCGATCGGCCAATCCCCCATCGTCGTGTTCCTCTTTCTCTCCGCTCCGCTCCGTTTTCGTGCGCGGCGCCGACGAAGACGCCTCGTCGGCTTCGTTGTTCCACCGGGCTGAAGGGGGTCGACCGGAGCCGCTATAAGTGCAGGTGATTTACTGCTCCGAGCTTAATGGAGACTGTTTACTGCTAATTAAAACGAAGCTCTGCTTTATACCGTATGGGTGCACTCGTGCGTGAGTGTGCGAGCCGTGCTCGAAAACCGATTCCGTGGAATCGCGTCGCCCTGGAGCGGCGAGGTACAAGATATATGAAGCAGGAGGGACGTACCGTGCGTGGACATATGCGAGACGCTAGAGGGTATATAGCTGCGTTGTGATATGGGGGATTTAGAGAGATGTGGATGTAAAGACATAGTGGGGAAATGAACGTGTTGGCGATATAGAAGATTAGAGACATAAAAGGATCGGCATGTGGAGATATAAGGATATGAGGGTGTGCGTAGTAGGTATGTAGAGGAATGATATAGAGAATTTGGAGAGATAGATATATAAACAGATAGGTACTATGCAGGGATATCAGAATGTGGACGATATGGAAGGTTAGAGACATAAGGAAATGGATATGTGGAGACATAAGGATATGAGAGTATGCATAGTAGACATGCAGAGATATGATATACAGAATTTAGAGAGATAGAGATATAAAGAGATAGGTACTATGCAGAGATATCAGAATATAGGCAGTGTAGGAGGTTAGGAACATAAGGAGCTGGATATGTGGAAACATAAGGATGTTGGGATATACATAGTGAATATGAGGGTAGACGTATCATATAGAGGATTGCGACAGCTAGAGATATAAAGAAATAGGTGTGTATGAAGGTATAGATGATATATTAGGTTATACATAAAGAGATGAGTATGTGGAGATATGAGGATACAGTGGATATATGCATCTACGGATATAAAAAAAAATAGGTCTCTGAACGTATAAGCGTATACATGATATAGAAAGTTAGAGATAAAATGATATAGGGACATGAACTGGAAATATAAAAGTATATGTAGGTATGAAGGACTATGGGGATATGAGAAGGTAGAATGTCGTAAGAATATGAGGAGTTGAAAACACAAGGCTACAGAGAAGTAGAAATACACATGTGGATATGGAGATACATGATTTGAGAGATACAATTTTGGGATGCGAGAATCTAGGGATATAGTACCCTTTGTACATGTTTCCATACAACATACATGGTACTTATCACTTTAACTGCAATAACTATTTCCAACTTAAAAATTTATTTATAACAACAATGATATAACATCGTAAATTCATATTTTATGAAAATGAGAATATAACTTATATTTATAATATAAAAGGCAGTAACAGTTACAGAATGCGGCAAATACTTCGAATACTGTAACGAATAACATAGTACACGGTTCATTTATTTTTAACAAAATACAAGAATGTCATAACATTATCAACGCAATGTAACGAAGAACTCTTCGCCTCAAAGTTCTGTTCGCAACCAGGCGCCATATTGAACGTTTTGACAGTCGGCGTCGTTCGTGACTTAAATACTTAATTACTCGCCAGTAAAGTAGATTAGCATTGTAGCTAATGAATACATCGTTCTCGCAGTTCGAACACGCGCTCAAAATACACAACATAAGTTATTGTACACGAGTATTGTGTACGATTGTTTCTAGTTTGACGACAACGGCGAAGATTACAATGTTGCGACGTACAATAACAGCCGACGCAGAGAGAACGTCAACGTAGCAAATTCTTGTTACCAGCGGAATCGGCGTGTTCGAAGAAGGAAGGAGATAAAGAAATAAAGAAAGAAAGAAGGAAGGAAGGAAGGAAGGAAGGCTCGACAGAGCTCGTTTTATGTGGCCGCATTCGCTGCAATGGAACCCTTTGTAAGCCCGAGGGCCCAACAAACGGGCCTTTGTCCTCCGTTAAAAAAAAAGAGGGGGACCCTAGAATGGAATACGTTCCCTCGAACAAATCGAATCTACCGTTTCTGTTTAGTTTCGCGATTTCAAAGGTACCCTTCTTCCGTGCAGCACCGATTTTGTTAGTTCAGTTGCTCTCCGGCGTTTTTAATGCGTTCCCCGCCCTCCTGGGGGTCATCGATGATCCCAACTTAAAATAGCTAATTCAATTATGCTCGACATACGGAGATTAATATGGGAAATATTTATGTTGATTGAAAGTTGTCTTCGTATATTATGTACTTTTTACGAACGTACCTTGTGTTCGTCTAAATGTAACGTAATAACAAGTACATAAATGTATATATATATATATATTTACATATACATATATGTATGTATATAAAAACTTTGATGAAAATCGTATGTACTTCATACGACTATAAATGATTTCACAATACCTGCATGATTAATTTTTAAACGATATTCGTCTTTTGTACGCGTGAATCTAATATCATTTTTTAAATTGTTTAATTTTGTATGCACCTTTTAAATTTACGTTTTTAGAATCGAATGTAAGGGGTTATGCATTGAAGAGGTAAATATTTTGTTAATCGATAGTAAACTTGAGGTGTCTTCTACAGTTATGATGTAATACAGTGCCTTCTCCAAGTTCTTTGCATTTGAGATGATTTTTTAGTTTTTCTTTCAAATATGCCCATAAATGCTCAATGGATCAACTCTTTCATGGATTTCTATTCCTGTAACTGCATCTTAATAAAAGTCACTCGATCGTTCATTTAATTCGTGCTCTACACAATTATCTACTCATTTAACAAAAATATGCATGTGCTCGACATTTACTTTTAGCCACTGTATATGATGTTAGTCACGTTACAACAAATATATTTGATCGTATTAATATAATTATAATGTAATACAATTATAATTGTATATTATAAAAATGTATTGGTTAAAAAGTGAAACACAAAATTACAGCAAAAATAATAAAATAAGAAAATTCGATTTTCTTGAAAACAAAGCATCGCACGAACAATTTTCATTCTATACTTTCGACATATTCTTTCTCGCAGGATCACTCGCTTTTTCGCTTGTACCAGTTACCGAACCTGTATATACGATAAAATATATTCTTAACACTAGAAGTACCGGTATTAAATGCATGCTTACTTCAAAACTGAAAATAAATTAGAAAAATAAATAAATAAATATTGCAACATCACCTTTCATATATAACCATTAATTAGCTCAATAAAACATGAGACATTTTGACAAAAAGGCAGCAATCAAATTTTTTACTAAAAAGGGCCAATTCCGAAACCAGTCATTTTGCCTGGTTGGTAGTTCTAGTATTAAAAAAATTAGTGTAACATGCCAGTATAATAATAATAATAATAATAATACACAAATATTATACGAAATATAAGAACTCCGTATGTAAAGTTTCGTTTCTATCGCGCGCGAGCAGAGCAGCAGCGCACGCGATAAAAGAAAAATTCGAAATGTAACGAGATGTAAATCGCGAAGAGAAGTACTATCCACAACCCAGGAATTGGCGTATCGACTCATTCGTATTTACAGTGGTAGGATCTTATTGGTTCTCGTGGTTATGTATACCAGTTAACTCAAACAATGCAAACAATCGGCAATCGGCGATCCTCAATCGGCAACAAGTTCGAAGGATTCACGGTGAGGATAGGCGTACTTCTTATGTTTCATTTCAACCTCCTCACGCGCCAATTTCTGGGTGACGAGCTGTACGTCAGATGAAACGGTCGCTCCGAAAACTAAAATCGGTGGATGAATTTCGAAGAAACCGGGAACCACGTCCCCATTCGGTAGGTTGGCTACGTGCACGGAATGACGACGCTGCTCTTGGTTCTCGGGTCGAGTTCAAGGGTTTTGAGGTGAAAACGGGACCGTGATTCCGAGCACAAACTGGATCGACGGGTTCCTGACTTGACGAAGCCTTCGACCTTCGACCTCGCTCATGGAAGAGGTCGAGATGAAGTTGCAGGATCGTATATCGTTGCTTCCCTCGCGGTAGACCAATTGTATTGCCGTCCTCGTTCCACTTTCGTCTTTCATCTTCTCCACTTCGATCCCTCTTTCTTCTCTATCGATCTTTTCGCGAGTTGCTTAGCGAAAACCTCGATCTATCTACCACGATTCGTTCCCGACACAGAAAGGGAAAGTGGCTGGCGACGTGCTGTATTGCCTCCTTAAACGACGACTACTTTGTTAAACCGTTCGATGATTTCGTGCGAAAACGTGTGGTCTTTTGCTTTATTGCCTGTCGTACGCAATGCTGCGGCGATTGAACGGAGCGACAGCTTTTTTAATGTACAGACTTTTTTTGTTTATTTTGTATTTTGGGTTTGCAAACTCTGCCGGATGAACGAGGTAATTTTTCAAGATTCGGTAATTGGTAATTGAAGAGTTTTGAAAATT
Source organism: Coelioxys conoideus (assembly GCA_947623535.1). Taxonomy (NCBI): domain Eukaryota; kingdom Metazoa; phylum Arthropoda; class Insecta; order Hymenoptera; family Megachilidae; genus Coelioxys; species Coelioxys conoideus. Next base: position 11,173,571 of record OX392453.1, on the reverse strand, counting down.
GTAGACTTTGGATGTTGGGAATTCACCGGTGATCTTCAAGGTCGAAGTTTTCAAGTGGCAAGGCTCTGATAATATGGATTTCTACAGTGATCTTTCAGGTTGGAATTTTATAGTTTCAAATTTTTGATATTCGGGAATTTTACAGTTTTGGAATCGTAAAATCCCAAAATTCCAAATATCAAATTCACGAAATCATAAATCTTAAACGCGTAATGTTTTTAGCTCACGGAGCTCTAAAGTCTCTCAATTCCAAAAATCCAATGTCACAAGATCCCAAAATCCCTAAATTCCAAAATCTTTATATCGGAAAACCTGTAAACTCCAATATCCCGAAATTACCAAATTTCTAAATTTCAATATTTTAAAACCATCGAATGTCGAAACCCCGAAATAGCAAAATCTCTGAATCCCAAAAATTACAAATCCTCTAAATCTCTAAATTCCAATATTCCAAAATGCCATAACTCTTAAATCTCGAAACGCCGAAATTGCAAAATCTTAAACTCACAAAAATTTCAAATCTTCTAAATCCCAAAACGCCAATATTCCAACGTCTCTAAATCCCCAAATTCCAAAATCCCAAACCCTTCAAATCTCGAAACTTCGAAATTGCAAACTCACAAAATCACAAATATTCCAAAACCTCTAAATCCCGAAATCCCAAAATTCCAAGATCCATCAATCCCAAAACCTCTGCATTCCGAAAATCCGATATTCCAAAATCTCCAATCATAAAATTTCAAACCTTAAAAATCTCCAAAATATCAAAATCTATCAACCCTAAATCCTCGACATTCCGAAATCCCGAGATTCCAAAATCTCAAAATCCCAAAAATACCAAGATCCATCAATCCCAAAAATACCAAGATCCATCAATCCCAAAACCTCTGCATTCCGAAAATCCGATATTCCAAAATCTCCAATCATAAAATTTCAAACATTTCAGATCTCCAAAATATCAAAATCTATCAACCCTAAATCCTCGACATTCCGAAATCCCGAGATTCCAAAATCTCAAAATCCCAAAAATTCCGAAACCCCCAAACCCCCAATTACAAAAATTCCAAAATCTCCACCTGTTCAAAACCTCTAACCCTGAAATCTCGTAATTCCAAAATTATCTAAACCCCAAAATTCCAAAATCATTGAAACCGTAGAAATTTCCGGCGATGTTCGATGCTAGATCGGCCGTCGATTTATCAAGCTCGCGATCAAGAACGGCGTCGTTCGTTCTTGATGCTGAAACCACGAAATCGAGTAGAGTGCTAATCAATAAGCGACTGTCAGGAGGTTCGACGTAGTCTTGCTCGTTATCAGTGTCGTAATTGGTCGAACAACGGTATCGAGAGCGCAGCCCGAGAGAAGCAAAGGACACTGGAAGGCTCGTTAATTAAAAAAAGAAGCATAGAATAGGGATGTAAAGAGATAGGGGAAAGGAAAGGTCGTTCGCTTAATTCATTCCGCGTTTTATTAAACGGCGAAAACACAGACGCTTTGTGCCGGCTAATAATTCACATGGGTTCATTGTTCCCGCTCGTTAAGATTTTCCTTTGAGACGACCGAATCTTTTGCATCGGCTCGTCCCACCGATTTAATGGTGTCTTCGTTAAAATTGTCGCGACACCGGTAACTCGTTCGATATCGTTACGAAATGAACCGAACGGTTTGCTTCCGAAAGATACTCGTTTCTTTCTCACTCCATTTTTCCTTGAATATCGAGACTTCTTTGGACATACACGAATTTTCTTTGAATTTCGTTCATCTACTGTTTAATTGGACCTTCTTGCAAAATTATACGAACATAGGTTCATAATTGTGTCAGAGGATTTCGATAAACATCATTCTTAGAAATTTATGATAATTTTCTGACGGCGGTTTATGTTAACTGTTTGAGACACACGATTTTAAGGAAGATAAACGCCCACGTTGCACAAACTCGTTTTTAATATACAAAAATGCAGAAATGTTAATTTCAATTATTTATAAAAGAAATCTTTCCAAATTAAATCTTACCATGCATAAAATATAAAACAATAGGTGTGACAGTTTTTTACCCAACTAATTTCATAGTGTTACATAAACATTTATATTTCACTGCATTATTACATGATATGATTATTTATTTATTTAATTCATACACTTATATTTTTGTATAGCCTGTATGAATAAGGCATGAAAATTATTGGTATCGAGATATTAATATTCGGCCGGCACATAAATTAACATACACTTAATCATATCGATCTTATTCGCAATTTCGCATTAATATGTATATTTTCGAAATGGGTAATTATGGAATAAAATACGTTATCGATTTAGTATTAAAATTTATTAAATTGATTGTTTCGTTGGAAGCTATCTTAGACTATAACATTGTTTAATATAGCAATTTGAAATAGGTATTATTTAACTACATCTGTAACGCTGCATATATGATGTACAAACGTAACGAAACAGCTAATTGTTGCAATTAATATTACAGTGATTAGACAATTTTAGAAAATTCATCAAACTTTGGTGTGACAGTTTTGTTTATACTGTAGTGGCGCACATTACATGTATGAACATAAGGAGACAGCTAATAGTTGCAATGAATATTAAATTGATAAGAAAATTTCAGATAATTCATTCAACTTTGATGTGACAGTTTTGTTTACACCGAAGTGACGCACATATGATGTATGAGCATAACGAAACAGCTAATAGTTGCAATTAATATTAGAATGATAAAAAAATTTCAGAAAATTCATCACACTTTGGTGTGACAGTTTTGTTTATACTATAGTGGTGCACATATGATGTATAAACATAATGAAACAGCTAACAGTTGCAATTAATAATCGAGAAGTAAGAAAATTTCAAAAATTCGTCAAACTTCGAAATCAAACATTTCCAGAATTGCTATCTGCTACCAGTAAAAATATCTTCGAGTACAAAGGGTTAAATTACCTATATTTCAGGAAGAGTAAAATTCCATCAAGACCGCAATGGAGCCACTACGCAACCACCCCCGCTGTTCTCTGCAAATCGAGTCGGTTGTTAGTGGGGCAGGAAAATCAAGGTCAGAGCGTGTCATCGTTCGAAAAATGCTGTCGTGTTTGCAGCTCGTCGAGCCTCCGTTGTAATTCCCAGTGCGACGTGACTGCCAGGACATGGGTAAAGAGAGAGGAAGAGAGAATAAGGGGTGGTCGGGTGGTTTGTCCTTTCCCCAAGAGACCGCAAAATCCTCGGCTCGCAAAATACAGGCTACTCGAGCGTCCCGGTTGTGGAAGCACGCCGTCCCGTAGTAGTCCTGCTTGAGAATCGTAAGCGGCGAGAGAAAGAGAGAGTGAGAGAGAGAGAGGGGGAAAGAAAACGTTGCAACGTCTTCGAGCGAGCGCACGTGCTACTAGCAAAGAGCAAGTTTCTTTCGTTAAAGGGGCGGCATGGCGCGTTGGCGTAGCAGAGGGTGTATCCACGGCCGATAATCCCTCCGGTGTTTTTCTTTTCCGTTCCCCGACCACGACCCACTTATCCCGGCATCGTAGAAGACCTCCAACCCTCTCTACGGCCCGTTTTATCGGGTGTCGCCGCGGGTTATCGTCGTGGTTGCTGCCACGGAGGGTGAAAAAGGGGTTGAGCTGCCGTGCTGAAGCGGAGCCGGTAGTGTGAGGTTGCTACCACCTGTTGGCAGGACAACGTCTTAGCCCCACGCCACTTCGCCTCATCCTCCTTACCAGACACTCTCGTTTCCTTCTTCTTCTTCTTCTTTTTTTCTCCCCCTCCCCCTCGTTCTGTCGCTCTTCTTCTTCCTCTTCTTCCACCCTTTGGCTCGATGCTGTCCCGAGACCCGCCACGAGTCTCGCGGGCACATCATCCTCGAGGGGGGATTCTCGTGGCACGAATTAATGCCACGGCCAGGGTTGAATCGTTCCGGAGGGTGAGTTGTAGTTAGCCCGAAATTCGGTATACTTCGGGGAACGAGTTTTGGTAATAGTTTTGATGGAGTTGGGAATCGGATGACTTTGAGGGAACGCGGCTCGCGGGACCGCCAGGTTTTTAATTAGAAGTTCGAAGAAGCGGAGAGCTCGAACGGATGACTGCGAATGGTGTACCTTGAAATTGCTTTTTTTTTTGTTTCTGGTTAGGCCGCGTGTGTGTGCGATATTTTACTTCGTTGCGCGTACTGTCGAGATTTGATAAGTGAGTCGCGTGGCTGCGAAAGTTATTGTCGTTTCAAGCTGCGATCATCGTTTCCGAATGAATTTTTAGTTAATGTATGATCGTAATTATACCCGCTTAAAATATGAAGTTCAATTTGTTTATTTCTGTTATTAACTATGTTTCTACTTAACACGTTGAATGCCACACTGAAGCAACTGAGAATTGCATTAGGCAGTATTTTCATTTTTAACAAATTTTACGAAATATTTTCACAGCAATTTGTTATATTTATTTTCCATAGTTCCATGTAACTATGTCGAGTATTTTCAGTTAGGAAAATGACCAAATGTTTGATACTTTTATTTTATTTTTATTTTTGAACCCAGGGTGACATGGCAGTCAAAGTGTATTTCAAAGTATTAAATTATAAACGAAAGAAAAATTTAAATGACATTTTACATATCGATTCAAAATAAGTCGTGAAACAGAAGAAATATTTGATTTACAGATTACTCTAATTTCTACTTATCTACGATTATAATTAAACCTTTGAACTCGAGGGCTCCGTAGCGCAGCCATTTAAAATTTGTCTCCATACTCGAGGACACAATGAATTAGAATTTAAAGTGTATAATGAACGTAACAATAATAACATAGATGTTTGTTGCCGTGATAACGCAAACAATATTGAACTAAACTAAAATTCCAGTTGCTGGTAATATGAATGAAAAAAAAATTCGAGTGCAAAGGGTTAACGAGTACTACCACATTCATTGTTTCAATTAATTATAGAAACTCGAAAGTCTATGCTTCTTATTGCAGAGTAAACACGATATAGATCGCTTAAAATAAAATTACCATAATTCTTTATTTTTCCTTCCTTCGAGCCTGAACAGAGTGAATAAACTCCAATGCCTTAATTATAATTAACGAATAAACTTAACGAGGGCATTTATTAAATTAATGAAGCAGCGAGTAAAATTAATGAATTTATGACTGAACACGACGAACTATAAATAAATTTAATAAATGAACTAATTAAGTTAATGAGTTTACGACCGAAATTGATGAGCTATAAATAAATTTAATAAATGAACTAATTAAGTTAATGATTTTATGACTGGAACTCGATAAACTATGAACAAATTTAATAAACTAACTAATTAAATTAATGAATTTATGACTGAACTCGATAAACTATTAACGAATTTAATAAATGAACTAATTAAGTTAATGAATTGATGAATATATTTAAGAAAGGAACTAATTACGTCCATGAATTAAAAGGAGTTAAATTAATGGACGAGTTTATATGAATCTAACATTACCTAATAATAAGCCATTTAATAGTATATTGGATTATATTGCATTCACATAAATACGCAAACATGCATTACGTGTGGTTTCGCATTATATTAATAATAAAATTACAGTTATAGTAATTGCAATGCCAATTTTACATCCATAAACTAGTTATCGCTTCTAACAAATTATAAATTTTTCAACTGAAATCATCATCAAATTATAAATTTCGTTTATCACATAATTCCGTTTGTTCTGTTTAGGTGCTGAATCCACCTTTATTATCTCCCATGTGCAAGCATGAAAGAGTGTTTCGAGAGCTGCATGTGACTTAGATCCTTGAGAAACAAGGATTCCTGGAGTTCGCTTGCACCGAATCAACATAATATCAACGGTAAGTTGCACGATTAGATTTCTGTACTTAATTATGTATCAGAAACCAGAGAAGAAAATTTTACAAGATATTCTATCATTTTCACCCACCAAACTTTAGACCGTGGAAATTATTTATTTTTTAATGAGTCGACGTACATCCTTCGAGGTTAGCTTCAGGGTGCATATGTACACAAATGCACATACGTAATTCACATATGTAACATATTCACAGAATAGGTTCTCGTTATATTGCCATCTACGATTCTGTTACATGAACTTTTATACGGGTCTACTGGTGACTCTCATTGCCATAACCTGATATACCAAATGACTCTGCATAGTCTTTACTACAGGGTGTTTCACAATTAGTGTAAGTTCCGGAAGCGAGTTGTAGGGGATGTGATTCTAAGTAAAATTTTCCTTCATAAAAGGAGGGTTTGAGTCTTTGTTTTTAAATTATTAAGGAAAAACACCGAGTCTTACACTAGTTGCAAGACTATATATTACTATACAGGGTGTCCCACAATTGTCGTACGAGCCGGAAACGGGTGGTAGGTGGGGTTATTCTGAACAACTTTTTCCTTTGCAAAAATATTGAACGAAGCTTCATTTTTAAATTATTCAGGAAAAACTCCGACCAATCAGAACGCGAGGCTCGCGCGTGCTGTATGTTCGATCGCGACCACGGCCAATTATAACTCGGGTCCACACTTCTGCATCTGAGCGCGCGCAATCTTCGCGTTCTGATTGGTCGGTGTTTTTCCTGAATAATTTAAAAATGAAGCCTCGTCCAATATTTTTGCAGAGGAAAAAGTTGTTCAGAATAGCCCCACCTACCACTCCTTTCCGGCTCGTACCATAATTGTGGGACACCCTGTAGGTTTTGGCTAATCGGTTACTTCTTTCACCGAGTCGCGGTCACCTTTGCGTCACGGCGTCTAAATTATACGTCACGGCGCCGAAATCGTATCTCTCTCTCGTCACGGCGTCGAAATTGTATCTCCTTTTCGTCACTGCGTCGGAATCGTTTCTCCTCCTCCCGGGGAATCGCGTGTCCCTTTTATGCGTGGAAAGACAAAAACCTATCGACGTCTCGGATAATCGGAACGCTCTTAACTAATCTATAGAATACAATACATTCTCTACATTACCTTACTATTTTTGAGTATAATTAAGAGAATAATATAAGCATATACTGAACAGAATAATACAAACATTTATTGAACAGTATAAGATTGACAGTTTGTTAGACGCCATAGACCAAAAAAGATGAAATGTAAAGAGAACATAGAATCAATTAATCAAAGATATAACATAGATGAGAAAACATCAAGGAAACTAACTATCGCTGTCAAATACATTATTTGACCATAAACTTATTTAATATAAAGAATACAACGAATGCAATGAATGAACGAAGCTATTGCTATTTACAACAACTATACTTTACTATACCGTTCTGTATATTCGGACCTGTTGTTACGTGCAATAATGAGAGAATTTTTATTAACGAAATTGTGCGTTTATTATGTAAGAAAATAATTGAGACCGTTTTTTCGCGCAGTTGATCCGAAAGCAGAGCTGTTTATTTCTCTCATGATCGAATTACACCGCGTGTGTAATTGTGAGCGGCGAATTTAGCATAGTCAGTGTGGAGAACCTTGATACTCCATCAAGATCTATCAACCTGTTCGTTATTCTGTGTTTCAACGTAGAAATACGGCTATGGGGTTAATGGTATGGGGTGCGAGATGCGCCTAGCCCGCTATGAGGTCCGGTAATGACAGCACTCGCTTCTCTGTCGTTAGTATTTGACATCACGACACGGTAATGCTCCTGTGCATCCTGCTTCGCAAATGGATCTTGACGAGACCAGAACAAACCATGTTGTCTGATAAACGTTAGATATGACTATTTACCGTCCAGCCTTTCCATCGCGAGAAACACTAGCGTCGTGTTGAATTAGTGCATACCCAAATGTATCTCGGGACAGTCGGTACCGTTCCTGTTCCTGGAAACTTCAAAAATTTCCAAAATCTACGAATCCCTAAATTTCTACGTTCCGAAATCCCGAGATACAAAAATAGCTACATCTCAGACTTCTATAACGTCCAAATCCCGAAAATTCCAGAATCTATGAATCCTGAAATCTCTGCATTCCGAAATTCCTAGATACAAAACTAGCTACATCTCAGAATTGCATAACCTCCAAATTCCAAAAATTCCAAAATCTATGAATCCCGAAATCCTGAGATTCCGAAATCTCTAAATACCAAAATTCCAAAACCTTAAAATACAAAAAATTTCAAAATCTGTAAATTCCAAAATTCTAAAACCTCCAAATCTCAAAACTTTCAAACTCTACCAATGCCAGAATTCCTACATTCAGAAAATCAGATATTCCAAAATCTCGAAATCTCAAAGTTTCGAAAGGTCGATATCTCATCAATTCCAAAATCTATCAACCCCAAAACCTCGACATTCCGAAATTCCGAGATTCAAAAATCTCTAAATCCCAAAATTCTAAAACATCCAAAGCGTAAAACTTTCAACCCAATAAATCCCAGAACCTCCACATTCCGAAATTCCCAGATTCCAAAATCTCTAATTCCCAAAATTCCAAAACCACCGAATCCAGCGATTTCAAAATTCCAAAATCTCTGTGTGTTAAGAAAAGTTAACAGCAATTATATTACTGCGATTACTTTCGTTAATGCGAGCTTATTCATTACTTGGATCAAGTTGATTACTTTGGTTAACTCAATTGGTTCAATGAAGTTGGTTAGATTGATTAGTCTGGCTAATGTGATAAATTTGATTCATTTCTTTTGTTCGATTAATTTGGTCTGTTTGGTCAGATTAATTGGTTTGACCGATTTGATTAAGTTAATTTATTTGATCGATTTGGTTTGTTTGACTATGTTGATTAATTTGATTAATACGATTGCCTTCATTACTTCAATTAATTTCATCGAAATTAATTACTTTAGTCAGTTTGATTAGATCAATTATTTTAACTAGTTTGATCAATATAATTGTCTTCATTATATTCATCAGTTTGATTAATTTTGTTAATACCATTGTCCTCATTATCTACATTAATTTGATTAGTTTGGTCCACATTGTATCAAAGACGTATATGCAGGGTGTTTGTAGTAATATGTATCATAAAGATATTGATCTACGGAATACATTTAATGAAACATTTTTGCAATCAATTTTATGTTCGATATCGATATTTTAAATGCCTATACGTTTTATTCGAACACTCTGTATATATGTTTCTATATGTTTCAGTAAAAACATTGATCTTAAAAATATAATTACTAAGCTATTGTCGCAATTATTTTTGCGTTTAATATTTATGTTGAAAGTGTACGTACGTTTTATTGAGATACATTGAGTATCGCCGTGAAACGTAGATGTAGTGAATACACGTACTAAATACAAATAAACGACACTGATATTTAGTTGATACATTTACATAAACATATGCATTCGCTATAAAGTTTATTTGATGTAGAGGAACATGCTGCGCACGTACTGATGTATCCATTAATATTATACTAATTATTATTAATTACCGAATTTGCATACGAATAGTTAATATGTGAATTTGTATATGAACACACGAGTTAATGTACAAATTTATATATGAACATATAAATTTATGTATGAACGTTTAATTATTCCCTAATTTTTTACAACGTATACATTTAATTTCGCAAGTGTTTCTAAGTAAAGTACATTGATATCGTTCGACGTGGAATAAAAAATCTGTTTTCATCGTAACAAATAATTATAATAATTATAGCGAACGTGTTGTATCGATTATATATAATTTATAGCAGTTCTTGTTTTCTGGTCAATCCAGTCGAAATATATAATTAAGATAATACAAAGTGCAATTCCTTGTAGATCCGTGCAAATGCTTGACGTATCTATTTATACTAAAAGTTAGCAACCATCGAAGTATTTCTAACCAACGAAATTGTCGGAACATAGGAGCATCGTAAATGAATCATCGTGTCTATCAAACTCGAATTCACGTTGCAACTCCATCAAACTGACAGACTAAATGGTAAAACGATGCGAAAATAACAGATGCATGTATCAGTGTACTGAATTCATTCATCAGGAAACGATTTTACCTTCAGGTGAACCTAATCTATCGTTTCAACGCTCTGCATCGAAAGTTCAACGTTAGAACCAATCAAAATGGCTGCATTCGTGTTACATATTAATTATACATTTCTGTTACCGTAATTTCGTTATCAAAATATCTGCCACATTTTATTGTAATAAAGAATGGTTATATGCTAGTTGTATGTTAGGTGCTTATTTACTTTTCCATTTTATTTTCAATCGAAAAGAAATACCAGTTTTAGCGTTAAGCGCATTCAGTTCTTGATGAATCATCCATTTTTTCTGACTAATGATTTTGACGCTACTGTCGCGTTGCGATAGTTCATCAATCTTAGTTATCGGGACCACCAGAGTTATCTTGCCAAGCATAATTAATACATTAACCACAATTAACTCGTAAATCTTAGGTATCTCGTCCATCACAGTTAACTCATCAACCGCAGTTCACTCGTCAATCTTAGTTATCTCGTTAACCTTAGTTATTTGGTCAGCCATAGTTCTCTGGGCAACCGTTGTTAACTCGCCAACCACAATTAACACCTTATCCACGGAAAATATTGCAACCATTAACTCATCGCGTCAATCATTGACTCATCACAGTTAATTTGCCAACATTATGTATCTCATTAACCACAGTTAACTCCTCAAACACAGTTAACACACCAACCTTACTTTGCTCGTAAACCATAGTTTCTTCGTCAACTGTAGTTAACTCGTCAACCACAAATAACATGTTATTCACATTAAACATTGCAACCATTAACTCATCGCGTCAATCATTGACTCATCACGGTTAACTCGCCAACCTTAGGTATATACGCTAACTTTAGGTATCTCGTGAACGAGAGTCAACTCATCAACCATATTTAACTCGGCAACCTTACTTAGCTCGTCAACCACAATTAACATGTTATCCAAGTTAAACATTGCAACCATCAACTCTTCAAGTCCATCATTGACTTATCAACCACGGTTAACTCGCCAACTTTAGGTATCTACGTTAACATTATGTATCTCATTAACCATAGTTAACTGGTCAAGCTTAGTTATCTTATCAAGCACAATTAACTCGTTATCCACTGTAAACATTGCAGCCATGTAACTCATCGTGTCAATCATTGACTCATCAGCCACGGTTAACTCGCCAACTTTCGGTATCTACGCTAACATTATGTATCTCATTAACCACAGTTAACTGGTCAAACTTAGATATCTCGTTAAGCACAATTAACTCGTTATTCACGATGAACATTGCAGCCATGTAACTCATTGTGTCAATCATTGACTCAGCCACGGTTACCTTGCGAACAACAGTTAACTGATCGCCCACGGTTAATTATTAACCACAGTCAAAAGGGTACAACGCGGCTAGACCGCAGTCGAAGGATATAAATTTCAAAACTCGGGACTGGACGTCGTATCGATTTCAGTCGCAGAAAACGCATCTTCACGAACGAGGAACGAAGCTATCGTTCATTGTTACCTGTCCTTAAATCACCTCGGAGCTGGTTCTCGAGATGCAAGCGTACCCCGTCATTCAGTTTGACGTCATAATAACGATCGTCCGTTGTACCTTTGGCAGCCGTTTGCTCGGGGACCATCCTCCAGCCAGCTTGGACCTTTAAAAACGCGATGTGCTAGTCATTGCTGGCAATGAGCGAACGGAAACGCCCGACGAACTCGTGTTTCTTGTTTGCTCATTTTTTTTCCTGCCACTCCGTCTTTATTCCTTTCCTTGGGCCTCGTCTTTCCAACCTCGTGTCGTTGCTCACAATTAGGAGGTGCACCGTTCGAGCGGATCACGCGTGGCTTTTTTTTAGAAGAACGTCCAAAGAGGTTAGATTGATTTAAAACGGTGATGGGCAGATCAACTGCTCGTTGAAGAACTTAGGGGTGCGCAGTGGGGCGTGCAACGATCAACCGTGGGATTGCGCGATAATGAACTCTTCGCGTTTACGACGCTCGAAAATTGCGAGTTTGGTATTTGGGTATTTAGGGAATTTTTGGATTGGGATATTTGGGGGTGTGCGAGTTTGGGAGGTTGTCAAGTGGGGATTTGGAGAACTCGGGATTTTAGAAATTTGGCTCGTGGGAAATTGGGAATTTGAAAGTTCGGGAACGTAGTAATTTGGAATATTTGAGAAGTTGGGGACACGAGAGTTTGGAACGTTCCCGAATTTTCGGATGTAGAAATTTTGGAATGTGAAAATGTTGAGATGTAGAGATTTGAGAATTTTTGAAGTTGGGTTCATAGAGATTTGGAAATTTGAGAATTCGGAGACGTAGAGATTTGGTAATTTGAGAATTGGGGGTATGAGTGTTTGGAACATTTCCGAATTTTCGGATGTAGAAATTTTGGAACGCGGAAATTTGGAGATGTAGAGATTTGAGAATTTTTGAAGTTGGGTTCATAGAGATTTGGAAATTTGAGAATTCGGAGTCGTAGAGATTTGGGAATTTGAGAATTTCGAGATCAACAAATTTGGAATACGTGAGAATTGCGGGAGAATTTAGAATATGTAAAAATTTGGGGACGCAGAGGTTTGAAAATTTCAGAATTTAAGAATGTAGACATTTCGAAATTTCAGAATTTGGGAACGTAGAAATTTGGAAATTAAAAAATGTATGAATGTAGAAATGTGAGACTTCCAGAATTCAGAAATGTACGAATTTCAGTATACACAAATTAAAAAATTTGATGATACGAATAAGCAACAAGTTCTAATTTTCAAAATTGGAATATTTCAAACTGTCCAATCCCGAAAAATTGGGACCTCGTTGGCTTTAGGTGTTTAAAACTTTGAATATCTTGAAATTCTGCACCCTCGAGTCCACAAACTTCCAAATATAATTCTTCGCGAATCCACCCGGCACGAACCTAACGACACCGAACTCAGCGATCTCTCCAAATTAAACCGGCTTAACCGAATGATCTCAGCTTTGAAAGTTGCTTCGCGAGAAGAGGAGGATTTAAAAATTGGTAGAAATTGTCGAGGATTTTGAAAAGACCGGCGAGGAACGTCAGGTTCCTGTTGGGTCACCCTCGCCATCCATGAGAGCGAATTCCATCGCTTCTGTGTTCCTTATTGTAAACACAAATAGAGAAACGGGGGACTCGTGGGGTCCGGGACCCGCTATTGTGAGCAGCCAACTCTTTGTTGTTTTTTCATCGAGCCTCGAGGAGGACCTTTAAGACCCCGGTCTTTGGGACTATTCACGAGCAACGAAGTGGAAGTCCCATTTCTTACGTCGACCGCCTTCCTTCAACGTTTTCTCTTCTCTCGTCTTCGTAATCCGATTCTTTAGAAACCCTCTGCTTTTAACTACTTTCCTCGTGAGTCCTGCTAGTCGACGTAAATGGACGTTCCTGATACCCTGACGTAATAAAAAGAATAATCATATCATGCGATCGAGTTGCAATAAGAAGCGTTAACCGACTCTCTGTGTATTTTCAATAAGAGCCTGTTGATATTTTATCCGCGGGTAGCGTTTGGTTTATCTTGTTCGAGTGTTAAACGCGGATAATGTTAGGGTGTTTCACTAGGGTCGAACATCTTAATTATTTTTATCGCCATTAAAGATAACGAGAAATAATTTATGGTGGTTTGTTGTCGGGATGCGAGGGTAAAATCAGAAAGTCCGGTACGAGAGTTATTATGGATGTCGCATCAAGCTTGTTGTTCCTGCGTGAAAATAATTTGCACGTTCCATTTAATTACTCGGGATAATGTCTGTTTATTAGAGGATTTATGAGGTAATACTAGTATTTAGGTAATGTAGGAATTTTTATAGAAATATATTTCTTTAGTGGAGGTTAAATAGGTTCTTTATCAAGGTGCAACGCGTATAAAGACGGATAGACTCGAATAAACACGAATCGATAGGGATAAATAGGAATAAGTACGAATAGACACGGACGTACACGAAGACACACGAATATACGCGAAATAAATATACACAAATATATGTGAATGCGTATGAATAGATACGAATGTATACGAATGCAAACGAACAGGTACGAATGCCTACGGATGAATACGACCATATACGACCATATACGAACATATACGAACATATACGAACGTACACGAATACACACGAATGTACATGAATATACGCGAAGCCACACGAATATACACGAATATAAATATCCACGAATACACTCTTGGTCAAAATTAAGTGGACATTGCAGACATGTAAACAAATTTTCTTTTTACTAGAATGTTTTAAATAAATTTTAAATTTAGAACGTGAAATGTTTTTGTAGACTTGAACAAAATATTTATTTAATGTATATAATTGTACAATAAGGTTTTGATTTATAAGCATTCCTAGTTAAATTAAATTAACCTTTTGTTATTTATGGTACCTGTCCACTTAATTTTGTCCACGACTGTATATGTGAATACAGACGAATAGATACGAATGTATACGAATGCAAACGATCAGATACGAATGGTTACGGATGAATATGAACAGATACGAATAGATAGATATAGATACGAACATATACAAACATACACGAATACACACGAATGTACATGAATATACACGAATATACACGAATATACACGAATATACACGAATATACACGAATATACACGAATATACACGAATATACACGAATATACACGAATATACACGAATATACACGAATATACACGAATATACACGAATATACATGAATATACACGAATATGCACGAATATAGATAAATATACGCGAACACGTACGAATAGATACGAATATGTACGAATGCGTACGAGCACATACGAATACATGGGAATAGATACGAGCAGATACGAATAGTTACGAAAAGGTACGAACAGCTACAAATACGAGAGAAGCTAAGTACCCAGCTCCCTATTAAAAAGCCAGATCCTCGTTGCGTTCACCATTCTGTCACGTTCCCGGTTCATATCGTTGAAGAGATCCAGTTTCCCCAGAAAAACCCTAGGCTGTCGAGCGTGCAGAAGAATGCGGGTTGCCGGCCGAGGAGCAAAAAAATCAATCAGGCCGTACCACGAATAAGATATTCAGAGTTTAAGCCCCGTGGTATCAGTTGCCGAAGGAAGAAACGCTCGCCGTAAATATACGGATCTAATATCGCGCAACAAAATTGCATTATGGAACAGTAAATATAATATTGCGAGACTCGTCGGACTCCTCCTCGAGCATCATCTTTTCCGTCGGGTAGTCCGTGGCACGTTGCGCGTCGATATCGGGTCCGCTTATTGGTTCGAGCGTTGTAATAAATAACCGGGGTAATAACAATTTCGCCCTGAACCACCGATCATCGACGATAAAAGAGCGAAGGGAACTTGTTTTCACAGAAGTCGGTGAACGACGAGGACGACGAGGTGGTGGATCGCGAACATCGGCTCCTAGGGCCCGCACGATCGGAACAGGGACAAATTGTACTCGCTGGCAAAGTTTTACGAGAAACGTAAAACGATCGTAAAGATCTCGCGAGTACGTATTAATGGCCCACTGTGTACACTGTTATCGCGCCATTATGGAAATTCATTAATGCCCGGCCCCAGGAACCGGGCATTCCTTCGACGGGCTCCTCGTTCAGCCATTTAGATACGAGATGATTTACGACCCACTAAAATCTTATCATCTCGACCGATATATTGAAACTTCTTGTAGAAATCGTGGGATACTGGCCCGAACCGGGAACCCCGAGTGCTCTTACGTTAGACGCGCTCGGGCCCCTACGCTTAATTAAATTGCCCGTAACTGCCGAGCAATAACAGCTTCGGAATCGAGTATACTTTTCGCGCAGAATTTGTTGCTCGCTGTGTAATCTCTCGCGGAAGTCATCTCGACCCTCTCTTCTGTCGAATCATTTTTGAGTAACTTCGAAGTTACTTCGCGTTACGAACATTCGCGATTCTTCTATGATAAAGTAAATGGGAGGGTTCGAATAATCGAATATACGTCACTAAAACGTTGTCGCTTTAACGATTAAATGTTGTCACATTAATAACAAAATATTCTTCCTTTAACGACAAAAAATGGTCCCTTTGATAACAAAAATTGTTTCTTTAATAATAAAAAAAATTGTTCCATTAATAATAAATTTTTTCATTAATAATATAAATTGGTCATTTTGAGAAAAAAAATTATTCCTTGATAATAAAAAAATTGTTCCTTTAATAAAAAAAAAATTGTTTGTTTAATAATATAAAATGGTTCCTTCGATAACAAAAAAATTGTTCCTTTAAATTCATACATAAATCTATCGCTAATTTTAGTTGAAACATTTAACATAGCAAATTATAAAAAATTTTTGTAAATATATTAAAGCTTGTCGAATTAACTAGGGTGGAATATTATGAAAATTGTTTACAAAATTTATCGAAAACAAAATTACTTCTTGAAAGAAATTGAAACTGATTTAGGGTGACACTCAAGGTGTTAAGAGTAAAAAATGGTCTCTCCAATAACAAGAAATTGTCTCTTTAATAACAAGAAATTATTATATGCATAACAATCGAATCTGAATACCAAAAAATGTTTCGTTCTGCATCGCAAACCAAAAATTGAACATCGGTCCGTCGAAAATAACGAGAGAAGTTAATTTGACGAAGGAAAAGGCAGAATTTGGTGCGAATGGTTAAACTGTTAAACGATCGTGGATAAACCGAGCATGACAGTGAGACGACACGTGACAAGAGTCTCGCGAGTTGTTGAAGCAAGTGGATCAGGAGGGACGATCGGCGTGGTCGATAAGAAATCGCTCGGAAAATTGGCTTATTCCGATCGACCGCCTCTGTCTCTCTTCCTCTCTCTAATGCTGACAAACGACTCTGTCGGAAGTGACGAAATACCTGCGCATACAGGGCCGCAAAGTGGCTGCTTCGCACGATATATCACCGGAGGTGCACGGTGATCTCTCGCGCTATAATCGACGCGACGTTACTCGATTCTTGATAAATTATCCGTGTCTTATTGATACTTCGCGATTCACAGACTCACTCAATAACATTCATTATTTTAATATAATTGTTATGTAAAATAATTGCTGTATAATATTACTAAAAACATTATTATGTAAAATAATTCTGCTCACAAAAACCTACCTACCCAATAAAATAAAGGTTTGGAAAAAAGTTTACATAGGGTAGAGTATTTGTTCCCATAACTAACTGTTAACTTGCTATTTAATTTATCTCGATTTTATTACGTTACTTTATTTTTGTTTTATTGTTATTTCATCACGGTTTCAATATTTTATTTTGTTCTTATCTTATCATAGTCGCACTATTTTATTTTATTGGTATTTTATCACAGATGTACTATTTTATTTTATTAGTATTTTATCTCGGTTGTATAATTTATTTTCTCGTTATTTTATGTCTGTCGTATAATTTTATTTTCTTGTTGTTTTATCTCAATTGTATTGCTTTATTTTCTTGTTATTTTATCACAGTTATATTATTTTATTATTAATATATTTTCTATTACTTTATCTCAATCGTGTTATATCATTGTATTATTATTTGATCCCGGTTTATTTTCAGCCGCAGTAATGGTCCACTTATTAATATTTTCTTAAATATATAGTATGTTTGAAAGCACCTGCGAATTAGTCCGAAAATTTATTGCTATTTTCGTGTAATATCATTATTTGTTCTATTTCATAATTTCTTAAATCTGTATCTGTTATGCAACGACATAATGCCGTTCCGTAATTTTATCTCCTTTTTAAATCACATATTTTGGCAAACAAACATAACGGAACGTACTGTTGCATCGGAACGCACAGATTTTGAATGGAAGTTTATCCATCCGTAAAACGCGGAAAATGAATAATGACGTAAATCGAAATTAAAATAGAAATTACCGGTACATATCACGGTGACCCGTGGCTCGAAGATCGATAGTGGAAATATCCCGACATTCCAGCGTGAGAAATTAAATGGCCATTAATTAAAATTTTATGGAGATCGTCCGGACACCATTAACATCTGACACTTGATTTAGATAAAGTCGAAGCGTATTTCACACCGGTTACCCCTTAATAGGAACGAACGACGATTACAAAATACACGGCTTACTTCTTCGTCAATTATCAAGTTTTTATGACCGGGGTACAGTCATCGGTACATTATTGACTTTCTGTGTGGCGTTCAGCGTCGACACATAATCGTTTCATCTAGACAACACGTCAGACCAGTCTACTCATACGAGGGAACGTTTCTATTATACGCCCCATACGGCTTTTTACGGCTTTTATCCACCGATGGATGTAAGTACACGGAGCACCGAAACGTACCGAATGAATTTCACGATAAATCGATCGAAAAGATGAACGCAATACGCGCGACAATTAGTGGACACAGGAACATTCGTGTCGTCTATCCTTCACTCACTTCGATATTAGACAATTACTGTTTCGTAGTTCATTTTACCGTTTACGGTGTCTTATGCACCGAACAAATTAGCTTCAGTTCTGTTGCAGTATTAAAGATTTATTAAGATCAAATTAATCTGAGATTCATGAAGACGAAATTAATCAACAATTTATGAAGACAAAATTAATCAAAGATTCATAAAGACAAAGTTAATCAACGATTTATGAAGATCAAAATTATTCAATGATTTATGAAGACAAAATTGGTCAAAGATTTATGAAAATCATAATTATTCAATGATTTAAAAACACGAAATTAGTTAAAGATCCATAAAGGCGAAATTAATCAAAGATTTATGAAAATTAAAATTATTCAATGATTTATAAAGACAAAATTGGTTATAGATCAATAAAGGCGAAATTAATCAAAGATTTATGAAAATCGAAATTATTCAATGATTTATAAAGACAAAATTGATAAAAGATTTATGAAGATCAAACTTATTCAATGATTTATAAAGACAAAATTGGTTAAAGATCCATAAAGGCGAAATTAATCAAAGATTTATGAAAATCAAAATTATTCAATAACTTATAAAGACAAAACTGGTTAAAGATTCATAAAGACGAAATCGATCAAAGATTAATGAAGGTAAAATCAATCAAAGATCGGTAAAGATGAAATTTACAACACGGTGTAAAACGAATATGAACATTCGAAAGCAGCATCAATAAAGTACGAATGACTTCTTTCTGCACGACGTACGTAAATGTAGATACATTAAATGTTAATTTACATATGCAACACATAATTTACAGTGCATATATGAATATTAAACCGACGCACGTAGCATCAAATTTCTCATACTTCGCGCATGCAGTAATATTATCAATATATCGTTGAGTATCAATAAGATATCGATAATCAATAGCCGCACCCCGGTATCCGTCCGCGTAGCGGTTCACGATACAATAATTGATATTAATTGTACAAACAAACGGTCACAGCCGATGACGCAGGCAATAGGACACTTTAGCACGATTACGTAACGCTCAACGATCGGTATTTAGGTAACGAGTGAAAATACGGGATTATCGATCGTCGGACGATGGTTGATATAATCGAGGGACTCGTATCGAAACGAACGGGATACTAGAGAAGCGAAAAAGAGACGACTCCTTTTACGGCAAAGTGGGAAGGCTCGATCACGATTGGACCCGATTAATCTGTAATCAAGCGAACGTTGCAACTAGTAATCACGCATTAAGCCGGACACTCTGAGTAAACCATTTCGAACGTTTATGGCCGGGGAGGCCGGTGAGTCGGTTCATCTAAAAACGCCTTGCTTGATTTATGCATCGATTTTCTATCAACGGTTATTTCATTAACGAACACGAACGACGGGACGGGTGGATCGTGACTCGCGATCGCTTGTAAATCGCTCTCGACTAGTTCGAGCAACGTCTTATTTCGATGCTACGAGATTGTCAGCGACTTTCTTCGAATTATCTCTCTACTTTTATCGGCTTAACGTATTAGGTCGGCGCTTAACGCACGATTCCACCGCGTACGTACTTAATACCTTCGTCGATATTACCCAGTTACAAATTACCGATATTTACTGAACTTACAGAATTAGCGATGATGATATCGCTTATGATATTACGAAACGACGTTCAACGAATGTTTATCAATTTTAGGATCAACCTGTTAACCGCGGAATTTGCTTCCGATGATCCCTCGATATATCAGTTTGAAATACGTATTTTTTAACACTAGAACTGCCAACCAGACAGAATGACTGGTTTCGGATTTTGCATTTTTTATTACAATATTTTATTACCATCCTTTTGTCAAAATGTTTGTCATGTTTTATTGAGCT
The DNA here is from genome assembly GCA_947623535.1 of Coelioxys conoideus. NCBI lineage: Eukaryota > Metazoa > Arthropoda > Insecta > Hymenoptera > Megachilidae > Coelioxys > Coelioxys conoideus. Next base: position 11,153,360 of record OX392453.1, on the reverse strand, counting down.
AATGAAGGGTTGTATATGTTAGGTGATGCTGCAATATTTATTTATTTATTTTTATACTTTATTTTCAGTTTTGAAGTAAGCGCGCCGGTACTTCTATGTTAAATGTGTTCAGAGTGATATACAGTTGTGGAAAAAATTACGTGGACAGGTATCATTAATAACAAAGGGTAAATTTAATTAACTAATAATGCCTATAAATCAAAACTTTATTGCACAATTATATACATTAAATAAATGTTTTTTTAAATCTACAAAAATATCTCACGTTCTAAATTTATTTACAACATTGTAATAAAACAAAATCTTTTTTACATTTCTGCAATGTCCACTTAATTTTGTCCATGAGTGTACATGCGATGTCTGAAAAGTATCGGTATGAGAGAAGAATGAGTTCAAATGTTCCATATAATTAAAGTTCAACATCATTTTTTAACATAAGTTCAAAAGAATTTGTCGGAACATTTCACAAGTTTTCAGATGTTCTGGAGGAAGTTCGATAAAGATTTACTGCCGCACGCGGCAGTAATTGAATTTGTTTAGGCAAAAATCTGTTCAAACGAATCGATATCGAAAGGTTAATGAACCTTTTAATCTTGGATCTGTTCTCATGCCGATAATTCGTTCGAAAAGTTCTCGTACGAGTATATGAAATATTTTCGTATCGCTGCACATATTTTTCTGCGACGCTTTCGCAGTCTCTTTGTCGAGGATTCTACCCGTGGATGTCAAATTTAACGTCCAGTATTAATCGCGCTACTTTTAATATCCGCATTGGCTGTTCTTTTATACACACAGGACGTACGATAGCGCTGGCCGTGCTGTATTCCTTCTGTATTCTCTGAAATTTGAATATTTCACAACAGTCGGGCCGCACAACACGCGAGAGCTTTCAAGCAAATTGGACCCCCCCGAGAGCGGCCGAAATCTAATTACTTTCAGCAATTTGCTTCGTCAGCGAAGGTCACGAGATCGAAATTAACTCAGTTAACCGATCGTTAACAACAGGACCAAGTAAAATGTTATTGAAAAAGTATTACTGCCCGTTTTGCTCGTGACGTTTCCTCGTTCGGTTCTTTCGCGGGACAGGTTGTCTTCCATTGTGGTCGACGTTTAATGGCCTCGGGTTTATCGCGTCCGCGTCGATACTGACATCGGTGTCTAATAATCGACTGCGTCCTCTTGATAATTCTCACTGTCGGCTGGCAGCTGGCCAACCCGATACTTGTAAATCTAAATACGCGCACGTTCGTACGTCCATTTTCTATGAACCATGGATATACGCATCGTGGGAGTTAGGTACACTCTTCTTTTTGGCTAGTAAAAAAATATCGGATTTATGGAATTTGAAAGATTGAGAACTGGTGAATTTAGGGATTTGTGGAATGGTGGATTTCGGGATTTGAGAATTTTAGGATTTGGAGGTTCGGGCACTTGTGGAATTTGGAATTTGGAGACTTTGGATTTTAGAAATTTGCTGATTTGGGGATATTTGGAATCGAAGATTTGGCGATTTGAGGATTAAGGGAATTGGGGAATTTGGAATTTGGAGATTTTGGGATTTGGGGAATTTGGGAATTTGTGGAATGGGAGATTTGGAGAATTGGGGGATTTGAGGATTAAGGGAAATGGGGAATTTGGAATTTGGAAACATAGGGATTTGAGGAATTGCGCAATTTGAAATTTGGAGATTTCAGGGGTTGGAGGAATTGAGGTATTTGAAATTTGGAGATTTAGGAATTTGGTCATTTGAGGATTTAGGGATTTGGGGATTTGGGGATTGGTGGAATTGAGGATTTGGCGATTCAGGAATTTGGGGAATTGGGGGATTTGAGGATTTGAGGATTTGAGGATTAAGGGAATCGGGGAATTTGGAATTTAGAAACTCAGGGATTTGAGGATTAGAGGATTAAGGGAATCCGGGAATTTGGAATTTAGAAACTCAGGGATTTGAGGATTTGTACATTTTGGGATTTGTGGATTTAAGGAATAGAGCATTCGTCGATTTACAGTTATTAGGGAGTCGGAGAATTGGGAATGAGGGAATTGAAAACGTAGAGATTTGACTATCTCGGAATTTCGATTAATAGAATTTTCCTCAGAATATAGAGATTTGAGAAATTGAAAACTTGAAAATTGAGGAAGTTAGAAATTCGAGAAATTGAGATTTCGGGATTTAGGGAATTGTGTAATAGAAAGTTCAGGAGTTTCAGAATTTCTAGTAACTTGGTAAATCAGAAATTTGAGAAATTTCATAAATCTGGAACTTTCAAAGTTCCAAACCGTGAAAAACCAAAATCCTACCACGAACGAGTCCATAAAAATAAAAAGATCCTCCGAAACTTGCAATCAAAATCTACGGATCCAAAATTCACACCCCACGATGAATCGATATATCTCGTTACACTAACAAGAAATAACAAAAAACAAATTTACCAAATTCAACGCGAGGACTTCGCAGAATCGATATTTTTCCGACAGATCATCGCGTGGTTCACGCACCAGCTGAAATCGGTATTTCGAGCAGGAAGATTCATTTGAGAGAATCAGACGGGTCCACGGGAAACGCAATTACAGGTCTTAAACGAAGCAATTAACGTCGGGTCGCGTTATCGAATCGAAATGGTTCGCCGCTTGCGAAATAATGGCACAGGCCACGTCACGGCCCCGTATATATCAAAGATTCGCGCGAACCTTCTATAACAATAGTTGCAGCTACACGACAACAATAAGATTATCTTATGGTACTCGACGGATAGCGTTATCCCCGTGGCAACTGCGGGACGGGACACGATAAAGCTATTTCAGCGGATCCCGAAATCCGCCGGCGACCTCAACAGGTTTAATGGTGTCACGTATCCCTGTAATGCACCATTGAAATTCGCGCCAACGTCTTGACCGTGAAACCATAAAATTCCCCCGATATCGGCTCGATGCTGCTCTCCAACATATCTTCGAATCATTCGCCCTTAACTCTTCGACTGATCGTTACAACTTGTCGATAGCATCTTCTTGTACAGGGTGCGTCAACTGTAGGTACCATATGATAAATGCTTATAAAATAATGAGAACATCAACGCGAAGGTTACAGACAAAGTAAAAGAAGAATAATATTATCTAAGAAATAATGATATAAAAAGTAATTCAATTAAACTACTTTTACTAAAACGGAATTGAGTTAAAATTTATAAAATATATAATTTTATATCTATCAAAATATATAAATTTATAATTATTAAAATATATAAATTTATAATTATTAAAATATATAAATATTAAAATATATAAATTTATAATTATTAAAATATATAAATATTAAAATATATAAATTTATAATTATTAAAATATATAAATATATAAGAAATGATATATTTCTACGAAGTATATCGTCTGAAAAAGCGCGAGTAATTGTTTTCTGCACAGTTGATGAGGACCGTGATGTTTTTAGTGGAGATTCTTTCTCGTTCCGTTTAGTGGCAGCGAAAAATTGTGGTTAATTAGTTTCCTAAAACCGTAAGATTAAAAGATTGCAACCGTCCATAGGTAGACAGAGCTTGTTTGCACGGGTTGAAATACTCTCCCTCTCATCGAGTTGCAAAAGAAGCAACATTCAAACAACCTATGAAGCGCCGTAGAATGCCACCTTAATTGGAACAACTTTTTACTAGCCACGTTCTCCTGCTGAAGTTGCAGACTTTTATTGGAAAGCAAAATTGCCTGCGTTAATTGAAAAGCTTATCGAGCAAGGTAGATCATTAGTGTCAGAGAATGTATTACAAAATTACAGCAGAAAAGAAGATTATTTCGTACTGTAATAATTGTGTATCAAAAATGGTTCATTTTATAAACAAAAACAAGTATTAATTTATATCAAGACTTAATTGTAATATCGATTGTACGCACCTAGGAAGGTAATTTTTAAACGTTCAAGAATTGTTTTCTTTAAACATTGGGAAATTTTCTATTTCAAATTATCACAATCCTTATAAAAAATCCTTCAATAAGAAAAATTATTACACAAGTTCTTGTTTATAGAAATTTTCAAAATCAGTAATCCTTAACACTAGATTTGCGGGCGTTCAATGACCACTTATGTCTGTATTGAAAATGAACTATAAAAACAAATAAATATTGGATAATACATAAGCCAGTTTATAGAAAGATTCTTTATCTCGATGAAGGTTAACGTGCATTTTGCAATAAGTTTTTTAATAATTTTCGTAATTGAAAATAACAAATATATGATCCGTCATTATGACGGGTTCCGCAAACTTAGTGTTAAATACGGTAATTCAGAGTATCACAAATTCGAAAATATAGAATTTGGAAATTGAAATATCGTTGAAACTAGAAATGCTGAAATGTAGATACCCGAAAGCATATAAATTCAGTAATCGAGCAATTTACAGGTTTTCGAAGCTACGAGAGGTATGAAAGTATCGAAGGCATCGAGTATAAAAATGAAAAAAAAAATTAGAAATTCTTAAACACAGAATCGTTCAAACACGCGAGAACGTTAAAATCGAAACATTGCTAAAAGATTCGATATTTCCGACTGGTGCAAATTTTTCAGCGTCGCACGGAAGTAGCCCGGTGGAGTAGCCGCAAAATGAAAAAATCGAAAGGCGAACGTATCGCGCAGTAAAAATTGGGCTTTTGCAGTAAAAATTGACCGTACGCGTTTTAATCCTTCGGCGGGCCGGTGAAATTTCATCGGGCTGTGTATTTTTCGCAATATCGAGAGTTTTAAGAAATATTTGAGTTACAAACAGTTGGGTGGCTCGCGGCGTACAACAAACACCGATCCCGAGGCTCTCGCCAAAATAAAGTCTGCCCGTGAATTGGATAGAAATAGAGAGCCGTGAACAGTTTTGTGCAAACATTCGCCGATTCGCCTTCCTTCTCTCGTAACACGTATCATATGATAACCCGAACAAATTTTCACCGTCTATTTTCCGGCAGATTAAATTCGGTTTTCGATTCGTTTAACGACTACGATCGGCAAACGGAGCGATTTCGCGCCGTCACTTTATAAGCCATGGGAATAACAGGTTCCCGGGCTCGCTCTCCAAATGAAATTCTCGATTACGAATCGTATCTCTCGTAGCCGCGATAAAAATGTATCGTAAACAAACGGCCTGCTTCCGTAACCGCGATCGAGAAAAAGAACAGCGAGAACCTGTTCGTCAACCATGTAATTAAAATGCAACTCGCGAAACGATAAAAACGAGTTAACTCGTCGTTTTAGAATGGCTCCTCGTAAAATTCGATCACCGTTTATGATCGTTCTTTGTCGAGCGTAAATCTTGTCGACCGATCGAGTTTCGTGTTTCGAGTATTCGTAATTTTCGCTATATTCGTTTCTTTTTTATTGATCGCGGCGCCATTAAATGTTTCTCTCGAGTATTTTTTCGAAAGATTCAACGCTCATACAATCCATGGTCGACGACCGGTTTCATGATTTCAACATTGTTGAAAAATTTTTGTTTCATAATCGACGCTCCTCGCGGGTCGAATTCATAATTCATGATTTCCTTATTAACTCGCAAATAATCCTTCCGTGCGCGGAGATCGTAATGTGTTCGATAGTGATTTATTCGATATAAAGAGATAATTCGGATGCTTCGAATACCTTAATCTTAATTTACAGCCACTGGACGATGCTGTTTTGGACATTTTTACAATTTTATTCACTGCTCGCCGAGTTTACGTACTGCTTTGACATTAATTGATAGTTTCGTCGTGTTCTTCCCGCTGAAGGTGAGGATCATCAGCCATAATTATGGATTCGCATATATACAGGGTGTCCCAAAAGTGTTGAAGGAGCCGGAAATGGGAGGTAGGTGGGGTCATTCTGAACAACTGTTTCATTTGTAAAAATGTCGTATGGGGCTTCATTTTTAAATTATTAACGAAAAACACCGCCCAATCAGAGCGCGAGAATCGCGCGCACTCGCAGGCAGAAGTGTAGGCCCGAGTTATAATTGGCCGCGGTCGCGATCGAATCACGTAGCGCGCGATTCTCCCGTTCTGATTGGTCGGTGTTTTTCGTTAATAATTTAAAAATGAAGCACCATACGACATTTTTGCAAATGAAAAAGTTATTGAGAATGACCCCACCTACCTCCCATTTCCGGCTCATTCAACACTTTCGGGACACCCTGTATATATTCTTGTATAAATGTACATTTTATAAAATATATTTACTAACAAAACTTAGAAAATGGTAGAAAATATTTCAAATTTTGTAATGTATAGTCGTGGACAAAATTAAATGGACAGGTATCATAAATAACAAAAGGTTAATTTAATTTAACTAACAAGGCCTATAAATCAAAACTTTATTGCACAATTATATACAATAAATAAATGTTTTTTCAAGTTTACAAAAGCATTTCACGTTCTAAATTTAAAATTTATTTAAAACAGTGTAACAAAACAAAAAATTGTTTACATTTCTGCAATGTCCACTTAATTTTGACCATGACTGTATATATATAATGTACAATTTTGTAGAAATTGTATTATACATTTTAGGGCAGCGTGTTAAATACTCGATAATATCTCTTTTTCATATCGTTTTACATAATTTTATAATGTCATGAACTGTTTGCTTTGGGTTCGAAGAAGAGATGAAGTGTGAGCATAAAGTGACAAACTTATGATGTAGAGAAATGAAAGTTAATTGAAATAAACACTATTCTTATAGTTAGCTGCTGCAGCCATGTTATGAAAACTGTTTGGTATCTTGTATATGGTCGGTATTAAGTGATACAGTTACCAAATCCAGATACGTGAAACGTATCTATAATAGGTTGTAAAAACTAAAAAAAAGTTGCTACAATTATATGAAAGTCCATGAAATTGTCTGAAAATTTTTAGTTAAAGCGTTGATGAATTTTACTGATATTTTCGAAGTCAATTATGAAACCAACTTGAAAATTTCTTAAAAACTAGTTATTCACTCAACATGAAAATTCCTTCAAAAATTGTCTATCGACTCAACTTAATTTCTGAGAATCAATCAATTCAAGTCGAAAATTTCTCAAAAGCTATTCATTTAACTGCAAAGTTTTTCAGAAGCTAGTAATTCATCTGGAAAATGTCTCAAAAGCTGTCTACTCAACTGAAAAATTTTACAGAAGCCGCCATCTCAACTTGAAAACTGCACAGAAACTGTAAACACAATTGTTTTTTAATGAATTTTACTGGTATCTTAAACGTCAATTATCAACCCAACTTGAAAATTTCTTAAAAACCAATTATTGACTCAACATGAAAATTTTAAAAATTAGTTATTGACACAACGTGAAAATTCCTTCAGAAATTGTCTACCGATTCAATTGAATTTCTGAGAATCAATCAATTCAAGTTGAAAATTTCTCAAAAGCTATTAATTTAACTGGGAAATTGTTCCCAAGCTAGTAATCCATCTGGTAAATGTCTCGAAAGCAGTCTACTCAACGGAAAAATTTCACAGAAGCCGTCATTCCAACTTGAAAACTTCTCCGAATCTATCGACCCAATTGAAAAATTTGTTAAAAAATGTCAGCACAACTTGAAAACTTCAACTGCAAACTCAGTTTGAAAACTTCTCAAAAACAGTCGATTCAATCGGAAAATCTGTTAAAAATTGTCAACTCAACTACTCAGCAATCGTAAACTCAATTCGAAAACTTCTCAGAAACGATCGACTCAATTCGAAAATCATCGCCCACCCTCGATATAATCGAGCCAATAAATGTTCAAAATCGAGATACCCGAAGAAGATAAATTTCTGATGTAGCTTCACCGGCGAAGTTCGTTCTACAGTGCCGTATCGCATTGTACCGTACCTCGGGCACCGTTCCCGAACGACTTATCTCAACGTGGCAGGTGCAACGAACCGATCGGGATGATCAGGTCCCGGGGATGGAACTTTGCATCGGGAATTTCTGAGCGGGACGCGTTAACGTTCGTCGTTGTCGTCGTCCACGTCGCCGTTAATTCCGCGTCGCAACGTGCACGGCCGAACACCGGCGCACTTCTGCGGGGTACGGTCGCGTTCGTGCGGCACACACACACACACACGATCACGCACACACGGGCACGCGTGTGGGAGAGCCGGACACGCCAGATGCGGCGCGCCCACGCGGTGAAAGTCGCGGTAATTGATTCCGTGCTCTTAAGACATCTCTCGTAGCGGAGATCCCGCGGTGAGATTAAGCGCGAGAGAGGATCGCCTGAGAACACACCGTACTTGCCTCGATAGAAATCTAATGGGACGACAGAAGGGGTATACGGACGACCGTTACGCGGCCGAAAAACCGGCCGTGAAAACAAATCGGACACGGTCCGACGGAAAATTTACTCCCGCGATCTTGGTCCAAATACGGCCGGATCGCGTTAACCCTTTGCGCTATAATGACGAGCCAAGCTCGTGACGCGCTCGGTTCAAATACGGTAAATCTCGCGTAGGACGTTTTGTACTTGGTAGGTCCTAGTATTGGGTTGGCAAATAAGTTCGTTCAAGGTTTTTCAAGGTGCGTGCGGTCACGTTAGCTTCGGTTAACTGATGAGATACCCAAACATTTAGACGAGAAACATAACCCAGCTGGCGGAAATGGTTTTCTACACGTCTATGAGATACGTTCAATGTCGTAGCAATCTCCCGTACCGATTGGGATGGATTTACTTCAACTATAGACTAATGTCACTTGAATTAACCTCGGTCGGTCGACTCGAGCGGGGTGCATCATTGACGGCAAAATTTTCAGAACAGAATTTCGCAACTCCAACTCATTCTCGTAGTACTTCGACTTGCAAGTGTCAATAATGATATTGTTGTCAATGATAAAGTTGTCAAGTGTAAATAGTGATATTGAAGTCACTCGCAACAATCTTTATTCGTCTCAGAAATAATATAATTTTGATTACAATGTTTATATTAATTATAATAACGCTGAACATCGGTGATGCCTGAGAGGCACACTCGGAGCGTTAAGGGTTAAAAGTATGAAATTTAAGACCCGTCATTTTGATGGGTTTTGGAAATCTGATGTTAATACGACATTTCAAGGCTTACCGTTCCTTTAGATTTCGTATGGCTTTAGAATTTCTAGATTGTGATTAGCCATAAGATCCTTCGCCATCTTATGACCGTCCCATCGAAGGTTTCGAGAACCGTTCTGTGGCAGCCATGAACTCGTGGAGCCATAAAGTCGCGCGAGTTTCCCCGCAGTTTTTTCAAGCCATTGTTCGCATTTCGTCGCCAGATTTAGTATTTTAGGTGTTCCGTGTTACTTCGAGTTGCAGCATGACGTACGGTATTCCAAATGGAATCCACTTAAATTGTAATCTAAAATTGGAAACTAAATATTGGAATCACTCTGTGAGATCATTAATAACAATGAAAATTATACCGTTCAGTAAATACTCAAATTATTAATACTTTTATTACAATCGGGCTGGGGAGCCAACGTTAGTAACGATGGTAATTATATTTCTTTGTAAACCTTAACAAATATACGTCGGATGAAGTAGAACAGTTTGTCGAATCTATTTAGGGTGTATTCTAAATTTCTTTTGTCATTGATGCGACATAAAGATGCACTTCGAGGAATATTTTGCATGTAAGACCTTATGATCTTAGGAGAAGCAAATAATGTTGTTTCTTGAGGGATGGAAACGAGTAATAGCGAAGGGAAGTTCATATAAAATGCAACTAATAAATCTTAAACAATAAACATTGTGTATTGATTTCGATCAAAAAAGGAAGGAACATGTGGGACACCCTAATATAAGATCGAAATTGCAGATCGCAGAACGTAAGAACGTGGCTGTTAAGAGTCAAAGGATGCACATGTGGAGCGTGATGTACGATATGAATACGTAATGCATACAGTATGCTTGCAGTTATTTATAGAATTAAAGCTTTGCTTTATGGCCTGACCAGTGGATTGATTTGAACTTTCGACGGGGTTAATTGGCAATCGACTTGCGAGAAATTTATTGGTGAAAAAGCGGACGCTGGACTTCTCGGTGGGTTCATATTGTTGAGGCAACGTGAACTCGAGGTACGGACGAACAGTGATGGAAATTGATCGTCGCGAATGAGGACGTAGCGGTAATTTTTCAGTTTATTTCCTCGATTCGTAACAGTGAGAATTTATAAAAATTGCGTCAAGCCTGGATATTATCGTCGAATACTTTTTAATTTGGCGATTTTCCTAAAGGCATCCTTCTAGTACACTTTAATAAGAAACTTTAATGAGAAAGTTTATTAACTAGCAAGGTATACCGGATTAAAAGAAGCAATATAATGCCTTGTCGTCTTTCCATATTATTTTTTCATTAATTAAGCTTCATCGTAACAAAGTCCTAAGAAAGGTAATAAAAAGGAACATCAGATAATTACAGTGTACGTACATAATTATATTCCAACAGTCAGCATTTATTATTATAGCAAGTGAACACGAAATGCTCATTATCGCGGCTCATAAAATATACAAGTACTTGAGAAGTTTACTTCAAAACCGTATACGCATAATTTGCTAAAATATGTATCCCTTTGCACTCGTGAGAATGGTTGTCATTGGCAAGCGGTGTCGCGAAAACTTTCTAATAGAAAAATTTAATCAATTTTGTGAAAATTATTATTCTCCATTATTAATTTCCACTGTTGCACATCTGATTATGTTTTAGGATCACACGGGTAACACTACAGATTCATTAACAAAAATATTTATTCAAATTGTTCTATCCAATCCACTGGCGAATGTGAGTCGCCGTTCTATTGTAAAGGGATATACCTTACAATGAATTTATAAATGTAATTTATACTGAATATACACTGTAACTTTATACGTGTAAAACTGAAACTGTCAAAATCGTTTCGAGGTGGTCGCAGCCATGAATTGTAACTTTCGAGCAGCCATTTTGAACTACGGACGTTTCGAACCTCATGTTTTCGTTCACTAAGTCAAGTACTTGGGCATCCGTGGCTCGAAGAATCGACCCTTGACTCGCGACGCTTTTTTTAACGTTTATAATAACAACCATGAGTCAACTATGGCCACCGAGTGAACGCAGTAGCCACCGTAAAAGAAGACTCATCGATGTAAAATGAATCGGTGGTGTATGCAAAATGACGATGCTGATATTACTAGCTTCAAGGATATTTGCTTTGGCGCGTGCGTGGACTGTAAATGTCGGAAATCAACGTTATTCAACAACTCGGTGTTTTCTCTTCGAAGTTCAAGGTCTCTCGCCTCTGCGATTCGCTTTCTACGAAATCCCGAACCGCTCGATTAACCTTCGTCGAAATGAACAAATATTTTCTCGTCCGTCGAGAAAATCGGAACAATAAGAAAACGAGTGGTTCGTTCAATTAACCCTTTGCATTTCGAATTATATTTTTCAATTTCGTTACCAGCAGCTCCAAACGCTTTTAAGCGTTCTGATACTCGCGCCTTTCAATCATTATATGTAAACATTTAGAGGGTTCCATGTGTATAATTATCAGACTTTCAGCAGGTGTATATACAGTCATGGACAAAATTAAGTGGACATTGCAGAAATGTAAACAAATTTTTTGTTTTATTACAATGTTTTAAATAAATTTTAAATTTATAACGTGAAATGTTTTTGTAGACTTGAAAAAATATTTATTTAATGTACAATTTATTTATTTAATGTATATAATTGTGCAACAAAGTTCCGATTTATAGGCATTATTAGTTAAGTTAAATTAACCTTTTGTTATTTATACATGTCCACTTAATTTTGTCCACGACTGTATGTTACAGGTAGCTGTAAATTACCTAAGTCATATAAAAATCATATGAAACGAGTACTTAAACGAGGCTATTTGTACCGATATATCTCTTGCTTTGTTGTTATAACATTGCACTAATCTAGTAAGCTCTCTCGAGTACGGTAAAAACGCAATTAATATTAAATGGAGGAAGTTCGAATGTGACAACCTTCCATGAAGATTGCGCGTCGATGTCGCGAATGTAACATTAATATGTTTGGACTGGAAAAAATGTCTTGCTCGACAAAGGAGCCTCTGAGATAAAAACTCATGTCGAGTTGAATTGTATTTTGAACAAGGAAATTGCACAATGAAGTCGAAGTATTGATTAAATAATCCTCGAAACCATCAAGACATTTATTTGCTCCTTATCCTTCAAAATAATTATTGAAAATTGGCTTAAGATGCCTCACGATGCTTCTAGCAGAACAGGCTGTACCTCAGAAATTTTGTATTTCATTTCAACAAGGAAATTGCAAAATGAAGTCGAAGTATTGGTTAAATAGTCCTGGAAACCATTAAAATGTTTATTCGTTCCTTATCCTTCAAAATAATTATTGAAAATTGGTTTATGATGCCTCATGATGCTTCTAGCAGAACAGGCTGTACCTCCGCAAATTTGTATTTTATTTCAACAAAGAAATTGCACAATGAAGTCGAAGTATTGGTTAAATAGTCCTGGAAACCATTAAAATGTTTATTCGTTCCTTATCCTTCAAAATAATTATTGAAAATTGGCTTATGATGCTTCATGATGCTTCTAGCAGAACAGGCTGTACCTCCGCAATTTTATATTTTATTTCAACAAAGAAATTGCACAATGAAGTCGAAGTATTGATTAAATAATCCTCGAAACAATCAAGACAATTATTTGCTCCTTATCCTTCAAAATAATTATTGAAAATTGGCTTATGATGCTTCATGATGCTTCTAGCAGAACAGGCTGTACCTCCGCAAATTTGTATTTTATTTCAACAAAGAAATTGCACAATGAAGTCGAAGTATTGGTTAAATAGTCCTGGAAACCATTAAAATGTTTATTCCTTCCTTATCCTTCAAAATAATTATTGAAAATTGGCTTATGATGCTTCATGATGCTTCTAGCAGAACAGGCTGTACCTCCGCAAATTTGTATTTTATTTCAACAAAGAAATTGCACAATGAAGTCGAAGTATTGATTAAAGAATCCTCGAAACCATCAAAACATTTATTTGCTCCTTATCCTTCAAAATAATTATTGAAGGTCGGCTTAATGTCAGCCTTCTACATAGAGGTCCCCCTTTAATTCGGTGGACGAACGTTCGAACAGAAAACGCTAGTTCTTCGATGACGGTACCGCGAATTCGCGTAGAATCGAAAACCTGGTATGACGTTTCGGTAGTTTTTCGCGAAACCGGGAGTAACATCCCATACATCGGGTTGAATATACGTGTTACGTTCAATAAATTTGACAGTAGGAGCGTCAAAAGGGTCGATCGAATGTGTCTCCCCGCGCACACCGCCCGACTATTCCACAATAGACACCAAATGTCGCGTTCAAAATTGAAAGCTAAAACGCGTTAACAACATTCCGGCCATCTGAATCGATTTCGTAACGTTATATTACAAACACTGCCGGAGAACGTAAATTTAGCGTGTCGCGGCTAGATTTTAGCGCATTTTCGACCGATATCGAAATATGATGGAACACGCTTTGGTACCGTGCTCGCGACTATTCGCCGTGAAAACTACGAATCGATGAAAACTCTCGCCCGTGAACGTAAGGTAAATCAAAATCAATTTCCTGCGGATTTCGGGCGATATATCAGATCTTTGCGTCTCTGCATCGCTGTGTCCTTAGATTGCTACATTCTCATGTTTTCTGCTGTTTGTATAGTTGGATACATAGATATTTAGATAACTAGATATGTGGATACATCGACACGTGTACTTACACATAGGTATGAACACACGTAGATACCTAGATCACTGAATCCTTAAATATTTAAATCACTGAACCTTTAAATATCTGCATAATTGTACCCCTAAATATCTAGATCCTTAGATACCTAAATTCTTAGATATCGACATTCTTAGTTACCATAATTGTTATTATTGGTAACCCAGGTAATAAAATCCCAAGATCTCTAGACACCAGACTAACTTAGCTACCTTGAGATACCTACATTTCTGGATTCTAGATACTTATGGACCTACATACCTAAATACGTAGACAGTACGTAGACAGGTAGATATTTAGGTATCTAGATCCATAGATCACGATATACTTTGATTTTTAGACATCCAGGTTTCTAGATTCCTAGATTCCTAATATCCACATACGACGAAAAGATGATAATATCAAAAAGATAATGATGAATCTCGATCTTCTAATCAACCCCAAAACTTGATTTTATCACAAACATCGCGCAAATCGTTAAAAAAATAGTAAACGCCAAACGGTACCAATTTCACAATTTTACAATTAAACGATTCTCCCACATACCTTTAAAATATGTTCAATATACAAATCGCCCTTGTAAAACGTTATCCATTCATCTTGTTACTTGACGAAAAGTAACTCCAAGAGATATATAAACGCTTTAACCCCAGGAAAGCAGAGTTTTAACCCTACAACCCCGAGCCTTTACACTTTGACTACCATGTCATCCACATATGGGCGACACTCTAATTTCACTACAGATTTAATAGCTATATTATTCAGAATATGTTCACTTTCCTAACCGAAGATACTCGCATTAGTTACTAGTTATGGAAAATAAATACTACCCAATTCAGTTTTCAGTTGCAGTCAATGTGTTAATAGAGGTACAAAAACGAAAGAATTTTGAAAGCTCCTTGAATCTCGAGCTACTCGTGAACGGAAAAGATGAATGCCCTCGTGAGTATTAAAATCGTGGTAGTCCATCAGCCGCTAATGCAACGGGGATCTCGTTCGAACGTTAACGAAGTTAACACACGGTGGTCAGAGTCTCACGCAAAACGCACGTCATCGGCCATAATGACCGATTACGCGGGACGAGTGTCATCCTCACAGCCGACCCAATGTGGCGATGGCATCGCGGCGTTACGCGTCTAAACTACGCACGCGGGTCATTATTGAATTATGCGCGATGCCCGTAATCGAATCATCATTATAGCCGGTTTACGAGCCGGACCGGACGTTTGGGTACACCCTTGCGCGTCGACCGAGGAAGACTCCCACTCGAATCGTTATTTTTATCACTTCGAATTTTTTCGAAGGTTTCATCGAAGGTTTACGAATATTTCATCGAAACATTGGCAGGTGACGCTGTTTGTTTTGCGAAGTTTGCAAAGTGATTGGCTACGTGAAGCGACGATTGTTTGCGTGAAGTTTCTTTGAGTTGCGTACATTTGAGTGCTTCGTGAAGTAGAGTCGGCTTGGGGTTTGGGGTTTTACGGATTTGGGGACTTGGCGAGTTGAAAGTGCAAGGATTTTCGGTATAGAGGGATTTTTACATGCAAGGATTTGAGGATGCTAGGATTTGGGGATTTGAGGACACAAGGATTTGGAGTATGTGGTATTTGAGGATTTGAGAATTTGGGAATGCGAGGCTTTGGGGGTTCAGAAGTTGGAAGATTTGGAGTTTTAAGTATCTGCGACATTGAAGATTTCAAAATTTGGAAATTCAAGGGTCTGAGGATTTGGAGATTGAAGTATTTGAGAATTGGAGAAAATAAGAATTTGGGAACGTGAGGATTCGAGAAGTTGAGGAATATCGATTTTAAGAATTCAAGATTTGGTAATGTAGGAACTTAAAGGCTTTGGGAATTCAAGGACTTGAGAATGCAAGAATTTAGTGGTGTGCGAATTTTATGATTTTAGGATTTGTGTATTTGAGACTGCAAGAATTTGAGAATTTGAGGTCCCAACGCTTTGAGAGATCGAACAATTTAGGTATTTGTGAATCCATGAATAGAAACATGTGGGTTTGAATATCCACAAATTGAGTATTTCGGATTCCGAGATCTCTAAATCCTAGGGTTCCCCAAATCTCCAAATTCTAGCATCCCCGAATCCTCGAATCCGAAATTCCGAAATCCATGAATCTCCCGTTAAATTTCGCGACTCGTGTATCCACCATCATCACCCTAGGTGTCGAAACATCTAGAATTTGCCAGAGAAAAGAAACAGGTCCCGTGTACCCAAAAATACCCAAATTCCCGAGACCTCAAATCTCCAAATTCTTGCACCTCCGAATCCTCGAATCCGAAATCCCGAAATCCATGAATCTCCCGTCAAATTTCGCGACTGGTGCATGCACGATCATCGCCCTAGGTGTCAAAACATCCAGGATTTGCCAGGGAAAAGAAACGGGATCGAAACGGGTCCCGTGTACCGTACAGGCAGGTAGAACCAGCGTGAGACTTAGGACGAAACCGTAAATCGATAACAGCCGTCCTAGGCACCAGTTACATAATATCGAGCCGAGGCACGGGCACAGTATCCATTAATTAATTGGCATTATGCGCAAGATAGCGCACCGTCTCCCTTCGTCTCGTTGGCTCCTTTCCTGCCGGTTTTTCCCTTCTCCCTGTTCGTCTATCCCCACCAGATGTTTCCCAACTCCCATGCGACTCCATCTCCCTGTGTTCCCTGTATCCCTACTCCGCTACCGGGCTCGTTTCCCTACCCTTTCGGGTATGTCTGTGTACCCACTCTCTCGCGTTCAACCACTCTCCCTCTCTGACGTCCATTAGAATATTAATGCGAATTGATGCACACGTGTCATTACCGTAATGAGTTGGTTGGTACTGTCCATGGGTGTACAAAGTGTCGTCTGAAAAGCAATCACGAAATTGCGGGTGTCTCTCCGTACCATTCCTCTTCATTCCCTCCGCCTGCTTTTCCTCATCCTCTTTCCTCTTCTCGTCCTCTTACTTCGCCTCCTCTATGCTGCTCGCTATATACATAGACGTGTCTCTTTCCTTCGGCTATAGTTTTCTGCCCAGTCGAGTATACCACCCGGTTAACGCACGCCCGGATATGGAACCTAATCAGGATTAATATCCGGACATCTAGCTATTTCTTACCGAGCTTCGAGGTAAGGGTATCATCGCGATATGTGTGTGTGTTTGCCTTTCTCCTGTATGTGTGATTGTATTTTTTCGACTTTTCGTATGTACTGTCGTATACATATGATTTTATTTATTTGGTTTTCTCGTATGCGTTGTCGTGTACATATGATTGTATTCATTTGGTTTTTTCGTATATATGATCGTATATATATATATATATATATATATATATATATATATATATATATATGTGTTTGTATTTATTTGCTTTCTATCATATATGTATATGATTGTATGTGTTGGATGTGGACTCATTTTTGGAGCTGGTTTGAAAGGCTTTCATTTAGTGGAATTGGAGATATGTGGTATGTGTGATAAGGCATGTGTGTATATGAATAAATATACTCGGGGGTAACGCATGTTTTCAAAGCAATTTCCAAAAATTCACAAATTCTTGAATCCATAAGTTCACTAATTTAATCATCTTATAATTTCGAAGTTCCAAAGTCCCAACATTTCAGAACAACAAATTCTAAAAATCTTGAATCACGTCTTTCAAGTTCCGTAACTGAAAATTTCCAAAATTCAAAAACTTTAAATTTCGCAGCACGAATGTCCAAACCTTTCAAAGTGCAAAAGTTCGAAAATTCAAAAAACCGAATACTGCACAGGCCGAACATTCAAACATACCGGAAACATAGGTCCACAACCTTCCACACCAACCGGCATATGTCGCAATCGGTAAAATTCGTTCCAGAAATAATAAAACTCGTTCTGTAAAAATTAAACGATCCGTAATTGTTTCCCATCGACTTGAAACGTCGATGTACACGAAATCGAAATGAAATCGAATAGCAGGTAGACACAAGTGGATTATCGCAAATATGTATCTAGGAAGATGAGGAGTGTCAGCGTACATCCACTCATCCAACGTATCCATCCATCCATCGACTCCATCCCAGAAGGATAAACAAGGACTTTGTTTCGTCCATGACGACGAAAGTCGAACAACGAAGGAAACTTAGCGATATCGAGTTAGACCAACGATTAACGAGCGTCACATTCGTCAAATCGTGCCTAGAGCCATCGAGTGATACGTGTAACGAGCTAATTAACTTAATGTATCGCCGTTTGACGGAGATCCAATCGGAGATGCGCGGCACGTTAATTGTACGTCCATTAGCTGCCGATACGATCGTATATACCATGGACCGTACTCTCTAACGATCGCTTTACAGCTCGTTTCACCAATCTCTTCGACTCGTTCCACGGACTTTTCATTTTTCGATCGTTCCTACGCTCTTCCCGTGGCCCTGGAATACCGTGGAAAATCTCTCTTACACGATTCGATACCATCTACGTAACCTCTTGAACACCGTGTTCACGAAACGCATTCGAACGACGCAACTTGGATTCCTCGTTTTAAGTGGCACAAATTATTAACCCTTCGCGCTCGTGGATACTTTCCGGGCAATATTTTTGACGGTTGCTGGTTAAAGATTTTCTCGCTGATCGTCGAAATTGTTTTTCTATCATTAATTCAAGAATTGCTCAGAAATTTGCTGCTTATAATTGACTTACAATTATTTAAAAATTGTTTTAAGTTATTTGGGGAATTATTGTTTACAATCGATTTATAATTATTTTCAATAGCTTGATATATATTATATAAATTACATATGTATATATGTATATACATATAGAATGTACGTATAGTATATACATACATGTGCATATAGTAATGTAAATACATATTCATTACAAATTAATAATACATATTACATATTACAAATTACGTATATGTATATACATATAATATGTATACATGTATGTATATATAAAGTAATTCATATAATTTTTGTATAAAGTTTATTCGTATATAAAATCGATAGACATATGTATCGAAAGTAAAGCATTGCACGTAAAATATTTATTCTACATTTTCGATCAATTTCTTCATACAGAATCACCACCGTTTCGTTTGTACCGCAGGTTATCGAACAGCCAGTATATTATACGTAACAAAATTATAAATATAATAATTAGGTTCGAACACGGAACGCGTATTATCCGTTCACCGCAGATCTTGTACTATGTTGAGTACATTTAACCGAGGAGGAAGCACGAAACATTACATTAAAAGCCACCTCTTTCAAATCGACGCATTATAACAGTTTCGTTAACGTGGTTGAATTCAGGTTCGTCAGGTTTCAGCCGGCAGTAATACCGTACATTGTATAATACATAATAACATCGAAGTTACAGACAGCAATAGCGAAACCATAGGCGAGGGTGCACACGCGGTGGACCTGTTATATACACGGCACGATCAATAAATGCTACCAATATAAACCCTATTAATGTTTCCTTTTATCCTCTCGGGCCGCTGTAATACGAAGCACGATGTTCCATTGAATATCAGCTATGTTATCGAGCGTGTGACAAAACGTTTACATCGGATTTGTCCAAAATTTTGCCACCGTGACGATGAGTTCGTCGCTACTGGCAGTTTTGCGTTACGTATTACCGGTCGCAACGTCCGCTTCCTGTTGATAAGAACGAACGTGGGGATGGGGGTGTCGTGTCGTTCCGCTTCGATTTCGATATCGTTCGGGTGGTTTCGTGGATCCCGCGAAATTCGAGTATTCGACATTATGCAATTTATCGATTTTCGACTGTTCGCGTATTATGATCTTTCGGACTGTTCGCGGTTTGAAATTTTATACTTTTCGCAGTCAGCAGTTTCTGAACTTTTTAACTTTGTAATCTTTGAAATTTTATTGCTTTGGAAGTTTGCAGTTTCTGAACTTTCAGAGCTTTCGCCATTTGCAATCTTTGAAATTTTATTGTTTTGGCAGTTTGCAGTTTCTGAACTTTCAGAGCTTTGGACATTTGCTATCTTTGAAATTTTATTATTTTGGCAGTTTGTAGTTTCTGAACTTTCAGACTTTTGGCCATTTGCACACTTTGAAATCTTATTGTTTTTATCAGTTTGCAGTTTCTAAACTTTCAGACATTTGACAATTTGAAATCTTTGAAATTTTATTGTTTTTATCAGTTTGCAGTTTCTGAACTTTTAAACATTTGACAATTTGAAATCTTTGAAATTTTATACTTTTGGCAGTTTGCAGTTTCTGAACTTCCAGACATTTGACAATTTGAAATCTTTGAAATTTTATTGTTTTTATCAGTTTGCAGTTTCTGAACTTCCAGACATTTGACAATTTGAAATCTTTGAAATTTTATACTTTTGGCAGTCTGCAGTTTCTAAACTTCCAGACTTTTGACAGTTTGCAATCTTCGAACATCCAGGCTTTTGGCTGTCACAGTTTGTCAATTTCTGGTTTCTGGAACTTCGAAATTTTCGATTTCTCTTCTGGAGATTTTGGACTTCTGGATATTTTAAATTTTGTAATATTGGAACATTGGTGCGATAGAATGTTGGAATTTGTTAATATTAAGCTATTGGATTTTTGGAATGTTAAAATGTTGTAATGTTGGAAATTTTTAATGTTACACGTTGGGAACGTTGAAATGTTTGGATGCTGGAAACTTATAATGTTGAAATCTTAGAGTGCAGGAACGTTGCAATGTTAAAACTATGGAATGTTGGAACCTTGAACGACGAAGTTTTCGAATGTTGGGACTTCGGCATGTTGGAGCTTTGGAATGTTGAAACTTTAGAATATCGAATCTTTGGAATATTGAATCTTTAGAATGTTAAAATGTTGTACTTTTGGAATGACAGAGCGTCAGAACTTTGCAAGGTCGTAGCTTTGAGTTGCAAGGTCGTTGGTGTTTGAAAGGTGTAGAATGTTCTATATTCAAAATGTTGACATGCTGTTATTTTGTAATTTTCGGCATTTTAGAGTTATGAATTTTTAGGATATTTCAATTCCGAAATTTTTGAACTTTTAAATTACCATTTCAAATTGTGAATTTGTGCAGCTTGAAAATGTTGAAATTGTGAACATTTGAAAATGTTCGACTTATTCTTTTTAGAACTTCGTGACTATAAAATTTCAAAATCGTTAAATCCACAAATTTGAGATTTTATCAATATTTCCCGTAGATCATCCCCGAACCACCCCAAAGTATTCGACCACTCATTTCAAACCATGCACCGCGTTCTCCTATATTATCTCAGAATCAAACGTACGTCGAAAAAGCAACCCCTGTTTTTGCCCCTTACTGTGTATACAAAATCCATCTATACAAGTAATAAATGAAACATCGAATCTATTAATTACACGGCGTTTTAACCGAACTAAACATTCGTGAACATCAACGATCGTCAACGAATCCGATTTAATTAACCCGATCGTGCGTTAATTCAACGTTAACTCCGCTTAGAAGTAGCTGGAAAGGGTGGAGAATTGAAAAACCAGATAAAATTACAGTACAAGGATTATTTTATTAAGGGTAAGGTCTTTTTTTCACCGTTCCCCAGCAATTGTACAAGCTGTAGGAGAAGCGAAGCCCCTTTCATCCCTCCCTCGTTGCAGCTCGTTCAACTTGGAAATTGTTCTCGGCCCCTGCTCGGTCCTTGTCGGTACTCAAACTAATAAGCTCTCTGGATTAATTAAAATTTTGGCCGATGTAACTGGCCACCGTGCACGGCCAAGACCCGTGAGTTTTCGACGTATAAACAAGAACGCGCACTTCCACTACCCCTCCCTCCTCGCTCTTCATTCTCTCCTTTTTTCTTCTCCTTCTATTTTTTTCTCCGTCTTCTTTCCTTTTTTTTTTGTTTTTAATTCGTCGATTCCAACTAACTACGACCCACACAGAAATCGTCCGTATTGTAAACTCTGCGTTTCGATGGCTGCTTCTCGCGAGTTCGCTCTCTCACCCTCTCTCTCTCTCTTTCTCTCTCTTTTGCTTTTTTTTCTTCTTTTTCCTTCGTTCTCGTTGCTCCGTGACGTAGCCTTCGACCGACTCGTTTCCCTCTCGTTCTTTTTTTTTTCCGAATATTTTTCTCCTTGCCGGGCTGCCAGCTTCGCCTCTCCACCCGCTAATTGCCGTTCGAGCGCTAATTACTCATTAACTACGTCGAATGGCGGGAATCGGGGAATTTACGGATACACTCGATAATTTCATAGGCGAGCTCACGATCGAGCGTGAACGCGCGCCAGGGGCCGTTATCGAGGTGAAAGGATCTTTTATTTAGTAATAGAAGTTCGAAGTGGAATGGGTTTAAAGATAAACATCGTTAGTGTTGCTCTCGAGGCTACGCCGGATAATTATTAACCATTAAGCCGCCTGACGTAAGATCGTACTATTTTCCAGCATCGTGCTTTCCTGCTCTTCATTTGGCCGAACTGCGATGCGATATGATTCGTAAAATTTCCTATACAGTCAAATCTGTTTCTGTGCGATACTATTTTATGCGATCTTTCTGTACGATTTACTTAAAAAATAAATGGCTCAAGTAACGAAAGCAATTTTGAACCAAATCATCACGAGAAGATGCCCCGTTTTGGAGTACGATTAGCAGTGAATTATGTGCATCTTGAAAATTTCTTCACATGTACCGCACACCTCGATTAATTTAGCCAGTCATACAGGGTGCCCCCAAATATGGTACGAGCAGGAAAGGTGTGGTAAGTGGGGCTATTCTGAACAATTTTTTCTTCTGCAAAAATATTGGATGAGGCTTCATTTTTAAATTATTAAGGAAAAACACCGACAAACCAGAACGCGTGAATCGTGCGCCACGGGATTCGATCGCGACCACGGCCAATTATAACTCGGGCCTACATGTCTGCCTCCGAGCGTGCGCGATTCTCGCGTTCTGATTGGTCGGTGTTTTTCGTTAATAATTTAAAAATGAAGCCACATCCGACATTTTTGCAAATGAAAAAGTTGTTCAGAATAGCCCCAGCTACCACACCTTTCTGGCTCGTACCATAATTGTGGGACACCTTGTATAGAAATTGTAAAATTATGGACGATTATTTTTTCAGCTATTCTTTTTTATTAATGTTATGTACCATTAGATAATAGATACATTTGTGTTTATGCATTTTATAACATTTACTTAAATTTATATCATAAAGGGTATTTTAAAGACAATTTACATTATTTCATTGATTTTTACAACTTTTTTTGTTTTGTGGAGTTAGTCGATGTGTGCAGTGAACGGCTCATATGTAAAGTGAGAAATTAAACGTTTTTATAATGTTTCCGTGCATGGTTTAATTATCTCCGAGTCCGCCTCCACCGCAAAACAAAAATTTTCTTTAATGAACTGTAAAAAATTGTTTGTTATAGATATGTATGAAATTTCGAAATATTTTTTTCTGTGCGATTTCTTTTATTTATATGTACGTATTCGAAAGGATAGTTCGAAACAACGACTGGTTTTCCCTTGTGCGCATCAGCGAGCAAAAAATTAAACAAATTTTTGGGTTTTAAAATTTTTGTCGCTTTTTGACCTCACCATCTGCGATTTTGTTTTAATCATAATATGTTATAGTCCATGTGAAATTAGGGGGGGGTGTTTAGGTAATCATTTTGCCGATTTCGAATTTGTTAAAAATTTACAAACTTTCAAATTTCGCAGTTTTTGCCCATTTTTCCGAAAATAGACTTCACTTCCGAATTTTTTACTCAAGGATTGACTTCGTCAATTTGTTATACAGGGTGTCCCAGAAGTGTTGAAGGTGCCGGAAATGGGAGGTAAGTAGGGTCATTCTGAACAACTTTTTCATTTACAAAAATGTCGTATGGGGCTTCATTTTTAAATTATTAAGGAAAAACATCGACCAATCAGAGCGCGAGAATCGCGCGTGCGCGGAGGCAGCAGTGTAGGCCCGAGTTATAATTGGCCGTGGTCGCGATCGAATCGCGTGGCGCGCGATTCTCGCGTTGTGATTGGTCGGTGTTTTTCCTTAATAATTTAAAAATGAAGCCTCATACGACATTTTTGCAAATGAAAAAGTTGTCCAGAATGACCCCGCCTACCTCCTATTTCCGGCTCCTTCAACACTTTTGGGACACCCTGTATAATATCAAAAAATGTTGACTACAACATATTTTGATTAAAACAAAATCGCAGATGGTGACGTTAAAAAGTGATCGATTCGGCATGGAATGACCCTTACAAAATATTCCTCAAAGTGCGTTTTTATGTGATATCAGGAAAGGAAGAAACTTATGGGACACCCTAATACTTAGTAAATTACCGTTATTAGATTTTTCAATTTAACAGGTTCCTTATTACTGGACCGTCGTACTATTTCGTAATTTCGTGCTTTCATGCTTTTGCGTTTGGCCAGATGCGATGCGATGCACTCCATAAATTTATACCCACCCCCTCCCTCGCTCTATAAGTTACAGAAGTGGAATGATCCGAAAGTGAATATAACCGTTGCCTTTGCTTGAGTTACTTAGTAAATTACAGCTACAGTTTTTACAGTTTCGCAAGGTTACTATCGTAACGTAATTATCGCGACCTCATACTCTCTTCCGAATATAACGCGATCGTACTTCGTCAGATTATTTCGTTTGCCTCGTATTTTTGTCCCCCTCTTTGTACAAAATACAGAAACGAAATGATCGTAGGAGGGCCGTAATCGACTTTCGGGTGTTATCGAGTTACGTTGCTTAATTAAGTTCGCGTTGTTATTTAGTAAATTACAGTTATTAGGTTTCTCAACTTAACAGGCTCGATGCGGTCCTAACCTGATCATCGCACTATTTCACAACCTCATCCATTCGAGCTCTCCTTCTGGCCAGATGCGATCGCGATATGCTCCATAAATTTATTTTGTACAATTGATTTTTTCTCTCCCCGTGTGAAATCCAAGATGGGAGTAGAAGTATAATTAACTCCCGTTCGGTTACCTAATAATAACTGTTGCTACACGTTTTAATTTAATGGGTTTACCATTAACCTGACCTAATCATCGCACGTATTTCTCAGCCTCGTGCTTTCGTGCTCTTTATTTAAATCAGATACCACCGTGCGATATACTCCATAAACTTATTTTTTTCGTCATTATGCAAAATCCGAAATTTATGTGGATATAATGCATACTCTGGTTACTTAATAATTACTTAATAATAACAGCTATTACGGTTTTCAGTTTAACGAATTACCAACCTAACCTGCCAATAGTGCCTATTTTTCGGCACAGTGCTTTTGTGCTTTTCATTTAACCTGATACCAACTTTTTCGGTTCGTTGTGCAGAGTCAGTGAGCATAATGGCCGGAGACTGAATGCAACGAGTAAATTTGATCGAGACGGTAATAATAGCAATTATTAGATTTTCGCTTTAACGAGTTCGTTACTGCAATGAAATCGTATGCGGATTTCGCGTTACACGAGACGCTGTTATTACAATTATTCATAATATACCTGTAATTGTTTTGCGCCGTAATTTTAACTTTCTACTTATTACTTCACGAAATTAGCACAACATCAACGGCTTCTCGAAATCTCTAATTAATTATCTCGCATTCGTGGTGCTGCTCGTCATTAACCTCCCCCATAATGGATGATAATCTCGCAATTAAAAATCAGGAACTGAATATACGATAAATCATCTATCCCGAATAACTCAAAACTCATTCCTTTTTAATTCGTTGCTTATTAAATTTAATAATAACATTTTTAATTTCATTCTCTGGACAGGTATAAATAAAGATACGATAAAATTTACATAATCGAAAGGACGGGATGGGTAGTACTTTATTTCGTATTAATTAAAAGCGTCTTCACCGTTGTACATCGTAATAAGTATAGAAATTGCGATGTACATTAGGACGTTTTTAATCTTCTTTCTGAATTTCATTGTTCGCGCACGTATAAATAAAAACGCGACGAAATTTACTTAATGGAAGGGACGAGACAAATGGGATTTTATTTCGTATTAATTAAAAGCATCCATCTCGTTTAACGTAATCGTCATCGCAGTTTACGGAACGATGACAAATAACCACAATTGACTTCGTGTTCGGCGAAATGAACCGATGCAATCATCGTCGAGTTTTCCCACCCCATGAAGACGTATCCCCAACCCCGCTTCTCCCTCTAATTTTCCATGGACTCTTGAATAACACTTCAATCCAGGATAATATCGCAGCTGTCGTTGCTAATGCGCTATTATTTCCTGTTTCGTAAACGAACACCGCAGGATGCACCCTCGATATGCACGCATTTTCCTCTTATCCCCCTCGATTTCCTTCGCTTCCTTTATTCTCCTCCCTGTCTGCTTCTCTTTCCATCATTTCATATTTCCCCATCTACATTTCTCCTTCCACGTTTCTCTAGTTTAATCACTTCGTCGTTCAGCATTCTTTGTAGACGGATATTAGATCATTTGAAATTAGATTTACGTCTGAACGTTGGATCGTGGATTTATTTTAAATGACAGAAACTAAGAAGTTTTCGCGGAACATGTTTCAACTCCCCTCCGGTTAAAGAATCATTGCAGAATCTTGTTTCTGTCTAATTTATTTTTGTGCTTGAGCATCGATGTAAAAATAAACGTACACGTTCGTAAATCCAGCGTCGAATCAACCCTTACAGATTTTATTTTGTAACTCGCTATCTATTGGAGATGTAAAGAAAGTTTTTATATAGAAGTTACTCCCTTCGATCGGATCTACCGAATGGTTAAAGTTTTATCGATTATTTAAACGATCGGAAAGGTGTTGCAAAGAAAAATAATTATTTCCTGTATTGTTTTGCGGGTGAAATAGTGATCGATTCTCTGCGTATTCTAAAACTTTCGTAATTTTTTGAATCGACAAGCTGAGAAGTTCGTAAATAAACTTGAGAGATGATTTTTATTAATATCGAGGAACTTTGTATTTGCAACAAGGGTTGCAAGTTTCAGTTGCTTAAGGGGTTAGACCACTCTAGGATTTTCAAAACATCGAAAATTTTTTTTTCGCTTAAAAGGTGCCTTGGGGTGTTAAGAATAAGGTGCAATATCATTTATAGTAGGGAGAATTTTATAAGTGCCTTTATTTAAAATCGGAGGAAAATCTTTTCCGGCCGCAGAGGTATTCCCACCGAGCAGCGTTCCAGTCAACCAGCTCCTGAACCGCCATTTTGTTTGCAATTGCTTGATAAAAATTTAGTTTAACACTTCGATGTATAGGTAATAAAGACCCGTAAACATATTTTTCATCTTTGTCATAGTTTGTCCGGAAAAAATTCCTGAAATTAGGTAACTTTTTAGTGCTCTAAAGTAGTCTAACCTCTTAACGGCGTTGGAATACTCAAATTTTGAGGTACAATTTCATTTATTGTTTTAGAAGAAAAATATCATTTTAGATTTCTCACCGAAATTTCCCCGTTATTAAATTTGTATTTATTAATAACATTCGCGCAAGTCTTGTAACACGGGAGACATCGGGCAGATCGTGGCTCGCAAAACTCGTATCGCGAAAGCAAAGGTTAAAACTGTACTGTAGCCAAAAGGTTAAATGGATGATGTTTAAATATTCACGTTCCAAGTAAAAAAGTGTGCCGAGTAAGCCGAGAAGCTGCAAACGTTGAAAGCCACGAGCGATCGAGGAGCAACGTCATGCCGGATTGCATCCACTGTAAAGAGTTCGACTCTCGTTTCATTATTCTCGTGGTGGCAGATGTGAGAAGAGGAAAGGAGGGAGAAACAGACATTTGAAAAGGGCATATACAGGGTGTATCGTTATACGTCGGCATAACTTTATCGATTAATTCAGCGCACATAAATAATTGCGTTTATATTAAACGTTTGTCGCATTTCACCTTCGGCGTTACTCGCATTTTTGTCTTTCGGGAATTTCGGTGATAATTTCTTCGTTTATTGTGCGTGATTTTTTATGGTTATCGAATAAGGTTTATGGAATATGTTATGAAATATCTCGAGGAATATTTATGTTGAAACGCTGTTTTTTTTAGATGGGGTGGTTCTGACATGAACAGTTTAATCGTGATATAAATTAAACGCTTGTGTTTTAGATCTGATCTTTGAACTTTGAGATTCTTCAGGTTTTAGAGTCGCAAAATTTCAAAATATCAAAATCCACGAATCTCAAGGCTGAAAGATGACAAAATTTGCGGTTTACTGAACTTTGAAAGTTCAAAGTTATAAGGATACAAAATTTAAGAAATTGCAGAGTTACAGACGGTAGAAGTCCTGGAATCCTAAAATAAGAATAAGTTCCAAAAAATAAGAAAGTTCCAAAGTCTAAAATTGGATAGTACTGCAGTTTCGAGGGATGAAAGTTTTAGGGTCACTGAGAACCCGAGTTTCAATGTTAAACAGTTCAAAAATTTCCAGATTCCACGCAATTGACATTAATAAATTCTAATTCTTCAAAATCCTGATGTTCCATAATTTTAAAAATGTACTTTATAATCCAAAGTACTGCATTCCAAAAATACCATCCATCTTAACATTTTCAAAGTACTAAAGTTGCCTGTTTTCAGAACCGAAAACTCGCTTTAAAAATCGTAAAATGCTAAACCCCCAAATTTCCAAACTCACAGAACTAAAACCCTCTAAATTTCCCTACTTGCAGACTTGGAAATTCAGAATTCTCAAAGTTCCCAAAGTCCCATTTTCGATACACACCCTTCACTCCAAATCATCCCCTTCGCAAACACAGTTACATACACGTTTTCCAAAGCGCAAAACTCAACCGTTTCATCGACCCTTTACAAACAAATGAAATTGCAACTGCATCCCTATATTACCACAAAACAGCAAACTAATATAATTGTAACCAAACTATATCAAACTAAAACGAGCATAAATAGATCAAATCCAAATTGTGTATCACACGATATAATCATACACGGTACCTAAATTGTATTCTCCTCGCGTATGTCAAGGTAAAGACCATAAATACAGGTACAGATCATAAATCCATAGTCTAATCACGACACACCCAGTATATTACTAGAAAAGGGAGAAACAGAGGTAGGAGCAAAGAATTGTATTAAGCTCGACATAGAAAGAAAAAAGAGGGATGAAAGAGTGAAGGAATGAAAAGGGGGAGAGCGTGGAATGCAGGGAAAGAGAAACATTGGTTAGGGGGAAGGGGCGGCTGCGGGCAAAAGGGAAGGGAGGAAGTCCTCGCTCTTTAAGGACTTCGGTCCTTTGTCGTCACTGGGCAAATTAATTCGATGAAGGCACGTTAAGGATCCTGTTCACTCCGTCGTTCTACAACAGCGAGGGTAACATCGACTCGGATGACGACTCTTTTTTTTTTTTATGCCCGGGGGTGATCACGTGAATTCGCTCGAGCATCGTTACAGGGGATTTGCAATTAGCGTGTACATTGTACGCGGATGCAATTAGTATGTTGCCGGTTATTATAACAGGGATATCTGGTAATTGGTTTCGGCTGTGCTTCACAGAGAAGTCAGTGGTAAGAATCCAATATGTCATCCGAATCGATTTCTTATCCTCCGATATTCCTCCTACAGATTCCCGGCTCCCTATTTCTACGTCTCTGGAATATCTGTAATTAACAATACCATGTAAAAACGCTGTCATTTTCCCTCGAGCTGAAGGATTAATCCGTTAACCGGAGAATAATCTTTTGCTCGACTCTCACAATGGAGACTTTTTTCTTCATGGTTACAAGTAATGAAAGAAAATAATTATTAACTCGTTGATTTTATTTATTTCGAGAAAATATTTTGTAACTATAATGTATATGCATCAAATAGTTTCATTTCAGAAAAAAATGTATTGAACTTAAATAATTATTTCGTAGTATGATATTCCTTGAAGGAATACAATCTCGATTCTTTCCCACAAACATTTTGACAGATTGCGAGAACGTAAACAATATATTCGCATATAACCACGCTAGGATTTCATAGATAAAACCTACATAAACCTTAATGCATTCAAAATATTACGGCAAATTTCCATGACGAAAAATTCATGCCCATTGCAGTAGTGGTTCGCGCGTGACGAAATATTTCGTCATACCCAGTTAACAGGTTTGCAAAATCGATACACTTATTTAATACGACTGTAAACAACAAGTAAAAGAAGTTTTAAAGAAAATCTTAGAGCTATATAGAATGCAAAGTAACGTCAGAAAACGTTGAGGGGCAGTTTCGCAGTTGACCACTAACACAATGAGGCAGTTGAAAATGTGACTAAGTAGTACTTTAATGATTAATAAATCTTACCAAATATGTACACAATATACTGGTGCATTTATTATTCATAGTTCCAAGTAATTAATACGAGGATATCCAATGGGGTAAATGAGAAAATGCTCAATAATATAGATAATCATCAATGAATCAATCATTCACATGGAAATTTAAGCGTCGCCCATATGTGGACGACGTGGCAGTTAAGGTGTTCAATCATTTATCCTGTCCCGTTATAAATTAATAACTTATAACTAACTTGTCATTAAGTCTCGTGATTCTTTGTTACTGCAAGTGTTGGATGCACTATACGGCTACCTTTGAATACATACAATAATAAGAAAAATATTGTCACTTTTATTTCTACGTCGCAAGTATACTCGCACGCGCGAGTATATTTTTACCCCTCGCTCAATAACACAAAGGGTACGAATCGTTGATTGATTTTCCGTAAAATTGCTCGGAGAACGATTAAATGTGTATATGCCTTCTTTACGGAGATCGATTACGCGGATTTAAGATTTATTTCCCGATCGAATAATCCGAATTCAACGAGTGGCTTTGGATCACGAGTGTACGAGAGCACGCACGGCTCGAAACAGGGGGTTATTCAGCGTGGGCTGCGGCGAACAAATTAAATTGGGTCTGGTCCACGAACGAGACCGTGATAAATCTGAAAAAATATGTGTTTGACAGATATTGCTCCTCCCACCGTTTCTCCTCTTTCTCCGCGCCCCCCATAACACCGTGTTGTGTTTCATCCTCTTTCACCCTGTTCCACTTTCTTCCCGTAAAATTACCATACCTCCGGGTAACAGCTGTCGCAATCGCCCTCAGCATCCGATAAACTGATAGCAGTGACACATGCCAGCGGTTGAATAAGGTGCCGGGTAAAATCGACCCCTCTGTCTTCTCTCGCTTCTTGCCCGCCGCGTAATTTCTTTCGGTACACTTCGAGGGTTTTTCACGCTCTCGACTTTGCACGTGGACGACATCGCGTGCACCGCCTCGGGGATGTTTTTCGGCTATAAATCCGAATTTATGGTCGGATTTTCCGAGTTCGCACCACCGTCATTAGGTTTGTAAATTACCGAAGCCGAGGCATCGTTTCCGGCGTGGAATTGTGACGTTTTATTGCCGTCGGTACCCGCTCTCGACCTTTTGTCACCAGATTCCACGGCTTTCTTTGTTGCGAATCGACCTTCGGGTCATACCGGTCGACCGAGTGCACGCCGGCGAAAAACCTTTGTCCCACTTCGCTTTATGGCTGCTCTTTCGTGAAAGCTTTCTTTCAATGCTATCGAAGTACTTGGAGGCGGACAACTTATTTTTCGGGGTAGCCACAGGTGTCAACGGCGGACGGAATTCGGTGTAGGTCGTGAACAGAAGGTAATTAAACTGTAATATCCGACCGTTCGAGTAAATACGCTTTGTACGAACGCGATTGTTTAAAATGTGTTAGTGAACCAATCGAGTTGCTCCTAGACAAAATAGCGACGCGAGAAAAAGAAGCTGAATTGTTTGTTCAAATAATTTTGCTGGACAAGGAAATAGGTCTTCGATGATTCAAATTTTCAGAATTTTAGGGTTACGAAGCTACAAATTTCTAGATTTAGAACTTTTCGAAGAAGAACGAATGAAAATTCAAGTTTACGAGTTCGATAATTGAAGTTTGTGAACTTTGAATTCCATTTTATGAACCCGAAAATTACAGCTTAAGAATTTGAATATTCAAATTGAAGGAAATAAAAACTAAAATTTCAGAATTGGAAAATTCAAATATCCAAACTTAAAAATTAAATTTAAAAAATTGGAAAATTCAAGTTTCCGAACTTAAGAATAAAAGTTTCAGAATTTGAAAATCAAAATTTCTGAACTTAAAAAATAAAGTATTACGATTGAAAATTCTTATTTAAGGACTTGAAAATTGAAACTGCAGAATTGGAAAATTCAGATTTTTTATCTTGAAAATTGAAGCTTATGAATTTGAAAACCCAAATTTCTGAACATAAAAATTAAAGTTTCAGGATTTGAAAATCCAAATTTCTAAGTTTAAACATTAAAGTTTAAGAATTGGAAAATTCATATTTCTGAACTTGAAAATTGGAAAACCCAAATTTCTGAACTTAAACATTAAAGTTCAAAAATTGGAAAATTCCAATTTTTAATCTTGAAAATTGAAGGTTATGAATTTGAAAATCCAAATTTCCGAACATAAAAATTAAAGTTTCAGCATTTGAAAATCCAAATTTCTAAATTTAAACATTAAAGTTTGAGAATTGGAAAATTCATATTTCTGAACTTGAAAATTGGAAAACCCAAATTTCTGAACTTAAACATTAAAGTTCAAAAATCGGAAAATTCCAATTTTTAATCTTGAAAATTGAAGGTTATGAATTTGAAAATCCAAATTTCTGAACATAAAAATTAAAGTTTCAGCATTTGAAAATCCAAATTTCTAAATTTAAACATTAAAGTTTAAGAATTGGAAAATTCATATTTCTGAACTTGAAAATTGGAAAACCCAAATTTCTGAACTTAAACATTAAAGTTCAAGAATTGAAAATTCAAATTCCTGAACCTAAAAATTGAAGTTAAAAAATTTGCAAATTTAAATAATTTTAAAATGTAAATGTTCAGAAATTCGAAAATGCAAATTCGGGAATTTGAAAGTTCGAGTATATCATGAATGCTAAGTTTCGGTATTAGGATGTGAACTGACAGGTTAAGTGCGGGTGTGTTAGCAATGATAACGCCAATACCCAACAGCATAGTTCGCTCTAAAAACTGGGTTAGATAGGATGATCGTCGAGTGTGTACAAGAGACCACCGGCCAGTGTACAAACAGAATTTACTGTTCGTATGCTGTTTAGGTGTTCAGTCGTTCTATTTCCCACCTCTGTACCTCGTGTTTGCTCAAAAGGTAGAAAGCGTAAACCTGTGAACACACGGCTCCTCGGTGCGTTAAGCGTGTCCAACCTTGAAACTCGACTGATTTTAGACTAACTATAACGAGAGATTTAATAGAATTTCGAATTATCATCTAGCGATTTGTACGATCTCTTCCAGCTTCTACATTATAATTTGCGATTCTAAATTCGCAAGTTCTTCATCATACATCATTTCTTCGAAGCGTCTTCCACATTCTGCAGATGTATTTTTCCTAGGATTATTAGACATTTTAACAATTTATTTTAATGTACTTTTTTTTTGTCGAAAGGAACAAATATATGCATTTTTTGGTACAAAACGTTTCGATAATTCTTTGAATTATTTTAAGAAAGTTTATACCAATAGGTTTTAATGACCTTGTAGTTTTAGGTTGGGGTCCTGTGTAATTTTATTGTACTTAATCGTTCATTTTCTTTTCTGTTTCAGGTAAGGAAGTTACCATCTAAAGATTACGTGTTTTCCATCGTCCTCAACATTGGTGAGATCAGTTATATAAATGAATGGGGTGGGATGTTATAATATATTAAATTAATAATTAGTATACATATAGATATAGATGTATAGATGAAACTGGTTTAGCACTAGATTTACTAAGCGAGCCAAATTGACTCGTAAAACATTTTTTATATTAAATTACAAACAGTATGAACAAGTTTTATCAAAATGTATGTTAACCGTTGTCAAGATAAAGGAACATTTTATAAGCCAGTTTACGTATCATACTTTAGTTATTTTCTTTTCTGATTCAGTTTTACTTTAAGAGTAAATGGTCATTACGCGTCCGTAAATCTAGTGTTAATGACCGGTTCGAATTTCTTATTTTAACAAAATTCTATTAACGTGCTTTTGTCGAAATCTCTGTCATTGTTTTAATGAGTTAAGGATAATTATTTTTCAATACTTTTGTATTCATTTCTTCACATTACGTTCAAGTTTGATGTGAAAGTACATTCAACGCCGGTATGTAGTCATCGAAATCAATTACAATTTGTTGTATCCAAGATCATCGCGTTGTATCGAAGTCGAATGAACAATTGGACCACATTTATTCGTTTTAATATCGTATCAAGTGATCGAGCACCCGATAAATAAAGTCCATGACAAAGATTTAGTAATATACCCAAAAATGTCAGTTTCAAGCATATTTGATATTTATTGATACATAAATTGCATAAAGTACACCGATAAAAGTATGACTTCGTATCCAATACTTTCTCTGAAGAAAATTCGTCGATCAGGAAGCAAATTCGTCAAAAACGAACGGCTGATTAGGAACGATCGCATCAGGGACAGGCCTTTTAGAAATACCAAGATTCAACAGATCTGAAATTAATAAATTCCAGTCTTTCAAAATCCTAATACTCCATAATTTAAAAAATGTACTTTGTAACCCGAAGTACTGGATTCGAAAAATTCTCTAATTTCACCATTTTCGAAGTTCTAAAGTACCACATTTTCAGAACCGAAAACATATTTTCAAAGTCGGAAAATGGTAAACCCCTGAATTCGATGTTACAAAAACTTGTATTATAAAATAGTAAAATTCTAATCCCCTAAATTCCAAAACTCGTAGAACTACGACCCTCCAAATTTCTCTACTTATACGATTCAGAAATTCTGAATTTCCAAAGTATCCAAAGTCCAATTTTCGGAACACACCCCTCACACCGAATCATCCCCTTCCCTAACGCTGTCACATACACGTTTTCCAAACGTTTCCGAATGAACTCTATGACAAAGATTTAGTAACATACCCGAAAATGTCATTTTCAAGCATAATTATCGACAAAGATAACATTGATACACAAATTGGATAAAGTATGATACACTGATAAAAGTATGACTTCGAGCTTAATACTTTCTCCGGAGAAAGGGAAGCACTCGATCATTCGAAAGAGCGAAACCGTCCATCACGGAAGCAAATTCGTCAAAAACGGACGGCTGATTAGGAACGATCGCGTCAGGGACGGGCTTTTTAGAAATTCCATCGGGATCCAGCAGGTGTGTAGCCAATTTTGCCGGTGCGCCAGTGAAGTAATGATTTCAATTTCGCGAGATCGCTACCCTCGTTGCCAGCTACGAAGGCTTTCAACCCCCTTCGGCCCCCTACGTTACCGGTCCTCCCTCCGATTTTCTCTCCCACTCTCTCTCTCTCTCGCCACCCTTACATTCTACCCGTTCCCGTTCGAGGATTCGGATTAAGCGACTAAGGAAATTCAATATCAGTGGCTGAGATGGGCACATAAAATTACTGACTGCCACTTCGCCTTAATTTGCGCAGTAAAGTTCCCCGCTACGCGGCCTCCCGAAGCCAACCCCCCTCGGACCCCCGCCGGAAACCGTCTGTCCCCGAACGTCGCGTTTCCGTGTAAAACTAAGGGATTATGATTCGGTTATTGGCTTCCGGGCCGCGTTCCGTTGCGTAATTCGACGAAATTTCCCGCGACCGAGGGCCACCCGCCGCCCCTCGATGAAATACGAACGCTCCTATTACGTTTCGAAGGAACCCGCACGCGAAAACCGGCTTCTTGCACCGATACACACGAAGCTTTCGTGCTTTTAAACGTTCAGTTAAGCCAGCCTGCTTTAATTCGCCAAATCAGCAGACCAATTTATACGTTCCGACAATTGGCTACTTACCTAATAGCTACAAAAGCCAAAAACAGTCGGTCTGCGTTCCGAACATCGAATTGTACGTCATCGATTGTATGTATGCTGGGAGCAAGAAGATATACAGGGTGTCCCGAAAGTGTTGAAGGAGCCAGAAATGGGAGGTAGGTGGGGTCATTCTGAACACCTTTTTCATTTGCAAAAATGTCGTATGGGGCTTCCTTTTTAAATTATTAACGAAAAACACTGACCAATCAGAGCGCGGGAATCTCGCGCGCTTGGAGGCAGAAGTGTAGACCCGAGTTATAATTGGCCGTGGTCGCGATCGAATCACGTGGCGCGCGATTCTCGCGTTCTGATTGGTCGGTGTTTTTCGTTAATAATTTAAAAAAAAAAGCCCCATACGACATTTTTGCAAGTGAAAAAGTTGTTCAGAATGACCCCACCTACCTCCCATTTCTGGCTCCTTCAACACTTTTGGGACACCCTGTATAAGGGATTAAAGGAACAAATTATAATTTAATATAAAAAGGAATAATACAACAAAAAATCAATCGAGGTGTACTTTTCAACGGGTCTATCGCCACTGACTCCTTCACTCTTCTGTGCCTTATTTATTTTCCACATTCGCAGTTTCTTTTGTTAAACACGCACCCTTTCTCTCTCGTGCCCTAACCTTGCATGCGTCTTGCCGATCATACTATGCAAAAACACGCATACCACGCACCATCACTTGTAAACCCCTTACACTATAATAACCAGTTACACTCGTGACGCACTCGAAGTTCAAATATTTTTAACACGGATCAATGTTCAATTTCAGTCTAATTTTCATTTTCACAGTTGAGCATCGCTGAATGCAAAATAGTCTTTGCATTCGAACTTTCTTTAGTCGTTTTATAGTTATAGCACCGAATACTTCGTTATGTCTAACGCATTTGCCGAACGAAACATAGTGCAAAGGGTTAACGAATCCCACGTGTATGAACAATGATATACTTCTAATTGAAAGGAACATAGACTGTAGAGTATACAAAATATTTTTAAATTGCCATATATATTGTGTATCGTATGGGGGATACGCGTGAACAATACTTAACGGATTACATATGAATAGATTAAAAAATATTTTTATATTATGCAACATTTTTAAATAGAATTCTATTAGTCTCGATTAACGAAAATTTATTATGAACATAAAAATTTGTGTACAAAAATGTTATTTTTAAAGTTTGAATTGACTTTGAATATTCACAAAATTAACCGAACAACCTATGAATGACTTAAACCGAACAAAAACTACGAGTTTTATTAGAAAGAATAATTTCAATGAAATAATTCATGAACATTTATTAATTATTTTCAAAAAGTAATTCATTTTTATCATTTTAGGCTTTTATATCGTTTGCGCCGTTCCCAAACCTTATAATATAAATAAAAGTAGCTTCGTTGTAAAAAGTATAATTTTTCATCGAAAGAACCTTTCTCTGTGAATTGTGGCATAACAGTACGAACGAGTAAGTCTTGCGACGATTTTGATCAGAGGCTAACGGAGGGCTCGAAATTGCCCTCGCGATCCGTGATAAATGAATATGCTATGGTAATTGGTATTGGGGTTGCAGTAAAGTTTTAAACGCTGCGACGTCGGAATTATATACGCGGACCGGGGGATGAAACGAACGGAGGTGTGGTCGAGGGGTAATCTGGAGGCTAATTCGTTGTAACCATTATCCCGTCTCTACCGCGTCGGAGATAAAGCATTCGCTGCTATTAGGTTATCTGGGACTATTTCGGTGCCCATTTTTCATGAAGCGTTGGATCGCTTTCGGGATATATTGAAAAATTTTTTATATGATTTTGTTGAGGGGATATGAAAGCTTGTATGACACCGTGATACTGCACTAATGGTTATACGTTGTTTAATCTAAGATTTTTCTCAAGATAGATTTTTAGATTCTCAAGATGCCAAATTTTCGGAAACCACGAATTTCCAGATTTTCGAATTACCAACTTTTTTGTGAAGCTCCAAATTTTCTTAGCTTTTCAAGTTATTAAATTTATAATCGTAATTAAATTTCTTTTGGGAAATATGAAATTTCAAAATTTTCAGATACATAAAATATTAAAATTCTTTACTTTTCAACATTTAAGATGCCACTATTATTAAAATTCTCAAGTTTCTAAGTTTACAAAAATCTCAAATTCTCTAATTCCCAAATTCTCAAGTTTTCGATCCTCAGAAATCAAATTCTAAAGTTTCCGATTTTCAGAAATCTCAAATTTTCTCAGTTCTGCAAAATCTCACAGTTTCAAGTTTTTAGAAAGTTTCAGATTCTGTAATTCTCAAAATCACAAGTTTGGTAGAACCCCAAATTTTCAACCTCTCAAGTTCCAAGTTTTGTATAACCTCACATTTTCAACATCTCAAGTTCCCAAGTTTTATAGAACCTCAGATTTTCAACCTCTCAAGTTCCTAAATATTGTAGAACCCCAAATCTTCAACCTCTAAAGTTCCAAAGTTTTGTAGAATCTCACATTTCCAACATCTCAAGTTCCCAAGTCTTTTAGAATTTCAGATTTGCAACCTCTCAAGTTCCCAAGTCTTTTATAACCTGAAATTTTCAACTTCCCAAGCTCCCAAACGTTGTAAATCCTCAAATTATCAATCTCTCTAGTTACCGTATCCCGTAGAATCTCAAATGTCCAAATACTTGAATATCCAAATTTCCTGGAACCTCTCATTTCCAAATACCCAGCTACACAATTGCGCGTACTCTAAGCCATGTATCATCTCTTGGCCCATATATCGAGCCATGTTTCATCCCTTCAATCGATGTTACTTTGAAAAACCTTCGAACCTACCCCGACGCGAGAAACGTATAAAAACAGAAGAGCAAATGTATCGAGAAAACAAAGACCGACACGTAGAAGATCGTTCCACGTATCGAGTGGCGCCACGAAATCGCGGTGCAATTTTCTTTCCGTAATACCGAACAGCAGAGGGCAGCGAAGTACCGAGCGTTCAGCGCGGGCACGTGATTGGTCGTAAACGCCAAAAATATGCGTCGATTGGCTGACCGTGCCGGCCAGCTTTATGGCAGAGAGACGGCAATACCGGCCAGGTTTTATGGTTAATTTTTGCAATTTTGTGATTGCCTCGGGCCCCCGCCGGGCAACTACGGAATCATCCTCCTCCGTCCTTCTTCCGCCCTTTGTTCTGCTCGTGCCTCGTTTTCCGTCCGGTTATCCTTCCTTCTCCGACACCTGTTTCGAGGCAACGAGATGCACCCTTCCCGTCGTGTTCCGCTCGTTCCCGGCCACGGATAATATCCGAGCTGCACGGGAACGGGCATCGGTTCGCGATAAATTATTGTGCGGTGCACACGCCTGCCCTGCAACCGAGCGTTAACGGTTCCACCGAACTAATTATGGCGAGTCAACGCGCGATGCAACACGTGGCTGCTGATTATCGAAAACGTTGCGTTGGTCCGCCTCGCATCGTCACGGTGTTCCCGCAGGATCGACAGAACCGATCGTTCCGAAACTGGACAGGCTGACGATACGACAACATTTTGCGGATTATCGTTCTTTTTTATCATGCGTCGGGTAAATATCTCATGCTTTCCTTGCTTTTGGCAGGAGATTATAGCGAGCGTTCCGTAACGCCTTGCCACGTATTTAGGTGTCTCATAAATTTCTTTCTTTTTTGATGAACATGAATACTGGAAAACGGACAATACATAATTGAAAAAAGTTATGTTTTTAACACTTGGCATGCGGGTATATTACGCCGCCAACTTACCCGTGCAGTAATAATCTATGATTATTTGAACAAAAATCAATATTTTTACGAAATCACAAAAATAGATGATTTTCGTGATTATTTTTCTTTTTTTTTTTTGGATACCCGCTATCCAACACAAATCTTCTAAACGCGTATTTTTACGTGACCCGCGCTCCAGAGACAGACTGCGAAAAACGTAAAAGTACGTTGCCCGCATGCCAAGTGTTAAGCAGAAATTTTGGATTCTTCTAATTTAAAATCCGCAATCACTTAGTTGCCAACCCAATAGCTTCGATGAATACTATAATACGGCACAGGCCGACACTGTAGAACGAGGGAAGAAAAAGAGCATCAGGACGAATTGAGTCAACTTTCCGTTTGAACGCACGGTACCGCAACTCTCGTACAATCGTGTCAAACAGCTTTTCCTTGGCCCCCATAGCGATCTCCTCTTTGGCACAATAAATTTATGGCTCCATTGAACCGGCTCTACTTACCCTGCCACCCTTCAACCTTTCCCTCGGTGTGCGCACACACGCGCGCAAACACGCGTTACAATAAGTCCGCGGCCTGTTTAATAGAATAATTAAGGGCGCTCGTACGGCAGCTGATGCCGGTTTTGCCCGTACGTCGTTTTCGTACGCGAACAAACGTACATACATACTCGCGTAGCACGAAAAAGAGAACGCACGCGAACAGAGAACGCATTGTTGATTCGCAGGGGGTGCGTGTTACGCGGACAATGGGGTCACGGGGGAATTAAACATCGATCTAAATGCTGCCGGAGACTGGTAAGCGAAAAATTGGCCCGTTGTTTCGAAGCTGATTGCAAGAATTGTTAGAAAAATCTGATTTTTATAGGTCGGTGGTTTTAACGCGTTTGCACGAGGTTAGGATCATGGACATTCGCTGGGTAAATGGAAATAGGGTGAAATAATATTAGTACATCGGCTATTCAAAGAGGTTAGCTTTTAAAAAATTAGAAAATACTAATATCAGTACGGAGGAAGTATTATTACTAGTACATGATATAAAATATAAAGTTGAAAGTTTATACTTGAATGTTCTCACATCTGGCTATACATAGCTTATACATACAACGCCTTTTACTAAGCATGATGAATTTATTTATTAACTTTCAGTACAACTATCTAGTATATGTACTCAAAAATTTCCGCCCTTGAATGTATCTGTATATTTCTATTTAAAAAAAAGTGTATTGTATCTACATTTGCTGTCTATAACAATTATGAACATTCGCTATGTTGACCAACAATATCCGTCCTCGTTAATCTTTTATTATAAATGCAAAATATAAACTACATCTGTACCCTGTTACAGTGTCAGATTCGCGAGAAATTAATTTTCCACTGACAAAAATATGATATACTTAAATGTTTTGTCGTTCATTTTATCAAATTTCGATGTTACGATACGTAATAAAAATGTGATATTCCTTTGTCTTTTTTTTTGATAGAATAAGGGCTCAAAGATATTACTTCATTGAAGATTTACAGTGTATACGTAGTAGATACGATATCGAACGTGTTGTCGACATTGTGCCAGTGGCAGTTTTTGAACACATCCAGTTTCTAGGGTGGAAGAGGCAGTTAAGGTACTGTCTGTTATTGTAAAAGGTTCTCATCAATGTGGGCATCGGTCCAAAAGTTGGTTAAGAGTTTCTACGGTAAATACGGGGAATCGGGGACACGTTCGTTTGCATTCTGACCCATTGGACCGGCATAACGTAATCTAAATACGGCCAGAGCATTAGTCCTCCTCTCTAAGTCGATCGAATTGTTTGGATGGAAATATTAATCAACTTAGTACGGGATCTTCGTCACGCTTTCAACGAACAGTCTTTCGATAATAAAGGAGATAGAAAATACTGTGACCACAGAAATTGCCCTGTATTCAATGCTTTCAATGCTTTCGATCAACATTTCAATGCTTTCGAAACGTGAACAGCGATGTCGCTTTCTATGTCGTATGATCATTGTCTATGCTGTCATACGTAACTTTTTATGTTGTAAAGTAACTATCTAGGTTGCAAAGTAACTGTCTATGTTGTTAGCAACTATGTATGTTGTAAAGTAACTGTCTATGTTGCATCGCCATGATCACATGTTATATCGTTACTATCTACGTTATAACGCAAGTGTCATATTTATGATAACATATGAACAGTTCGACTTATGTTAAAGAAAATAGAATTTGTCGTCGCCGATAATTCAATGTGATGTGTATTTACCGAGGTTGTGACAAATAATCTTGAAAATAACTGTTCCTAAAACGATGAAGATTTAGAACACGATCCAGGTGTTATCCGCGAGTAGCAATAAAGAATTACACCTACACGCTAGAAATATAATTACACCTATATCCATCGATCTCGAATGATTCCAAGACTTCAAGATTCCTTCATTCCTATATTCTTATATTCCTGTATTCCTATATTCCTGCATTCCGACATTCTTAGACACTTACACACCTAGATACTTAAATTCATAAATATGTCGATACCTACCTAAATCCGTACATACTTATATCCATAGATATCTAGATACCTACCTAAATACCTAGATACTTAAATCCATAGATATCTAGATACCTACCTAAATACCTACATTCTTAAATCCACAAATATTTGGATTCCTACCAAAATACCTAGATACTAAAATTCCCAGATACCTAAATTTCTAGGTATCGAGTTACCTTGATTCCCAGGTACCTACATACCTAAATAACCAGATCCTTAATTACATCGATCTCTAGATACCTAGAGCCCCAGATACCTAGATCCTCAAATATCTATATTTCCAGATACTTAGATTGCTAGATATGTACCTATCTGTGTAAGTGCAGATGCAGTGACTCGAGTAACTGAAAACGAGGGTAGTTAACGTCCGATAAAATTTAAGGATCGGAATCGTCCAACATCCTCGCGTCTCCCGGAAAATAAAAGAAAGGGTGTCACACGTTGTGACCCAGTCTGGGCGAGAACTGCGGTATTACGGTTTAAGTACATGGGACGCACGAAGGCGTTGATATCGCGGCGGCGGTAAGGTGTAAAACCGCAGGATTCCAATGGAAACAGTTATTTGCGGTCACGAAGTGCTTCGTGACGTATCCTGGCTCGTGCTCGCTCGTTCGCCGCTTCGGCAGCGCGCGTGCAAACTTCCTCGTGTCGTCCATACACGTTGCCCGATGCACGCGTGTGCGCGTGCACGTGCACGCCGGAGTAAGGCACACACGTACAGAAGCGTATGCAGGCACCGCGTAACCCACGGTAGGTGTACACACCTTCCTTCCGTCCTTCCTTTCCCAGGAAGTGGAGTCAAGTGGACCCACCGCCACCGCCGGAAACTCCACTAATGACTAAACTTGCTAATTTCGACCAATTAGGCTCCTGCCGCCGCCACCCACCCCCCTCGTCTCCCATCACGCTTCGCCCTCCACGCTTTCACCCTTACCACCACCCTTGCACACCCTACACACCCTCTCCAACCAACTCGCAGCCCGTCTAATGCGCGCCGCATTTACCTTGACCGATAGACGCTCGCTCCTAATTTCGCGGTACATTGCGCACTGCGGACCGGTTGCGGGTTAAATGTTTTCTTATTAAACATCGCGGCCCCCTTTGTTACGACGGATCGGCTTCGCGGCAGATCGGAACTGATCTGTTGGTAACATTTCATGGGGACGCTGGGTGTTTGGGACCGTTTCGCGGCGTGACGATTGCGAGGGTGTTGGGCGAGTTGATTGCGAGTAGGTTTCGATTTCCGTGCACGATTATGAGCAGTGCACGATGATATCGAGTACATTGCAAGTACTATCGAATTTGAATACGCAGTCGAGAATATACTTCAGGTGTTTTTCAACTTTACGAGTTCATTATATTTTAAATGCTACGAATGTTTGCAGATAGTTGCGAATTTTTTATGGGAACTTGGAGTATATTGTCAGACGGTCTGAATTGAGATGGACACATACAAAAATCTCATGTTCACTTCGAGCACTTCGTATGTGTGCTTGAATTTGTATGAATATCCACGATAAGTTTATATGGACTTCAAGTACATTGCAAGTAGAATCAAATTTGTGAAAACAGTCACTAATAGATCATGTGAAGTTCAGGTATATCTTAAATTTACGAATGCATTATATTATAAATTTTATATTTTAAATGCTACGAATGTTTGTAGATAATTGCGAATATTTTATACAAACTTGAAGTATATTGCAAAAAGGTCTGAAT
This sequence comes from Coelioxys conoideus, assembly GCA_947623535.1. Lineage (NCBI taxonomy): Eukaryota > Metazoa > Arthropoda > Insecta > Hymenoptera > Megachilidae > Coelioxys > Coelioxys conoideus. The sequence goes on along the minus strand of OX392453.1, from coordinate 11,109,807 downwards.
TTATATGGACAGATACAAAAATCTTACGTTCACTTCGAGCACTTTGCGAGCATGCTTGCATGAATATCTACGAAAAGTTCATATAGACTTCTAGTACATTGGAAGGAGGTTCTCTGAATGCACGATCGCAAGTACATTATGTAGGCTTTATATATATCTCAGCATAAACATTTGCGAACAGTTCACGAGGACGTCGTTTAATTGAGAATCGTTTGAGAATGTAGTTGAATCTATACGAGGTACCTTTACTTCGAACATTTTATAAGTCCTACGGGAAGCCTAAGAGATTTGATCACCAAATTTTAATCGAAACACCGTTTCATAAGCTCGGCTCACGATTGCCCCAGCCCCGCTATTTGAAGGTTAATAGAATACAAGTTAGTTCACTCGGGTTGGGTTCAGATAATGGAAAAGTAATTAACCTTTTACTTCCAGCAGTCACGCTCGGAAACGAAAGAAGTCGAAGTTGGTTAAAGTACTTTATAAATTTACGCATAGCTAACGCTGTTTGTCACGAATTAATGAAAACTTCGAGTCAGATTGCGATACTTGTGCTCGTAGATGGCATTGCAGTGCAAACACTTCATTAAGGACGAATGTTTAACCTAATTTATTTAAGCGGTGTACCATACCTATTTAAAAAATGGAAAGTGGAGATCTGGAATTCTTGGAATCTAAATATAAGAATGTATAAATTTAAATATGTAAATATATGTACAGATTGGAATGATAAACATACATATAGGGATATGTAAAGATATAGGTATACAGATATATGTAGCAATTTAAATATACATATGGAGATATGTAGCGATATAGATATATAGATATATGTAAAAATTTAAATATATAAATATATGTGGTGATATAGATATATAAATGTATCCATATCATATGTAGAGGTTTAGATATATAGAGACACTTTGCTATTTAAGTGTATAGGAATTTGAGCAAATAGAAATGTGGAACATGAGGATTTTGGGGTTAACAAAATTTTTGATCTAGGGATCTCAGAACCTCAGAATTATGAGACTTTGGAATTTATGGATTTTGCAACATAGGGAACTTAGGGCCTAAAGAGTTAAAGGTCTAGACATTTGTGGAATATAGGAATTTGTGTATACAGAAATTTGGCGATACAAGAGAGTTGAGGATATAGGAATCTGGCAATGTAGGAATTTAGGATTGTATGACTTTAGGGATGCAAAAATCTAGACATTTGTCCATGTACCAAACTATGGTATACCAATGGAGAATCTGAGAATATGACAGTCTATAATATACAGATCTAGGGATACAAAGATCCTGAACAATAGAGTTAAGGATATAACAGTCTGAGAATATAAAGATACAAAATATCCCTATAGTAAGAACTATAGGTAACTGAGGTAAGAACCTCAGAATGTAACATATTAATAAATGTAAGTCTCGTTACACACGTGTTTCACGCTCATAATATACTTCGTCCAAGCATTAAAATTCTTCTGACAGTGAATACAAGATGGACGTGCCTGTAATCGCAGCCAGATCACCGTGAAAAGTAACTGTCCGATGGATTATTTGGCAATTGTACGTGGTCGGATAAGTAGTCGAGGGATATTGAACGTTGTGGTTCGTTTGAAGTTCGTACGGTGCAGGGAGTAACAAGCTGCCACCGTAGGATATTTATGGGGGCCGTCAGGGGTCGAAGCCTGTATCGGGCGGTGAGCACGCGAAGTCAAACTTCGAACACAAATAAGAGTTTTACACTTTATCTTCGAGTTCCTTACGCGGCCATCTTCCACCGTCCTATTCTATCTTGAATATCTTCTTCCCGCTGAAAATCAATTTTCTTATCCAACAAATTACGACTTCGGCCGACGCGCATTTACGCGAGGCAATGATTTTTTTTTACCAACGAAGTCGTATCGATATTTAATTTGCGCCTCGCTAAGGTCAAGATTAATAGGTATTCGATTAAATTACCGCGTATTCGAGTCGCTTTTGATGCGGGAATTATTGGTCTCGGTATCTTATCGGCGATAAGTTATCGCTTCGGCGACCGGAAACGTACTAATAAGCTCGTTTCACTGTCATGGTTATTTTTGCATTCACATTGAAACTGACTATTGCATAATTTATAAGCGTCGTTTAATCGATTTCAAAGTTTACTGTACGAAATTCGATTGCGGCGCATGGCAGAAATTAAGTGATACACAAATTAATTAATTTGAATATTTCATTGTTATATGGTTTCTGGTTGATCGGCAAGTATTTCATTGTTATATGGTTCCTGGTATATTTTCAAGATTAAGTATTTTATTGTTATATGGTTCCTGGTATATTTTCAAGATTAAGTATTTCATTGTTATATGGTTCCTGCTATATTTTCAAGATTTAGTATTTCATTGTTATATGGTTCCTGGTATATTTTCAAGATTAAGTATTTTATTGTTATATGGTTCCTGGTATATTTTCAAGATTAAGTATGTCATTGTTATATGGTTCCTGCTATATTTTCAAGATTTAGTATTTCATTGTTATATGGTTCCTGGTATATTTTCAAGATTAAGTATTTTATTGTTATATGGTTCCTGGTATATTTTCAAGTTTAAGTATTTCATTGTTATATGATTCCTGGTATATTTTCTAGTTTAAGTATTTCATTGTTGTGTGCATTTTGGTATATTTTCAAGTTTAAGTATTTCATTGTTGTGTGCATTTTGGTATATTTTCAAGTTTAAGTACTTCATTGTTATATGATTCCTGGTATATTTTCTAGTTTAAGTATTTCATTGTTGTGTGCATTTTGGTATATTTTCAAGTTTAAGTACTTCATTGTTATATGATTCCTGGTATATTTTCTAGTTTAAGTATTTCATTGTTGTGTGCATTTTGGTATATTTTCAAGTTTAAGTACTTCATTGTTATAAGGTTCTTGGTAGATGTTTTTGCATTGTTGTAACATTCTTGATACATTTAAAGTTTAATTATGTCACTGTTATAACGTACTTAATACGTTGTCAAACTTTAATAATTCATTCTTATAAGACTTTTATTGCTTTTTCAAACGGGGAAATCTTCACCTCGGATTTTCGTAACCCAAGTTCTAACAATATTTATATTTCAATACAACTTTCCAAATGATAAATTACTGTCTCAAAGTTTTTATCAAAAATAGACTTTTATTATTTCCTCGAATAAATTTTCTCTGTATGGAAGAAGTATCATAAAAGTGACTCGAACAGCAATAATTCATGAGCCACCGCGCGTATGGTCGCAACGGTAAACCGTACAGATAAACAGCCGCTTAATCCCGAAACGCGGCTATTTATCGAACAGTCACCGTTCCGAAAGCGAGCGCGACACAAGCGACCATTACACGCGTACCCAAAAAATAAATTCCGCGCGTCATCGAAGAATTCCCGATGCAAAACTGGAATCCCGGTAACGATCGTCGAAAGCGGAGGGCCTGTTATCAGCCGACATGGCCCAAATCCAGCGATTTATCATCGCGACGTGTCGGATGTTCGTTTTCCGGGCCGGAGGTTAAGTGGCAGTCAACGGAGTAACGAGCAAAAATATTTACGCGCAGGAGAACAAAAGGAGAGCCGGTGAGGATCGAAAGAAACGCTTAAACGATAAGCAGCTTTAGCGGGGTCGCGAGTGACCGTATTAAGGGGGGACCTCTATCTAGATGGAGTCAAAAAAGTAATTGTTTGGTTTTGTTTAAAAAATTACTTTAAAACCTATAGAATACGAAACGCGTTGGTATTTGGAGCGGTGTGCAAAGCTATTGTTGCTAGAACCTATAAATAAAATATATATAATAGTATAATATAAATAAAATATAGGTCTATAAAATATATATCTATAGAACCTACCGATAAAATTTCTTCCTTTTGGCTGTTTCGGATAATAAGAACCGACACTACAGTGCACACCATTTTAGAAGTCGCGTCATTGATGCTTCTAACACAACAGGCTGTACCTCTGTGATTTTGTATTTTATTTGAACAAAGAAATTCCAAAATGAAGTCAAAGTATTAATTAAATAGTCCTCGTAACAGTCAAAATATTTATTCGCTCCTTATCCTGCAAAATAATTATTGAAAATCGGCTTGATTTCGGCTTTCTGCATTGAGGTCTCCCTTTGACAGGATGACTGCCACGTTAACGGAGTCAAAAATTTTATCAGCTAGTATTCTTATAATTAATAAATCCTACCAAGTATGTTCACAATAATTTGCTTTATTTATTATTCATAGGTCCAAGTAATTACTACTAGTGTTTCCAATTAGATAAATGAACAAATTCTTACTAAACGGACGATTGGTTCACATGGATATTTAACACTAAAACTACTGACCTATAATGCACAATTATTTTGAATTTAAACATGAGGTTGAAAACTAAATGAATAAACGGTGAAACATAAACAGATACACTTATCCTTTCTCTTGATGACAATCAGCACAGACGTCAAGAAAACCATCTTAACAAATTTTATCGTTTGAAGCTGGAAATTTGTAAAAGGGTCATTTGCCTCCTTTGGCAGTTTTACCATTAAACATCGCCCATATGTGAATGACGTGGCAGTCAAAGTTTTAAATAATCCTCAAAACCGTCAAAATATTGATCCATTCCTTATCCTGGAAAATAAGGATCGAAAATCGGGTTAATTTCTGTTTTCTGCATAGTGGTCCCCCTTAAGGTGTTGCCACACCGAATGTCCGTGCATGGTGAGGGTGGCGTTGCAGGGAGGGGTGCAAAGGGCGTTAATGCGGCAGAGATTTATGTCGTAACCGGCAGGATGAAATTCCATCGCGGTAGGTACGCGTACATAAGTGGCGCTGGTACCGGTGATGCCAGCGGAGGCGCAAGAATTATGGTGGCCCGTACTGATATCCACCATAAACCCCGCCCGTGTCCCGCCAGCCGCTGGCCATACTTAATTAAATACGTATTAAGGGCCTGAGTGTGTTCCAATGTACGCCCGTATCGTGAGGCTAATGTACCGTGTTCGCGCGTGTGCGTGCGTGTGCCCACGTTGCTCGTGTGCACGCGCGCTCCACGGGATTCTACGCCTCTCTCGAGAGCCACCATTCGAAATTGTGGAATTTGGGACTATTTTTGGGCGGGGGTGGGTTAGGTTCGCGTTTTGGAGTCTCACGGGGCGTCGCAATTGGGGATTTTAACATTGAAACTACCGACTAGTCAAAATGACTAGTTTCACATGTGAGAGGTTAGGTTGGGTTCGCGTTCTGCAGGCTCACAGGGGCGTCGCTATTGGGAATTTTAACATTGAAACTACCGACTAGTCAAAATGACTAGTTTCACATGTGAGAGGTTAGGTTGGGTTCGCGTTCTGCAGGCTCTCGAGGGCGTCGCAATTGGGGATTTTAACATTGAAACTACCGACTAGTCAAAATGACTAGTTTCACATGTGAGTTAGATTAGGTTGGGTTCGCGTTCTGCAGGCTCACGGGGACGTCGCAATTGGGGATTTTAACCAGTTAGCTGTGTTTGACGAGTATAGTGGTCATGGAGAAGTGGCAGGATTTTGTGTCATGACTGGTATATTCCTCAATCATAGCTATCTGATTCACCAAATAAGTAAATATTAGTAATAAAATTGCCTATTTTATAAAATGGACCCACCTTTTGATCCAATATTTTAACAGTGATGCTTATTCTGTGATTGAGGAGTATACTCTCCAAAATGTGCGCCACAGTTAACTGGTTAACATTGAAACTACCAACTAATCAAAATGACTAGTTTCACATGTGAGTTAGGTTAGGTTAGGTTCGCGTTCTGCAGGCTCACGAGGCGTCGCAATTGGGGATTTTAACATTGAAACTACCAACGAGTCAAAATGACTAGTTTCACATGTGAGTACCACATTTTATGTTACAAAATTTTGCTGTAGTACCTTTGTCGTGATATTTGCCATATTTTATGGAGATTACGAACGATTGTACATGTTGACAGATACTCCAGTATTTACTTATTTATTTTTCCACCGAGATTTCCACTTAAAAGTAAGTCTGTATTTAGTGCTGGTAGATCCATAGTTGAGTTTTTAGTATTAGGTGTACATATGTGTGTTGGAATTTTAATATATAAATTTAGAAATCTTCGAAAACTTCCCACTTACCGAATATACAAATTCCCGAATACTAGAATTTTTGTTTCAAAATATTCAAATTTCTAAATCTCTTGACTTTAAAATCAACTATTATCAAATACATACTCGAATGCACCAATTCTAAAATTCCTAGTCTGCATAGTATCAGTTTCAATAACTCCTAGATTCAAAAATTCATAGATCTCAAAATCTGAAGGTTTCTACACCTCGAGATCCAAATGTTTTTAGGTTAAAAAGTTCCCATATCTACATAATATATTATTTCCATAAAGTCCTTTTAATTAAAAAATCGCTTGATATAAATTCCAAAAATTCTAGATCTAACATCTCTTGAACCACGCGATACAAAAATTTCTGAATTAAAAAATTTCTTGATTTCTAAAATCTTGGATATAGAAATTCATAAATCCCCAAAACTTTAAATCTCACAATTTCACAAACTTTGACTATAATGAACTTAAAATCTTGGATCTTCAAAAATATGTTGCCGAATCCCCTAGATCCTCGGTACCTCAAAATCTTTGAGTCAAAAATTCCTAGAATTCCAGAACCTTAGATTATGAAATCTCAAGATCCACAAAACCGGGCTTCCGAATTCCCCAGATCTACAATGCTTTAGCGACCCCAAATACCTATATTTCCGAACAATATAGTTTACTTTCCGAACAAGTTGTCAAATCTCCAAATTCGGAAATTCTTCACTTCCCAAATCACCTAACTCTGAAATTCCTAATTTTCTACATTCTTCCATACGAAAATTTACGAATTTCGAAATGCGTCAACGAACGAACCCCACATCGGGCTACCTTTTTCCACAACCGTATTTCCCCGGATAGAGTCCTATTCCCGTCGTTAATTACAAAGACACAATGACGTCGTAGCAACCAAGAAGAACTTAGACAACGAGACATCGATAATTCGATGCGTGGTGCCCGGACGTAGCGAAACGTCGCGAGTTTTTGTCGAAATTCGATATTCGGTCGGACAGGTGGACAATAATCCTGGTTGTACGAGACTCGCGTCCCTTTTCGGCCCTTTGTTCCACGGTTGGCAGCGTGCAACGAAATACTTGGTACGTAAACGTTTCGAGGGAATGTCCATAATGATGGCGAAGAGTCCGTTCTTCGTTCAGCTTCCATCTCCGTCCGTGTCCCTGGTTGTTTCGCAACCGACGCTCCACGGGGTATCGTTCGGACATTCCTGAGCAACTGGCCAACGACAATAAAATAAAACATTACTATCTTGGAATAGCGCCTTCGTTGCATCGGGCGTTTTCACCCCTGCGAGAAGATTTGTTTTCTGTAATAAACGTTCCGGCGAGGCGAACACCGCTGTGCCCTCGCCAGCACCGTGAAACGTACCCCGCCATTTTAGAATATAATCTTTACTACGATTTGTCTGCGAAACGCACGATCGTCGGAACAGAAGCGAAAGGTAGTTCACAGCTGGTAGAATGCCGCATTAAACCAACGGCCGTTCGCCCGTTTGATGAAATCCAACGGGAACACGCTCGGTTATGCTACTGAAAATTCACGCGTAAATCTTCCCGGGATGCGGAATGACGCCATAAAATGATGTTGCCGATGAAGGAGATAGAGTCGTGCCAGTCAACGGTGACGATCGCGATGATGAAGTTGGTGAAGTCTCGCGATGGTTCTAGCGAAATACGTTCGATCCTGAAACGGAATAAGCTGCTAATTTTGTTTGGGCCCATTTTTTATACTTTTGTAGTGGTACCGCTCACAGATTGTGTAAAGTACCTGTATCTATTTGACCATCTTTCTGTAAATATTTGTTAAAATGCTGGCTTAAAAGTAATGGGTTATTTGAAACTTGGGGATATAGGATTCTATCGATGTAGAGATCTAGGGATGTTGGGATTTTCAGAATATAGCGATTTCGGGATGTAGAGTTTTCGGGGCATAGCGATTTCTTAATATAGCAATTTCAGGATAACAAAAATTTTGAGATACGAAGATTTTGGAATACAGGAATTTTGGGACATAAGAATATCGGAACATAACAATTTCGTGTCATTAGAATTTCGAAACGTTGCAATTTTGGAATATAGGAATTTTGGGACATAAGAATATCGGACCATAGCAATATAGGGATATAGGAATTTTGAGACATAAGGATATCGGACCTTAGCAATTTTGGCATATAGGAATTTCTGGATATACGGTTTTTGGAATGTAGGAATTTTGGGACATAAGCATTTCGGAACTTAACAATTTCGGGATATAGGAATTTCGTGTCGTAAGGATTTCGGAACGTTGGAATTTCAGAAGATAGCAATTTCGGGATATAACAATTTTGGCATATAGGAATTTCGAGATACAAGCTTTTTGAAATGTAGGAATTTCGGGACATACGCATTTCGGAATATAACAATTTCGGAATATAGAGATCTCAAGATTACGGAGTTTGGGACTCTAGGAATTTCGGTATCCAGGATCTTCGGTATTTAGGGGCCTCGAAATATAGCGATTTCATATGTAGTGTATGTACAATACAACGATTACCATACTAGTATGTAGTGTTGTCAAGATGTGAGAACTCGAAATAATTGGAATTATATGAATGTTTTCACGAATGTATGGAATTATATGAACGTAGGAATACTCTGTAGTTACAAGAATTTAGGGATAAGGTGAGTTAGGTATATCAACGTCAAACATCTAATGACACAGGAATCCTTCAATTTACAATGTATACGTTTCAATGTAACATATACAAATAACATACATACACCGGAAGAGATTAAGGAAAGAACATGTATTATACATCGGTACAACCTTTTTCCCTCTGGTACTTAAAATTACAAATGTACCTGAATACCGTAGAATAGCAGTTATCGAGACACCGAAACGCCTAATGGAATAACCCCGAAGGGAAAGGATACATAACAAAGTACCGTACGAAAACTGTCGAGCGGTTGGACCGGACGAAAGTGGGCGGTGAAAAAGGAGAGAAGGAGGCGCACGGGTTCGGGTCCAAAAGGAATCGTCCGAAACAGATATAATGATAACTTGAGACGGGGTATAATGACCAGCGAGGAACACCGCTCGAAGACATTGAAAATAATCTAATTATTAGCGACGACGATTATAGTAATTAGATGCGTCGTCGATGGAAGAGGGACGAAGCAAAAGGAGGTCCTTGCGCTATATCCCCTCTATTATAGGGGATACACGATGCCTGCGAGATCGCTCGAAATGAAAAGGTGCACACTCTTCAGGATCGTCTTTTCGAGGAATCGTGAGAGACGACGTGCGAACGTTACAGAAACGCGAAACAACGTGAGGTCGACGAAGACGGAGTATCGTTTTTTTTTTGTGTTGGTTGAACCGGGTTATTCTTAACTTGTAAATTTTGTGGTACAAGTTCGATACTCTTGTTTCTGGGTTTTGCTCTCTTCGGATTTTTGTTTCTGTGTTTTGGTACGCACAGATTTTCATGGATCCACATTTTCGAATTTTTCATACAGAATTCGATTTTTTATGTTTAAGATTTTGCGACTTTGAAACTTTGTATTCTTCAATTTTTTCAATTTCTTGTTCTTCGATTTTCGAACTTGATATTGTCAATTTTTCGATTTTCCGATACTTCAATTGTTCAAACCTTCAATTTTGCATTTCTTCGAAGTTATACTCTTACAATTTTTTAAATCTTCCATTGGTCGATTCTGTAAACTTTGGATTTTTCGATTTTATAAATTTTCGATACTTTCGCTTTCAAACTGTACACTTTTTATTTTTGTAAATTTTCAATGCTTCGACTTTCAAGTTAAAAATTTGTCTATTTTTTTTCAATTTTCAGTTCTTTAATTCTTCGTACTTTCAATTTTTCAATTTCCTCGATTTTCAGTTTTTCAATTCTTCTAACTTTCGTTTTTTCTATTTTTTCAACTTTTATTCCTTAAATCTTAAAACTTTTCATTTTTCAATTTTTTAAATTTCCTGTTCGATTTTCGTACTTGATATTTTTAATTTTTCGGTTTTTCAATTCTTCAATCGTCCAAACCGTCAATTTTACAATTTTTCAAAGTTATACTCTTACAATGTTTTTAATTTTCCATTGTTCGATTCTGGTAACTGAATTGTTCGGTTCTATAAATTTTCAATATTTTCACCTTCAAACTGTAAATTTTTTTATTTTTTCAATGCTTAGATTTTCAATTTAAAAATTTTTCTATTTCTCTCAATTTTCAGTTGTTCAATTCTTCGTATTCTCAATTTTTCATTTCCCTCAATTTTCAGGTTTTCAATTCATCTAACTTTCAATTTTTCTATTTTTTCAATTTTCAATTCCTTAAATCTCAAAACTTTCAATTCTTCAATTCTTCAATTCTTTGATCCTCTAATTTTTTCAATTTTTTTATTTTTCACATTTCCATACATTAAATCGTCTTAACCTTAATATTTATAGATCTTAACTTTTCCAAAAATCTTAATCAAAATTAAGAATTTGGACGCGCGAAAATTCGACTACTCGAACAAGTAACGCAGATACAGGAAGACTTGCCGTGTTTTGAAACTTTCAAGTTCGCACACGCGTGATTATCCGGAAGGGTGGCTAGATTGCAGCCGAGTGTACAACGCTGTTCCCGCGGATGATTTTGTCGCGCGTGGATGCCCCGTTGTGCGACGTCCTCTGATTTAGATGCTCGCTTCGTGGAAAGAGCAACTCCCGATACATTCGCTGCTCCTTTGTTCGATGAACCGCGAGTTTTTCGTTGATTCGCCGTTCTTCGGGCGTTTTTCGTCGTGTTTGCCTTCAACGGGCCGGAAACAGTCGTTGAAAAGCATCGATTGACTTTTCCACTGCTCGTTTACTTTGATGCGAGGTGTCGGACGAGCGTCTTCTTTCGCAATCTTTTTCAACGCTGCTAAATACGGCTGTATAATAATGTATCTATTTACTGAACTCACGTCACGCGTTTTTATACATGAACTCACATGACGTCACTTTATATGTGATCTTGTACGACGTGCTTTTACATGTCAGTTTATGTGACGTGTCTTTATATGTGAACTTATATGATGTACCTTTAACGTGTGTACTTATATGGCGTATCTTTATATGGGAAGTTATATGACGTGTTGTTATATTTAAACTTATATGATGATGTGTTTTTACATGCGATCTTTTCGGCGTGCCTTTATACGTGAACTTATATGGAGATCCTTATATTTGAACTCATTTGATGATGTGTATTTACATGGGAACTAATATGACGTGACTTTACATCCGAGCTTACATAATAAGTGTCTCTATATGTGAACTTATGCGATGACATTCCTTTATATGTAAACTTACATGGCGTGCTTTTATATGCGAATTTATATAACGTGTCTTTGTATGTGTCGTTTATATGTGGAGGTTTAGTTGCTTTTTGAATTCATTAACCAAAGGTTACATACATGTACATAATGATTAAATCATTTCTTTTTCTAACCTCGAAAAGATCGACCTCGAAGAAGCTGAATGAACTTGTACCTACATACATTAAAATAACTTCGAAGTTAGTACAAAAATAATGCAAGAAATAACAATCAGAAAAGGAATCACATAAATCGGTGTTATCCTTGCTTATAGCTAATAAAATAGCGATAAACGATAGTTTCGATGAAACGTGCTAGTTATTCAAAAATTTGGCGGAAGGGGAAAAGGGAAAGGGATAGCTTCAGGATTGATACTTCGTTCTTGGATCCATTTGCTTACAGTTAGTGCAGAACATTTTCTTTCTTCCCTCTTTAAATTGCTGGATTTCTAGGCACAAATATTTTGTCGTTCCAAAATCTCAAAAACTAGAAAATTCATATATTCGTCCATCGAATATCGAGTATAGCATTGGACATTTGCGATTTCGAGCGAATCCAAGGCATAATCATGGCTGCTGATGGCCAGCCGACTCACGCTCTTAAAATTGCTAGATTTCTAGGTAGAAATATCTTGATGTTCCATAGTCTCTAGAGTAAAAAATTCAAATATTCGTCCATCGAATCATATCGAGTATACCATTGGACATTTGCGATTTCGAGCGAATCCAAGGCATAATAATCATGGCTGTCGATGGCCAGCTAACTCACCCTCTTTAAATTGCTAGATTTCTAGGCACAAATATCTTGTCGTTCCAAAATCTCAAAAACTAGAAAATTCATATATTCGTCCATCGAATATCGAGTAAATCATTGGACATTTGCGATTTCGAGCGAATTCAAGGCATAATAATCATGGCTGTCGATGGTCAGCCGACTCACCCTCTTTAAATTACTAGATTTCTATGCACAAATATCTTGTCGTTCCAAAATCTCTAGAGTAAAAAATTCATATATTCGTCCATCGAATCATATCGAGTATACCATTGGACATTTGCGATTTCGAGCGAATCCAAGGCATAATCATGGCTTTTGATGGCCAGCCGACTCACGCCCCTTAAATTTGCTAGATTTCTAGGTGGAAATACCTTGTCGTTCCAAAATCTCTAGACTAGAAAGTTCATATATTCATCCATCGAATCATACCGAGTATACCATTGGACATTTGAGATTTCGAGCGAATTCAAGGCATAATAATCATGGCTGTCGATGGCCAGCCGACTCACCCTCTTTAAATTACTAGATTTCTATGCACAAATATCTTGTCGTTCCAAAATCTCTAGAGTAAAAAATTCATATATTCGTCCATCGAATCATATCGAGTATAGCATTGGACATTTGCGATTTCGAGCGAATCCAAGACATAATCATGGCTGTTGATGACCATCCGACTCACGCTCTTTAAATTGCTAGATTTCTAGATAGAAATACCTTGTCATTCCAAAATCTCTAGACTAGAAAGTTCATATATTCGTCCATCAAATATCGGATAAGCCGTTGGAAATTCGCGTTTTCGAGGGAATCCAAGGCATAATAATCATGGCGGTTGATGGCCAGCCGACTCACCCTCGCGACTTCTTCAACGGGTATTCTTTTCGTCCACTACAAGCATCGGAACGGCGTCGTTATTGTATGGAACGAGGCGTCCTCGTTATCGTCGCTTATCGCTAATAAGATCGCTGGACCGCTCGTTATCGTCGTCGTCGCACTCGCCCTGTCCTCATTTTCGTGCAATTGCGATCGTTAATTATCCCTATCGCAGCTGATCGTCCTCTCCTCTTCCACTTCCACTTCATCCCCCAAACGTTCCGTCTCGCAGCGTCGTCCCTCGGTTGTCCTCGTTCGCCTTCTCCTCGTCGTCGCTTGTTATTATTGTTGTTGTTGTTGTTGTCGTTCGCTTCGTTATCATTCCGGTAATTACCGGTGTATTCCCTCGTTATCATCCTGTTATCGCTCGGTTGTCATGCTCCTCGCGGTGAATTTCGAGAGTGACGCCGGATTGCTTGCTGCTTTGGGAAACCATGGAAACGTTTTCGGCATTGCACCGTTTTGCCATTGTTCGACGGCTTGCACCCGCTCGAATACCGTAACAAAGATCTTCACTAAATTCGTTAACTGTCACATACATTCGTGATTCAATTTCCTGAAATCTCCGATGCTGCGAATTTTCGGATTTCTCTATCCGAAACTTATCGAATACTATTTTTGACTATGCAAACTGTCAAGTCTTTCAATCCTCAAATTTTCGTTCTTTCCAATTTTCTAATCCATCAATTTCAAAATGAAGAATGTTCAAACTCTCATACATTCTAATTCTCCAATCCGCAAATATTACACTAAGAAATGTTCAAACTTGCAGACTGTCTAATTCTCCATTTGTAAATATTACACTAAGAAATGTTCAAACTCTCATACATTCTAATTCTCCAATCCGTAAATATTACACTAAGAAATGTTCAAACTTGCATACAGTCTAATGCTCCATTCGTAAATATTAAACTAAAAAATGTTCAAACTCTCATACATTCTAATTCTCCAATCCGTAAATATTACACTAAGAAATGTTCAAACTTGCATACAGTCTAATTCTCCATTCGTAAATATTAAACTAAAAAATGTTCAAACTCTCATACATTCTAATTCTCCATTCGTAAATATTAAACTAAAAAATGTTCAAACTCTCATACATTCTAATTCTCCATTCGTAAATATTAAACTAAAAAATGTTCAAACTCTCATACATTCTAATTCTTCAATCTGTAAATGTTAAATTAAAAAATGTTCAAACTCTCATACATTCTAATTCTTCAATCTGTGAATGTTAAACTAAAATATGTTCAAACTCTCATACATTCTAATTCTCCAATTCGTAAATATTAAACTAAAAAATGTTCAAACTCATATACATTCTATTTCTCCAATCCATAAATGTGAAACTAAAAAATTTCCAAATTCTCGCACGTTCGTGTTCTCGAGTCGTCGGGTTTCCGATCGAAAAAGTATCGATTCGTCGGTGGTCGATTGACTGGGTCGATCGAACGAGTACCCAGAATCCGAATTCTGCCACGGCACACAAAGCGGAGGTCGTCCGAAGGCCGGTTCCTCAGGATAGATATAATTAGGGAAGTCGAAACGATCGATCGCGTACAGAAATCCCTCCCTGCGGAATTGTGTAACTTCGAAAAGTTGCCCGGTGACCGGAATGTACTTGTTTGGCTGATGAAGTTCCGTCAAACATTCCGGCGTCGCAGAATGTAATTTCGGTCGGTGAAATGATTCGATCTATCTTCTATATTCCGTTTGATCTCCGTATTTCTCGGCGCGGCAGCGTTTCCCTAGGAGAAGAACGACTATTGCCCCGAAACCGGCCGCTTCTGTAGCCTTCAATTAGCTCGAAATGTTTCATTGAAACACGTGAAACCGTTCGACCCTATATCGTTCGCTGATTTCGCCTTTCATACGAGACCACAAATACGCCGTCCGATTTTAAGTATAGAGTTAACCTTCGCATGGTTCGATCGAAACGAATCTATACCGCCTGATAATTTTACGTAGTTTGCGATAGACGATAGTTTCGATGAAACGTGCTATTTCATCCAAAATTTGATGCTGTGGGAAAAAGGAAAGAAACAGTTTCGAGATTGATACTCCGCCTTTCGATCCATTTGCGATGAGTTAGGGCGAAACATGACTACGAATCGAATCCATCCTTCTTTAAGTTGATAGATTTCTAGGTACAAATATCTGGGAATGTTGTCGTTCCAACATCTCTAGACTAGAAAATTCATATATTTTCAAATTAGGCGTTAAGTTATCTGAGTCTCCAAATTTTTCAATCCTGGAATCCTTATTCCTTGATATTGCTACATCCAGGAATCACTATATGACGAATTCTCAGCAATACGAAATTTCTACATATCAAAAGCCCTATGTAGATCTCAAATTCCTTTATCCTGAAATCTCTATATTCACGAACTTCTATATCCCTCAATCCCTACATCTCAAATCCCTATATCCCCAAATACTTCTATCCCGAAATTGCTATGTTCCAAAATCCTTATATCCTGAAATTGTGTGTTCCTAAATTCCTATATTCCGAAATTGCTATATTCCTTTATGTCCCAAAGTCCCGATCTCGAAATTACTCTATTCTAAACTCCTTATTTTCCCAAGTTTGTATATCCCGAAATTGCTACATTCTGAAATCCTTATATCCCCAAACCTGTATATTCCCACATTCCTACATCCCGAAGTCCCTATATGCGGAAACCCCTATATCCCAAAATCCCTGTATCCCGAAATTGCTACATTCTGAAATCCTTATTTCACCAAATTTGTATATCCCGAAATTGCTACATTCTGAAATCCTTATATCCCCAAATTATATGTTCCCAAATTTCTATATCCCGAAGTCCCAATATACCGAAACCCGTATATCCCAAAATTGCTACATTCTGAAATCCTTATTTGCCCAAATTTGTATTTCCCGAAATTACTACATTCTGAAATTCTTATATGCCAAAATTGCTATATTAAGAAATCGCTATATCCCGAAATCCCCCTATCCTATATCACAAAATCCCATAAACTTAAATTTCCTTATCCCAAAATCCCTATATCCCGGAATCCCAAAATCACAATGTCCCTATATCGTCGAATTCCTACGTGCCTGCATATATCCGTAAATATCAAACTTCCTAGATCCCTAATCTGTATATTTGAAAGTTTCCTGACCCCGCAACGTCAAAGTCCCTAGATTCAGATATTCTCGAATGTCGATGTCCGTAAATTACGAGATCCTATAACTCTCGAGTCATAGAACGTCAGAACGGGCGAACGCGTGCTGAATAATAATTTCCAAAATGGTCAGCAACGAAGGAAAACAAGAATTCGATGCAGTATGTTCGAGTATGTAGATAGTAAATGCCCACCATAAAGAGTTGAAGCCCGACTGGCTCCGCGTTGACCTTCGTTAAATGGAACGTAAGTCAGTGTCTCGCCTTTATCCGGCCGAATAATCGTCGAACGTAATGAACAAACCTCACAACTAATTGGAACAGATTGAACGTACGATCGTATTGTGTTCGCGCTGTGACGCGATTTACGCGTCGCGTTTCTTCGCAATTAATAGGTACCGGTACGCAACGACAATCCGCGTAACGATTGTACATTCTGATGCAACGTTGCGTTTCGTTCCACACCGTTGCCTGCGTGGATCTCACGGCTCCTTAATTACCGAATTTTTAAATATTTCAAGTTTCAGATTTATAAGGCAAATTTCGGGACATCGAATTCATAATTGTGAAACCTCGAATTCGAAAACCTGGGTTGTCGTCTTTCGACATTTCGGAATTTCGAATTGTACAATCCTTCAATTTTGAAGACTAGAATTTCGAATTCGAAGATTCCAAGTTTAAAATTTGTGAATTTCAAACATTTTGAATTCGAGAATTTTAAATTCTATAATGCTCAGTTTCAGAATCGCAGATTTCAAAATTCCAAATTCGATAATCCAGAACTTGAAAATCACGAATTCTTGAATTCAGAATTCGGAAATCTCCAATGAGACATCCTCGATTCCAGACTTGCCTTTTCTAAAATTCCTAATTCGATAATCCCGGAATCCAAAACTTCCGAATTTCAAAATGTCGACCTCCAAAATTTATATGTCCCGAATCCCAAATTCTATAATCCCCAATCACAGAATCGCAAGCTTCAGAATTCGAAATTCGATAATCCCGAATTCCAGGCACCCCGAATTTTAAAATCTCGAATTCCAGAATTCAGAATTCGGAAATTCCCAATGACGCAATCCCCGATTCCAAAATCCGCAAATTCAAAAATTTCAACTTTCAAAACCCTGAATTCGAGAATCCCGAATTCCAACATTCCAGCCTCGAAGATGCCAAATATCGAAATTACAAATCCCAAATTTCCATATCTGAAAATCTCAATATTCCAACGCTCGAAATCCGCAAAAATCCTGAATACTATAATCCTCTACTCCGTACTTCCAAAATCCTTGATATTCGAAATTGCCAAAATCCCCCATATTCGAAATTACCAAAATCCCCGATATACAAAATTTCCAAAATCCCCGATATACAAAATTTCCAAAATCCCCGATATTCGAAATTATCAAAATCCCCGATATACAAAATTTCCAAAACCCCCGATATACAAAATTTCCAAAATCCCCGATATTCGAAATTACCAAAATCCCCGATATACAAAATTTCCAAAATCCCCGATATTCGAAATTTCCAAAATCCTGAAAATCAGAAACTGCCAAACTACCAAAGTCTCGTATTCCCAGAACACCAACGAGCGGTTCCGATGATATTGAAATTCCGGGTGAAAAAAAAAAGTAATTCTTTCGTGTGGCCGATTGAAAATTCGAGCGTGAGTCAAAAGACGTGGGTGGTCAAGAGGTCACACCGCATAATGGCGAAGGGCGAGGAGGCGCCTGGTGTTCTTCAACCTCAATAGCGACGTCGCTGTTTCAAGACGTCTCAAGTGTTTCTTTACCTCCGAAGGAATCTGTAACGGCTCACCGCTCCTTTTTCTGACTCCTAATGCTCCTTCATCCTTAGGTGCACGTATATAAGTACTTCAATCCCCTTTTTTTTCGACCGCTATCCCTTCAAGCAAACGACAACGAACAGGCACTCGAGTTGCGTGCACGTTGAATTATCGTTAAACGTGGCTAGAACGTTTCCCGCCTTAATTAGGGAACGTGTTTCCTGCAGAACAGACGACGACCAGAACGAAAGATCTACGAGAAAGAAAGACGACCGGCCACAGTCACCAGCGAATCTACTGCTTCCCTAGGAGAAATCTTAACAATGAGTGCAGAGGTTTTTCGTTGGTCGACTTTTAAAGATTTTGCAAGATTCGAACGTTTGGTGGTATTTGGGGATCTTCCAGTTTTTAAGTCTTTGCGATTTGAGGACTTTGAGATTTGGGTACTTCGCGATTTGAGTACTTTAGGATGGCAATTTCGTGGACATCGGAATCTAGGGATTTGTTGATTTAGGAACTGTGGGTGTAGGGATCTGGAGATCTACGAATTTGAGGATGTACCGAAACTGAAAACATAGTTGTTTGCAGATATTGAAATGCAGGGATCTAGTAAGTTAGGAACTTTGGAATTTTTGATTGTACGAGGATTAGTAGTTGATCATTCTAGAAATTGGAGGACTATAGTAATCTTGGAGAAATAGGTGTTTGGGGATATCAAGATTTTGAGACAGAGGGATTTGAAAACAGATGTTTACGAATCTAAGAATCTGGAAACGTAGACATTTCGGGGTTTAGAGATTTGGGAATCTGGACATTTAGTAATCTAGGGATTTGGAGACCTAGACAGTTGGGAATATAGGGATTTAGAAACCCAGATATTTGGAAAACTAGGGGTTAGGAAACCTGGATATTTGGGGATTTAAGAATTTGGAAACCTGAAATTTTGTGAATCTAGGGATTTGGAGACGCAGATATTTGGAAATCTAGGGATTGGAAACCTGGATATTTGGGGATTTAAGAATTTGGAAATCTGGAATTTTGTGGATCTAGGGATTTGGGAACCCAGAAATTTGAAGATCTGAGAATTTGGAAACCGGGAGATTTGGGGATTTAGGGATTTCGAGATCTAAAAGTTAGAGGACTCAGAAATATAAGTACCTAGGTGCTTTAGGGCGCAGTGAATTCGTTGACCTAGATGTTTTCAGATCTAGGGATACGAGAGTCCATGGACAACATCCGATAATCCGAAAATCTAGAAACTTGAGTACAATCCTAATAAATCCTAACAGCTCCTAACAATAACAAACCGTCATTGTCGTCAAAATGTAGCAACGTAATGAAACTAGAAAAATACGAAAATACCAAATATCTCGCTATTTATCTTACACATTGCAGCACTACCATCCGGGCTACCTGCTTGCTTTCACTTTGATTAACAAACCCGATCTCCGCGACGCATACTGAAACAAGTGTTGCCCTTTGAATTTTCATGGGACGACCGATGGACTGGTTAATGGTATCCCGCTAAAAGACCATCTTCCAGATGGGCCGATAAGTCGGGGAACAGGTAATTAATAATTAACGAGTAACGATTAAAAGTGAAATTAGCGCAAGGTTTAATTGGACGTAACCCGGAAAGCAAGAGGGAGGGAAAGAAAGAAAGAATAATCGGCAGGTGGCCAGGGGATGGGACGCACGATTCCTTTGATGTCTCGCTCTGAATTTAATTTCCTCCCCGTTACACATTGGCTGATAAATATTACGGCCCTGGACAGCCGCGGCTTCCTCAAATGTCCGTATAATTAAATCCGGTAAAAATACTTCGACCGCATCGTCGCTCAACTTCCACCGTCTCTTTCTTTCCTTCTGCCTTTGCTTTCTCCTTTCTTCGTTTCCTTTATCGTTCTCGCCGGCCCATATCCGTTTCGATTGCTTCGTAATTCCTGTTAATACGTGTAGCCTTCTGTTTCGCCGATTCTGGATATTTTAGGGTGCACCGGGTACAGTTTAATTTCGTACAAAGCTGCGTTGATTTGTACCTGGGGGTGGGGGGCAATTTTAATTTCTTAATTAATGCCTCTTCTTATCGAGGTGGAGACATTAACGCGACGTGGACATTTCGCGATACCATGATTTTTCGGCCACGCTTCTTGAAGCGGATATTAATAAGGTCATTCGAATCTTCAAGTTTCTGTTGTAACATTTTTCATTTTCGAGTTTCTTGATTCTTGATTTTCTCAAATTTCTACGATTATGAATTTAATCATTCTAAAGTTACTTTATTTAATTATTTGAACTCTGACTCACTGACACAACGCACTATACAACGTGAGGTGACACAACGTCTGGCGTAGAATTCCGTTTTAAATATTTGTACAACCATCACCACAGATTCATGACTTTAATTTGTCACTGTAATATTTAATTTAAATTACTCTGCTGTTCTTCTATTTACATTTATATTCATTCATGTTCTCATATTCACAATCTTGAAACGTGGCTCAATAAATTATTTGTGCCATTAATAAAAATAGTATCTGTAGAACGGTGACTAAAGCACCTGCCAAAATTGTAACCAAAACAGTTAATAAAATTATAATCAAAATGGTTATAAAATTGTAATCAAAATATTTAATAAGATTATAATCAACATAATTATAAAATTGTAACCAAAGTAATTAATAAAATTATAATCAACATAATTTAAAATTGTAACCAAAGTAATTAATAAAAATGCAATCAACATAATAAAATTGTAATCAAAATAGTTAATAAAATTATAATCAACATAATTATAAAATTGTAACCAAAGTAATTAATAAAATTACAATCATTTTAAAATTATAACTAATAAAGTCAATAAAATTAACATGTTTATAAAATTGTAACGAAAATAATTATTAAAACTGTAACGATAGTATCTAGTAGAATTGCAACCATGAATGGTTACTAGAATTGTAACTAAAAAGCCTATTAAAATTGTACCCGAAGTATCATTCGAAATTGTAACGAAATGGTGATTAATGCACTTATTAAAATGTAGCTAAACTACCTAGTAAAATTGTAACTGAAATACCTATTAAAAGTCGCGACGGTGACAAAGTAAATACGAGGCTGTTAAAATGTTAAAATATGTATGATAGTTTTTATATTGCATTTTCCGAATTGCGGGCAGAGATAGCGGTTTGAAAAGTACGCCGGGTAAAAGGTAAATGGGAAAGTTGAGGAAAATTAAATGTTGTCGTTGTATAATATTAAGTTGATTCTGATGTTAGCGCGCTTTAAGCCGTGTACACAATTCGCAATGAAGTCTGCTAATGCGACCTCGTCGCGTAACTTTCTACTGTTTGCAGCGAACCTGGTAACTTTACCGGCTAACGCGACGACGGAGTGCAAAATGAAGTTTTGTTCGACACTCGTTACTCCTAATAATTCTCCTCTTTTTCATTATTTCAGCGAAACCGCGCCCGAAACTGTTATAATAACTGTATCAACCTAACCCATCGATCCTGTGCTCATCTCTACGATTATTCGTCTTTATTATTGTAAATATTCCTATCTATTTTCATTGTCATGTTCGTTCATTTACGGCAAACTTTCATACTCATCTTCGTTTTCGTGTTTATTTACTTGTCACGTTAAATTTATGTTCGTCGCATGTTGATTGTCGTTGGACACACATTTATGGATTTTTTTAGTTTCAATACATTGAGATTTTTATTTATTAATTCTGCGTGCAACGTGACTCGTTATACATGGAACAATACATAAAAATAGGTAACTAGTTGAACATAAAATAGCATATACATGAAATAATTATGTATAATTAGATATAACCCTCTGTCTACCAAGCGGGTCCATTGGACCCGATCGTATGTAGATACGGCTATTTAAACTTTTAAAATTCTTGGGATCTTGTCGTTGCATGACTTTGTTACTTTTCTTATTTTTTATATTATTTGTAAAATTATTAAATATATAAGTTCAAAGTGAATAAATATATCGTATATTGTACATGGGTCCATTGAACCAGTACGGTAGATAATGAAAGTTTTGTTACGGTAGACAGAGGGTTAATGTACATAACCAGATATATATTCAAATGAATAATAGTGTAGATAGAAGTATTACTACACATTTAAAAATACACATTTAAGAAGAATGACATAAAATATTAAGAGATTCTATGTCTGTTTAGCTGCTAAATCTAACAAGATTGTGAAACAAAAATAATTGTGCATTCTTCCATACAATTACTAATTATTATAAGTTCTTTTTGCGCTCTAAACTATCTGTCCTCAAATGCCACAAAATTTCGGAACGAAAGGAACACGTCCTCGTCGTTGCTTTTGTTCGCTATTTCACGTGGTGTAAAATTTATCTTCGTCCCCTTTATCTCTGCCGGAATCGTCAAAATATTCTACCCTTGTCGAGCTCCATTATTTTGCATTTCGTTTCGATAGTCAGAGCTTACGCGTTTTCGTCTACTCGTAGAACGCTATTATCTTCCTACAAAATCATACAATGAATAAATAAATATATACATTTTTGCATACAATCGTATAAGCACTTTTTGTATTTTGCTTAACGAATTAGTTTTATATGCAATACAGTTAAATGAAACTGTAATTGGATTTTGAAACTGTAATTGGGTTTTGAAAGTTGGAATTTTTGAATATGCGGATTTGGATTTTGGAATTTTGGATTTTGCGATTTCAGAATTGGGGATTGTTTCATTGGAAATTTCCGAATTTTGAATTCCGGAATTCGTAATTTTCCAGTTCGGGGATTCTGGAATTTGGGATTATCGAATCAGAATTCTGTAATTGGCGATTATGGCATTTGGGATTCTGGAGATCCAAATTTTGGAGTTCGACAGTTTGACATTCAGGAATTTTGGAATTTGGAGTTTTGGAATCCGTAATTATTGAATTTGGGATTTTAGAATTTGTGATTTCAGAATTAGGGGATTGTTTCATTGGAGATTTCCGAATTTTGAATTCTAGAATTAGTGATTTTCAAGTTCGGGGATTCTGGAATTCGGGATTATCGAATTTAGAATTCCGTAATTGGCGATTATGGCATTTGGGATTCGGTAGATCTAAATTTTGGTGTTCGACAGTTTGAAATTCAGGAATTTTGGAATTTGGAGTTTCTGAATCCGTAATTATTGAATTTGGGATTTTAGAATTTGCGATTTCAGAATTGGGGTTGTTTCATTGGAGATTTCCGAATTTTGAATTCCGGAATTCGTAATTTTCCAATTTCGCGGATTCTGGAATTCGGGATTATCGAATTTAGAATTCTGTAATTAGCCTTAGTGCATTTGAGATTTGAGAGATCTAAATTTTGGAGTTCGACAGTTTGAAATTCGGGAATTTTGGAATTTGGTATCCGGATTTATTGAATTTGTGATTTCTGAATTGGGGATTTCCGAATTCTGAATTCCGGAATTCGTGATTATCAAATTCGGAATTTTGAAATTAGCGATTCTGTAACTGAGGATTGTAACTGTAGCATTTAGGATTTCTGAATTCTGAATTATTAAATTTGGAATCTTGAAGGTTACGATTCTGTACTGCACTGTCAGGCATATTCGAATTCGTAACTTTGGAATTAGAGATTAGTTTTGTATACATACAAGTTATATAACTGTACCGTATACACATAAAACTGTAATTCGTTAAGCCGAATACGAGAAGCGTTTATACGTTGTATGCAAACATACAAAATGGCTATTCGTATAACAGACCTTTCGAATATCGGTATATTCGGACAATGGTTGTGCGTAGAGGCTCCGGACTGTTAAATAAAACGGAATAAGCTCTCGAACGTATAATGGCAGTGTCAAACGAACGAAAACAAACAGGCGAGGTAGGTAACACGATATAAATTGGATATTCTGTTCGGATCTACCTGGAGTTTCCATCGAAAAACGGTCAGGAAGCGAGCACCGTTATATGTATACCTCCGCTTGTCCTTAATGGCTGACCGGTTGAAATAAGGCGACGGTGGATCTATCCGAAAAGAAAAGGTACTCGTTACCGGCCGGACAAAAAGACAGAAGTTTCGAATAGGTAGACGATCGTGTCCCGACCGACACCCGCTGAGCTACCAGGAAGGACGATTATTGTTAATTAAGGTGGGCGTGTCGACCGGGTCACACGCCGGTTTCACGGCCCTTAACGAACGGACAGGTCAGCTCGTTTTATGAATTCTAAATGCCACGGACCCGACAGAGTGGCCGGTTTTCACCAAATTTCCACGGGCATTTGCATTTCGGCAGCCGGACATCGGACTTTTACCGGCGACCTCCTACGCTTCGTCGTACGCGACTCTTAATGCAATTAGTATTTCCATTCACCGTCGCCGTTCGACGGTACCCGAGACGTTTGATAACCAATCAACCGTCTATTGTTCAACCATTCGTTTGCCTCTTGTTAACGGAACCTCCCGATTCTCGGCCACATCTGCAGACGTTCGAATTAACGCCCTGGAGCCAACGTTCGAACTTGGTCTTCAACCTCGGAGGGTGCGTTCGAAGTTTCGATACCTTTTTCGCTCTTACTCTATCGTTACGAGCTGCACTCGTGACGCACTCGAGGTGGACCTTGTTTATACGATCGGTGATCGATCGTTACATCTACCGAAAGAAATTGTTCAGAATTACGTTCTTGGGGATATTTAGGGGGACCGGAAAATAATGCCGTTTCTTGCATTATAGTCGAGCGGATAAATTTTTAACACATTTTTATTTTTAACCCTTTACGGACGAGTGGCGACTCTCACTCGCCATTTGATACAGTGTAACAATTTTTAATAAATAATTTTTAACTACAGTTGTAGTATTATACGCGTGAAGTTTGAATACAGTGGAAAGGACAATATCGGTAATTAATAATAAAAATATATTTATTTCAAAAAAATTGATCAATCTTTTTAACCAGAAAGTTTTACAGTCGCTATTTGTTACTGGTAAAAATACTTACGACCGCAAAGGGTTCATCAATGATGTAATCACCTTCGTTATTGACGATGTGTTGCCATCTATTCTACAAATTTTGTATGCCGTCTTTGAATTACACAATGAGCTGATAAATAGCAAATGAATATCGGCATGCGCAGAAACGACATTACTTTCCGGTCCCCCTAATATTTCAAGGTCATCGAATCGACGGGTATATCGTTTCCTATATTACTACCCTTTTTCATAGATAAATATTTCATAATATGTCGAAGAATTGTCCCGTAAATTTTCAGCATAGAATCCCATACTGACGAGTGTGTGTCTCTATGTATATCCCGTACGTTTTATACATGTATATACAGGGTGTCCCACAATTATGGTACGAGCCGGAAAGGGGTGGTAGGTGATACTATTCTCAACAACTTTTTCCTTTGTAAAAATATTGGATCAGGCTTCATTTTTAAATTATTAAGGAAAAACACTGACCAATGAGAGTGCGAGGATCGCGCGCGCTAGGAGGCAGAAGTGTAGGTGCGAGTTTTAATTGGCCGTGGTCGCGATCGAACATAAGTCGCGCGCGATTCTCGCGATCTGATTGGTCGGTGTATTTCCCTAATAATTTACAAATGAAGCCTAATCCGTCATTTCTACAAAGGAAAAAGTTGTTCAGAATAGCCCCACCTACTAGCCCATTTCGGCTCGTCCTATAATTGCGGGACACCCTGTATATGCAGATATAATGACGAGCTGCATTCACGACGCACTCGTAGTTGGAATGTGGTAGATCGTTTTTATATTTTGAACATGGTCGAATACTTAATTCGAGTGTAATACATTTTCAAGGTCATCGAATCGTCGGGTATAGCGATTCCTATCTTACTACCCTTTCTGATAAAGAAATATTTTATGATACATCGAAGAATTATTCCGCAAATTTTCAACATAGACTCCCACACTGACGAGAATAAAAATAAAAAAAAAAAATGCCAAATAGGTTTGGAGACGCTTGTCCGAATGTCTGCATCGAATAATGTTAGTGCTTTCTAAAGACAATTTACTTTCTTTCCGACATCAGACACAAAGATATATGTAGCAACAGGTATAGTGAAAGGTATAACTAAAGGGTTAAATTAACCCTTTGCAGTCCTATGTCGAGTGTGGCTCGACATGGCGTTTCTAGTTGATCGTAGAAATAATTCGGATAAATAGGTTGATTCAAGTCGTTTTCATTTCTTTGCCACGTGTAACAAATTAGAAATATATTCGTTACGCAATCTGCATTATTAGAATACATTTTATTGTAAACCCACTTCCTCATCTATTTCGTATAATAATTAAGGAGCTATAGGTAAAAGAAATTAAGGACCGCAAAGGGTTAATATAAAAGGACAATAAAGGAGTATAAAAGGACAAGGAAAGTAACAAATAACAATAATTTCGAAAGAAGCGAGTTGTTCAATCACCAAAAGCAACAACGAACGAAAGTTCCCGTAAATAAATTTCACCCTAAAATTCCATCTTCCGTGAAATAAATTGCAACAAAGCTTAAATTCCACGTGTCATTTCGGCGAAATATCGAAAAAGCAAAGATCGCGGAATCGGTCGCTCGATCGGCGAATGCGCGATACGAACAGCAAAAAGGTGTTCAGGAATCACGCAATCGGCTCGAAAGGATAATTATAGTTCGCAAGGATACGTCGATGTCGAGGGAAGTCGCGATACGACACGATCGTAAGATCGGAGGGCACGTTCGCTTCCGTGGAACGAGGATATCACGTGTCGAATCGTCGTTGGAAGGCGTTAGCCGGGACGAGTTAACGAGATTAGCTGGCAGAGGGCGAGGAAAACGAGGAAATCTGATTGGATGCCGGAAAAGATCATAAAGGGGAGTAATTAGAGCGGGCTTTGTTCAGCGTCGCCGCAACGGCCGCTTCGTTTTCGGCGACGGAGCTTCGGAACTGACGTGCTCCACGAGTCGAAATCATCCCGGCGATCTTCGTCATCGATTTACCCGGATCCTCTGTTTTTCCGGGACGCCCCGTTCGACTCGAATTAACGCCCGGAAAATTAGACCTTTGACGGCGCCGCGACCCGCAACGGATCGAAAATTCTTTTTTTTTTTTTTCTTTCTTCGTTCTCGCCTTCCGTCGCTTCGCTTCTATTCTTCCGCGAAACTTTCTGGATTTACGAGGTGCGATCATTGACGCTAGGTTCACGGAACCCGTCAAAATGACGGATCTTAGATTTCTTATTTGTAGGGATCTTAGTGACTCAAGGACTTGTTTTCATAAAAGAATATTTAATAGATAAAAACAAACAAAATACAATATACACTGGCACGACTTCTCTCTTTTAACTCTCATATGCAACTTCTGTCTTTTGACTCTCACACTCAACTTGTCTCTCTTAACTCCCACGCTCAACTGATTTTCCTTCCATCTTTACAACACTCTTCTTCTTCCAAATCCATTTATACACAGACACACCTGCTGACCAATTCGTACCACACGCATTCTCATTGCGAAGAACTGTCCCCCGATCCAAACACTCTTTATTCACACTTCCCTCGGTCCAAACACTCTACATCCGCACCTCGCTCACATATCCTTATCTCGCTCCCCACATATTTTCAATTAGGAAAATTATTAAATAACTTTTAATAAACTGGCTTATGTATTGTCCATTATTTATTTGTTTTTATTGTCCATTTTCAATTCAAACGTAAGTGGTCATTGAATGCCTGTAAATCTAGTGTTGAGTTCCGGGATTGTGTCTGTTATGACCGAACGGATTTACATGTGTGCGCCGAACAAATATCAATCTTGGAGATAAACGACACAAATTTTGGAAGCGATATCTTCATCGAATCCTGTGTTACACAAGTTTACTGGCATATGTGCGCTTTCCTTTGCGAAATCACGATGGACTCGAAACTGGAACAGAGGGCAAACGTCAAAACATCGTTGTTCTTTTCGACATTCTCGGGATTGCGCACCGTGAATTTCTTCCAGAGAGTCAAACAGTGACTGCTGCTTTTTACTGTGACGTTTTTAGACTTCTCAGGGAGGATATTCGTCGGAAACGGCCACAACTGTGGGCAGAGAAAAATTGGGTGCTCCAAGACGACAACGCACCAGCACACAAGTTTTGTCCACTTAACAACATGGCCGTCCTTATGATTCCTTAATACAAAATTTTGTATGATTATATGGAACCGCTAAAAATTTGATAAAAAACAGTGTAAAATACTTGATAGGTCTGCAGCTATATTGTGAATTTATAATAACATTTTCAGACTACTTAATAAAGGTTTTGTTATGATTCCATAATAAAGAATTTTTGGTGGTCATTTTATAAATATAATACAGGCAATGTAGAATATTTGATAAGTCATAATAAAAATTTCAGAATTGAAAAATGTATTCGTGCTTATTCAAGAAAAGGCAACTAATTACGAAACTGATTTTGTAACTTCGCTTAAGACTTTCTGCAGCAGCAATGTCTGCTCTATCCAGCACGATGGTTAGATCTCCGCCTAAACCCATAGTTTTTTAAATAAATTTAAAAAATTAGAAAAAACCTGAGCGTTTTTGGGGTCTTTCTTACTTTCATCATTGTTTAAACACATTTAAATGTTTACAATGTATTAACAATTTATATCGTTTTATTCGGGAAAGTTCACAGATTTTTCCCGCATTAAAAGCCATTCAATAGCCGCTATGGTAACAGCACAAAGAATTTCGAAACTTGAAAATTTCCAATTTTTATTAACATTAATTTTCTAACAAAAAACTGTACGTCCCAGAGAAAAACAGATTTCGGATTCGTACTAAGCTCGCAAACATCTCTAAAAATTTAATAATGGCGATCATGAAATCATTTATCTGTTGTACAGTGTTAATGATCAAGAAAACTTCACTTGCCTCTATGCTGCAAATCTTAACACGTTGACTGCCATGTCACTCATATGTGGACGACGTTCAAATTTCCATACAGATCTAATAGCCATATTATTAAAAATTTGTTCACCTTTCTAACTGTAAGTACCTGCATTAGTTACTTGTACCTGTGAAGAACAAGTGTAACAAAGTATCGGGGACATATTTGGTAAGGTTTGTTCAAAATGAAAATAGTAATTAATGCCATTTTCAGTTGCTTTCATGTGGCAGTCAACCTGTTAATCTCAGCTCCTTTGGTTATTCTATTGAGTTATGAAACGCTCAATAGGATTCCCAGAGCCGTCGAAACTTTCTGGATACTCTTTGTCGATCGCGCGCAATCTAATTAAGGGAAACATTATCTTAAATTGATCCAGCCGAAGATAGTGATCATTGCTCGAACGCAATTTACCGGTACAATCAATTTATTATCGAGTTTGCTCGCCGACCACCTTAAACGCGATGCATTGTTACGATTCGAATAAATTGTAGAACCTGTTGCGGGATTTTATTGGGTGGTTTGTTGTAGTTGTTAATCATTCTCGATGACTGGTTACTGATAAGGAGATTTTTTTTTTATTGGCGGATTGTGACCGCGATGTGATCTTGAAATTTTTGAAACTGTGGAATTTACGGACTTATGGAAGTTCGCAAATGAATTTGGGATTTTGGTGTTCGGCACTTTGGTATTGCAAAATTTGTGAGTTTGGTACTGGGGAATTCAGCGAATTTCGAAATTCGTGACTTTGAGAGTAGAAAATTTTGGATTTTGGAAGTGGAGAATTTGGGATCTTGTAATTTTTAAATTTGGGATATTGAGAGTTTGTAATTTTGTGACTTTGAAAATTGTGATTTTAAGATTTGAAATTTTGGAGGTGGTGATTTTGGATTTTGGAAATATAGGGTTTTGGAAGTTTACACTTTAGGATTATGAAATTCAGATTTTTTGAATTAGAAAAATTTAGACTTTTGGAATTGGGGAATTTGGGGACTTTTCGAAATTTGCAAATTACAGAATCTGGATTTTGTTATTCGGGGCTTTGGGATCGAGAAATTTAGTTTTTTGGAACTAGGGAAATTTAGATTATTGAAACTGGGGAATATCGGGACTTTTCGAAATTCGCAAATAACAGAATTTAGGATTTTGTTATTCGGGGAATTCAGGTATTTTCGAAATTTTCGAATTTGGACGTTTGCAACTTTTAAATTTGGAATTTAGGGATTCCGTATTTGAATCTTAGCATCTTGGCATTTACGATTTTACTACTTTCGAATTTCGGAACTTCGAGAGTTTGAAAATCCGAAAGTACGAATATTTATTAAATTTCCAAATGATAATTTGCAAACATAATTTGAAAATTCAGATTTCAGGAATCGTACAAACTTGGAAATATAAAATTTTATAAATGCGAGAGATTGACATGTTGAATTTTCGGAACTATGTTACATTACAAATTGTTTAATTTTCAAAGCTATAATATCCCGCTATTTTTAACCCCGTGTGAATCTCCCACGTAACCTCTAAAGTAATATGAATAAGACCATAACCGACCATACATTACGAAAATCGACATAGAACCCAAGGTCGACGCGGTTGAACGTCAACAATCCCCTAAATAGAGGGTCGTCCGTTCGACTTAATTACACGGGAGCTCAATAAACAAATAAACCGGTGGGCATTGACGGTCATAAAATGTTTATTACAACAATCCAGCGAACGTCCTCTTTCCGGTTGGAGCAACAATCGAGTACATCTTTATCGCGCCAGTCGAATCAGGGGGGGCTGAGGGGGGAAGCATCAAAGGAAACAAGGGAAGGAAAAAGGGGACGGCGTTAACCACCCCCGTAGACCGCTCTTGTCTCGCTTCTACGCGTTGCTTTACTGCCGGTTGCATCCGGATTGAATTTAAATATTTCTTCGGCCGACGAACTCTTTCGCAAATTGTTCCGTCGTAAAAGGTCTCCTTCTTTCTGTCTCCATCCGCCTCCGCCAGATCGTTTCCCTACGAACTGCTGTTTCATTGGGATCGAGCGGCATTATGAAATCGTTGCGCGCCGTCTTAAGGGCCAATAAAATTGCACCGGGAACTCCGCTCGTCGGTGAAATTAATATCAAGCCGGTACGGCACAGTTTCGTCGTGACCCGTAATGCAGCGGTCGTCTTTACGACCAATTCCTGTATCGTACTGCCCTAAATATTCTATTTCTCAGGGCTTTTCGCCCGATCGCGTTTATGAAAGAAGTTTCGGACAGTGTTTGATTTGTACCGCGGTATAATCGATCGGTTACGTTTCGATCGCTAATATCGTTGTGCTCTTCCACGGTTTCTCTGCGAGTCGGTTTCAGTGTTTGATCTTCCGAAATAAGCGGAATTTGGGCGATCGATCGATTTCTTGTATCGATTTGGATCGATAATAGGTGGGATTCTGGGTTTTGTAGTTGGAAGTGGGGCGTTCGGGGATTTGAGTTTCGGCATTTGGGATTTTGGAATTTTGGAGTTTGAGTTTTTGGTTTTAGAATTTTGCGATTTTGGGAATTTGGGATTTGCGATTTTACAATTTTGAAATTTTGCAATATTGGATTGTAGAAGTTGGGATTTGGGAATGTGGAATTCGGAAATTTGGAATTTTGAGACTTGGGACTTGAAATTTGGAATTTGGAATATTGTAAGTTTGAGGTTTTGGAATGCGAAATTTGAAATCTGTGATTTTACTATTGTGGAATATGGGTTACTGGGATTTTGGAATTTCGGAATGTGAGGTTCTGGGATTTTGGAATTTAGAATTCACGACCTTGGATTTTGGGATTTTTAAATTGAGAACTCGCGACGTTGGAATTTAGAATTCGTGACTGTGGAATTTGAAATTTACTATTTTAGAATTTAGAATTTAGGATTTTCGAATATCAGGTTGTGGAATTTGAAATTTTGAAATTTAAAGTTTGGGATTTTTTAATTCGACGTGCTGCAATTTTGGAATTTAGAATCTAGGAAGGGTGACGTGGCTGGCACCCATGTCTGGTTCAACGTGTTAAGCGAACCAAGTGTTATCTCACCCCGATTCATTTCCGTACAGTATCATCGAACAATTCTAACGTTAATTATCGTTTTGGTTACAGATATCGGCAAAGAACCGGAAGGAGAGAGCCGGTTCTGTTAGAACCGTGCCCGAATAAGCTTCCAGTTAGCCAGGCCACGAGCTTTCATTTTTTCGCCGTGGGAAGCTGTCGGTGGGCTCGCCGGGCCCACCCTCTCATCGGTCAAGCTGGCGAGCGCTCTAACCGCTGGTATGAACCCCCACCATCCGGGCCATTCTGCAGCCTACCCCCATCACCCCTCGCTATCGAGCAGTCCCCATCATTCTGGGCCTCATCACGGCTACAGCACCGGCGGAGGTGGTGGCGGGGGTGGCGGTGGCGGCACCACAACGACACCGGACCTGCCGAGTCCACATTCGCCACCCCATGGGCCCTCCATCGACCCGGCCACCCCGTACGCCTCCCTGCAACCTGGCCAGGGTATGAGCAGCAATGGTCATCATCATGGCGGTGCCGGAATGATGACCGATCATCCGCATCACCCCGGACACCCGCATCCACACTTGCCGGGACACCCGGCTTATCCTCCGGTCAATCACAACAACAACTGTACGCTTAAGGTAACAGCTCGTTGCTATACTTTTCTGTGCGTACGACCAATTACCTGTACATACAGGGTGTTCAAAAGAAAGCATTCGATATTTATATGGTGTACTGTTAGGTTGGTGCGTATGAAATGTGGGGTTTTTTGTACTTTGTGAACCTTTGTCACCAGGTTTTCTTTATGCCTTTGTTTTTCGCACAACCTTTTCCATAGTTGTACCGTCCATTACCAGAGTCACATTTCAACAAAAAAGATTTTCTTAACCCCTTGCCCTACAACTACGAGCTACACACGTGACGCAATCGCTGTTCAAATATGATAGACATTGTTAATATTTTTAATGTAGTTGAATATTGAACTTTGGTCTAATTGTAATTTACGCATCCGAGAATCACTAAATGGAACACAGTTTTGACATTTGAAATTTATTTAATCACTTTCATGTTGTGACAATTAATAGTTCGTCATGTCTGACGCACTTGCTGAATAAATCGTAGCACAAGGGGTTAAAAGTGTTTCCTTTTATTAGTTGTTTTGTATTTTGTACCGATATGAATTCAGCCGATATTCGTGTAATTTTTTCATACGAGTATAAATTTGGCAATAATGCTGCAGGAGCTATCGGCGATATAAACCGTGCATTTGAGGAATATACTGTCAGCGAACGAAATGTGCGCTTGGTTTGAAAAGTGAAAAAAAAATTGAAAATTATATCACCTTCCATTCCTACACGCGTCCCGCATCTTTTTGCGAAGTCGCTAAGTCTCTCGAAAATTACACATTTCTGTCGAATTCTTTGACAAGCACGGAGGATTCGGTTATGTAATTCTTTGCAGTTTTTGAAACAGTGTATGGGAGAGAATCTAGAGATTTTGAGATTTTGACATATGAAGATATTTATCTAGACAATATAGGCACTTAAAAATATAACGATTTGAAAATCTAGGCTGCTAAATAAGTGTTGTTGTAGACATCTTGTTTTTCTTGTTTATCAGAAGGAGAAATTCATTTACGAACACCCTGGTAGCCTAGACATCTGGGAATCTAGAACCCCGTAAAATACAGGGATCCAGAATATACCAAGTATTCAAAGATCAGTGAAATATGAAAATAAAAAATACAAGAATTGGAGGTCCAGGGATCCGTCGACATGAGCACATTGTAATTACAAATAACAGAGTTCATAAATGAATTTCCATACGCGACCATCATCTTTACCGTCTATCACACGGTATACGAAGATAAATACCCGTTGGTACCTGCCGAAGCGAACCTCTCTTAACCCTATGCACTCGAGATACGACTCGTCGTTTGATGTAATATAACAATTTTAACTAAATAACTTCTACCTAAATATATAATATTACACGCGCGATGTTTGAACACGGTGAAACAGAAAATATTAGCGACTGATAATAAAAAGAATAATACTTCGAATTAAAAAAAATTTCAAAAAAATCCATCAAACCTTTCAACTACACAGTTTTGCTGTTGTCGTTTGACGATAAAAAAGCTTTCTAGCACAAAGGGTTAAACGGCATACGACAGCGTTAAATTTCGTAGCATCTTCTCTCGACCTTCGTAAATCCCTGTGCTGGCCCGAAGAGTATCCTGATGATCCCGTCAACGAAATCAACTCCGGAACGACTTTCCACCCGTCGTCGAATCGGCGTAACGTACAGGTGACGTTCCCTTACCTAAATTCTAACGGGAGGTCGGTACGAACCGGGTCGCAGGCTAAAATTCAGAAGGTATTATCCATCTACGTGACCCTCACTTAGCTCGCCATTGACAAACGTAACAATATAGGCATTTACCACGGAGAAATATAATTGAATAGGGGCGGAGGGGGCCGCAAGGCTCCCCCCGTTGCCCCTTTACCTCGACGATCGACCCCCTCCACGTTGCCTGGCGCGTTTCGCTGTATAGTATTTGCCTCGTCCCTCTCACTCTCTCTCTCTCTTTCTCCTCCTCGTCCCGAGCGTATCCGCGTCCTCGTCCGACCTGGACGCGGCTATGGATGGGTCCTGTCCCCTTTCAACGTTAGTTAGGTCCTTTCTAGGCTCACCTTTTTATTCCCCCCACCCGGGCCCCGCTCCTGCAGGCTGACTGGCTGGCCGGGGTACCTGAACCCGGGGCCTCGCCAGGCATTCAGAGGCCCAAAGCGACCACGGACCAGTCAGTTCGCTGCTGACTTCGGTCGTGATCGGTTCGTTGTTGTGCCGAGTGAGTCGGGTTTGTCGTGTCGATTTCCATGGTGGGGCCCGATCGCGTGCTGCTTCAGTTGGTCCTAGAACGCGGGATGCTCCGCTCGCAACGTCTTCGCGGTGAGCAAACCTGTTGGTTGCCGACGGCGTGCCGAATCTCTTCGTCATTCGTCTCGTGCCTCGTACCTGTCCGGCGGATTTGAACGCGTTCGGATGATCGCGACCGGTAACGATCGCCACGCTACTGCGAGCTGCGAGCTGCTGGCCACCTTGTATCGCGTTGCTGGAACATACGCGCTCGAGGACGCATGATATCATCCGAATACGCCAACGGAGGATCCTCGGTCGTGCACGTATACGTTTTGGTTTTAGTGTGATTTTTTTCGGACACGTCGCGGAGGCTGTGCTCGATCATGGAGGTGCACGCGCATCACTACAGCGCCATCGCGACACGGATGAACCAGATGAAGTGCTTTCCCGGCGACAAAATTGTAAGAATCGCTTTTCACCTATCTTCTGGCGTGTTGTTGTGCGACGGAGATCGTGAAACGATTGATAGAACGAGAGACTCTCTGGTTACCTCGTGGTCGTCGTTAACCCCCCGAAGGACACGCTTCTCGGTAGCGGAGAGCTCGCCTCGAACTCCGATTTCGTTTATACACGAATTTTTATCGCGTCAGTTTTCTGTGTTGTGCTGGTTCTACTTTTCATGGATTATACGGTGTATCGTCACGTCGTGGAAATGTACGACGTACGGTGGTGTAGTTTCTTTTAAGTCTCCGTACACGCTGATTGTTTATTCGGGGTGAAAAGCGTATTTATTTATCAAATCAATCTATATTTACTTAATCTATGGAATAATTACCTGGTCCTAGTTTTCGTGGATTTTTCTGTACAGTGTATCGTCACGTCGTGAAAATGTACGACGTACGGTGGTGTAGTTTCATTTTTAAGTCTGCGTAAACGCTGATGGGTTTTTCGGGGTGAAAAGAGGATTTATTGAACCAATCTATGTATACTTAATCTATGGAATAATTAGCTGGTCCTAGTTTTCCTGGATTTTTTTTACAGTGTATCGTCGCGTCGTGAAAATTTACAACAACGTACGGTGGTGTAGTTTCCTTTAAATCTGCGTACACGCTGATGGTTTATTCGGAGTGAAAAGCAGATTTTTTAAATCAGTCTATGTTTACTATAACATAATCTACGGTATAATTAGCTGGTTCTAAATTTCATGAATTTCTTCGATACAGTGTATCGCCATGTGAAAATGTACAACAACGTACGGTGGTGTAGTTTCTTTTAAATCTGCGTACACGCTGATGATCTATTCGGGGTGAAAAGCAGATTTATTAAAGCAATCTATGTTTACCAGAATTTAATCTGCAGAATACGAATTCTAGTCATTTGTAATCGTTTAATCTTTTGCATTCGAAAATATTTCTACTGTTGGCAAATAGCATCTGTAGAACTTTCTAGTTGAAAAGTATAATGAATTTTTTTGATGTTATGATTGCTATATTATTTGTCGCCGATATTGTCTATTTCACTATGTTCAAACGTCGAGTATGTAATACTATAAATTTAATTAAAATCGTTGTATTAAATCGAACAACTAATGCGAGTCGCTTCTCGAGTTCAAGGGGTTAATATTTTGAAGGGATATAGTGATTCAAGGTATCAAGGGGATGATTCCGTGTAAAAGGGTTAATTGGAAATGTGGAATAGAGTTGGAATTTATTACTATTCTATTGGTAGAATTAATAATAAACCTCTTAAGGTTGGGCTAAAGTCTTCACTTTAGTTAATTATCTTTAGTTATTATTAGTTTCATTTCATGTTCTGTATATGTACATGTATTCACCGATTAAATCTCAAACAGCAATAAAATACTGCTTTTTTAACCGAAGTTTCTTTTCACACGACTTGTTGGAAATTTTCAATTTTATTGGTTAAATATAACAATACAGTTTGTTCGATCCAATCTATAAAAGGTGTATTACATTTCGGATTCTAGAAAAACGTACGTTTTGTATATACAGCGATAGGTACTATTGATTCGGTTCAATTGAATTCGAAATATAGAGAAATTTGAAAGATACCAGCACGTATGATCAAAGTTATGTAAATACAGCGGACTTGGGAATTATTTGAACTAACTTTTTGCCTGGAATTTCGTCCAACTCGAAAATATGAATATTCGATAAACTGTTCATTTCAATAAATTTCGATCTCGAACAAAAATTGACTCCAGTGGGTATTATAAATAAAATCGAATTTTGAATAAAACTTCCTTCGAATTATAACTTACCATTATTATCATCGTCATCGTTATTATTATTAATAGCTGTAGTAGTATTAAAATTACGATTATTTCCAAATACTTCGATACAATTCCAAATTTTTTTTTCCGAATTACACAATTGAAACATCGCCGATTGGATTTTTATTCGCTACGATCGACACATTTCGGTAATGAGATTGAACGAAATGTAAACGTTATCTAAGTAGCCAATTTACTCCTTCAATAATCGTTACTGGGGATTAATTAAATTTTTCCAACGAGTAAACGGTTGCGCAACAAACACGGTGGTACGTTGCAATATATCCACGTGCCAGTTTGAAAACGATGCTGATTGCGTTCGAGTTTTTCGTTCCGATATATCATATCGATGGTTCGTTTTTGTGCCGGACGTTTAAGCGCGAACACAACATCGGCTTGCCTCCAACGAGCAATCAGCCGAGCTCCGTTTGATTATATTAAGTCACCGTTTGTAATTGCGCGGTAATTGCAAAAGAACTGTCGTTAAGTCCGATAAAAAGCGAGCACGTGGAAAGGAAACGATTTTCCACGACAGAGAGGGAATCGATTTTTCCGCGCGACTATAATTCCTCGATAAATTACCGTCGGTGCACGCGTTGCCCCCTATAGACACACTCTTTTTTCCCATCGTTTGCTCGAATGGGCCACCTTCAACTCTCTCTCTTTCTATTTTTCTTTGCCTCCTTCTTTTTACGAGAATCACGGATTTATGTTTCGCGACGTTTCACGAGATTGAAGTCGATCGTTTATCTGAGAACGAGAATAGTTAATTAGAGGAGCGATTGGACATTTGAGAATTTGAGAATTTCGGGATTTGGTAGTTTGGGAGTTAATGTTTTGGAAATTTGAGGCGTTCAAGATTTGGTATTTGGGAATTTTTTAAAATTTGAAAATTTCGGGATTTGGTGGTTTTGGAGTTGGTATTTTGGAAATTTGGGAATTTCGGGATTTAGTATTATGGGAATTTGGAAAGATGAAAATTTGAAGAATTTTCGGATTTGGTAGTTTGGAAATGTTAGGATTTGCTATTTTGAGAATTTGGGATTTACGAAATTTGGGGAATTCAGTATTGAAATCCATCGATTATCCGAGAACGAGAAGAGTTAATTAGAGGAGCGTTTGGGAATTTGAAACATTTAAGATTTGGTGTTTTGAAAATTTGAGAATTTCGGGATTTGGTAGTTAGCAAGTTTGTATTTTGGAAATTTGAGAATTTAAGGATTTGGTGGTATGGAAATTTGAGAAATTTGGGAATTTCGGGATTTAGTGTTTTGGGAATTTGAAAAGTTGGGAATTTCAGGAATTCTCGGATTTGGTAGTTTGGAAGCTTTGGAATTTGCTATTTTGTGAATTTGAGAAATCTGGGAATTTTAGGATTTGAGAAATTTGGGAATTTCGGGATTTGGTATTTTGGGAATGTGAGAAGTTCATGAAATTCGGTGTTTAATAGCTTAGGAACGTCAAAATCTTGAAAATTTTAAAATTTGAAAACTAAGTAATTTCGAAATTTGAGAATTTGGTAATTTAGGAATTTGAAAAATTGTAGGCTTTAGAAATTGTGGAGTAATTTTTATAATTTTGTAGTTTGAAACATTTTGAACATTCGGTATTTAGAAATTAGAGGAATGCGAACATTTCGTAACCTGAAAAGTATGAATACAGGAAATTGGTAAATGTGAAAGTTCGAAAATCATGGAACTTCAGTAATGTGACAATCTAAAGATTTCAGAATGTCAAGATTTGGAAATTAGGAGTGTTGAATTTTCGAAAATTCAAGAATCGAGAAATTTAGGAATTTCAAAGTTAAAAGATCTCATAGTTAAAGAA
Organism: Coelioxys conoideus; assembly: GCA_947623535.1. Classification (NCBI taxonomy): domain Eukaryota; kingdom Metazoa; phylum Arthropoda; class Insecta; order Hymenoptera; family Megachilidae; genus Coelioxys; species Coelioxys conoideus. The sequence goes on along the minus strand of OX392453.1, from coordinate 11,070,871 downwards.
ACTTGTAGCAAAAATGCTACAAATAATAATTTAGGTCGTCCGGTTTATTGGAATTCTGCTTCTCAGTCTATCGTTAAACCTGAAAAACAATTATAATTATACAACACGGAGATTCCGCGGTATGTGCAACCATCGAACTATTGATTACACTTTAATATCGTGTTTTGTACCAAGAATTTTTCGACTTCCTAAATTGTATAGCACGAACGTAACATTATTTGTTCACGGTTTACTGAACGTTAGTGAATTGAATAAAATGTTCGCAACGTAGATGCTAATCGTAATTAGGGCTCCAATTTAAATTATTCGTGTAGCAATCGATGTTGTCTGACTATTACGAACGTCACGGTTGCACGGGATTGAAAATTGATTTCTTATTAGCCTTTAACTTTTCTTATCTCGTTCGCGAATTTTACTGCTTGAAACTCGCGTATACCGTAGATAATTACGGTACGGATCGATTAAATTAGAATTAATATGTATTTCAACACAATGGTATTAACAATACTTACATATTTTAGTAAAATAGGATATTGTAATAGATTAATAAGAACATTTATTGAAATAAACGTTAATACATGCTAACATGGCAAACGCCGATACCGAACAGACGCTGTATTCCGGAGACCACAAAATAACACAAGCATACGTTGTAATCGCAATGCATGCAGCTCATATCAGACCATGCACGTCTTACACACACACACACACACTACATTCGGCCACTCCTGACCCTGCTCCGTCCCCGGAGCATCCTTACAAAATACAAGAAAATTATAAATTATTTTAACGCATTATATTTATAATATATATTTTTACACGTACTTTCATACCAACAATTAATACTTATCCCAACGAATACATTTCTTTCAGCGTAGATCACTAATATTTTCTTCACAGCTCCGACTTAAAAAGTTGCAATTTTTCCAACCGAAAAGAATATGTTGTATTTATTAAAATTTAATTATATCTACCTGTACCGTGCTCATTCGATAAATTAACACTCGCGGATAAAGTAACTCTATTGTTTCATGTGTCAATTTATCAGACACACATCCATAAAGAATCATTTTGAAAAATGTTCGTTCTGTTCCTTGCACGTCAACGAAGTGGTTTGTACGTGAATTTAAATACTACTTTCTGGCAAAAAGTTGTTATGAACGTTTTAACAAAAAATTGCTATGCACGCTTCGACGAGAAATTGTTATATATCTTTGGACAAGAAATTGTTATACGTCTTTGGACAAAAAACTGTTATACGTCTTTTGACAAAAAACTGTTATACATCTTTGGACAAAAAATTGTTATACACGTTTCAACAAACAATTGTTATATATCTTTGGACAGAAAATTGTTGTACACGTTTGGACAAAAATCTGTTATACATATTTTTTTGCACAAAACAATATTGTATATCATTGGACAAAAAATTCTTGTGCACGTTTGGACAAAAAATTGTTATATATCTCTGCACAAAAAATTCTTGTGCACGTTTGGACAAAAATCTGTTATACATATATCTTTGGACAAAAAATTCTTGTACATCTTTGGACAAAAAATTCTTATACACGTTTTGAACAAAAAACTGTTATATATCTTTGGACAAAAAATTGTTATACGTCTTTGGACAGAAAATTGTTGTACACGTTTGGACAAAAATCTGTTATACATATATCTTTGGACAAAACAATATTGTACATCTTTGGACAAAACATTATTGTACATCTTTGGACAAAACATTATTGTACATCTTTGGACAAAAAATTCTTGTGCACGTTTGGACAAAAAATTGTTATATATCTCTGCACAAAAAATTCTTGTGTACGTTTGGACAAAAAATAGTTCTACATCTTTGGACAAAAAATTGTTTTAACACGTTTGGACAAAAATTGTTATAATCGTTTTAAGAAAAATTATTCTAAACGTTTCGACGAGAACATGTAGAGATTTCTTCGGAAAACGGCGTAACATAAATTCGTGCGTGAAAAATGACTATTTCTAAGCATTCCTGACATCGAAGCGATAAATTACAAAACGGACGTCGATGAATGTTAGAAGAAAATATTAAAATACACGCGAGAGATTAGCGAGCGATAAACACGAGACGCGTTTCGTTACGAATCGTCGGGGAATAAGGAGGCAAGAGTCTCGCGATACCTTGAACAGAATTTATAGACACGATCGTGGAATCGAACACGTTTTTACGCAGCAAATGACGAATTTTACTCGTCGACGTTTACCTTTACAGCCGTATATTTTAAATAATCAGCGACATCGGCCGCGATTATTCACGCTCACCGTCCTTTACATAATCGCGATTAAGCGTTCATCGGGATTTCTTGCTCGATGCTACGCGATGATTTATCGTCACTTAATGACTTCCGATTTCGTATTAATTTTACCCACGACTGTCCCTTTTACGCTCTGAGTTTCTCTCGAAATGTAGACCCACCTCGAATCGTTACTAAGTCGATGAAAATTTCGGGAATTATTCTTTGAATTCGTGATTCGTCGCGGAAAGTTTCGATTAGATTCGCCAAACGGTTTATGTGTCAGCGATTTTAATTTTACCGGATTTTGTATGAATTTTTGTGAAAATTGTGAAAACGCGGGACAAAATTGTTGGAATTATTTGTATTGGATTGATAGAAGTTCTAGATCAATTTAAAATATACTTATAATAGTTTAGATTATAATAAAGTAAATAGTTTTGTTCTTTTTAAAATATTAGTACAAATTTACTTTAGTTTAATACACAAAGTAAATGATTATCGAATATGTAATATGTGTTGTACGGGTTTGTCATATGTGTTTTTAAATAAATCAATTTTGAAGTATAACATTGAATAACAGATAATTTAATAACAAAAATTTGCATCAATTGAAAATTACAAATGAAACAAAGATTTCATTGAAACTGTTAAAAAAGACACCTGTATAATAATAACTATTTTTTGTAATTATCGTGTTAGATTCATTAATACTCATGACGCGAGAAACATATTAATGAATATTAAGAAACGTATGTGATAATGAATATTTAAGAAATGTATGTAATAACGAATATTAAGGAACGAAAATATCAGCATACGTTAAAAAAAGAACGTATACATCAACGAATATAAAAAATATAAATAAAAATTAAAAATTGTTCTTTAAAAATTTTAAATAGATTTGTGTCCTTTTGCGCGTTCGGTACACCCTTAATAGAAAAACAGCGACTGGTTGTCTGTCTGGATTGCAACGTATTATTACGTCCAAACTGTCTCGTTGTATAATCGAATATGAATGTCGATTATTTTTCTGTCTTCCGCGGTGTTTCTTCCGTTTCGCGATTAGTCGCACGCAAACGTACAATTTCACGTAATTGACAGCAATAAGCTTTTATGGACGATAACCGTGTAATTGTAATATACCTACCTCGGCTGGGTTTCAATCATTCACCACGGATATCATGTTCCGAATCGTTCGATTTGATAATGTTGTGAATCGATTGTATACATCGCGAACATATTCTGAGAATTGAAATTACCGGCTACGGGTAGACACGATAATTCAATTTTCAAAATGAAAGCTCCTCGATAAATGTTCGAAATACAGGATGACTGGTTTTACTTGTAAATGCAATTATTTGCTCGAATGCTTATCGAAAATTGGCATTTTTGCGTTCGCTTATAAACATGTCTTACGCCATACACGTATCTATAAATATCTTATTCAATATAAGCATATGAACAAACATCATACACTATAAGCGTATCTATAAACATATCATACACTATGGACATATCTATAGACATATATATTATGAACATACCTATAAATATATCATATATTATATGCATATATACATATAAACATATCTACAAACATACACTCTGTTATTATAACATATTATAATCAAAATATAAAATAAAATTATTTCTGTCTGGAAGCAGAATCTCCTCCATTTCATTAATTTTCTCGAGATAAAGGGTAGACAATTTTCGAGATAATATTGACAAAGTTATTTGCATTTATGGATTACAATTCATTATCCCATATAGCGTTCATTCTAAAATATTTATAGTTGTTATAATATTGATCTCTTTTAACAAGCAACCTCCTGAGCGAAGCATCCCAACTTTGCAATTCAAAATGAAATAGAATATTGTAACCTTCATTTTTAATATTAACAATTAATTTATCTGTATAAAAATCAACACGAACTTTAAAGGAAACCTTTGAAAAGCATCTTAAATTTTGTAATGTAAATCAAACGCCCGTGGATATATTCGATTACTTTATAGTTTTAGTATCAAAGAGACGTCACAGTTAGTTGATTGTGTTCATGGTAAAACTTCATTGATTGTGTTTATGATAAAACTTCATTGATTACGTGGTATGATAAAATATAATTGGTTGTGTGTTATGATCAATCTTGATGAATTGTGTTTATAATAAACCACGATTGATTATGTGTTATGATAAAATATAATTGGTTGTGTGTTATGATCAATCTTGATGAATTGTGTTTATAATAAACAACGATTGATTATGTGTTATGATAAAATATAATTGGTTATGTGTTATGATCAATCTTGATGAATTGTGTTTATAATAAACAACGATTGATTATGTGTTATGATAAAATATAATTGGTTATGTGTTATGATCAATCTTGATGAATTGTGTTTGTAATAAAACACGATTGATTATGCGTTATGATAAACTTTAATTGATCGTGTGTAATGATCAAACTTGATGGATGGTGTATGATAAAACTTGGTGGATCGTATTTATACCAAAAGTTGATTGGTTGAGCGTATGATAAAGCTTGATAGATCGTGTTTGTGACAAAACTTGCTGGATAGTGTTTATGACAAAATGACCTAATGATGTCGGTAGAAGTTAGAGTCAGACGAAATATATGTTTGTTTATTTATTGCAGCAAGAGGGTGGTCCAAGCGGACCAACGGGGATCCAACAGTGTGCCGGTTGTGGCGGCCAAATAGTAGAAAGATGGCTGTTGCTCGCGATGGATCGGTATTGGCACAATGCTTGCCTAAAGTGCTCGTATTGCGGCGCAACGTTGGCGGAAATCGGTCACTCGTGCTATACCAGGAGCGGAATGATCCTTTGCAAAAATGACTACAGAAGGTGAGTCCTTTCTTTCTCTAAAATGAGAACAATTATTTCGTCTGTAGAGCGTTATCAAAACGTTCATGCGTCTACAACACTTCCGATGGCGCTCAGAAATTAGTGTGCTACTCTCCTCGATTTAATTATTATGCGGCGTTCACTCAGTCGATCAGAATTTATTAGCGATTAGGCGACATTCATTTTAAGCGTATTGATTTTATGCCCATGTATCAAAGTTTAGGTACCTGGGGATTTTGGGGATGTTTTAGATCTTAGGATTTTAGGAATCTGGTGATATGGAGATTTGAAGATTTTGGCATTTCAAGAATTTTAGAATTTCTGATTTTTGGGATTCGAAATTTTGGAATCTTGGAATTTTAGAATTTTAGAAATTAGAAATTTTGGAATCTTGGAATTTTAGAAATTGGGAATTTGGGAATTTTGGGATCTTGGGATCTTGGAATCATAGAATTTTAGAATATTGAAGTTTAGAGATTTGAGGATGTGGAAATTTCGTAATTTGAACGTGTAGGAAATTGAAAATTTAAGAATTTTGGGGTTTGGAAATTTGGAGATTTGTAATTTGGGAAATTTGGGAAATTCGGGAACCTCAAGATTTGAGAGGTTAGAATCTGAATTTCTACAAAATTTCTCAAATTCCAATAATCTGAGAATTTAGTAATCCCCAAATCCAAAAGGTCTCAAATTTGCGCAATCGCTCCTCCAAAATCGATGCTCGAATGAAAAGCGCCATCCCTCCATCTTGATCCGAAACTAGTTTGCGTTGGACTCGATACACACACGCCACGTCCACTTCCACGACTGAACCGAAATGATTAAATACGCAGTAACCTAAAAATCGCTCTCCGGCAAAAATCCCCGAGGTAAATTATAGAAAATAATCGAGGCAATTTGTAATTGCTCCGAACCTCTCCGACGCGTGATCGTTGATTAATCGCGAAAGTGGATTAAACCTCGCGAACTTCGCTTTTCGAGCTTCGTTAGTTCGCAGACGCACCTGATTACTCGTCCAATTAATTCTCTGATTTGTGCTGGTATCGATTAACGTGCGTTTCGTAGCGTACCAGCGAAGGATCCCCGTGGCCTCGAATATTCGTCGAATGCGAGCAACGTACACATAATCGTCTTGCCACGGTGCTTTTGTTTCGAAAGGTATCACGTGTATCGTGTATCCTCTTTTCTTCGACCGGGGAGACGTTTAATGAGGTTAAATTACTTGTGTCAGTCACGGCACATCGATGACCATCGCGAGACAAGTAGACACGTTAGCGCCAAGTATCCGAGAGCAATCAACATTCCGTTCGAGCGAAATACCTGCAATCTAGGAAGCTGTCACCGCGCGGTGACACTCGGACGTTGATTATACGCCGCGTTCTTCGTTTAGTCCACTTCAGCAACCTGATATTATTCTCCAACGTTTCCTTCGTGTTCGAGCCACTTTTCATCGATCTCGGATCAATATTAATTATTTTAACTGCAGCGGGACAGCTAAATTGTACGCGCGGAAACGATCGTTTGATAATGGACTCGCGTTATATTGCCATCGGGCAGGTGAAATCGCTTCAATCACGTAGCGTGATTATCATTTCACGCGTTAATTGTTACTCGAGCGTCGTGGGGTATTTGATGTCGAATTGGATTTATTAGCGAGATATTTATGCTGTATAAGACATGGCTATATATCGCGGGGGAATAACACGTGTGAAGTTATAGTGCGCTGACAGTGTACGATAAATTACTGCGCGTAGTGATATTATCTGTTACAGCGAGTGACGATATTACGAGTGTCGATATAACGCGTGGCAATATAGCGCGTGGAAATATCATGTGCAGTTGTGTCGCGCAGCAATTTCGTTCGAGACATTTCATCGCGTGGCGATACTCAACAATAGAATTACGTATGACGATACAACGCGTGGCAATATAACGAGTGCAAGTTGGACACGTGGCGTTGTAATGCATAGCGATACTATTCGTGGTATTATAACGCATAGTGATACTAAGCGTACGTGCAATGTATAAATTAACGTATTTGTATGTAACATATGAATTAATGTATTTGAATGTAACATATGACTTAATATGTTTGTATGTAACATATGACTTAATACATTTGTATGTAACATATGACTAATATATTTGTATGTAACATATGACTAATATATTTGTATGTAACATATGACTAATATATTTGTATGTCACATACGAATTCACATATTTAAATGCACATATACATTCACATATCCATACGTAACATATGAATCAACATATAAATTAAATTATTAGTGTGTAACATGTAAATTAACATATTTATATCGCAAAACTTAAATTTAGAGCTGTAAAAGCATCAAGCCTTTTCATTGTACAACATCAAACTTTATAATCAATTTTCCTAATGTCTCGTTAACCACCGCCTCGAGTAGAATCGATTGATCGATTTAGTATATACGAATTTATAACTTGCATCCAGCACTCGATCGATAAATTCAAAACCGATAAAAAAATATCATGTACCCTCGCATGGAATCCCAATCAGAATTTAAACATTCTGCGTACATGAATACGCGTAGATTCCATACATGAATGAAAACCGCGATCCGAAAACTGCAATAGCGCGGCTTCAATGAAGACACACCTAATCGAGGCCCGTTCCAAATTTAGAAGATTCGAGGTCGAACCGCAATTTAATGAGAAGCAGACGGAGAAATTAGTTAGCGTCTCTTAAAATAGAGATCGGCAGAATCTGTGGGTCGGATCTGTTGCGTACGGAATCTAACGAGTTCGTTCACATTTTTTTCTTCGTCGAGCTGTTAACTCGCGCCTCGAAACGACGGCTCTTTTCATCTCTGATTAAACCAGGGAAATATATGGGATCTGTTTCGGGACTCGAGCAAGACGATTTTTCGAGAATTCGTGCGTTTATTCTCGTTAATGATCCCCCGGGTAACTCGATTAATTTTTCGGTTAATTGAATCGAGGGTACGCGTATAAATCGATATTCCAATAAGAGGAACGGAACACGGTGTCGTACAAGAAAAAAGAATTGATACATGATTGTAGCGAGATCGAATCGGTCGGCTTTCTGGAAATGGAATGAATTAATTAAACGGCCGACAATGATGGAAAAATATTCAGCTTCGGCCCGATGTAAAACCGGCCGGTCCGTCATTATGAAATTTTATACCTCGTTTAATTAATTCCTTTATTACGATCTTCGACGAAGGTCGGTCCCGTTCGACGCGAAGGATTCGAGTGACGCTCGAAACAGGAACAATGGAACTGCTCCTTTCTTTGCGAGATTCCGCTTTGAGAAGGGGCATCATATTTAAAAGAAGAACTACAATCGAAGTTCGTGCTTTAACGAGGCCGGGAAATATCGGTTTTTGCGCGCAAATGCGCAACAAAGGATTTGAAATTATCCGCAAACGATAATTAACTTGTTGCCGGTTTTCACTGTAAGCTACAGACGGAATTGTAGTAATTGAACACAGATTTTGTTACATGCCAAGACAATGGTTTTTTACGGAAAAATTTAAATTTAGGTAAGGAAAATTTGTGCAGTGTTTAATTTTAATTTGATCAGGTGATCACTTGATTACTACAGTACCCACACTACTCGAGTTACTTAAGTTAATCAATGTATTCAAATTACTCGAGTTAGACAAATCAGTAGAATTATTTACATTATTAAGATAGGTTAAATCACTCGAATTATTAAAATTACGTATGTTTCTTAATTTACACGGGTTATTCAAATTGCTCAAGTTATTCAAGATATTTGTTACTCAAGTTACTCAATGTACTCAAATTACTTACGTTACTCAAATTATTCAAGTTTCTTATAATTTTAATATTATTCACATCGAAAACAGGATAATTAACTAGATTTCGATTTTTTATTTGGAATATTAAAGTTCCCTATCGATTTTCTCAATTATCATACGTGTTTGATTATTTTGCATATCTTAGCTACTCATTTATAGATTACATCCATAAACGTATAGAATATACAGCGAACAAATTAGTTAAATGATCCGCTGTGAATTAATTATCAATAATTTTAACGATCGATAATAATTACCTTCGATTAAATTATACGTTGCATATATTCTGTCTCCTTCGCTTTCATATCCGACCTTCCCAATATCTTATCGATACCATCGACATATCAAATTATCGATACGTCAAATCGATAACATTCCAATATAATCGACGTATCAAGTTATTATTATAACATTCGAATACTATCGATATTTATCTGTAGCATGATCGACAACAGCAACATCAGTTTCGCATCAAATGCACCTACTTATGTTAGGTTACAGTGAAAAATTTCGATTTGCTGAATTTCTCGCCGTTATAAGATTTTCTTCAACATTTGTATTCTCGATCGTGGCTCTCTCTCTCTCTCTCTCGTCGACAACTCGTCCGCAGCACACGTACGCCCTAATCTGTTAGCACAGTCGAACGATTTAGTCTAGCGTAGTATCAATATTTGATTACGAGGCGTCTCGGTCCCGCATGTCGGAATTGCAGACGGAATCGTCCGTCGAGATGTCCAGCAACGTGGTTCCTTCGAATTTTCGGAAGTCGGACATTCGACCAGAAATCGATCCTGCCACACCGGCAAAATGTTTCGTTAATTGTATATTGTTTCTGTTCTCTGTTGCATTACGCCGGCTATGTGATCTTTGCGGGTGCAATTCGAGAACTTTGGAATTTGGAATTGGACAGTTTGGAGGTTTAAAGATTTTGGAATTTAAGGATCTCGAAGTTTAAGAAAAATTTAAGAATTTTTGAAATTTACGAAAATTTAAAGAAGATTTAAGAAGACTTTAAGAAATATTTAAGAAAACTTTAAGGACAATTTAAGAAGACTTTAAGGAGAATTTAATAAGGCTTTAAGGAAAATCTATGAAGGATTTAAAAAGAGTTTGCGAACAATTTAAGAAAAATTTAAAAAGAATTTTGGAAGGAATTCAGAAATTAAAAAATTTGTGGATTTCGAACGATGGAATGTAGAAATACGATAACTTGAGAATATGAAAATTTGACGTTGAAGAATCTGAAAATGTGAAAATTTGGGAATGTTTGAAGTTGCGAAAGTAGGAATTAGGGGGATTAAGAACATTGCAAATGTAGAATTTGGGATTTTGCGAAATTGAGAATATAGGAATTTGGCGATTTGATATTTTGGGGAGCGGGACGTATGGAAATTATGGAGTTTCGTGGATTTTGAATATTCGAACTTTGGAATTTAAGAATTTTGAAATTTAAGTGGGAAATTTCGAGATTCGAAATTTGCTAATTTAAGAATTCAGAAATTTTCGAATTTCGAAATTTGGAAGTTTCAAAATTTAGAATTGCGGAATTTGAGAACTTGAAAATTTGTGATCGCGGAATTTGAAAATTTAGAAATGTAATAATTCAGTGAAAATGTAACAATTTAGTAAATAAGAAAATTTAATAATCCGGTAACAAAGAAGCTTCGTATCTCCTAAATCCAAAAATTTGCAAGCTTCAACAACTTCAACACATTAAACCTAAAAATTTGAAGATCTTCAAATCCGAATCCTCTCGATCTAAAATCCTAACAATTCCGCGCTGCGCTAATGCAACAACATAAAATATTCCGACACGTTATACCGAAAGATAGCAACGCGTCCCTCGGATATCCAATCAAGAATCTCATCACCGATACATCGATCTCGCGTCTTCGATCACCGTAACACAGCGTTCCCGAATATGTTCACCGTGTAAAATCTCAATCGAAAAACAAGCCGCTATCCGAATCGAGAGAAGTAGCACTCCGTTCTCGCAGCGACGCGACAGAAGCATCGACATCAGGCTTGCGGTAGGGGTTGCTATAACGGGGTAGGGTGTGTAACCGAGAAAGACCGAACGAGCGACGGAGACGACAGAATTGCGCGTCGCGACGGAGAGAGGGTAGATAGACCCGACGGAGAAACGAAGGAGAGAGAGAGCGAGAGAGAGACGGTTAACCGATGGGAAAGGGATAGAACGAGTGAATGGTAGAGTAACGGCGAAAGAGAAGGTTGATCCAGGGACAGAGGAGAGAATCGAAAGAGAGAAAGAGATCGAGACAGACAGACGATGCCGAAGAGACGAAAAGAGACGGCGTGAGAGATAGACGAGGGAAGGAGGTAGTGGTTCGTTTCTTTTGGATTCAAGGAATGTTTCAATCAGTTTGATTGAAGGGCTGAGCCACGGCAAGAGGGTAAACTCGATTTACAGCCGTGCACGAGGGGTGTGGGGGAGGAAGATGGGGGAGTTTTGGTATAGGTATGGGAACGGTTCGAGTTGGGACACGGGGGTGGTGGTTGGGTGGTAGTTTCGGGAGGAGAGACGGGGGTGCACTGTATAGGGTGTCCCATACGCCCGCGACTGGTTATTTAACCCTTTGCGCCCGACCACTTTTTCGATTATGCTTTTCGTTTCGTCGAGTATGCTGTTTTCTTTCGTCGAAGCGTTGAAGTATATCCTTTATTTCTTGCAATCTTATTACTTGTTATCGTATCGGTTTATCAAGCGTAACGCGATCCTGACAAATACTTGGTTGTCCTGTAAATTCCTTCCTTGTTTAACCCTTTCCGGTCGTAAGTAGTTTTACCATTAGCAAGCGACTGTAAAACTTTCTGGTTAAAAAGTTTGATCAATCCTTTCGAAATACTCATATTTTTATTATGAATTGCCAATATGAATATAAATTTGAACTAGCGAAAAATACATTAACCCTTTGCGGTCGTGAATATTTTTACCATTAGCAAGCGACTGTACAACTTTCTGGTTAATAAGTGTGATCAATCCTTTTGAAATAATCATATTTTTATTATTAATTGCCAATATTGTCTGTTTCATTGTGGTCAGACAACACGCGCTACAGATGTAGTTAAAAGTTGTTTATTAAAAATTATTGCAGTGAATCAAATGGCGAACGAGAGTCGCCGCTCGAACGGAAAAGGTTAATAGAAATGTATACACAATATTTCTTGTTTAAGATTTTTCTCTTGCATCCCTTCGGAAATATTATTTATTCCCTGATTACTTGGAAAATATTCCTCGAATTGCGTTTTTATGTTATATAGAAAAGGGAAGAAATTTATGGGATAACCTAATATATTTAATGATGGTATACGATGTTCAATTCTGTTGTTTTTATGGGGTTTCTATCGCCTAAATGTCGCCTTGCGCCGAGTGAATCGAAACGCGATGCTCGTAAAGGGTTAAGTTTGTTGCGGATGGACAACATTGATCGTCCTATGAGTATATTCAAACTACCCTTTGAAGTGTAATGCACGCCTATTTTGAAATTAAACATGAAAAAAATGTCATGACATTTTAATGTCAAATATTGAACATCTGATGATGTGTACTTTGAAATCTACCAATATGAAATACACCACTGTGAAATTAATATCGAAGAAAAATAAACGGACGATAAGACATTAATTAATACGCGCCTCAATTATTTTCGTGAAAATCAATACAGATTTAAAAAAAAACCATCTTAACAAATTTTACAATTTTAAATGGGAAATTCTAAAAGGGTAATTTCGAAGTTGAATTTATATCTCGTACATTGCTGCGTCAGAAAAGTACGTTTGCATTGTTGTCTTGTTAATGTGGTTTTCTTTAATGCAGCGACTATATCGTTTTTACCGGAAGGATGTAATTTTTCATTGTCCACAAAAGTATACAAACAAGTCGTCCATTATTTAACTCTCGGAGGGTTTGTGACAGACGCAGTAGTTCACAGTCGCATTAGTACAACGATCACATATAAAATTAATAATAAATACACCTTCGCTTACAAATGTTATTCGTTTGTTTAAGTGTAACAAAATATTCATAAAGTTATATCCTTAACTCAGGGGTGTCAAGGGTCCATTACGTGTAACTGTTGAATCGATATTTCTATTAAGTTTCATTAATATTTTTATATTACACGAATCAATACCTTCTGTATATCGTATGGACTAATAGCTTTTCTACATTGCATGAACTAATATTTTTTTTTTATATTACATCAACTGATATCTTTTTTATATTACATGAAGTAATACTCCTTTTATATTACACGAAGTTATTTTTGCTTATATTACATGAACTATTACCTAATATTATTAACATTTAAAGTGAAAATACTTAATTTATAATTTCCTCGTTCGTTATTTATATTTTTTAGCTCAGGTATTAAATGCTGTTTTTTAAATACGACGAGTTTTATCTTATTTACATGCCACAGGGATAATATTCTTTTGTAGAGACTGAAAGGCTAAACCGATTAGCGCATCCGGCGCTTCACTATTAAAAAGGAAGTAAAATTGCATTACATTTTTCGGATGCACTGATGCATACAGATGCATAAACATAAGCACAGAGTAAGCAGTTGATTAACAATGTTAACTCTTCTATTGCGAAAGATTGCAAAGAAAAATGCATGTTGTATATTCCAGATCTGTGATAATTTATGTACACCCTTTGATAAAGTAATGTAACGACTGTTTGTTGTTAAAGGAAGAGATGAGATTTATAGGTTTTGAAGATTTATAGATTTAAAGCTTTGAGATTGCAGAGACTTAAAATTTAAGTATTTGAACATTTAGAGAATATAAGATTTGCAGATATTGAAATTATAACATTGAAAAAGGCGAAACTTGAAAAATTAAAAAATTTGGAAACAATACAGCAGTGAAAACGCATTAGCTAATATTTAGTTATAAACCTAAATCTAAGAACGATGACGATACTATGGATCAAAATGAAATAAAAATCGAGAGTTCGATTTCGACACTTTGTTCATAATCGCGATCAACATCGGCTCATAGCCAACACTCCCGTGACTGAGTTCGTACTTTCATTGGTCCGTTGTTCATTAATAATTCAGAAACCAAGCCTTCACGAACATTTTAGTAAAAGAAAAACTTGTTCACCCTAGCTGCTATCCCCTGCAATTATGCCCACCTCAAGCCGAACATTCTGTATAACCCTTGCACTCGAAAGGTGACTCACGCTCGCCATTCGGTTTGATAAGAAAATTTGAAGTAAGTAGTTTTTCGACTTAACCCTTTGTCATGGAATATCGTGACACACGCTACAGTTCTCACGCGACAAACCAGACTCGTATTTTCACCGTAATCGAATTTTCCCTTCAATTCAAATTTAATTTGCACGATCGAAGATTCTTGAATGAGATATGTGCTTGAACCTTTTTTATTCTCTTAATATTGTACCCTAACAGAAGTTTAACATTGTCTTAACCCAGTTAGCTGTGAATGACGCAGCTGAAGAAAATTATAGGTTACTGTTAACCCGTAGTATTACACGTACTCTCGATTCGACATCGAGGTCGTAATCATTTTTATCAATATGATCTATTCGAAGATATTACGCTATTATTCCAAAGGTTATTTAATATACTATCATAAATTTGTCTCTCCAAAATTTTCAATTATAATACTTTGAATATATGGAAGCTTATGAAATTTAAATATCCTCCCACTAAAAAGTATACATTAAATTATTGGACCTAATTAATTTATATATAAAATTGTATGTTAGGTTAGGTTAGATATAAACACAGCGAAACAGATAACAGTGATCTCAATATTATTATTGAGATTCTTCAACTTCAAAACTTCAACCGGGAACTTGTAACATCACCATCAACCCAAAATAGTTTAGAGGACAACGAGACAATTGTTACGTATACGTTTTCCTTCGCAGTGAAGATTAAACACGTACAAATGCCTTGATATTAGTGGACTGTATGATGAGTGAGTGAACTTGGAGGAAATTAGGTGATGTGTTTGTTCAAGGCTCGCTGATATCTAACGTTACTATTCGTTGACAATCTACCAAGTATGTTAAATCTAGTTGAATTCTTGTTGAAAACATAGTTAAATTCTGTTCTTATCCTTGAACTACCGGAAAGTTCTGTCCGATGATATCGTTTCAAGTTTGAACATGTATACGCATTCTCTTTTTGAGCCACATATGGCTAATTTCTTTATAACTGCGTTTACAAACACCTGCCCTTCGAAAGTAACTATGGCAAAGATATCTCGGGTCATTGTTAAGCTAGACCCGATCATGAAAACATGGGTTCTGACGAAGTTCATTTGCGGCGCTGCATGTTGTATGAATTCTAACAGGATAGAAATGCTACCGAAACGTGTCGAAATTTGATAAAGGTTGTTGGTGGAGATGGTGTTCCAGGCAGAACGTGTGTGAGATGGTTCGAAAAATTTGAACCAGGTGATTTCGACCTTAATGATAAGACGCGCTCTAGGTGGTCAATTTTGGTTGATGCTGATATCGTGAAGACCATAATGTCATACTTTTTGGATAACATCGTGTCCTTTTTTGATAAGATTAAATAACTCGACTCCATGAATCATTTTGGACCATATACGCATGCTAGGATCGATAGATTCTTGCATGTATTAAAAAGTGCATCATTTTCTTTCTCTCCATAAACGTACAGATCTTTCCGGTAGACCTAATAATAATTTCAAAAAAATTCATGAAGCTCTTCAACTAGAAAGTTTTACAGCAGTTACGTGCCAACAGTAAAAATGTTTCCGAGTGCAAAGGGTTAATTTCGCTGTCGCTCGACTACGAAGCTGAAAACAGCGACGCTATCCGCGATTATTCGATAAACTATCACAAAGACGTTCAACACACAGATCGACGAAGCAGCACGTGTTCGAGCAAGCCCTGCATCATTTTCTTTCTCTTAATAAACGGACAGAACCTCCCAGTAGACCTAATATAAATTTACAAGATGCTATTCAATTTACAAATTGCTAAGGAGGGTTCGCTACGTTATGTGACAAAGATTCGAGTGAAGGCAATGACGAAGTTGAGCTGATAGCAGTTGCGTGGAACACCCTATAGAATGTCGGGTGCCACAATCACCGAGATGCGTCCAATCACCCCCCAGCCTCCAACGCCATCGGGTTTCGGGTGCACGGACGAGGGCTGAAGGGATTGAAGGTGTACGGAACGCGAGGGGACGAGGGATTGCGGAGCGAAGAGAGCGGCCAATCATCGCTCGGCTTTCCGCTGGAGCGACGTTGTCGTGGTGCTGGTTTGGCCTAGATGTGCAATCAGACCGTTTCGGAGCATCTCTCTCTCTCTCTCTCCCTCTTTCTCTCCCTCGTTTCTCCTGCTGCACTCTTTCTTCGTCTCGATTCGTCCGTTCGCGTATCTCGCTTTCTCTTCTTCGTTCTTTTCCACCCCCGCCACTCGTCTTCGCCGCTCTGTCGCCCTCCGCGGCTCCTCTCGCCCCGTCTTTCTGGCCGAATACCAAATTCCAGCAATTTGGGTAGGTGGGTACTTTGTTGAATCAACATGATTGGGCTTGACGGAACTCGGCGACGGGGCACTGCGTCTGGTCGTGCCGCGACTCCTGCCGGCTGCGTGACGTCGACGTACGCGTCGTGGACCGCGATCGGTTCGCGTATTTACTCGACGGATCTACACGTCGATAAATTGCGGTAAGAATTTTTGATGTTTAATGCCACGTTTCTGATAAATGCTGGTGATTCAAGAAATTTTATTTTCTCGACTTCCGTTAACCCGTTGCCCTACAATGTCGTGACGCACACTGCAGTCCGAATGTGTTAAACCCCACTCGTATTTTCAGTGCAATTGAATTTTGGATGCAATTCCAAGTATTATCTGATTCTTCATATTTCTAGATTTCTAGACAACTGAACGTATCTGTTTGTAAATTTGTAAGTTCTCAAAAGTTGAGAGACTCAATTTCTGAAGTTCCTAAACCGCTAAATCTCCAGACCTCTATGTCCGTATATCTCCAAATCCCAAATAACTATATTCTTATAATATCTACGACCCCCAGATACCTATGTTATCAAATGATCTTCTGTCAAAATTTCTAGGCCCTCAAATTTATTTATCCCTAGATTCCTTGACCGTCAAATCGCAAGATTTCTATATCCGCAGATTTTCGTATTCCAAAGATCCCAGATACCAAGATTCCAAAATTCTTAGATCTAAAAGTCTCTAGGGTTCCAAATTCGTACATGTATAAATTTCTAGTACGTCAATTTTCTAGATTCCCATATCTGCTGACCCCAAAATCTCAGAATTCTAAATTCCCATATCCGCAGACTCCAAAAATCCCAGAATTCGAACCTCCCCAAATACCCATGGCCACAAATTCTTAACTCCTCAAATACCCAGATTGTTATGTTTCCAACTTTTTGTCGACCTAACCCTTAGATTTCCATAACCGTGAATTGCCAAATTTCCAAAATCGATAAATCCACGGATTCCCAAATTCGTGTGTCCCAAAACGTCTACACCAATATATATCCAAACCAACATTATTAACTTAATCTCTATGCTGTCCAAACAGTTCCTACATCCCCTAAATCCAACACCTTCATTCCCTTGTATTTCTTGAATTTTAAAGACAAGTCCCTGAATACGTACGCGCGTAATTCCCCAAATTCCAAAATCCCTAAATCCTCAGCATATCAAACGCTCGTATCCGTAAATAGCTGACGCATTTCCACATTGTCGTTCTCTCAGGTATCGCTTACTGTAAAGAACAAAGGATACTTTGTACGAAACAACTGGGGCACCAAAACCATCAAACTTCTCCGTTTTTCGTATATTTTTATTCGAGAAACTGAATTTGTTCGTGACCGTGTATCGGTTATAGACACGCAGGCGAGCAGAGAGAATTTCAGGGTTCAGATGCGGGCTCGAAATTACAACACGCGGACCTCGGTAGGTGGTGGTGGTGGTGATGGCGATGGTGGTGGTGGTAGGTCGCTGAAGAAGGTGGAGGGTGGTGGCAGCAGCGATAAGGGGTTCATTAGAGGCAGTTTATTACTGCCTTTGAAGTCTCTCGCGTGTTGCCGTTAAGTCGCTCGATATCTCGTAATATCTCGCTCTAATCTCGCGAGGAGAAGTTAATTGCTACCTCCACCTCTGCCACCTTCTCACCTCCGACCTACCTATATTCCCGCCCCTCCACGAGCAGCCACCCCCTGTGCTCGCCCCCTCGACCTTCCATGCCTCTCCGCCCCTCCGGGCTGGCAACCCTTCCTTCTTCACCCTCGTGCCGCTTCGTGCTCGCACGTGTCGCCTTTACAATTAGACGCTTAATTCGAGCCACCATCGGGGCAAAATTTTCACCCTCGCTACCGGGTTCGCCCTCTTTCTCGCCTTCTGCAATTCGCCCCACGGAAATTTCCTGTCCCCGGTCAGCCACGGGCACCGCGGTTGCCCGAACCTGCCCTCTTGCCGTGACTTCTAATTATTGTAATTTTCGGTCGGTCTTCGGTCAAGTTTGCCGTCGACTCACCGACCTCGACCGGGGTCACGAGTTTTCTTTTAATGGACAAATTTTCGGCTTTCCTTTGTTACGGGACGCGGAATTAAGCCGTTCGCGACGGAGGATAAATGTTATCTTTGGTGCGATTGAACTCAATTTTCTTGAATTTTTGATTTAGACATCTTTCATAATTAACGCTAAACGAATTCCATGTAATGCCGAAATAACAACCACTATCTAATGGTTCATTTTTGACGATGTCGTAAAAATTGCGTTCAATTAATTTAGTTTAAAGCAATGTGGTGTGAAATCACTGATAAATTCGTTTCTTTTTTTTGTAATTTTGACTTAGGCCATTTTCATAATTATGGGCCCAAATGAGAAGTTTGGTACGCGAGTGAATGAAAAACGGAAGAGAAAATTGTCGGTGTTGAATGTATTCTTTTTTTTACTACGTTTGATCATTTTGCAACGTCTATACCTGATCTATAAATCAATATTTTATGGGCAATAAAATAGTATGTGAGTCAATTTTTTATGGTTAATGAAATCGTTTGGTTTCTAAATCGACATATTATTGTTAATAAAATGGTCTCTAAATCAATACTTTATTGTTAATAAAATGGTTTAATACTGAAGCTACCAAAGGGGTCAAATGACCCTTCCATAAATTTCCTACTTCGAATGACAAAATTTGTTAAGCGGGTCTTCTTGACATTTATGCTGATTGTCATCAAGATAAAGAATCTACGAGTGTATTCATTCAGGTTTCATCGTTTGTTCATTTATTTTTCACCTTCATTTTTGACGTCAAAATAATTGTGCATTATACGTCGGTAGTTTTATTGTTAAAGTGTATGTAAAACAGTTCACCAAACATTTCTCGATGTTTGCGATGAAAACTATAACACTCGTCAAAAACGTTGCACGCACTTTTGTTCACAAATATTTACAGCATACTAACATATTCAAATTATCATTATTTTCTGTAATTTTTAATACGTGTCGATTTGAAGTTCAATAATTCGCATGATCAGGGACCGACGAATACAATATAGACACAACATTTCAACTTCCTTCATTTGTTTTAATATAGCAGCAATGATTAGTTAGCTCTGAGTGACGCATCTGACAAATAAATCATATTGCAAAGGGTTAACTAACGCGCGGTCGAGCGAGCTGCCAGGCGAACGTTTTAGCAGGCTCAATTTAGTCGAAATTCCGAACATCTGGCTAATAATGACCGAATAACAAACATGACGTTATTGGACCACCTTTGACGGCATCAGGCTTTGGGCTCTCATGTTTCGATCGCGGTACGCCAACCGTATTATGGTTCATATGCAAAAGGTCTGTTGTAACCTGTAAGGTATTGCCGATTATGCGTGCATTACCGTTTGCGAAAACGCAAATGCGTTATTTGTACTTGCTTGTACAGGCTGTTCCATTCATGTAAAACCACCGACACGTCTTTTAATAAATACTTCTTTCGAATATCAGAAATATTTTATTATTGACGTACATTTTTAGGGTATTTAAGTCTGGATGGTGTTTAAGTATCAAAGTTGTTTAAATATCAAAGACACTTGTGTATCGAGAATAATTAAGTATCAAGGACATTTAAATATCAAGGTTATTTATCAGGAATGTTTAAGTATTAGAAACTATATCAAATATGAAGCTATAGGAATTTTTACGAGGTCATTTTTTTAATGGCCTTCAAGACCGTCGATCTTTCTGCAAACAATCATTTGTTCCTTGATTGAGTTATATAGTTCATAAAAAATGTATTTAGATACGTACAATATGTATAAAAATAAAGCGACTTCAAAATATTTTTGAGCTTCGAAAATTGAAACATTTCATAAGCGTCATGTCACTACAAATAATTAAACGAAATGTTTCTTGTGAATCAAAATACATGAACGACTATGAATTTATGTACAGTACCATGTACGTCACAAATAATAATTTCTCGTGATTCACCCCCATTACTATATATAGTACAGACCCTTATTACTCCTCAGTTAGTCTGCCCCTTTATTTTGCTTCAATTCCTCTGTAATTGGTAACAGTTAGTTACAACTATAAATTGCGTCATAATTTAATTAAAAGCCAGACACGAATTACGACAATCAACGTACTCAGATACGAGGTAACCGAATTACTTGGTAATTACAATTCTCTCAATAATTCGATTGAACTTCGGCGAAATTCTCTGCACGAGCTAGGGATGAAAAAAAGGTTTCGCGAAATTCACGCAAGGAAAGAGATAAATTGCGACGTTTTATTCGATCGAGTATACGAGAACGACGTTGGTATAGCATTGATTATTCCTCGAATCAATTCCGAGTGAGCCATCCTGTCGCCCTGCGACGACGACGAACTCGTCATCGACGATGTACAGGAGAAACGTGTGCAGGCCGGTGCTCTTGCATGCTCGCGAAAAACCTAATCGTTAAAGTAAAGCCCACATTACGTTCTCGAGGGGACGTTTACCTACGATCGGACTACATACACGCGCTCACGGGGCGGACCCTTTCGAAACGTTGAATAATAAATGCAACCGCGATCGTCGTGCCTAGAAACGTATTTGTCCCGACGTTGCTCGATTTCCTTTGACGTAGCCACTCGGTTACGTCGATACCGGTATTATGCTGTGCTGCGATATACGTTCGCATTCGGATATTTCTCAATATTGCATTCACGGACGTATCGTGACCGCTTACTTTTTCAATTAAAACATAAATATGGGGTGAAAATTAAGTATATTGTGATACGTTAATTAGTTTATGTAGTTCTAAGACGATTGGGGAGAATGGGGGTGGAAGGACTAAAACTAACGCGGAAATATGGCACGTGGAGATAGGGCGCATGGAAATATACCGCCTTGAGATACGACGCGTGGAAGTAGGACGAGGGAAGATGCAATGGGTGAAAATACAGCACGTGGAAATACAATGTGCGTAAGTACGATGCTTGATGATGTCACGCGTAGAAATAGAGCTCATGGAGATACCACGCTTGAAAATACAGCGAGCAGACATACAACGCGTGGAAATACAGCGCGTGGAGATGCAATGCTTGGAAATCCAGTGCGTGGAGATGCAATGCTTGGCAATCCAGTGCGTGGAGATATTACGTGTGAAAATACAGCGAGTAGAAATACAACGCGTGAAAATACAGCGCGTGGAGATAGAACGCGTGAAAATACGGCGCGTTAAGTTGCAACTCGTGGAAATACAGCACGTGGAAGTACAACGCGTGCAACTATAGCACGTGGCGATATCACAAACAGAAAAACACGACGTA
The DNA here is from genome assembly GCA_947623535.1 of Coelioxys conoideus. Taxonomy (NCBI): domain Eukaryota; kingdom Metazoa; phylum Arthropoda; class Insecta; order Hymenoptera; family Megachilidae; genus Coelioxys; species Coelioxys conoideus. The sequence goes on along the minus strand of OX392453.1, from coordinate 11,049,084 downwards.
TCGAGATACAGTGGCTGGAAGTACGGTAAAGTGAGGACTCGTAGAAATACGTGGAGATATGACGCGTGGAAATACAGCACACATGCGTGTGAAGCGTCGTAATCCGACGCGTGATAATTCAACGCGTGGTAATCCAACAGGCAGTAGTTGAATACGTGGTTATGTAACCCGTGGTAATGCAACACGTGGAAGTGCACGCGTTGCGATACCACGTGTAAGAATGCAGTGTGCGCGATATTAACGCGGATACACCACGTGCGTCAATGTGTTAGCGATACAATTGGTGGGGGTACGATAGTACGTACAACACGTGACAGTGCACGTACAAATACAAAAGATACTAAAAGGGTCGTAGTACTTTCCTGGTATCGATACTTAATTCGAAGGAAAAACGAGCATCGAAAATGGCGTAGCACTCGAATCGTTTCGCAATGCGCCGTTCGCGCGGGACAAATTGTTACGTGCTCGTTGAGAAAATAAAAAAAAAAAAAAGAAGAGAGAGAGGAATAAAAACGATACAACGTCGAAGAGGCAATTAGCCGCATCCCTGGCTCGTTATCTATCGTTTCACGAGCAACTTGGCGATTTCCCGACTCCGTAATATCGATCTGTTTCGAACACGTTCACGCGTGTCGCTAGCAGCGGAAAGCTTCGGGTTCGTGCAACATTTTCTGAAACGTCCTCGATCGCGCCGCGAGATATATTCCTGCCTACCGTCGCACTCGTTGTTATTGCTCAACGTTCGGCACGAAACTGCTTATGCAATTACGAGCAATGCTGGCGGAACTGTCACGAGATACGAGCGTCAATTAGTCCGTCTCGTAGAACGTTTCAATTAGAGAGAAACCCATCGCGCATCGGCACGGGGCGAGGGAAGATTTCACCCTTACCAGTGGATTTACGGGATTCGTCAAGATTGTCTCCGTATATCCACGCGTTGCGCTTTCGTGATCGTATTTCCGCGCGCAGTATGTCCACGCTCTGTATTTTCACGCGCCGTATTTACATGCACCGAATCTCCACGCACTGTATTTCACGGCATTGCACTTTCACGCGTCGAGTTTCCACGCGCCGAATTTCCACGCAATGAATATTCACGCGCCGTATTTCCACGCGCCGAATGTCCACGTACCGAATTTCTACGCGTCAAATTTCTACGCGCCGAATTTCCACGCGCCGAATCTCCACGCACCGAATTTCCGCGCGCCGAATTTCTGCGCGCCGAATTTCTGCGCGCCGAATTTCTACGCGCCGAATTTCCACGCATTGAATATTCACGCGCCGTATTTCCACGCGCCGAATGTCCACGCGCCGAATTTCTACGCGCTGAATCTTCACGCGCCGAATTTCCACGCGCCGAATTTCCACGCGCCGAATTTTCACGCGCCGAATTTCCACGCGCCGAATTTCCACGCATTGAATATTCACGCGCCGTATTTCCACGCGCCGAATGTCCACGCGCCGAATTTCTACGCGCCGAATTTCTACGCGCTGAATCTTCACGCGCCGAATTTCCACGCGCCGAATTTCCACGCGCCGAATTTTCACGCGCCGAATCTTCACGCGCCGAATTTCCACGCGCCGAATTTCCACGCGCCGAGTTTCTACGCGCTGAATTTTTACGCGTAGAATTTCCACGCGCCGAATCTCCACGCGCCGAGTTTCTGCGCGCTGAATCTCCACGCGCCGAATTTCTACGCGCCAAATTTCCACGTGTCGAATTTCCACGCGCCATATCTCCCTGCGCCATACCTCCACGCTCCCTATTTCCGTGCTCGCCATCAGTACACCCTCCATATTCAATCTCAAAACACCTCCTTCCATCTTGCTACAAACCCACCATAAAACGCAGGAGTGAATCGCAATTACTATCAAGTACCGACCAAGAAATGCTGCAAGTGCTAATAATTCCGTCAGTTTGTGGAACATCGCGTACGCAGGCAAGACTCGAGCTTCTCCTTTGAACATCGACAGATTGTACATTCGCGTACGCGTCGCAAGCAAGAAAGCAGCATGTTTGTCGTCGCAATCGTATTAACCGTGCATTTACGTGGTCGCCGCGTTGACAGGGCGCTTTGAGGTTAATAATAGACAGCGGGTAAGCACGTTCTTAATATTTCAGTAATCGTTGCTCGACTTGGCCCACCTAATGTACCCCGGTCCGCTTGATCTTTGATGGTTGGAAATATCTGGACACCGTGTCTCTCCTCGGCGAACTTTCATACTCGTTTTTCTCGCACGGTCGCCGACATACTGAACGCGGTCACGGTGTTTGCTTTAAGCTCCGACTTTGTAACTGTCTTGAATGGGGATAATCGGTGTTAGAGGAGCTTCCCGCGGAATTTATCCCTTAAACACGGGACGCGGCTACGTTTTTCGAAGTTGGACAACCGAGCCTGACGAGACATTTATTTGTCAAATTGTGCTGATATACCGCTGTACGCATTTGAATCTTTGTTTCGGCGGATTGTTGCCGCGATCAGGGAGGTTATTGAACTGCCCCCTCCACATTTTCTTTGCACGTTTGCGGAACGGTTAAAAATAAGAGACACGTATCTTTTTATGAATGGATACTCCGCTTTAAGAGATGGAATCTTCGCGCAGATCTCAATCCGTAGATAGCTTGAGGATTGTCGGGTTTTTATACGTCGAACGGCAATAATTTCGAAAATACTTTTATGCTACATGTTCTTATGTTATTGTGCACTTCCTGGATGGTCATCACAGGAAATAATATATTTAATTCCGAATTTCATTATATTTCACGTGGGAAATTTCGTTAGACTGTAAAGGAACATTTTATTCCTAGCTAATTCTGTACTGTACCGAATTACAAATCGATTTCGTTGCTTTTCGATTAGAATGATCGTCTCGAGTTAATTCGAATTCTCGAGCTAACACCTCGGAAATAATTCGCAGCGTTCAAGAACGGTGGATCGAAGCTTTCCTTGTAACTTACCGACGCTAGGTGCGATCGAACGCGATTGTAAACGTAAAATATTTAATCGTCGAACGATTGTCGGAAGAAACGCCTTCCGATTCGGTTTTTTCGAGACGAGTGTTTCCAATGATTTCGCGATTTTCGACTTTCGACCGTCGAAAACAAGCTCGTTCGTTTCCGTGGCCGCGTTCCTTCGTTCGCCAACCAGGAACACTCGACTTGAAATTCATGTTGTTCAGAGATTTAATTTGAGATTAAACTTAATATTTAAATTTATTCCGTCGAGAGCATTTGCCCGCCCTCCAAGGAGATTAAAGGAGAGAGGACCTCTTTCCGGCCAACAGTCGATACATTCACCGCCGAACAAAATGTTGTTCCCGCCGATCGATACGTGCCACCTTTGCGATCGCGTGTCGGCAAAACGATGCCATTGATGTTCATCAAATATTTAATAATTCCCTGAATTCGCCGAAATTCGCATGCACCCGATCTTGCCGATGCTCGATAAACCATTCGTTTCGTCCTGTAAGAGAATCGATAAAAATACGACCCTCCGTGACGAGCAAATAACGTACCATGTATGATCGATGTATATAATAGGACAAAATCAATCATGCTTCGTACGATTTGGCGACATTGGGGCTTTACAAATGGCCGAATAGGTAGACTTTCATTATGTTGATATTGGTGTAGTAATACGGCGAGAAACCATGTATGATGTAGAAGTACTGTGTTGCGAATTATGAAAGGATTACGATACAATCATTCGAAATTTTGGGAAATTTAATGATTGCCAATTTACATACGCAGAAATAGCGAATTTACGAATTTGTAAGTGGATCGTATTAGTTTAAACTCATTGTATTATGTCGAATATTAATATTCGAGTACTAACGTTATTCTATCATTGGCGATGATAATACGTATACAAGCTGTTTTATAAACTCATAATATACAGCGCGTGGAAATATGGTGCATGGAGATACAACGCGTGAAGATACGGCGCGTGGAGATGCCACGCGTGGAAATACAGCGCGTGGACATACCACGGGTGGAGATGGCATGCGTGGAAATACGGCGCGTGGAGATGCAACGCGTGAAAATACGGTGCGTGGAGATACCACGCGTGGAAATACGGCGCGTTGAGTTACTACGCGTGGAAATACGGCGCGTGAAGATTCTACGCGTGAAGATTCTACGCGTGGAAATACGGCGCATGGAGATGGCGCACGTGGAAATACGGCGCGTGGAGATACCACGTGCAGAAATACGGCGCGTGGAGATACCACGTGCAGAAATACGGCGCGTGGAGATACCACGTGTGGGAATACGGCGCGCGATGATTCCACGCGTGGAAATACGGCGCGCGAAGATTCCACGCGTGGAAATACGGCGCGTGCAGATACCACGCGTGGGAATACGGCGCGCGAAGATTCCACGCGTGGAAATACGGCGCATGGAGATGGCACACGTGGAAATACGGCGCGTGGAGATACCACGTGCAGAAATACGGCGAGTTGAGATACTACGTATGGGAATACGGCGCGTGAAGATGCCACGCGTGGAAATACGGCGCGCGAAGATTCCACGCGTGAAAATACGGCGCGTGGAGATGCCACGCGTGGAAATGCAGCGCGTGGATATACCACGGGTGGAAATACGGTGCGTGGAGATACCACGTGCAGAAATACGGCGCGTGGCGGTACCACGCGTGGAAATACAGCGCGTGCAAGTACGGCGCGTGGAAATGCAGCGTGTGGAAATAGGATACGTGGAGATTCCACGCGTGAAAATATGACTTGTGGAAGTGTAACACGTGTAAGTAAGGCGCGTGTAAGTACGACACGTGGAAATACGACGCATTGATAAAATCATATGATAAAAGCATCATGTTAAAATCATAATATACGCATAGAACGGTACTGTAACTTCTCTACACAACGTGTAACGCTAAGATAGCGAACACAATTTTAATTAAATATATTACAGGTTGTTCTCGAACTGAACGATCTATACAATAGAAAGGAATTGTTCTCGATCAAGGATGTTACTTGCATGCAAGGATACTACGGTTGAGCTGTATCGTCCGAGAGATCTAAAACGAAAGCGAAAAAATATCCTCGCGGACAAAAATATTCCTCAAGTCACGAAATAGCAGAGGTGAGTTCGAGAACCGGTTTCCAGGAAGGAAAACGATACGCACCGTGTTAAAGGGTTAATACACCGGCTGAAAACTTGAAACTTTGCTAAAGCGAATGTTCATCCCACGTCTTTCCGTGATTTTTGTTAAAAAAATATTCGATCACAACGTCGTTTTCTGAAATTAATTAATATAATTTGAAACATTTATATAATTATATTGTATTTTTCAAGCCACTTTTGTTTAACTGATTTCCTTTTACAAAGTCCATTTAAAGAAAGATTATTTTATTGTATAAAAAAATTGACACCTTCAATTTGCTATATTTTTCAATCGATTTTATAATTTCAGAACAATTTGAATTATTGTGTAGGAAAGAAGATAGGAACATATTCGATATTCATTTTTTTTAATAATTTTCATTTTTCACGATCGAATATTGTTCAATTACTCAATTATTATTATTGGAAGTTAATGATTTATAATATTATTATTAATGCTAGAACTTTTCACGCTTATAATAATTTATTGATTTAATGTATTGATCATTGATTGCTGATATGTAACAGCAGGTACTAATATTCCCTTAAAAGTTTGAAAATGAACTATGTGTTATCCTTACTCGTTTATCGTATGCGAAATTAATTAAGCGATAATATCGGTTCCCTAAATTTGCAATCTTGTTCTCGAAAGATTAATTGTGCAACGTTGAATGGCGGATTGAACGTTGATTACTTTTCGAATTGAATTTTCGCTAAGCGATCGAATTCGGTACTCGCGATTTATCGAGCTGTCTCGAGCTCCCGCCAAACAGTTAGAAAATTCTAATTAAACTGATTGGCAAAGTTTTAACAAGGTATTACTCTAATGAAAGTACGAACTTTTTAGTAGGTTGGTACGCGTCAGGCTGACTTCAGCACGAATTATTTTCCTATTCAACAACTGATTCCAAAACTGACATTTTTCACGTCGTCTTCCATGTATGCACGGCAGAAACGACGTGTAATATTCATTGAATAAATATGTATCGATTATTTTCTTACAATATATCTTACATTTTTCACGCAATTTTACAAACAATTTTAGAGACACTGCGTTTACTTCAAAAAATAAAAAAGTCAGTCACTTAATGTCTATCTTAAATAAAAAAAAGGGGAGAATGATTTAAAATACAGGTAATTAAGGGTTTTTCCTTTTCTTCCCAATATATGTACATACTTATTGTTCTCTTTTATGATTTTTGTCAAATTTATTACGAATGACGTTTTATGAAATTATTCTCCTTTTTATGTACTTTCGACTATTGTGTCGTATTCGTTTTGTTAATTACAATCGTAATCATTCATAATGGTATAATAATAAATGATGACAATTGATAAATGATAACAATATGATAATAATAGTATATGATAATAACTAGATACAACAGTACCAATATAATAAAATAATATTACACATTTATATATAACAACGATGATATATAATAAAATTGTTATATCAATTAAATTACCAATATTAAATGCTACTATTAAATTAAGCTAAAATTATTATTATTAAGAGAAATAAAAGTGTAAACAATTGCACTAAATTTTCAATTCAATCTTCTAATTATTTACTGCGAAATAGAAGAAAGTTTCAAACTCACGCAAGCACATTTTTCACTAAAATTTATATAAACGAAGCGTCTCACAAAATTGCTGCCATAATAAGTGACACAGAGGTAGGGATACAGGGATAATTTATGCCACTGAATTTATCAAAATTAATTTGCCGAATAGTAAATCGACGGAAACGTGTTTGAATATGGCTTTAGCGAAGCGAATTACGTTGACGGGCTTCAAAGAAGTCACGTCGTGGATCGAATCCGAATCATGTTCAAAGAATTAACGTGTAACCTGCGCGAACGTTTGTTACCGTCGTATCAGTGCAAACGTGGAAGCCATCGACGACCCATTCCGCGAATATATTTGCAGACGTACGACTCAAATATCACGTTTGATTCCGCAGCGGGCCGAGTGATGATATTTGGACAGCGGGTTGGACGATCGTTCAGAAAAGGGCTTACTCGAACGCGTTCTGCTACGTCGATCTGTGTGTCGAATGCCTTTGTGATAGTTTATCGAATAATCGCGGATAATGTCGGTGTTTGCAGCTTCGTGGTCGAGCCACAGCGAAATTAACCCTTTGCACTCGGAAGCATTTTTACTGTTGGCACGTAACTGCTGTAAAACTTTCTAGTTGAAGAGTTTGATGAATTTTTTTGAAATTATTATTAGGTCATTAAGTATGAAACGTCCGATTTGAGACCGAAAGTTTGGTTTATTATATCTCGGGCAAGAAATAATATAATTAATCAAAATATGCACCTAAACTATCAATACAATGTTGCCAGTTTAACGGTAGCTTATTAACCCCTTGTGCTACGACTTATTCAGCAAGTGCGTCAGACATAACGAACTATTAATTGCTACACCGTTAAAGTGATTAAAGAAAGTTCAAATGTCAAGATTGTTTCCCATTTAGTGATCCTCGAATAGGCAAATTACGATTAGACCGAAGTTGAACATTCAAGCATATTAAAAATATTAACAATGTCTACCATATTTGAAGAGCTAGTGCGTCACGGGCGTAGCTCGTAGTTGTAGGACAAGGGGTTAATACCGCTAGCGAAAAAATCTGGAGAGCAGCTGGTGATGAAATCCGGAAAGGCATTTTCCACCTCATGTTGGGAATTAAATATTCTTCCTTGCAAAAAATTGGCCAAAGCTCGAAATAAATGGTAATCGGTTGTCGCGAGATCTGGCGAGTAGGGTGGGTGACAAAGGGTTTCCAGGTCCCGTTCCTGTAGTTTAAGTAACGTCGATCTTGCAACGTGTGGTCGAGCGTTGTCCTGCAGGTTCCCTTGCTGACGCTCGCTCAACTCATGCGGAACCCACCTATCCAGCTTCTTTACTTTTCCGATTGCTTTCAGATGACTTAATATTGTTGGGATGGTAACTTCAAACCTTGCTGCTAGTTCACGCGTCGTTTCAGATTGATTTGCTTCCACTACAGCTTTCAGTTGGTTGTCATCCACCTTGCTCTCAGGCTGTCCGCGTGGTTCATTTTGAAGATCAAAATCTCCAGATCGGAATTTTTCGAACCATCGACGTACAGTACGTTCGTTAGCTACATCTTTGCCAAACACTTCGTAAACATTTCGGCTTGTCTGCGCTGCATTAGTTCCACGACGGAACTCATATTCGAAAATATCTCGCATTTTTGTCTTATCCATGGCTTACAATATTTAACCTCCAGACAACAATACAATAGACTACGAAAAACGAAAGGGTGCATCTGAAAGCCAGATAGTGTACTTTCTTAATGCAAAAAAAATAAACGACTATCGAAGTGAAATATCGGAGATATCTGGCATCAAACTTGAGGCTTTAGGTAATCGAACATTTCATATTTAATGACCTAATATTAGATCTACAGGAATGTTCTGTCCGTTTATGAAGAGAAAGAAAATGATGCAGTTTTTAATACATGCAAGAATCTATCGATCCTAGGATGCGTATATGGTCCAAAATGATTCATGGAGCCCAGTTATTTAATGTTATCCAAAAAGGATCATATTATAAGAGCTTTATTCTCCGTGTTCACTCGTGCTCGTTTTATTATGAAAAAATTCTCTTCCCGATATTCGGATTTTCATGACAGTTCTGGTATTAGGTAGAAACATTTCAACCATAACGTATCGCGACGTTAAATTTTTCAATGAATTATACGCAGATGCTGTATACACTCATCGTACGAAACAAAATTATTAAATGTTTCGTAGAAAATATGTTCGGAGTTTCATTTCGATTCATCGTATCGAAGGTTGTTTGGGTTGTCTCAATGTCATATTCGATTCAGAAATATAATAGTTTGAAGTTGCTGGTCAAGATCGTATTAAAATGTATAAAAAACTGATCACAATCAATCGCTGGAATTCCCGGGGTTGAATCCACGCTTTCTTTACACTGAAAACAAAGTAAAAAAATAACAGCTTTATTTCGACAAAATACGACAGAAAGTTGTCTGTCAATATATGAGAGAAATTTGAAAAAAGCATAATGTCTGTAAAAATATGATGCAAATTTGACAAAAATTGTGTCTGTTAGAATCTGATAAACAGTTTGACAAAATCATAGTGTTCAAAAGTTCCTAATACTATTTCCTAATAATATATTAATTTAAATTTCCTAATAATATATTAAAATAATTCGTTAGATTACAATAAGGGATAATATACGAAGGATGAATCATGTAATAATTTATACATTCTTCATATCGAAAAAATTAAGTTGCGTTTCAATGAAAGCGTTTTAATCATTTTCGTGAACCTAGCTACAATATTAAAACTGATAAAGCAAGTTGAAATATTACGTCAATTTTTTACTGTATTTTCACTCGTGAAAATATGGCAAAAGGTTAATAAAGTTTACGAAATTAATTAATAGCAATAAAGTTCACCCGTTATTAACGAAACACGTCGTTTTGTCTTAACGAGAAAATACCATCGAATTTTCAGAAGTTGCAAAACGGCTGGAAGGAAATAAATATAAAAATAACGGACGATCGACACTTATTGCGTTGCGAGATGTGTCCGCGGAATCGCAACGGAAATTGCACGCGGAAGTTGTCGTTAAAATAATAACCGCATATAGAGGGAACAATCGGTTTTCCGATCGTGCAACCAACACCGGTGTTTTCTAATATTCCTTCGCCTCGTAACCGGCTTTCGATGTGATTGCCTGACTCCCCTTCCGATCTCCGCCCCTCCCACCCTCGCGACGGCGAATGATGGATCGACGAAGGTTAATTAGTTAGTGAACGTTGCGTTCAACATCCGCCGCAGTTTCCTGTATGGAATTAATTAGATTTTCGCGATTTTCAAGCTCGATCATGGAGAACCGCCACTCGAGACATTGAAAACCCTTTCGGGGAAGTTTAATTGTTAATTAAGGAATCGTCCGATTCCCATCGTCGATTTTTATTAAAAATTTCACTCTCTGCATTTCACGTTTCGCGGTTGTAAGTTATTTACCATTGATTAATTCATTCATTAATCTATTGATCGTCAATGATTATTTCGTCGATGATCAACAGTTAATGCATTGATGGTCAACAATTAATTCATTGATGGTCAACAATTAATTCATTGATGGTCAACAATTAATTCATTGATGGACAATGATTATTACATTGATGGTCAATGCTTATTTCATTGATGATCAACAGTTAATTCATTGAGGGTCAAAGATTATTTCATTGATGGTCAACAATTAATTCATTGATGGATAATGATTATTACATTGATGCTCAACAGTTAATTCATTGATGGACAATGATTATTTCATTGATGGTCAACAATTAATTCATTGATGGACAATGATTATTACATTGATGGTCAATGCTTATTTCATTGATGATCAACAGTTAATTCATTGATGGACGATGATTATTTCATTGATGGTCAACAATTAATTCATTGATGGACAATGATTATTACATTGATGGTCAATGCTTATTTCATTGATGATCGACAGTTAATTCATTGATGGACGATGATTATTTCATTGATGGTCAACAATTAATTCATTGATGGTTAATGATCATTTTATTGATGGTCAATGATTCTTTCGTTAATGGTCAACAATTATTTCATTGGTGTTCGACGATTATTTGGTTCATGGTCAATGATTATTTCATCAATGATCAATGATTAAATCATTAATTCAACGATTAATGCGTTTCAACATTAAAAGAGAAAATTTTGAAGAGAATATTGTTATAGTTATTAACTGGTCATTGAAATTCAACGAAATTCTGTAATTAGTTTAAAAAGTGTGTTGAACAATTTTTTGAAGTGAAATTTTTGAACGAATATAATTCACAAATGTTTACCCTTACATTTCAAAACTCGTTTAGACACTTTTCACGAAATCTACAACTTTAATCGAGGCGAACAATCAAAGTGCACAAGTTAATCAAATTATTTCGTACTCTACTATAAATTATACGTACTAGATCATATTAAAATATATTTGTAACAAAAATAGTTCCACATTCGAGCGAATTTTATTGCACATCTTCAATTTGTTTCTTCCCTCACTATTGCCCATCCCGTCGCACAATTTACAATAGTAACGTCGCGTTACAATTTACCCCGTACGATCATTTTCCTCGCAGTCGAGAATCTCTCTCTCTGAAAGCACGTCGAAGTAAATCACACGGAGATGATTTGCAGTTAAACAGTCGGCTCGTGTGAGGGCGAACGCGTGTCGCGAATAAGCATCGATAAATCCGAGACGCAACGCAACCTAACCTAACCTAACCTAACCACGGGGCAACTTAATCCGGGGCCAAACGAAATCGCAGCCCGGACAAATCCGTGCTTCTTGGGTGATTTGTGGCTCCGTTTGATGCCGGCAGCATATCGGAAATAACTTTGAACCTCTCGAGCCGGAACTTAAGGAGGGACCTCCATGTAGATGGAGTCAAAAAAGTCATTTTTTTTTCTTGTTTGAAAAGTTACTTTAACACTAGATTTACGGAACCCGTCAAAATGGCGGATCTTAGTGTTCTTGTTTTCAATTACGAAAATTATTAAGAAGCTTATGTCAAGGCGCATGTTAAGCCTCGTCGAGATTAAGAATCGTTCTATAAACTGATATATGTATTATGCATTATTTCCTTATTTTTATAGTTCATCTTCAAATTAAACATAAGTGGTCATTAAATAGAATACGAAACGCATTGGTATTTGGAGTAGAGTGCAAAGCTATTATTGTAAGAACCTATACATGTGACCTCTCGCTGATCTGAGGCGCGCGCGAGAGTAATAATCAAAAGTTTGTTTATTTATTATCCCTGTTTCAAGTGCTTCTATACCTGTAAATTTAGTCAGATGTTTCGGAAAAAGTACTTACGCAGAATTTTCAAAGTAATGGTAGATCTAAACAACTGAAATAATAGCAGACTAGCCGGTAAGTCGCAAAATCGCATATTCTTCTCTTACCGAAACTTTAAACGCGATTTTCTCGAAACTCGTTTCTTTGCGAAGTTGAAAATCGGTGTGCACGATTACTCGAAAGTTAGTCGACCGATCGGTCTGAAATTTTGTATACATTTTAACGATAGTTATGTCTTCTGCATGAACCTAAAAGTAAGTTAAAATCATGGAAATAAACATCTTTTTTATCGCAAAGAAGACTACAATTTTTCTATAAAATTTCAACTTTTTGTTCAACTTTTTGTTCTGCCATTCTTCCAATTTTTAATATTTTTTCGGTATCTTAGGTTCATCCATTTACTACAACTACGAACCAATAAAATTTCTTCGTTTTGGCTGTTTCGGATAATAAGAACCGAAAGTAGAGTGTACACCGTTGTAGAAGTCGCTTCATGATGCTTCTAGCACAGCAGGCTGTACCTCCGCCATTTTGTATTTTATTTCAACAGAGAAATTCCAAAATGAAGTCGAAGTATCGCTTAAATAGTCCTAAAAACCAGCAAAATATTTATTCACTCCTTATCCTTCAAAAAAATTATTGAAAATCCGCTGTCTACGTAGAGGTCCCCCCTTAACGTTCCCCTTTTTCTTCCTTTCGTTTCCCTGGGCCCCGTTTCTTGGAACAGGACGCTTTGGAGCTCGAATTTCGTAAAACTTGCCCGTATTTTCTGTCGTTCCCGACCCTTCGCTCTCGTTGCGTGCCCTTTGCACACGAGGACCCGATTCGTCACGGTTAATCGTAACAGTTGGAACACTTTGTTGACCATTGTGCCGTGAACGCGAGCACGAGTTCGAGAAGAAAAGGGACACGACCGTTTGTTAGCGATCTCTGTGGTCTCTCGTTGAGGAATTTTTCTGGTAATAAATATGCGTTCGCCTGTACAGGTGACTGAACGAGTTTCTCTTCACGGGGATTTAGAGTATTGAAATTTAAAAACGTCGAACTTTAGGAATGTAGCAACGTGGGAGTATATGAACGTAGAAATATGGCACCATAAGAATGTAGACACGTTGATATTTACCAATGTGGATATATTGTGATTTAGGGAATGCAAAAATAACGACGTGTACAAATTTAGGGATGCAGGAATGTTAACATATGGGAATGTAGAAATGTGGGAATATAATAATGTTGACATATGAGAAAGTTGGAGTGGCGGAATATGGGAAAGTGAGGATGTCGGAATAAGGGAATGTTGGGATATGAGGACATAGAAATGTTGGAATATAGATATCTGGCAATGCAGGAATCTTGAAATATGGAAATTTAAGAGTACAAGAATGTTGAGTTATGACAATATAGGAATGTTGAAATACAGGGATGTAGGAACACGTGAATGTGAAAATGTAGAAATGTTGGAATATAATAATGTTGAAATATGGGAATGCAGGAGTGTTGGAATATAGGAAAGTTAGGATGTGAGAACATTGAAATATAGATATCTATCAATATAGGAAAGTTGAAACACAGAAATGTAGGAATGCGAGAATATGGAAATGTAGAAATGTTAGGAATGTCATGAGATGAGAATGTGAGAATATGGAAATGTTGGAATTCAGAAATGTACGAATTTCCGTATTTAGGAATTTTGTAATTTTAAAATTCTGAAATTTGTGAATTTAAAAAAGTATGAAAGTAAAAATGTATGTATAAAAAAAAAAAACTTCGAATTTCAAAACTTGAAAGAATGATAAGTTTATATACTTGCATAGCGAACTTTAAAATAATATATAATACATTATCACCAAAGTTAACATTGTAGCTGCCACGTCGAAACAAGTACAAATTATTACCAAATTGTATATACGTTTCTGTCTTCTGTTATTACGATTATTATACACTTTTTCAAGCGATGTGGATGTTCGTACATCATGTATATCTATCTCGTTCATTTTCTTTGATACGCAATAGCTTTTTAGTTTCGTTTCTAGTTCGATACAACTGGCACGAAGTGCGATTGGAAATCGAGTCGAAAGATCGGAAACATGAGGCATACGAGAATCGATGGAAAAATCACTAATGACCGAGTATCAAACGGGTGGATGCACCAACGTCACGTTTAGCCATTTTTATTTTTAACGACGTCAAGACTTTACTGTCCTTATTTCAACGACGGATTCGAAAAAATACTTTGTTTCTCTTAAACAATGTTCGACGGACATTATTAAAATTGTTTACGCGCAACGGAACGGAAGTATCGGTATGAAATCAATTTCGTAATTCGATCTTTCCATTTCTCTCAATTTATAAAGTATACTTTTCAATTATAACATTTCTAGATGCTCGCTTTTCTCAACTATGAAATTTCTAACTTTTCAACATTTTCAGTTATAACATTTCGAAATGTTCATAGTCCTCAATTATAACATTCCTAAATGTTATACTTCTAAATTACGAAATTTCTAAATGTTCCTACTTCTCAATTATGACATTTCTAGATGTTCCCACTTCACAATTAAAAAATTTCAAAGTGTTTATACTGCTCAATTATGACATTTCTAAATGTTCATAGTCCTCAATTATAACATTCCTAAATGTTATACTTCTGAATTACGAAATTTCTAAATGTTCCTACTTCTCAATTATGACATTTCTGAATGTTCCTACTTCTCAATTATGACATTTCTAGATGTTCCCACTTCACAATTAAAAAATTTCAAAATGTTTATACTGCTCAATTATGACATTTCGAAATGTTCATAGTCCTCAATTATAACATTCCTAAATGTTATACTTCTGAATTATGAAATTTCTAAATGTTCCTACTTCTCAATTATGACATTTCTGAATGTTCCTACTTCTCAATTATGACATTTCTAGATGTTCCTACTTCACAATTAAAAAATTTCAAAATGTTTATACTGCTCAATTATGACATTTCGAAATGTTCATAGTCCTCAATCATAACATTTCTAAATGTTCATACTTCTCAATTATGAAATTTTTCTACTTCTGAATTCTTAAAAGTTGCAATTACACATTTCTTACATTCAAAAATTTCTGAGTTTCAAATCCTCTCAATTGTAAATTGCGTATGGTTTTAAATTTTTCGATCATAAAATTTTCAAATCGTTGAATTCTTTAATTTTCGAACTTCTCACTTAAAACATTCGTTTCTCACTTGAAACATAAGTTTCTACATTCCTAAATTGCAAAGTTACAGAATGAAAAACTGTGATTTTAACTTATCGCACTCTATAGCCGCGACAAATAATTCAAAATTCTTGACGCGGGTGTATAAAGAATCTTTAACACTTTGACTGTCACCCATATATGGGTGACATCTCAAATTTCTACTCACATTTCACAGCAATATTATTCCAAATTTGTTCACTTTTCTATCTGAAAATACTTCCAGCAGTTCCTTGAAACTACGGAAAATAAATATAATAAGGTATCGTGAAAATATTTTATTAAAATTTGTTAAAAATGAAAATACTACCTAACGCAATTTGCAATGAACGTTCGATCGAGCCGATCGATGTCCAAGGGTTAATGCATCATTTTCGTACGGAATTGAAGATAAATCATCGTGCGCTATCTCTGTTAAGATATGCAGTAAATTAAAATATTCGTCGAGAAGCGGAAGAAAAAGCGAGGTAACGCGCGATTAAAATGTTTTACCGCTCTCGGGATTTATTGCGTTCGTCTGGCAATAAAACTTCGCTGATGAATTCGAATGCATTTTTTCGTAATCGTTAGTTTATAACCTTGCTCGACGTGATAATTCTATCCACCGATCGTTTCCTTATTTATTTATTTATTTATATACGCGGAGAAAATGGAAGAAGTATTCTTCGTATATACGGTTAAATATAATTAATGGTATCTGTGTATGGATCTGAAAAAGCTCGCACAAAGCAACTGGATTACTTTTTCATGTTGTTGGGCCAGTGTAATTAAAACGCGATGCAAATAAAGTGGCAACTAATGAAGTTGTATTTTTTGCGCTTTCTGAAACGGAACGTTAACAAACCGTGGAGAAAACGTACAGACATAACGATGTAATGTTGGTTCGGCTAAAATTAGACGTCGGAGTTCCTAAATGGCTTAAACGTATTTTTAATATCGCAGAAATGTTACTTACGGTGCTTTCAGTCTTAGTAATTGGGAATGGCAGTAGGCTTCGAAATTAGAAACTGGCTGTAAGTGTTCTTAAACGCGATTTTATACCGTATGTTAACGCTCGTGGGTGAAAATAAATTCTTTCGAGCTTGTTTGAATATTGCACGTGGTGTGCCGACTTAGTTTATTTATCACAATATCGAAGGACCACCCGATTGATCGGGATTATACAGATGATCTATGTTCAATAATATACGAGATATTATGTTCGAGATTCTAAGACTATTCCTATACTTGTTCCTTTGCTATTCAATTTCAAATACTGTTTTTTCACTGATTTTTCCAACTGATTTCAATCTTCACGTCACCTCGGTCAAGTAGTCTTGACGGGGGTGAATGATTATGATTGGATGAGTAAAGCAACAATTTTGTGGAAGGGAAGCAAATGTTTACGCCCTTTTTGAGCCCCTCCACTCGCAAATATTACAATTTTCTCTCTCTAGCCGTGGCAGGTAATAAGGGTCAGGAAGCGCGCTGAATATGGCTAATCATGCTAGAAGTAACGGGATCAAAAAAGGTAAAATATTAATCTGGCGACCAGATGCGAACAATGACTAGAAAAACTACATAGAAAACGCGCGGGTCTTTATGGCTTCCTGAATTTTTTGGCTGCCACGGCACGGTCCGCGAACCCTTCGATGGGACGACGGTCTTAGGTTAATTACTGTATTCAAATTCCAAACTCTATTCTAATACTAAAGGCATTGTTAGCCATAAGAATCGTTATAGTTTAATAGTGGGCCTAAACACCGTATTTTCCGATAATATATTAGGAATCATTGTATACGCATTTCTGACCTTATATCAACGTATCTATTTTATACATAAATACAATTTTACGTATAAAAAGAGAATTTGTTGCGTGAACTGCGTGGATTCGGGCACCCTACGTTAGTTCTGACCCAGCCACAATTTAATGAGCCTGAATCTGATTGAAATGCTCGTGATTTGTAGAGTTCGATCGCGATATTGATACAAGAACTTTTGTTCGATAGTTGTAAGTGTTCGTGTTGTAGTACAATACACGATTCGTGTTTTAAGTGTTCGCGTTCGTGTTTTAAAGTACTCTAATTCGTGTTGCAACTTGTTCTGATCGTGTTATACTTGATTCGTGTTCTAATGTTGTTCGTGTACTTAGTTGTTCTGTCGTTTGTCGCAAAAATCACCGTCGACGTCACCTTCGATTAGATGATTTGGAAGGGAATGAGGGATATGATTGGTCAAGACTTTTTGGAAGTTGCCGCCCTCGTAGAGGCGATGGTCATCCTTGGAAGTGGCAACGACCAAGGGGGGTGACGTCCGACGGATGTCCCTGTGTTTTGGGGAGAAAACCCGTAGCAGGTAATAAGCTAGAGAAACGCTCTGACTCTGAGTACGAAGGGGGAAATTAACGGAATCGAAGATTAGCATGTTGGACCCCAAGTAATAAACTTAGGTCGTCGTCGCGAAGGTATTTTTTCTAAAGAAAGATGGTCAATGGTTTCATAAACTTATTGCTGGTACAGGTCGGTTCGGATTTCTTTGGCTATTGCCGTACGAAAATAGAAATTCCGAACCTGGAGATTTACGAGGGGTCTTCGAGGTATGGTGTCGATAATAATATGTGAAAATTGATGCATCACTCTTTGAAGTGATGCAACAAAATTTAGTATGAACAGTTAATACATTGCATATTACAATATTTCTTTTAATTTAAGAGAAATTTACTTGATTTAACTATTACCGAACATAAAGCTTAATTTAATAGCACAATATTTAATAACATTGATACGAATATAAAACCAAAGTTATGTATCAAGTACTTATGTCATAGGCAGCGCACGTACTAATTCAGTACAGAGAAACCAAATCGTCCTTACTCCCTATCATTTGATTACATTATCATATAAAAAAAACAAGCAAAATAAGTAAATAAATAAAAATGAAAAATGTGTAAAATAAATAAGTAAGTAAACATGAAAAATGAGTAAAATAAATAAATAAAAATGAAAAATGAGTAAAATAAGTAAATAAGTAAAAATGAAAAACGGGTAAAATGAATAAATAAAAATGAAAAATGAGTGAAAAAGAAAATGGAAACGAAATCGTCGTTGCTAAAATCGAGCTCCTCTATCAAAGAAGGGCTGTCCCTCCGGAAGCAGAAAGAAGAGTAAATTCGTGAAATCGGCGAATAACGAACCGTGTCGATTCATTCGGCGCAAAGAAAAATCAACATGAATTTGCACAAGGGACGGGACGTTAGCGAAACAGCCGAAAAAGGGGGCGACAAGCGAAATGAACGACCGAAAAAGAAAGAAAGCAAGCGAAAGATGAAACGCGGGCTGAGAGCATATCGTGGATTTAAGGGCGAGTGACCGTTAATTCGGCAGTTTGTCCCCGAGTTGCCCGGTATTTTTACAAGCGAACGTTACCGAGCCGCCAGCGTCCAAGGGCGAACCCCCAGGGCAGTTTACTTTGCTCGCGGGCTTTGACCACGTACGAGCAAACTTTCCACACCTTCGCGATTCGTTTGCGATCGAAAAAAAAAATTCCGTCTTTATCGTATCGAATCATTCGGCAGACCATAAAAATAACGAGATTCTACGAAGTCGACGAACTATCGTACGAGTTAGGCGATTTCTGAATAACGAGCTTCTTCGAAAATAAAATCGACGAATATCGCACAATTGGGCGATCTTGGGACGGTTTCGGAATGATTACCGGTTTCTTTGAAACAATCAATGAACCAATGTTCATTTGGGTGGTTCTGAATGATATGGAGTTTCATCAAAAAAAAAAAAAAATTGATGAATATCGAATAGTTAGATGATCTGAGAAAGTCTCTACATGATCAAGAGCATTTTCAAAAAATTGATGAAAGTCAAGCAATCGGAAGATCCAAAAAAGTCGCTGCCTGATTGCGAGTTTCTTCGAAAAATCAATAAATATCGAACAGTTGAATGATCTAAGAGGATCTCAGAATAATTACGAGTGTCTCCAAAAAATCATTGTATATCGAACATTTAATTAATTTTGAGAACTTCTAGATGATAAGGAGTTTCTCAAAAAAAGTAAACGATTATCAAACAATTATATCATCTAAGAAAGATTCTAGATGATCATGAGCAGTTTCAAAAAATCGATGAGTATCCAGCAATTGGAAAATCTAAGAGGGCTTCTGAATGATTGCAAGTTTCTTCAAGAAATCGACAAATATCGAACAATTTGCATGATCTAAAAGAGTTTCTGGACGATAACGAGTTCGTTCAAAAAAATCATTGAATATGAAACAATTGAATAATCTGAGAGAATTTCTGAACGATCACGAGTTTCTTCAAGAAATCAACGAACATCGAACAATTGCATGATCCAAGAGAGTTCCCGAATGATAACGAGTTTCTCGAAACAGGTGATAAATATCGAACAGTTGGATGATCTTTAAAATTCCGCGAGTAGACTCCGCGAACGTAGTACAATTCCGAAGGTGGTTTGGTCGTCAGCGGGCTGCTGCCGCTCACGACTATAATAATAATCCTATTTCGCAGCTACGAGCCGCATAGCAAATAGCCTCGCGATGCTACCGTCTACCCTAAGCGCGAGGGGGTGGTTCTACCCCTAACTGAGAAGGGGTAGTTCCGTTCGAAAGAGAGAGGGTTGCGCGCGCTTCCAGGAGAATCCGCGACGTCGTGTGCGACACACACGAACGAAGGGGGTTGGAGAGGGGTCGTGAAGGGTTCAAGGGGGATGACAGAGGAAGGGCAACGCCGGAAGGGTGACGGGGCGAAGACGAAGATAGCGAAGGACGGCGAACGAACGGGTCAGGGGTCGCTAGAACGGGACCGGGGGTGGCGGTGGTTGTACCGTGTACCCAACCTAATAACCGCGATCAGCCGTCGCTTATGTGTACCTAATATATCAAATTATGGCGGCGTGCCTTGAATGACAAACCACCGTGTGCTAGACGTGCAACGAGGGTGCGGAGGGTGCTGGAATTCCTGGACATCGCTCGTGCCCGTGCTCCTCATTGTGATTGCTACCCTTTAAAATCAACTTCTGCACCGTGTACCTCCATAGCGTTATTCCATTTCTTCGTGTACAATGTCGAATTATATTCCTCGGCTTTCAGGAGTTTCTGGTTGTACCCTGGTATGTATCGTTAGAATTAGTGGCTTTAAATTCGCAGTTGTTTTTAACCCTGTGCACTATGTTTCATTCGGCAAATGCGCAGACATAACGTATTCGATGCTACAAGTATAAGACGACCGAAGGAAGTTCGTATGTCAAGACTATTTTGCATGCAGCGATCCTCGACTGTGCAAATGAAAGTTAGACTGAAATTGAACATTTATCCGTCTTAACAATATAAACGACGTTTATAACGTTTCACGATTCTACAATTTTACCAACTTAAAGCCTTCGAGTTTTACAATTTCGAGGTCCGACAATCTAAGAATCGTACAATCATGAATTGATGAAATCCTAAAAATTCCTAAACTCTCAAATTGTACGTCCAATGTTCCAATATTTCAATAATTAACAATTTTTTAAATCTATTTTTCCTGAAATCTAAATATTCGCAAATCTCAATATCTCACAATCTTAACATTTACAAATCCCAAATTTAAAAATTCCAAAATCCCAAAAATTTCAAATTTTCCATAATCCCAAAATCTCAAAATCATTCGATTCAAAAATCTCAAAATCCAGACAGATAAAAGTCTCAAATTCCCATTATCCAAAAACTCAGAAATCCGAATAACTTACGATTCCAACATCCAAAGCTCCAAATACCAATTATGTACCCTAAAATTCCAATATCCTAAGGGCCCAAAATCACATTATCTCAAAATTCTAATATCTCGATTTCTCAATAATCTCAAAATCCTTCGATGCAGAAATTCTAAAATCCAAGCAAGTAAAAATCTCAAAATGAGATTATCCAAAAACTCCAAAATTTAAACAACTTCAGGTTCCAATATCACAAAGATTCAAAATTCATATAATCTAAGGTTCCAATATGCTAAAGCCCCAAAATCCAAGTACCCTAAAATTCCAATATCCCAAGGCTCCAAATCTAAATATCTTAAAATTCTAATATTTCGATATCTCAAAAATCTCAAATCCTTCAATCAAAAAATTCAAAAATCCAAGCAGGTCAAAATTTCAAAATTAAATTATCCAAAAACTCCAAAATCTAAACAATTTCAGGTTCCAATATCCCAAAGTCCCAAAATTCACACAACCTAAGGTTCCAATATGCTAAAGCCCCAAAATCCAAGTACCCTAAAATTCCAATATCCCAAGGCTCCAAATCCAAATATCTTAAAATTCTAATGTCTCGATATCTGAAAAATCTCAAATACTTCGATGCAAAAATTTAAAAATCCAAGCGAGTAAAAATTTCAAAATTAGATTGCCCAAAATCTCCAAAATTTAAACAACCTAAGGTTCCAATATCCCAAAGTCTCAAAATCCAAATATCCTAAAATTCCAATATCCCAAAACAATTCTCAAATTCCAAAAGTCAAAACATCTCCCCCCCAAAAGAAAAAATTGTCAAACCGCCAAAGATGGCCGAAGCCAAAGTATCGCGAAACCGCGAACGTCGCGGTCGCGCTAGCAATTTGCACCCCGTTAGAAAAACGTATGTACGAACGGCCGGCATTCGAATGATAAAATCGAGGATACACGTGTACGCCATAGAGGGCAGGTTTTTATATGACATCGGGCTCTATCTACACGGAGCATAAGTTTTAACGCTCGAGCAGGAGCAAAACGACAGGGTCGATTTAACGGCCGGGTAGACGGTGTCTGTTACCCGTCGAATTTTAATTATCGACGCATTCCGAAGCGACATCTTCGTGATCGGCTTCCGTACGTCCGTCGAATGATAATCAGCCAACAAAGTTGCCGTCTCGCGATTAATTAATCGCGGCGATCAACGATCGTCCCGTTGTCCCGTGCTGTTCGCTCGTTTCCAGCTTCCTTACGGGGTCAGGGAATCCCGATTAAAAACAAATACGAGCATGAATTATGTAAGAAATTGGCGAATCAAGGGAGCACGAGGATCGGGAGCCGGGTTAATTGGCAAATCCACCCGGAGGCCGCTTTCATCCTCGAGACGGTGATCCTCGCTAACGAGTCGCGTCGTTTCGAATTTTTGAGCTCGTTTTTCTGACCGTCCCCTTTTTACCACCGTAATTATGCGCCACTGTTTCGTCGCGTCCTTAAGGGAAAATGTCGGACACGCCGGATCGCTGCTTCTTCCACAGACTTCTGCGTTGATCTAGTTGTCGCGTGGACCAGCTACTTGATACTTTGCTCTTCGAATCATATTTCTATTTTTTTAACAGCAGCATCAAACGCTTTTAAGTGTTCTGATATTCGCGGCTTTCGCTCGTTATAAGCATTCAGAGGTTTCCAGGTGGATACTTTTCAAACTTTTAGCAGGTTCGTACGTGTTAGTGAATTGAGAATGAACTATAAAAACAAATAAATAATGCATAATACATAAGCCAGTTTATAGAAATATTCTTTATCTCGATGAAGGTTAACTTGTATTTTGGAATAACTTTTTTAATAATTTTCCTAATTAAAGATAAGAAATCTAAGATCCGTCGTTTTGACGGGTTTCTCCCCTAGTGTTAAGGGGAGACCTCTATGTACGATGGCTCAAAATAAAACTAGGACGCTTGCATATTTTTGTTCTATCAGGAGATAATTAGCGTAGAGCACGAATTAAATGAAGGCTTGAGTGACTTTTATTAAGCTGCAATTACAGGGATAGAAATCCATGAAAAACGAAAATAAAATTACAATGAAATTGAAAATTTTATTAAATAGTATTTTTATTATTAATAAATACTACCAAATATGTTCACGATATTTTGCTTTATTTATTATTCATAGGTCCAAGTAATCACTACTAGTGTTTCCAACTAGATAAATGAACAAATTCTTACTAAATAGATGATTGATTCATATGGAAATTTAAGCGTCACCCATATGTGGATAATGCGACGATCAAAGTGTTAAGGGATGTTTCGCTGAACATGTTAGCGTTACGAAAGAAAAAAGGGTGTTCGAGATTCTGTATTCGACGTCGACGCTTATGCGACTCGATCGTGTAATTTAAGTTCTCTTGGTTTGTTGCGCGGACAAGAAGTCGAATTTCAAGTATGACAGATGTAAATTAACATGGGTATGTTCATGAGCAGACTACGGATGTTTATGCAAATGAACGTGCTCATGAAGTACGGCCATGGTAACGTCGTCGAGACGGTAATTTGTTTTGTGTAATAGTTGCTAAGGTTGCATAAATGTATTTCCGATTTGCATATTTTATGTGTTTCATTCGTTTTGCATATAAAGAACGTATCCATGACTTACGCCACGGATATCGCGCGTTCGCTTTTTTTTGACGTTCGAAGTTTTATTCGCAAGTGTCTTTATAGTGTTTCAGTGTTTACAGGGTTCACTCGTTGTTTCTTTCATTTGTTTCTTTGTTTCGTACGAAATTCACGTGGGTATGTTCTTCGTGAATTTCTTAACCCCTTCCCATGCCATTTATTTGTCAGATGCGTCATACAGAACTATCTATTCATAGTTATAATATTAAATCGAAGAAAGGAAATTTAAATGGTATGAGTATTTTATATTCAGCGATCTTTGATTACACGAATTATAATCGGATCTACACTTCAAGTCGAGGAGTATTCAAAATTTGAGTAAAGTTTGTCATATTTGAGCTGTGAGTGCGTCACGAGTCAGGCTCGTCAAAGTGCGGGAAGGGGTTAAAAGATTTTATTCAAAATTTATTCTGAAATTTTTCTAAGATCGTTCGTCAGAATTTACTGTATATCTTTCACGTAATGATAATACGTCGATGAAAGTAATGGTTCACCGTAAACGCATACCAAAGGAACATTTTTATGTTCTTTGTAACTTTTCTTTTTCGGAACGTGCAGGATCGCAATGAAAAACTACGTAATCACAGATCGTACCATAAACTGGGTACACAAGTTAAAAGCGTTCGATTCGTTGATTGAAAGGCATCGGAGAACGATAAGGTTCGAAAACGTGGTCGAGTTCAGGTTATTATTTTGACCGTACCTGGAAGGTACAGTTGACAGAAAAAATAGTAGAGAACATTAGAAGATTAAGTTGGTCGATAAGCACCTTTTCTAATTCAGTATTTCCGAACGTTAGCTATTCACAATAATTATTAACAATGATTAGTAATTGGAACTAGGAATTCGGGAATCGTTGCGATGTCAGGACTAAGAATTTTGAAAAAGTGACAAATTTGAAGAATTATGGTTGATAATTTGAGAATTAGTGAATTTGGTGATTTCGAAATTTGAGCATTTGAAAATATAAGAATTGAAGGTTTCCAGAGAGCGAATTGTTGAAAAATCGTATAGTTAGTAAATTGATGAATGGATGAATCGATGAATTGATGAATTGATGAATTGATGAATTGATGAATTGATGAATTGATGAATTGATGAATTGATGAACTGATGAATTGATGATTTGACAAATTGAAGAATTGAATAATTAATGAATTAATGAATTAATGAATTGAAGAATTGACGAATTGAAAGACTGAAAAATTAAAAAATTGATTAATTGATGAATTAAAAAGTCAGAAGACAGAAAAATCGAAACACTGAAACATTAAAAAATGAAATGGAAAAAACGGGAAATCGAAATATGGAAACGTCAAAAAATCGAGAAATTCACAGATCGAAAAATTGCAAGATATAAAACTCATAACATTACGAAAATTGAAAATTTGTTAGATAAAAAAATCGACAAATTGCAACTTTCTAACTCTCTATCGTATAATAACATATAGAATATTATACAAATCGAACGTATAACCTCGAAACAGAATAAAAAAATTCTTCCGAAATTCTCAAGCAGCAAAAGATCGACCGTTCCAAAACAGTGCAAATCAATTAACGTCGCAGAAAGCATCGATACAAACTTGAACATTCATCACGAACGAGAAAAAATCAGGAGTTCGAACGGGTGTCGCATTGGACGTTCAATCGACAACGGTTCGTCATTGCGCGAACGGCATCGTTGTATCGATCGTTCTCGTTGGAAAAAAATGTATCGGCCCAATTAACGATAATCGTCGATTACGATGTCGAGCCCCGGTGACGGCCGTTTCCGCGAAAGATTTCTAGCTACCAAAAAAAACAGCCGACGATCGACGCCACTTAATGGTAATGAGTCGAGCGTCTAAAAGGCTCGCTAACGCGAGACGTTGGACGGCAAAACAATTATCCGCCGCGTCCAATTACGCGCTCGTCGATACACTCGAAATGAGAGGCCGCGTAAGGGTGGCTTTGAAATGAACCGTTCGTTTGAAGGATAAAGGGAAAGGGAAGTCATATCGGTCGGAAATGCCGGTGAAACGCATGGACCGACCCGTTTTCGTGGTTAATTGACCGGGTCATCGGCATATGTATACTCCGATGCAACGTATAATACCACTTTTGAACATGGACTTCCAAATTTCCGAATCGGTGACGATTTTCGAACTCCTCGAATTTCTGTGTCTTCGAATCTCAGAATGAATGCCTCAAGTTTCGTGGTTAATTGACCGGGTCATCGGCATATGTATACTCCGATGCAACATATAATACCACTTTTGAATATGGACTTCCAAATTTCCGAATCGATAACGATGTTCAAACTCTACAAATTTCTGTCTTCGAATGTCAGAATGTATGAACGCCTCGAGTTTCATGGTTAATTGACCGGGTCATCGACATACGTATACTCCGATGCAACGTATAATACCACTTTTGAACATGGCATTCCAAATTTCCGAATCGGTGACGATTTTCGAACTCCTCGAATTTCTGTGTCTTCGAATCTCAGAATGAATGCCTCAAGTTTCGTTGTTAATTGACCAGGTCATCGGCATATGTATACTCTGATGCAACGTATAATACCACTTTTGAACATGGACTTCCAAATTTCCGAATCGGTGACGATTTTCGAACTCCTCGAATTTCTGTGTCTTCGAATCTCAGAATGAATGCCCCAAGTTTCGTGGTTAATTGACCGGGTCATCGACATACGTATACTCCGATGCAACGTATAATACCACTTTTGAACATGGCATTCCAAATTTCCGAATCGGTGACGATGTTCAAACTCCACAAATTTCTGTCCTCGAATGTCAGAATGTATGAACGCCTCAAGTTTTTACGTTCTGTCTTCAGCAAATGTCCAAGCTTTCTATTTCTTAAATTTCCAATTCACCACATTGTCAGTTTTTACAGATTTTGAAAATTCATAAATTTGAAAAATAAATGATAAATTGCCTAAATTGTCTAAGTGATGAATTTAGACAAATTGTCTAAAAATAAATTTCTGTTGTATAATAAATTGTCTAAATTGCTGGCATTAGCAATTTGTGAAATTTACGCAAATTTCCGAAGTTGCTAGAAATTCACAAATTCTCCGTATCCGCTGAATTTCAAAAATTGCAAAATGATTCCTAAATTTTTTATTACAAAATATTTTGTATTTCTCCGTTCTCTTATTCTGTAAATCTCCTAGTCCTGCACTTTTCCAAACGCTAAATTCTCAATATTCCATAAATCCCTAAAATTCCAGTAATTCACCAAATAATCAAATTTTTAATATTTCAAATTTCTAAATCCCCAAATTCCAAACTTTCTACACCCCAGATTTCTTCATTCCCAAATTTATAAATTGAAAAATTGCTAAGTACCTAAACTCCCGAATTTCCACCATATTACTAAACTCCCAAATTCTCAAATCGCTAAATTTTTAAACACCCACATTCCCAAATTTTTGAGTCATCAAAGCAATGAATCCGAAAATGTCCAAATCACAAAATCTCCATCTTTAAAAATTCTTAGATCCTGATATCTCTAAATTCTCCGAATCGATAAAACCTAAATACCTGGAAATTCTGAAATCGTAAAATCCTCAAATTCTCAGTTCTCAAATTTTCCAAAATGTCCAAACTCCCAATTTCTTAAACTTCAGAATTCCTCGATTTAGCAAAATGTCGAACTTCCCAAATTTTCGAATTTTCCCAATTTCTCAAATCTTCCCCAGACGGCTCTCGAAATAGTTCCTTAAACCTCGGAAACATCGTTACGTTCGACGGAGCCATCAAATAATTGCTGTGTCATTAACACTGGATTTACGAAACGAGCCAAAATGACTC
This sequence comes from Coelioxys conoideus, assembly GCA_947623535.1. Taxonomy (NCBI): domain Eukaryota; kingdom Metazoa; phylum Arthropoda; class Insecta; order Hymenoptera; family Megachilidae; genus Coelioxys; species Coelioxys conoideus. The sequence goes on along the minus strand of OX392453.1, from coordinate 11,021,632 downwards.
GTGACACGTTTCTTATTTGAAATTACAAAAATGTATCAAGAAACTTTTATCTAAATGTATGTTAAGTATTGTCAGGAAGAAGAATCGCTGTATAAGCCAGTTTACGTATCGTAGTTTATTTATTTTCTTTTTTAACTTAGTTCTAATTAAAAATTAAATGGTCATTACACGACCATACATCTAGTGTTAAAACCACTCGTTGACTCCAACGATACTGGTTCGTTAATAGAACGGAATGCTCGGCATGTAGATACACAATTTTCCGAACAAAGATTTTTCGCATCCTTGCCGTGTAAATAGTGCAAATCAAACATAATTTATTGAGAATATTGTGTACCGTACAGGCTCCTCTCTTGTTTCTCCCAAGTTCCGTCAGAATACACAGTTTCGCGGCTGTTTCTGCGTTCCCGCACCCCCTTTACCCCTCTCTCCTTTTCCCTCCCGTTAACAGTCACCCTCTCTTTCTCCTTCGGCCGCTTCATCCCTCTGTTTGGGTTCATATTACTCCTCCCGGTCCCTTTCTCTTTCTCCCTCCTCTCTCGGCACACTGGCTCTCGTTATACAGGTACACAGATGCGTCTCGTTTCATCCCTGGTAATTGCTTATTAAATTCCTGGGGGGTGAGGCAACAGCCCCGAGCCCCACCAGCCCCTTGTAGCTGGCGTTTCGCTATTCCACCTAAAGGTATGTACCGGGCCAGAAGGGAAACGTCCGACAGAATTGTTTTCCAGTTACCGTGAAAATATGCCAGAGGGAGGGCGGATCTCGCCGCGTAATTGGATTATTAATTAGATTGTTAATGAGACAGATTTCGCGTTAAAAGGGATGCCGGGAATAGGTTGAACGCTGCGAATCGTCCACGGAAACCGATTCCACCGAATCCGGTTATGCTTACGCGCTCCTACACGCCGTTAATGACAATAATTATTGTTCGATCCGTGAGACTAATGAAACGATATTCCTTCTCGGAACACCTGGTCGCGCAACGAGCCTCCTATTTCCATAAACATCCACGACGAAAAGTAATGTTCGTTAACGGACGTAAACATATTTTCTTCGTGTTCAACGGTTAAACGGTACGACCTTTCTTTGAAACTGAAAATGAACCTCGGAAATGAACGATCGATAAAGGTAATTGATGCGCGCGTTACTTGGCTCGATGACAAGCTACACGGATTTCGAGAAAACCTTCACAAACGTTGTAATATAAAATAAGAAACACTTTTGCCACGTACATTTAGTGTTAATTAAAATTGATCGTCAGGTTATCGCAGTTAAAAATAAAAACGTTGTATGAGAATAGTAAAAACAGCAAATCGTAGGTAAACATGGTTAAAACAGTCAAACCCTGATCAGCATACTTAAAAGAATACTTAAAAGAGTTAGAATAATGAACCCTAGATGCGGATATTTGTAAGAACCAACCCTAAATGAGCATAGTTATGAGAATCAACCCTTAAACGTGCATACATAAAATAATCAACCCTACACGAGTATAGTTTAGAGAATCAACCCTACATGAGCATAGTTAAAAGAATGAACCCTAGATGAGTATAGTTGAGAGAATCATCAATACATGAACATAGCAGGAAGAATTTACTATCATAATTAACCCCTTTCTGCATGATTCATAGAAATAGCTGAAAAAAATATATGTTGTTACTCTTGATGTTAGTGAACAAGAAAAGTTAGCAAATTTCAAAACATTATTTTATTTTTTAAAATGTCATGTAGCATGTCAGGAAAGGTTCATTTCTGGTCTAACATGGACGAAAATATTGTAAACTTTCAATCCAAAAAATAACGGCTGTTTTCGTGGTTCGTCTCAGATATGAACCATCATGCAGTAAGGGGTTAACCCCTTGTGCTACGATTTATTCAGCAAGTGCGTCAAACATAACGTACTATTAATTACTACAACCTTAAAGTGATAAAAAAAATTTCGAATGTCAAAACTGTTTTCTATTTAGTGATCCTCGGATGCGCAAATTACAATTAGACCGAAGTTGAACATTCGACTGTATAAAAATATTAACAATGTCTACCATATTTTAACAGCGAGTGCGTCACGAGTGTAGCTCGTAGTTATAGGGCAAGGGGTTAAATGTAGAAACGATAGGTTATCATAGACGAACAAAGGAGTGTTAATCCTTTGCGGTCCTCAATTTCTTCTACCTACAGCTCCTTAATTAATTTCCAAAATAGATGAAGAAGTGGGTTTACAATAAAATGTATTCTAATAATGCAGATTGCATAACAAATATATTTCTAATTTGTTACAAGTGGCAAAGAAATGAAAACGTCTTGAACCAACCTATTTATCCGAATTATTTCTACGATCAAAGAGAAACGCCACGTCGAGCCACACTCGACATAGAAACGCAAAGGGTTAGGTTATTAAAATTCGTGAAATTCACGAGGTTTATTTTGTCGATACGAGAGTAATATGATCGTGAACATGGAATCGGTTTAAAAGATTCGGGACAAGTGTATGGCGGGGCAAGTAAGGTTTAACAGGGCGTGCGGGATTTTCCGGGCTCGCCTCATCGAACGACAATGACCCTGAAACAGTTTCACGCTCAGCTTCCGTTCGACGATCTCGACGAGAGTCGACGCGACGTACCGAGACTTTCGATTCATCGGTGGAAATTCGATAATACACGTTCCCGGCAGTCGGTAGCCCGCAAGGTTCGAACGGCTCTCGAAACGCCATGCCACAGGTGGTTGCGAAGTGTCTCATCCAGCGGACCCTCAAATTTTCCACACGCCCCGACGATTATATTCGGTTCGAGCGTTTTCTTCCGGCCCAAATACCTCTTCTCCAACGACCGTTCATCATCTCGCTGCGATATTTCAACGTCCTTCTTATTATTTCTGAAGCGTTAAAACACGATTCGATATTCGGATTAAAACGCACCATTCGATACAACATTATTTGTGATACGTTGGATATCATTGTTGAACGTTGAATGATTGTTTATTTTGTCTTATTAACATTAACACTAAAACTACCGACGTATAATGCACTATTATTTTGATGTTAAAAATGAAGTTGAAAAATAAATGAACAGACAATGAAACATAAATGAATATACTTACAGATGCTTTATTTTGTTGACAATTAGCATTAATGACAAGAAGACCAGCTTAACCCCATCAGACCAGAATTTTATTTCGTTTATGAAAAAATTATTTTATACTAACATTAACTTAATTCAAGTGAATGAAAACAACAATATACTTTTTACAAGAATATTTATTTATTTATAATTTGTAAATGTACATTTGAATGGACATATGGTGTTAAAACTAAGCTTAAACCTATTATTTAAACCTATTAGTTAAGTATACAAAAATATTATTCTGGAACAGTCGAAAATAAAATGCAACGTTTATTACCAGTTTATTATTTTGGAACTATCAAAATTGAAACGAAGCATTCGATACAAAGCCACGTGTGATATGGTGGATACCATTATTCAACATATAATAAATGTTCTTGTTAGTGATCAAAATTCTTTTTATTAACAGTGTTGTTTCAGAATTTCAAAAATTAAAATTCAGCATTCGGTACAAAATTTTTCAGCGATAGTAGATTCTATCATGAACACAAGGTTCACTAAAGATACTTATTATCGAATAATTATTTACTTTGTTTCGTTAACATTGCTATTGCTTTAAAACTTATAATATTAAGAATTTCATACACGTTAAAAAAAACACTGATTACAAAATACCACGTAAGTGATCCTCTTATTGAACATACTCAAATTATATTTCGTTACATTTTACTTAAATTGCATCTGTTTAAAAATTTATAAACTCGTTACCGCTCAACGAAGCCATCCTAACATACAAACTTTAACATAAAACCAATCATCGGTCCTTCTTCTAAATCTCCAACCAAAACAATTGCAAAATTTTAGGTGAATATATTTTTAAATTAATTTCAAAAGCAATTGACGTTCAATCTCTTCACACTTCTTTAAATAAACTCTTGTCGCTTTTTCAATTCAATAACATGAATATCGTTTTTCGTCGATCTTTCCTCGTCTGTCTCAGGTTCAGGACCGCACTTATAAAACCCCGAGCCAGTGCCTTCAAAACATTCTAAGATATTCGCCGCAAATTCAACATAAACTGCCTAGAAAAATTATTAGTAAAAATTAACTCATCCAATTTTTCTATTACATTATTTGTATAACATACCCAATTATATTCGAATATCTCATTCGGTGATCAACTACAAAGGAAATCTTCGAGTCCGCAAAGAATAACGCATCGCCACGCATTTCACCGTCGATGTCTCGAAACCTATAAACGAAGAATTAACGGCAACCGTGCAGTGATTAATCCGACACGATAATCATCGTCATTGAAAAGCACGGAAACAAAATCGTTACATCCAAATCCCGTGGAAACGTGCCACGGTCAAAATCACATTTTTCCCCGCGCACCCTTTCAACCGAAGGTGTTAATTACTATTTGCCGGGCTGATTGACTCGCGCATAAATTGCCGTTCGAATCGGGTTTCCGTCGTTGTCCGTTCGCTTTCACGCGGTTCCGCGTGTCGGCTGCTGATCGCGGCGGCGAAAAACGAGAACGGCGATAAACGGGGAGGGAAAGAACCGGTAGAGGTCGACGGGAGAAAAGGCAACGTTTCTCTGTGAAATGGCGTGTTCGCGACACGTGAAACATCAAGGCGAGATCGTGTTAGGGTGCGCACCAGAGTAGTGTACCGGTGGGCAGCACGGAGCTAGGCGAAAAGGCATTAACAGCCTCTTAACATGCAGATTGCCCCCTAAAGACTTTGGGAGTTGCTCGAATGTTGATTGGACGATTATTTAATACCTCGTCGCGAGTCCTCCGTTGTTCCGCGTACCATGTGTGCGCCGGTGTCGATTCACCTGCGCGATTTCAGCCATTTTTCCCCGCTTTCGTTGCGACACCCTTTCAATTATAATATCCCCTGAATGGACGTTGCATCTTTGGAATGGTGTCCGGCTGAGAAAGGTGTACACCGATTTTCTACGTTCGCAAATATATTTCACACGTTTCGGATATACAGTACGGACTATCGTACGCGGGATGTCCGTATTTGTAGGTTAAGGGATTAAGAAGGGCCTGAACGAAGGATTTTTTATTTCGATTACAAAAATTTTTTTATTGCAAAAACACCAAAATCTGTTCACCTCGAACAATTGATTTCTTTGTAAAATTGTTGTCATTTTTGCAAAAATCAAAATTTTACGAAACCCTTCGTATAACTTCGCAGTGTAGTCGAAATCAAAATTTGACAGTTAATGGGTTTGTTGGTGTTGGTTATGTAAAAATAAAGTACGCGTCGTATATTAGAGTAATAACTATACAGGGTGTCCCACAATTATGGTACGAGCCAGAAAGGGGTGGTAGGTGGGGCTATTCTGAACAACTTTTTCCTTTGCAAAAATATCGGAGGAGGCTTCATTTTTAAATTATTAAGGAAAAACACCGACCAATCAGAAGGCGAGAATCGCGCGCGCCGTATGTTCGATCGCGACCACGGCCAATTATAACTCGGGCCTACATTTCTGTCTCCGAGAGCACGCGATCCTCGCGCTCTGATTGGTCGGTGTTTTTCTGCAATAATTTAAAAATGAAGCCTCATCCAATATTTTTGCAAAGGAAAAAGTTGTTCAGAATAGCCCCACCTACCACCCCTTTCCGGCTCGTACCATATTTGTGGGACACCCTGTACACCCTCCGTCGCAAAAATAACCGGAGTGGTTTAACACGTTGACTGCCACATGAAAGCAATCGAAAATTTGCATTAGTTAGTATTTTCATTTTGAACAAACCTTACAAAGTATGTTGACGATGCATTGTTATCTTTGTTCTTCACAGTTCCAAGTAACTAATGCGAGTATTTACAGGTGAAGAAATTTTGAATAATTAAATCTGTATAGAAATTCGAGTGTCACCCACATATGGGTGACATGGTAGACGGCGTGTTAACAGATCTAATGGCGCCGTCTATTAATGGCTAGTTGAGGTATATTAACTCCTTGTCATACAATATATTTGTCTGGTGCATCAGTTAGAACGAATTATTCACAGTTATAGTATTAATATAAACGAACAACGTTAAAATGCCGTGCGTACTTTATCTTGAATTTTCATTGATTGTAATTGAAACACTTCGCGAGCCGTCTGGGGAAGATTTGAGAAATTGGGAAAATTCGAAAATTTGGGAAGTTCGACATTTTGGTAGGCCGAGGAATTCTGAAGTTTAAGAAAATAGACATTTTGGCAATTTGAGATTTTGGGGATTCGAAAATTTGAGGTTTTCGAGGAATTTAGGTTTTACCGATTTGGAGAATTTAGAGATATCAGGATCTAAGAATGTTTAAACATGGAGATTTTTTGATTTGGACATTTTCGGATTCATGGATTTGATGAATTAAAAATTTTTGAATGTGGGTCAACATTTAAAAAATTTTAAATGTTACATTTAAAAAAATTGAGGGATTTCAAGATTTGGAAATTTAGTTTTAAAAATGTGGAAATTCTAGAGTTTAGGTACTTGACAGTTTTTCAGTTTATAAATTTGGGGATGCAAGAATCCCAGGTGTAGAAATTTTGGAATTGGGGGATTTAGGGAATCTTGAGAATTTGGCATTTGCAACATTGCAGCACTAACACATTTACAGAGTAAAAGAACCGAGAAGTACAAAATATTTAGTGTAAATCGAGTATTAAACATATGAAAGCAAAAGCATCTCAGAATGAAACTGTTCGTATCTTTCAAAGAATTCCAACGAAACACTTGATAATTCTAATTCACCAAAATTACATTTCGTCATTATCACTTAAAAAAATCCATTAAACGCGCCCATGTTCCTGGCGATAGAAAAGGTGCCCCGTATACGTATCATACGTGGCATCAGCAACGATTATGATCGTTAAATTATCGTCGAACGATGCCCGTAACGAGGTGAAATCTGCCAGATGTTGCGATACACCTTACCGCTATGTCGGTGAAAGCGTTAAATCAAGCGTTAAAAGCAACGTGTCCGATCGGTGCCTCTAAATCGGCTCTAAGTAACTCGCGGCGTAAACTCGGTTACGTTTAAAAGGATATTTCAATGGTAATCTACACGAGGATTCACGGTGTCGGACGAGCCGAGGGTATAGAAAGATCGAACGGTCGATTACCGTGGGACATTAAATTTCACGGAAACGGTGTCGCGTCAAAGAAGCTGGCGAACGGGGGGAGGAGCGAGTTAACGAGATGGTTCTCGATCGGGACAAAAGGACGACCGAAGGAGGAACATAAAGACTCCGAAAAGGGGGGGTCCAGACTCGGATTCTCCGCGCGCTGAATCGTTAATTCGAGAAACAGCCGGTCTAGGGCGCGTCCTACAACGAGAAGGACAGAAAACGGGGTCCTGGCTGTCCCGTGGTAAACGGACGGGATCCAGGAACGAGGCCGGGCCCGATCGCGTTTAATAGCACGAAATTACACCGAAATTGGATTCTAATTTAGCGTCCGCGAGCGAAATGTATTCAAATTAGCCGGAGGGGAAATAACGAGTCGTTCGGCCACGGGATTAAATAAATTTCCTTTCTGTTAATGATTATGTAGATTGAACGACATTTCTTCCAGGCTGTCCGACGGGACGACGTTGCGCCTTTTTTACGAGGACAGGGTTGTGCACGGTGACCGCAGCTCGCCGACCATGGGCCAAGGGTGCTGGAACGGGCGTGGGTGGGATGGGTGCGGGGCCACGGGACCGAATTAAGGATAATTGCCTCGCGGCGAAAGAACGAAACAAGTCCGAGACCGAAAGAGAGTCCAGGGCATTGGCGTAACTAGGACTCTTCCTTGGCACTTGCTTCTCCAGTTTCGTAATGGCGATAACGACGGAGACATTCGACTTTTCGACGTTCCGGAACATGTTCGTTTCCGGATTTTGGAATCGGCAGGTTGCATACTCGGTTATCGAATTAATCGGGGATGTTGAGATTTTGGGAATTTTGCGGCGCTACGATTTGGAGGCTCGGGAATTTAGTGATGCGGTAATTTGAGGATTTAATTTGAGGAATTCGGGGGAATGTTAGTTTCGGAATTTGGGAATTCGATGGTATGACGATTTACAAGTACGGGAATTCGGGGATCTAACAATTTGGAAATGTGGGAATTTGCGGATGAGTTATATGACGATTCGGATGTTCGGAAATTTAGTGATATGATAGATTTAGACATTTAGAAATTCGATGATATGGCAGTTTCGGAATTTGGGAATTTGGTGATATGACTGTTTCGAAGACTAACAAATTTATTGATATGACGATTTTGAAATTTGGATATTTGGGACTGTGACAATCTCAGAATTTATAAATTCGACGAATTTAGGAAATTACTTACTCGCAAATTTGGAAATTTAGTGATTGGACGATTTAGAATTTACAGAGTTTGGGAATTGGGGATTTGAAAATTTGAAACATAGAAAATAAGGGAATTTCGTAAGGTTTACAAATTTTGGGATTTACAACCTGAAACTTTAGAAATTCTCAAACTTCGATATTTAAAAATTTGGTACCTTGAGATTGTGATGAGTGAAAGTTTAGCTGTTAGTATTTCGAAAGTGTGAGAATTTACTAATTAGGGATTTGGATTTACAAATCCCGATTTCGGATATATACGAATATAGCGAATTATAAATTTGGGAATCTAATACTAAGAATTAGAAATCTAAGGAATTCAGGATTTCCCTAATTCCATATTTAAAAGTTAAAACCTTCGGTAATTCGAAAACCTGAAAACTCGAAAGCCTGAAAATTCAAAAACCTGAAAACTCGAAGCCTGAAAACTCGAAAACCTGAAAACTCGAAACCTGAAAATTCGAAAACCTGAAAACTCGAAAATCTAAAAACTCGAAAATCTGAAAATTCGAAAGCATGAAAACTCTAAACCTAAAAACTAAAAACTCAAAAACTCGAAAACATGTAACATCAAAACTTTGAAATCGTTTAAACTTCTAACACAAAATATCCCTCGTCTTGCTACCCCTAGGCTACTTTAAGGACTTCAATCGACAGTTTCCTATATTGGGCCCATCCCAGTACGTATCTAGTTACGCCAATGATCGAAGAAGAACGACAGTGGAACTGGTTAGGCGATATCGGACCCCGAGAGACCATGGACACCCATAAAAACTGTCGGTCACTCGGTGAATTGATTCTCGACGACGCGTAAGGGTTTCTCGATTTTTACCCTTCTATTTACCACGACCATTTTCCGCTTTCCACTCGGTCCACGACCACGATTTCCATCCATGGTGCCTTTGGGACGGCTTAGAGCTTGTAAATAATGCGTCACATCGTACATTTGCCGGCCCACGTGAAACGCACTCATACGTTTTGCTACTTAATTTTCCAGGAAGATTTGCAAGCGAGTAATGGTGATTTAACCATGCGAAAGTACTAGACTGTGGTCCTTTTTGTGTCTATCCACCTCGTGCTTTCAATGTCTATACACATTACTCATTTTTTACACTTTTTTGATACATTTGATTCGTACATTATTTGATGCTTTTAGCAAGGAAAGCGTTAAGGAGACTGCGTTCAGTATAGTTCAATAGTACTTACTGTCTCATTTATTAATTCGAAGACACTCAGAAGTGTACGATTGTATTAGGTTGATGTAACTTTGACCTAGATAGTAGGACTTAGAGACTCACGTGAGAATTTGCGAATGACAGAGAATATTCAACCTTCTTCGTCTTAAAGTTAAATTAATTCATTCATCTTTGCTTATTTATGATTTTCTCTCCATAAACAATCCTCTGATTCGCAAAACTCCTAGTTCCAAAAATCCCTTGATTCCCATCTATGGATGCAAAAAAAACATCGATCAGATCTTTAAAATCTCTGGGTCCAAAAAATACTACCACCCTCGAAGATCTTGTATCCAAAAATCCTAATTAAAAACCTCGATACCAAAAATCCCCGATTAAAAATATTAATTCCAAAAATCCAAAAACCACCTTCACTGTTTACCACACATTTATTTATTTCATCGTAAACTTTTGTCAGTCTTTGAATTGAATAAAAATACACGTACCGAAGTAAACATTGATAAACGAATGCATTTATATAACGAATTAACAACTAAACGCATTAACAGAACGGAATATGTACTTAAGGAACAATACAATTTTCATCGTTACGAACGGCAAGCACGCGTAATCATAATTCGTGAATTTCGTTTCTGGATAATTATCTTCGACGAAGATAATCGAATATATGTATACTTAACCTCTTCACGCCATTGGCCACATATGTGGACAGTTAGTCCATAACCTATATAAAGATATATTACTTTCCGAAGTCGTTAAAAAACAAATTTGTAATCTTTTCCAAATTTGCTAACCATAAAATAAATTTTAATTGCCATAAAAGATGTATAAGCAATTTTAAAAGAAATGAAAGTAATTTTCTTTGTCGTGGACGAAACAATTCGACCCCCGAAGAGGTTAAGAAACAATACAATTTCCATCGTTACGAACGACAAGCATGCTTGATCATAATTCGTGAATTCCCTTTCTGGATAATTATCTTCGATGAAGATAATCAAGGAATCGAAGCAGCAGCATCATGGGTCCGAATTTTCCGGTAGACTCGACACAATAAAACGCGAAGCAAAGCAACGTTATATCTTCGGTAACGAACGAGCTCGGGAAAATAGCGACTACAAAGGGGTCAAGCCAGAATATACACTCGTATTCGGTTAGGAGTTGTTTGCGTTGATTTTTCAACGGCAAAACTTTATTCGACGTGGGAGGAGAACGAAACTTGGACCGGCGTCGGTTCGGTGCTGGAAACGTTACGTAAAAGCGAGTGCTCGGTTCTGAGCTTGAAATTGTTTTTTTCCGTTGCAACTTCGTTTCTGTAATTAATTATAACACAACCGACTATCGTTAATGATGCTTTTCGCAAGAACAAGAGTACACCGCAGTGGCATGCGCGTTTGTAATTACAAATATACACGCGCGTACGTTCCGTGTCCATTAGGCGTCTTGATAGGTCACGGTTTGGCTTTATATAACGCGAACGTGGCAATACCAATTACCAGGCTTTAACCAAGCGGTTTATAGTAAATTCATTAACGAACTTTTCTACCGTCGATGTGCTTTCACGAAAACGAACGGGGAAACAATAATAAATGTAATGGGCTCTAGAGTCCAGTACTGCGCTAGTTTTAGTCGTTCGAAAAGGGGGATGTTTCCGAGAGGGATTGCGATCAAAAGTTTCTGTTGATAGGTTCATTGCTCTACTAAAATTGTTCAGTTTTGTCCGATATCGTCTACTTTTATTTCAGATAAATCTGGTGTGTCGATTACTGTCTCGATAGTTTATTTCTATTGTATACAATTTCAAGTACCTTATCAATTATTTTAGTCCGGTTATTAACCCTTATCGTACGATGTTGCTTGACAGAAAAATGTTTGTAGTTAGGTAATTAATCCTTGTGGTATGACTTTTTCTTGAAAATCAAATATATGTAGTTAAGAAATTAATTCTTACCGGATAATTTGTTTGCTTGAAGAAATGTTTGGAATTAGGTAATTAATCCTTATCGTATAACTTTCACTTGAAAATAAAAGATTTCTAGTCAAGAAATTAATTCTTACTGTATAATTTGTTTGCTTGAAGAAATATTTGGAATTAGGTAATTAATCCTTATCGTATGACTTTCACTTGAAAATAAAAGATTTCTAGTCAAGAAATTAATTCTTACTGTATAATTTGTTTGCTTGAAGAAATGTTTGGAATTAGGTAATTAAGCGTTATCGTATGATATTTTTACATGAACATAAAATACTTGCGGTTAAGTAATCAACCCTTGTATAATTCTTTGTTTGTAAACAAAATATCTCCAATCAGGTAGTTAACCCTCATCGTCTGATTTTTTGCATGAAAACAAAGATATTTACTATTAGGTGGTAACCCTTATCGTATAATTTCGTTCCATTTTAAAAATAATGTCCTTAGTGAGTGTCATCTGTGGAAAAACATTAAGCAAACTTTTAACTTCAACAAATCCTTGTTGAAAAAACTAGGTTTGTTACGTAAGTCCTGCAGAGTGGTTATAGCATAACAGTGAGAAATAAATGAAAACCTGTTTGTGACATATATGGGTTCGTAAGAGGTTGAAACAATTACTGATGGTACAATTGCTACAGACAGTAGTCATCTACTTTTTAAACGATATTGCGTTTCGCGTGTTATCGCTTCTGACACTTCTCTACGTATGTTCTCTCCACAGCCCTAAACGAATATAGCCACCCCCGATTACCCTGGATTTGATCTTCATCAAATACGCATATGTTTTTCGATATGTATAAATACACATGAGTTTTGCTCTACTACCTTAATATGTTACAATGTAAATATAATATGACGATTACCGAGCATTTCGTTTTCTAATTGTGTGCTCATGAAAAATTCACAAAAGTAATCTAGAGCACTGAACGTTATTTCTCTCTATACTTTCACGTGTCTGACGTACTCGTAGGTCAATCGCGATAAATCTTACAGGAACATTTAATACGCTTCAATTTAGAGTTCAAGACCAATTCTCATAGTCAACGATCGCGGAACAAAAAAATCGACATAACAGTTCAACTTTCGTTATCCATTTTAACTCTAAACCTACCAATGGGGTCAAATAATCCTTCTACAAACTTTCTACTTCTAATGACGAAATTTGTTAATATGGTTTTCTTGACATCTGTGCTGATTGTCATCAAGACGAAGAATCAATAAGTGTATTTATGATTCATCGTTCGTTCATTTATTTGTCGACTTCATTTTTAACATCAAAATAATTGTTAATTATATTCGGTAGTTTTACTGTTAATGTCGTAGCCGCGATTAATTAGACTCACGCGCCACGCAAATAAATCATAACGCAAAAGGGGTTAACATGGTTTACGCTTCTCGCCTAGATCGAATCGATTTTTCGTCGTGGAAGACAGGGGAATATCGCGGGGGTTATAAAAAGGTGAAAAAGTTGCGGGCAACAAGGCCAATTAATAACAGGTTAAAAGCGTTATCGACGCAGACTTGGCCGGCCCAATAAAGGCATATACACAGGGGTCACAGTGTACGAGATCGAGCCGTGAATCACTCGCTCGTAACAATTTAATATCGCGACTGGCCAGAGCGGAATGGCTGGTGGTTGTTGTGTGATAGACGGAGAGGTGGTGGCGGTGGCAGGGGTGGTGGGCGTAGGCGGAATAGCAGCGGGGAATTAATTGCAATTTGAAAAAAATCACGGGATTAATAACTTCGCGTTCGGTTTCGAAGAAAACCGCGATCTCGCCCGGTTCTGCATTTCAACTAATGACGAGAATCGGCCTTTCTAAGAAACTGCACGGAACTAATTGCGATAAATAAGAGGCCTCCGGTGTTTCTGCTCTACGCACGCGTGACTGGCTTTACTTTTTTTTTTCTTTTTTTTTTTTATTGCTCTCTCTCTCTCTCTCTCTCTGTGCTGTATACAGAGCCATCGTGTGCCTCCAGCCGCGGGCAGAGAACCTGTAATTCAGGCTGTAATAGCCGCTACATTATATCTCGGTGTTCTCGCAAGAAACCGCATTTGTCCCAGTTCCAAAAGTTTCCTGCGTTTTATCGCCCGACCACGGCTATACAATGTACAATTTGCAATAATTCATCGCCAGTGCGCGACGATGCTCGAGTTCCCTGAAAAAAAGACACGGCGAAATTGCGTTTCGCGGCTCGAGATATCCGCGCTATACTTATGGACAGATACAAGTAGACGGGGTAAACAGAGGATGGACACTTTTTGAAATTTCGATACATTTTTCTTTGGAAGTCCATAAAATCTTTCTTCAGCTGGGCTTCGGATGTATTCTTGACTAAGTGAATTTTACCGACTACCTTTTCACAACGTCCTCGATGATTTTTTACGTTAATTCTTCTCTGTATATTGTTCGGTTGCGGTTTGGGGTGGTTTTGGATAAACATGGACGTAAACATGAAGCGCTGTGTAACACTGAACCTACCGGCGTATAATGCAGCTTTATTTTGAAATTAGAAATGCAGTTAAAAAATGAAGAAACGAACGATAAAACACAAATTAACGAACACATTTATTCCTTATTTTGGTGAAAATCAACACGAATTTCAAAAAAGTTACTTTAATATACTTTCTAACTTAAAATTAGAAACATGTTAAATTGTCATTTTGGCCGCTTTGGTAGGTTTAGTATTAAAAGAAGGTCTTTGTGTTAGGTTATTAGATTTGATAAACATCAAAATGCAAATTAACCCATCGTGACGCATGTCGCTGTTCATATGTGACTTAGCAATTTCTTTAATCGTAAATGAATGTTGCATTCAGTTCTGATAATAATTTATACAATCGAGGGTTGCTGGGTAGAAAATGTGACTAACATACCAATTTCGTGAGACTTTACATTATTACTTTTGCTTTCTTCGTTATCAAACTTTTACCAATAGATTACATACCTTATATGTTCAGTATTGTTGGCTATATTTCTTCAGCAAAATATTCGTCCTCGAATTTAATGTACACATATTGCATTTACCTTAATTCTTTTAATTATATGCAAATGCGGTAAACCAATAAATATAATGAACGAATATATCTCTATTATTTCCTCGTTTTAGATATACAATACATGCATATGAATATATGCTTTAACAGGTATTTTGGATATAAACTGAATTTGTTTATACAAGCAACGTAAATTAATATTCTAATAGATTTTCGATAAAGATATTTTTCATCCACCCTATGTTATAAACATCAAACGTACAGGTGAAACGTATGTGGAAGCGTATGCGAAACAACAATAAATACATAAACAAATTTGCAGCTGCAAAACATGAAACAACGAAACATAAATTAGTACACGCAATAATTCTTTGCCCGGATGATACTAAATGCACGTATCAAGAAAGACAATTTAACAAGCTGTGAAATGTATAACTAAGAAACTTGTGAATCGGTCATTTTAATTAGTTTGGAAATTTAGGTGTTGAAAATTTCAACTCGGCCCGTTTCTCGAAAAGTTCGATAACCTGCGATTTATGTTTGGATTTCGGTGTAGTTTAGTGGGTCGGTATCGCACCGATCGAAGGAGACGAAACGAAAACGAGACGTAATCTCGTGACGCAGTGTGCGTCGCGATGTATGTAAACACGAGTGCACCGACGCCGTCATGAGATACACCCTTATCAGAAGGGTGGCACGCATTCCCTCATTACCGTGCTCCCCGACTAGCACCCTTCTTCCCTCTGTCGCACCCTTCACCACTTTCATCCCCCTTTTATCCTGCTCGCACGACATTGGCGTAGGGAAACGAGACGAATGTGGCGAAGATAACGCACGTGTCCGGCAACCAGATAGGACTTGAAAAATGCCTGTTTGCCGATCTTTCTTTTGCACACTTCACGCGGTGGACACGTTCCAGCTTTATCGGTAAACGCACCGAACAGCGATATTAGATGGATGAATTGGTTTAACAAAATATTGGTAGGATTACACTCGAAATTATCTCGTTTGGCTAATTTAACGTGCGACGCGCATGTTCACCGGTTTTTATTTCGCAAGCTTTATGTGGTGGACAAGTTCCAGCCTTTCAATAAATACAACGAACACTGATATTAGATGGATGAATTTGTTTAACAAAATATTGGGAGGATTACACTCGAAATTATCTCGTTTGGTTAATTTAACGTGCGACGCGCATGTTCACCGGTTTTTATTTCGCACGCTTTATGTGGTGGACAAGTTCCAGCCTTTCAATAATTACAACGAACACTGATATTAGATGGATGAATTTGTTTAACAAAATATTGGGAGAATTACACTCCAAATTATCTCGTTTGGCTAATTTAACGTGCGAGATACCTGTTTGCTGATTTTTCTTTTGTACGCTTTATGTAGTGGACAAGTTCCAGTCTTTCAATAATTACAACGAACACTGATATTAGATGACTGAATTGGTTTAACAAAATATTGGGAGAATTACACTCGAAATTATCTCGTTTGGCTAATTTAACGTGCGAAATACCTGTTTGCTGATTTTTCTTTTGTACGCTTTACGCGGTGGACAAGTTCCAGCCTTTCAATAAATACAACGAACACTGATATTAGATGGATGAATTTGTTTCACAAAATATTGGGAGAATTACACTCGAAATTATCTCGTTTTGCTAATTTAACGTGCGAAATACCTGTTTGCTGATTTTTCTTTTGTACGCTTTATGTGGTGGACAAGTTCCAGCCTTTCAATAATTACAACGAACACTGATATTAGATGACTGAATTGGTTTAACAAAATATTGGGAGAATTACACTCGAAATTATCTCGTTTGGCTAATTTAACGTGCGAAATACCTGTTTGCTGATTTTTCTTTTGTACGCTTTACGCAGTGGACAAGTTCCAGCCTTTCAATAAATACAACGAACACTGATATTAGATGGATGAATTTGTTTAACAAAATATTGGGAGAATTACACTCGAAATTATCTCGTTTTGCTAATTTAACGTGCGAAATACCTGTTTGCTGATTTTTCTTTTGTACTCTTTACGCGGTGGACACGGTCCAGCCTTGTCAGCCAGCATTCACATCAAGTACCGATATTAGATGACTGAATTGGTTTAACAAAATATTGGGAGAATTTCACTCGAAATTATCTCGTTTGGCTAATTTAATGTGCAAAATGCCTGTTTGCCCATTTTACTATTGTACATTTCACGCAGTGGACACTTCTATCCTTATCGATAAATACAGCAAACACTGATATTAGATGGATGAATTAGTTTAACAAATTATTGGGAGACGTACGTTCGAAATTATCTCGTATTGTTAAATTATTGCGCGATGTTTGCAAAGTTGGATTCGCATTATTTGTATTATTGCTTGGTGAATCAATTGTTCATTACATCGTATATCGGGTTCGTTAGGCACGGAAATAAACTGGTTGCATCTTTATACGTGTTACACATTTTATAATGTAAATTGATTGTACATTTTGCATAATGTTTGTTGTAAATTTGTTATAAATGTAGTTTAAATTGCTTGTTCGGACCAGTTATTTACTGCAAATTTGTTATGAATTGTATAATATAAATTGACTAAATTGGAGTTACTATTTACTGCAAATTTTTGTAATATAAATGGACTGTAGATATTGGATATTGTTTGTTGTATATTTGTTATAAATGTTGTATTTTTAATTGCTTGTTCAAATCAGTTATTTGCTGCACATTTTTTATGAATTTTGTAACATAAATTGACTGTAAATTTGAGTTATTATTCGCAGAAAATTTATTATGAATTTTGTAATATAAATTTCTCCGTTCTAATACGAACGGAGATCGTTAAACCAGTTAGATACAAGACTTGACTTTAAAAATCCCTCACAGTAAGTAAACTCAAACAATGTTGCATATGTACACGCGTCGAACGTCGAACAAATGCCCCTATTATAAATTTTACGAAAAATAGTAAAGCAAAACAAAGGAGGCTATTGTTATCCGACGAAATGTTAACAATTCATCGTCGAGAGAGTAATTATTATTAAAAACCTAAACAGCATCAGAACGCGAACAATAAAATGTGTGAATAAGAGAGATGAGTGAAAATTAAATAATTTTAATAAATTCGGTAGATTTCGCGGTATTATTTTTCGAAAGGATTTTCGAGGAACGCCAAATATACAGTAATAAAATACACAAAGCAGTTCGTAGAACAGCAGATTCACCGGAAAAGGTAATAAACTCAGCCTGTTAAAAGTTGTAAACCGCAATATCCAATATACCAAAGAGTATCGTTTTCCCCGAAATACAAGCTTTACGGCTAATGCAACGAAAACGTATCAAACGATTGTTATATCATCCAATTAAAATTTCAAGCGTGCACAGCGAATTGTAATTTCGTTGAACGACGAACGTACGCGTCGACCGGACCGAAACGAAATTTTCTATCGACGTACATACTCGTCGAACTCAGGGAACCGGTTAAATGGAGGACGCGTTTCCGGAAACGAGCGACAGAGCCGGAATCAAGGAACCGCGGTCGAAAGACGTCAAAGGAGGTTCGGAAACGAACGCAATGGCGGCCATTACGGTGTTCGTCGTTAGCCGAAAACGAACAGGCCAGAAACGACGCGTAAATTATCACGATACACGGTTAGGTGTGCACGCGTGCTTATGTGTGCCGGCTAGGAAACGTAAAGCAACCATTTCTCCCTCTTTCTATTCGCGTATCAGGGCCCAGATCCGTGGGTTCGCGAGTCTGCACTCGTTTATATAATACTCCGCGTCGAGTGAGTATTATGCTAGGCGGCTGGCGCAGAGATAAAGCGGAGTCGTTATCTCGGTTAGGGGTTTCAACGATGCCACCCCCCTCCCAGGGGGGTGTGGAAGGCTCGAAGAACGTTGCTTAAGGGTTGTGAATCGTAATGGGCTGCGCCCTCGGGCAAGAGTTGACGATGTCATTGGAATACGTTACGCTCGCGCCCTGCTTTTCCTTTCTCTCTTTACTTCTAACGATAATAAATCCGACATCGACTTACCGACTGATTCGGCCCTGATGGACGTACCATCGTTATTCGCCGCCATTTAGTTCGTCACGGACGTGTCTTCGTCGTTCGCCGCCATTTACTATGCCGTTCAACGATATAATGTACTATTTTGGTTCATATAATAGACTCATTGCAATCGAAGATATCAATGTCGCCACTTAACCCTTTGCGGTCCAATGTCGAGCAACGCTCGATATCGCGTTTCTCTTGGCTCGTAGAAAGAATTCAGATAAATAGATTGGTTTTAACACTGGATTTACGAAACGAGCCAAAATGACTCATAACATATTTTTTATTTTAAATTACAAACACTATGAAAAAACTTTTATCAAAATGTATGTCAACTGTTGTCAAGATAAAGGATCATTGTATAAGGCAGTTCACGTATCATTCTCTATTTATTTTCTTTTCTAGTTTAGTTTTAATGTAAAAATAATTGGTCATTCCGTAGCCGTAAATCTAGTGTTAAGATGTGTTCATTTCTTTGCCACTTGTAATAAATTAAAAATATGTTTGTTACGCACCCTGCATAATTGCAATACATTTTATTATAAACCTATTCTTGATCTATTTTCTAAATTAATAAAGAAGCTGTAAATAAAAGAAAGCACGGTCCGCAAAGAGTTAATATCTTTATATAGTAGGCCCTCCAATTTCGCACATAATTCCTGAAAGTGTGTGCGAATGTTAAATGTTCGAAGGTAGAGGGATATAAAAATATGTGCTCCAAAAACGGTGTTTTAAAATATTTATTTATTTAGCTTTCTTTATAAACTTGTCAAGAATTAGTTAGTTAGTAGAGTACCTCCTTTTTTTTTCTTTTCGTGATAAAGATTTCTACAACACGCAGTGTCTTTTTGTGTTGCCCTACGTACTATCTGCAACCCAGGAGTTGGCGTATCGACTCATTCGTATTTTCAATAGTAAGATCTTATTGTTTCGCGGGGTCATGTATACCAGTTAACTCAAAGAATATAAACAATCTGCAGTTGACGATCCTTAATCGGAATCAAGTTCGAAGGATTCACGGTGAGGATAGGCGTACTTCTGAAGTTTAATTTCAACCGTCCTCACACGCCAATCCCTGGGTGACTCGCTATACTTGAGATATGCCTTTTCTATTGGGATCGCATTCTTCCATAATAGTTAAAAATTTGTCTAGATGCATAAAGGCTTCATTGATATTTTTAATTGTCAAAGCCTTGACGTTGAAAGTTAAATATAAAATTGAATTTTTTTTAATGTGCGAAAGTAGGTTGTGTGAAAGTCAAGGGCGGCCTGTATTTTGCTTTATATGATCGACTCCTTGTGGTCGGAGATTTCATTGTCGTCAGTTAACATTTGTGAAACTTTGTGGTTGAAACGAATTCTTTCGACGGTATTGTTTGTGCATGTCATTGATACCGTTCTTTATACATTGTTGTTGTTTTCTTATTTTTGCACATCACGTGTGAAACATAGTCTGTTGATCTTTTCTATGATTTTCTGGGCAATTGCAGAGGTGCAAATTACTGCTACAATGCTGAGGTAAATAGAGAAAGTTGGAACGTTTGGTATATTTTGGATTTATAGGTCTTTAATTATGCAAATTGTACTCGGTACTGAACTCAAAACTCGGTCCTTGCGCAAATATGATTCAGGTTCGTTGCGCTCGAACTGTAATGTATATCAGGAGTTTGATGTTATAAACCGAGTGATTAAACTTTCGCACTTGAGGGTTAATTTTCCCAATTAACGGATAGCAATTCTAAGAGTTTAGTGAATTCTTTTGACATAATTATTCTTCTATTGTTTATTGCTACTATTGTCCGTTTCGCTCATTCATCGCATGTAACATTGCATATTTAGTTTGAAAATACGTCACAGTCTAATTACTTCAAATTGTTACATTAAACTAAATGCGTGTAAGTCACCTCTCGTTAATTTAGTAATTAACCCTTTGTGGTCCTATGTCGAGTGGGGCTCGACATGGCGTTTCTCTTTGTCTGTGGAAATAATCCGGATAAATAGATTGATTTAAGACATTTTCATTTCTTTGCAATTTGAAACAAATTAGAAATATATTTATTATGCAATCTGCATTATTAGAATATATTTTATTGTAAATCCACTTCTTCATATATTTTGTAACTTAATTAAGGAGCTGTAGGAAAAAAAAATTAGGGATCGCAAAGGGTTAAGGAATGTTATAAATTGACAAATGTAATTAGTAAGTGTAATGAATATAATTATTAAATTAATAAATGTGATAAATGCGTTATTAGTTATTAACAAAGTTCTTTATAATATTTATAAAATATATTTATATAGCTCTTCTTGAAATCCTTCATGATTTATATCCAGACAAAAAATTGACTTCGTTAGTACTGCTCCATTTTTATCGTTTCGTGTTTCACCGCTTGTTTATCTTTCTCCTTCGCGTTTAATTTCGAATTACACGAATATCGTACGTCGGCGCGATTGACGTTGAAAAATTCAATAATTAAAAGCGAGTAGAAGAAAGAGCGATATGATGTGCCGCAAGCGTAAATTGCGAGCGTAATTTCCCGAAAATAACAAGCCGACAACGTCGCGAGCGTTTCGATTCGATTCGAAAGTTTTCGAGAGCCAGGGCTCGATCGATTTCCCGTCTACTTGACGGCGAATCAATTAGCGACGACAAGTCCCCGCAGTGTAATATGCAATTAACGGTTTATTAATCAGAAGCAGCCGGTGTAATCGGGACGCGCGAGTAATTAACGTCGCCAAACTCTGTTTAGCCCAGGGAAAACCGTTAACATCATGCAAATGTTCCAGTAATGACGCGTACTGACAACGCACTTTTGTTTCGCAACCTTCATTTAGCCTCCCGTTCATTCCCTGGCGACGACCCGCCTCCTCGACCACGAACAATATGGGGAAGTGCCTTGCGACTCTCACGTACCGGGTGTTCCTTCCGAATGTCGCCTTTGACTCACCCTGATGAATGTCCGATACCGATCCTGCGAACATTCGACAAATTCGAAAGTATTTCTCTCTTGAATCACCTCCTGGTAGCCTCTCGAAGACTATTTAACTCGTGGAAATCGCAAACGTTTTGTAAATTTTTTAATTTTATTTATTTTTGCAGTTTGGATTTTTACCATGTTTAAATTTTTGTGTTTTGGGACCTGGAATTTTGCGGTTTTGTGGTTTCTATATTCTTTTGTTTCTAGTTTCGAGATGTTGGACTTTGAGGTTATGTAAGGTCCATTGTCTTGAACATTGCAATTTCGAAACTTGAAGATTTTTAAAAGTTTGTGTCTTAATCTTTACGTTTTATTATTGTGTTTTAATCTTTGGATAAGTACAATATTTAGTACATATTTTTGATTCATGTGTTTGAATCTTTGGATTAGTACAATATTTAGTACATATTTTTTATTCTTGTATTTTAGTCTTTGCATTAGTACAATATTTAGTACATATTTTTGATTCTTGTGTTCAAATATTTGGATTAGTACAATATTTAGTACATATTTTTGATTCATGTGTTTGAATATTTGGATCAGTACAATATTTAGTACATATTTTTTATTCTTGTATTTTAGTCTTTGCATTAGTACAATATTTAGTACATATTTTTGATTCATGTGTTTGAATCTTTGGATTAGTACAATATTTAGTACATATTTCTGATTGTTGTGTTTTAATCTTTGAATTAGTACAATCTTGAAAGTGAAGACCAAGGTTTTCTAATATTTTTTCTTTAAACTTTGGAAGTTTTGAACTTTGAGGTCTTCACATGTTTATGTTTAAAACTGTGACATTTTGGACTCTAAGGTCTTTAAATTTTAGTGTTTTAAGCTTTTGAATGCCTTGTAGGTAATGTATTTTAATCGATGTTATGTTCTTTATTTGCCTATTTAACCAGTTAAGTGCGTCGGACGAATATAAACGTCAATCTAAGATTTTATTACCATACGGTTGGCGTTAATGAACTGTTAATTGCATGTCAAATAAAAATATAATTTTTCCACGTTTATCTGTACTTTTTTCGTAAAATTTATTATATAAATTTTGTTCCTCGTTCGGCGTGTATACCCGTCAATGCTTGATTTTAATTACGCATTCCGTGAGTGATTTTTGGAGCTAAATTACATAGTTATCCGATAAAAGGAATTGGAGGGCGATATGATAATTGAGAAAATAATAATTCGAAGTGTTAATTATTCGATGCAGTGACGTTTATTAGTGACTTGAGAATTGATCAACCTACGAATAAATCTATTATCTCAATCGAATGTATTTATCTCGCGCAATACTTGATAATTTAACTACGTCATTTTCAGAAATGCATGCTTTTTAAATTCATTGTTTCGGATACACGTCACTCATGAAACAAACTGAAAAAGTAATTTCGGAATTAATATTATTTGAAAAGTCGTCGAAACGCCTGTATGTACGATACACGCGAATTATTTTCAAACACGCCATTTTCTGTATGCGCAATTTTTCATTTCGGTAACATCGTTAAAACAAAACAACGTGGAGAATGAATTTTACTTTCGCATGTATAATTCGAATAAATTATTTGCAAACGCGTAAGTTTGTATTTGAACAATTTTTCATTTCGGTTAATTTACTCGAATGAAACGACGAACAAAATTAACTTCGCTTTTGTACGCGATTCAAACAAATAATTATCAAACACGGAAGTTTCTATTTAAAAACAACTTTTAGTCGCAGTCGACTCGAACGAAACGAGGAATTTTTATTTGCCGCTTAAGGATATCGAATCAAATAAATTACTAAACTTCGAATGGGAGAATTTCAAGTAACTTCTGCAAATAATGTCGGAGATTCGAGGAAAAGGGGGGACGATTATCGCGTCGCAACCCTTTGACGAACCGTAGTGCCACATGGACGTCGCGACGCCGACGCACGGACTTCCGTGATTTCACCGCTTGTAGTATGTTAATGCACGAATTGCAAATGAATCTCGTTAGGAGATTTGGAAATTGAGGACCACTTTCGAACGGTCCTGTCAGACTGGTATTACGTTTTTTATTATACCGATGGAGAACTGTTGCGAAACGGGTTTATTAAGAAGTAAGTAATTAACCCGAGCGAATATTTCACCAATTCTTAATGAGCTAACAAAAAATGCACATTCTTTAGCTATATTTATTTCGCACTTCGAACATAGTTGAAATCGTTTGCATATGTTACTGTATTCATCATTTCCATTTGAAAATACAATAATTTTTATTAACAAAACCTATTTATATGTATAAATAAATATACGTTGATAGTTTTTTTATTGACTGTGGTGTCGAGCACGCACATATTTCCACTTAATTGAAATTCGAAAACAACAAAATATGGAAAATAAAATTCAATCAATTCAAATTTTCAATTCGAAACTTCCAAGATTCAAAAATTGCAATCTGAAAGATCTGAAATTGTGTTTATATCAAAATAAAGAAAAAAAGATCTATTATTTTATCAAAATAGTGAAAACAAGATACATCTCTATCAAAGTGAAGAAAGCAATGTACACAGAATATTGTATCAGAAAGCAAGATACATTTGTTTATAAAAATAATGAAAGCAACAGAAATATATCTTTATTGAAGTAAAGAAACCAAAGTACATTTGTATCAGAATATTATATCAGAAAGCAAAATATATTTTTTTATAAAAATATTGAAAGCAATATATATCTTTTTTAAAGTAAAGAAAGCAAAATATATTTGCATCAGAATATTGTATTAGAAAGCCAAATACATTTCTTCATAAAAATAACGAAAATAAAATACGTCCCTCTTAAAGTAAACGATGCAAAGTGTACGTATATCAAAATAGAAATCCGCCGTTAAATAACCATTCGAAATATTCATTTACAAATGATTATTCGAGAGGAATTCCTTCGTCTCGGAGAACATACCGGGTGGCTTACAACGAAAGAGATCGTGGATGGGCAAAGAAGTTCGCGTCGAAGCAGAGTCCTCGATCGAGACAGTAGACACCGTGGACGAAGGATAGACACGGCTGTAGAAGGTGTTTTGAATCGCAGGTTCGCAGGTGTGCGAAGGAGGAGAAGATTCGAGAGAAAGAAAGAGCGAGCGAGAGAGAGCCAGGATGTTCAGAACGAGAAAGAAAGATAGAACAGAGAGAGAAAGAGAGTGTACTAAGCAGAGAAAACGAGCGTACAACGTAGGAGGGGATGGGTGTGCGACATCGCCTGCTGCAAATTGCAATTTTGTTGTGAGATCATTATAAAATACATAATGCCGAGTCGCCTACTGCTCCCGCTCCTCTTTCCCCTCCTGTTCGCGTTCTGCCGACCAAACTCGCTACTTTCCTTCTCGTTTTCTCCGCTTGTGCCCGGCGTTTCAGCCCGCACGACGGTGCTTCCCTCTGCCGCGAGCTCGCATCCTCCCCGCTTGTACGGGCTGAAAGAGCGAACGAGAAAACGACAGAGAGAGCGAGACAGTGAGTGAGAGAAAGAGAGAGAGAGAGAGAGAGAGAGAGAGAGAGAGAGAGAGAGAGAGAGGAGGCAGCGTCTCGTTAAAAGTTTCTAGCGACGCGTATTCTTAATAGTCTGCGCGCGGACACGCCGTCATTAAAATTATAACCAACCTCCTGTATCACCACCCCGACTCCCACATCGCCTAGCACCACCGGCTGCCACCCACCCGGAGGCCCCGTTTCGTATTTTCAACCCCCTTTTAGCTCGGGGCCGCCGCGAACCGCCTCCTCGAACATTCCTAGACCTTTCTCTCGTGCATTTAATCGGATATCGACGATATTACAAATCGCTTTATACGTTCGGGTATCGTGCATTAACACTTTTACTACCCATATATGGGTCACACTCGAATTTCTACACAGATTTCACAGATGTATAAGTCAAAGTTTGTTTACTTTTCTATCTGAAAACGGTCGCATCAGGTTACTTGAAAATATGGAAAATAAATATAACACAAGGTACAGTGGGGCCTCGACTTTCGCACACAATTGGTTCCTGAAAGTGTGTGCGAATGTTGGTTGTTCGAAAGTAGAGGGATGTAAAAAAATATGCACCAAAAACGGTGTTGTAAAGTATTTATTTATTTATTTAGCTTTCCGGTGTTTTCCAACTCTTCCATCTCTAAGAAAACCTCGTTATTTCCTGTTTCTAAAATTATTAACCCATTAATTACCAGATTTTTATTTCAACTCCACTGCGTGGGTTGTCAATTTATGTATCAAATACTTTTACAAGTTCGACGACATTGAAGCAATAAATAATTTTAACAACCCGAATGTAAGCATGTACAGAATACACATTTTATTTAATATAACGTTGTTGCCAGTGATAAAAGATGAATATATGTGAAAATGTATTAGGTTGTACGGAAAGTAATTTCATTCTTTTTATGAAAATGAAAGACGATTTTCATCGCATACTTGTTTTCTTGCTTGAACAGCATTTTTAACGTAGCAAAATATTGCGAAAATGCTGCTTTTCACTTTCCATATTTGATAGGGTACCAACCACAAACTACGCCGTAGAATCGATCAAACTTCTCACAAGCAAGCTTGTTGGGAAAAAACGAAATCACTCTCACAGCCCGATATATTCAAATCCCGATTCGGGGATCGTGGTAGAGAAAAGGTTAATTGCAAAATATTTCTCAGTGTGCATTTTTCTTACGTATCGAGAAAGGAAGGAACTTAAGGGGCACCGTAATACTCCACGGCGTCCCCAAACGTCGCTTAGCCGGAGAACGATAAATCTCCAGCATGTCGGCAAGGGGTTGAAATCACGGTGTCTCGAGTCGATCGTCGAAACAAAGAAGCTCGAAAGGACGGCAAGTGGTATCGCGTAAAACCTATTTGCTCGCGTGTAGCCGAGGAGAATAGAGACGGGCATCGTCTGAGTGTCTCCGGGCAAACAGAGCCATTGGACCGGTCCCCGTCACGGTTTTTACATAACGCTACTCGGGACAGGCATCCGGCGAAAATCATTAATCACGGAAACCGCATCGTTCGCTCGTAAAACGTCCCGGTCGACGGTGGTATCATATCCCGTCGAAGCCTCGGAGTTCCAAACTATCGCCGTTCACCGGCCGAATCGTTAAAGGGTGGTTCGTGCCGGCGTAGGCGTGCAGTGATCGCAGAAACTGCCGCGCAAGAAGCGGCTACAAAAACGCATACTTTAACCCCGGATAAAGGTGGATTTAAGCGGAACTTACGAGAAAAACCGGTGGTCTCTGTAAATATGTAAATACGAGGCCAGTCGATGTTATTGCTTGTACGTGGCGCGTTGCGTAGAAAATCCTCGGGGATAAAGTAAAAAAGGTTGGGGGCTCGCGCGTCGGGATAGTACCGCGAGGTCCCCGGTAATCGTTCGATATTTAAGTAGCGAGTTCAGGTACACCGGGTATATTTAAACGCGCTTATTATCATATAAATACAAGTTGGACGTTCAATTTACGCGTCGGAGAGCCCCACGCCGCCTCGTTCTGCCCCGTGCCCTCCCCCTGGCTCCTAGCTTCCCTCGCTGCCAGACCTCGTCTCGACCGACTCTATCTCACCGTGTATGCGTGTGCCCCGCCAGAGTTACAAAAGTTATTATTGTTATTACCGTACCGTTTAGAAACTTTTGTTGCCCGCGATGTATACCCACCTTACCCGAGCCCACCCACACCCGTACACCCACCTACCTAACCGTTCTTCCTTCGTGGCCAGACTCCTGCCCACCTTTCCATGACCACGATCCCGGCCTCTGCCTCCCGGTATCCCCGGGATTTCGGTTCTTACGCGGTGAATTTATTGGCCGGAGATGCTCGCTGCGACCACCTTTCCCGCTCTTCCGCTCGCCAGCTTGTTTCTGAAACAAACGTGTTGGTGGTTGCTCGCCGAGAACGTCCTGCGAACCGTGCGTACTCGCATACACGGCATTTTATCGGCGATGTATAGTAATTCGGTACCGGCCGACGCTATTTTTTCGTATTGTTACGCCGCGACACGCAGGGGGAGCTCCTTTTGGCGAGGAATTATACTTTTTACAATGAAGTTACTTTTATTTATGTTATGAGACTCGGAAACGGTGCAGAGGTTCACCGATGTACTAAAGGTTCGACAACACGCATGACGAGTGTCTTGATGCAAAACTCCCTTCTCATATCAGTAGACTTCTTTTGTATGCACACACTCAAGAAAGTATTCGAACGATGACATAGAAGGGTTCGTTCAAGTCAATCCGGGACTTTTTCTTAAACAAATACAAAAATTTCAAAGCGTAGAAAGTGGATTTATTTTTCCACATAACTTCTAGGTACAGTTATACACTTATCCCAGCGTTTAACTAACGTCTGGAATGCTTCGGCAGATATATTATTACGACGGAACCATTGTAGGAAATCATTCTTCACTTCATCAGCAGCGTGTTCACGTTCATTATTTACCTCATGGTGTCACTATCAACAGTGAGTATTACTGCCGTGTTCTGCGCGATGTGCACAAGAGTTGACGGAAGAAACGTCCGTGTATGATCACAAAGGGTTTGGTCCGGGGACCGTATTCAAACTTCGGTTCGAGATGGAGATGGCGCATTGACTCCTACGTATTTTCAATGGTAGGATCTTATTAGTTCAAAAATCAGTTGATTCAGAAAACATAAACGATTGACAGTCACTGATCAAGCATCAAGCTCGGATGATTTACGGTGAGGATAAGCGCATTTCTAATGTTTCACATCAACTTCCTCACACGCCAAATCCTGGGTGACGGGCTGTACATACGTCCAATAACTTGTCCATCCGACAACGTACCGCTGGTTATCAATTTCACTAGATTGCTCGAATGTCGCGAGAACAGGCGAGTGTTCGCGATCCAGGATTCGTAACGCGCGCGCATAAACTCGTCGAAATAAGCAATTTTGGAACATTGTCGTGACTCGTTCGAATCATACAATTCTGGTCGACAGGTTGTCGAGACGCGACTATCGTTTCAAAAATTGCCTGAAAGCCACGCGAGTTGCCGTAAAATGAAAGCGAACGAGCATCGTGCAGGGTACGCTGTCCTGGCTCGTCCTTTGGCCCTTCCCGCGACGTCCCATCAAATCCTGAGAAAAGCTACACGGTTCTTCGATTGCTTTTAAGACGGACTCGCCAGCGAGGGGGCCCGGAGCTTTATGAGAAAGTTCACTTAATAGAACAGATCGATATCTGCGGCTCGCATGTTTCTCGCCCCGGAATCGTTTCGCCCGGGAAATAAGTGGATCGCAGAAACGAAGGAGAGAAGATAAGTGAAACGCGGCTCGGTTCGCTACGTTTAATGATGTTGTCCCATTTGCGGTGGTAAGAGGATTCCGTGCCGTTTATGATTACGAAAACGTACGAAAAACTTACATTTTTCGATCGCCGATCTTTTATTTACACTTTTTATTCCCGTTCGTGATTACGACATTCTGTGCCCTTGAATTCGTTCCTCGAAGGATAATGGACGTACAAGGTATGTCTGCGTTCAACTCTCGAACGCTGATGATTGATGATTTAACGCGTGGATGTATAGTGTGTAACGATGTAACACGAATATATGCAACGTACGCAAATATACGTATGGCGATACGTCGCGTGATGATATCCCCTATCGATGCTTAATCTGTTGATGTAAAACCTGTCGACACGTCATACGATGATGCGATAGTATACAACATGTAGCGATACAAAACTGCATGTACAACGAACTCGATGTATCGCGTTGACATGCAACGAGTTGATATCCATATGACGCATGGTAATATAACGCGAGGGAATATGATACGTGGCAATGTAACGCTGATGCACCATAACGCGTGGGTGATATAACATATGGGTAATATTACACATGGTAATGTAACGCTAATGTACTATAACGCGTTAGAAGTACAACACGCGGCAACGTAATACAATATATACTACACGTCGGTAATACAACACGTGGCGATACAACATATGGAATTGTAACGCGTGGAGGTATGGCACGAAGGGGTGTAACGCGGTGAAATATGACGTATAGCAATATAACACGAGGCAGTATGACGCGTAGTAATATAACGCAAGGCAATACAACACCCTGATGCATAACGCGTGGCAATATAACAAGAGGATTAACGAGTATTCTATCCCTTTTCCCGATAATATCTCCGATACAAAAATGTTTGCGAACATCGATTAAAGAACGAGGAAAATCGATTTCGGGAGAGTGGACTCGTTGTTTTCGATGTTCACTTATTAATGAAACCTTCAAATATTAAATTGACAGTGAGTTTACAAGCGACGGGGGTTATGTTCCCCCGTCCTGTTGATATACATCTAGAAACGGTTTAAACCCGGATAGAGAAAAGAAGTGAGAGGAGAGACAGGGAGAGAGAGAGAGAGAGTTGCACGCGGGACGACCACGCGAGGAGAAAAAGCGTGCATGCATCGTAATATCGAGCGGGAAGGTGCGCGTCGACCTCGATGCACGAGCGGCTTCAATTTCTGCTGAAAAATAGCTTGCATCGTGTTCTGAGAGTTCAATCTGCTGGTGTACGCGAGAAATCTGTTATCGCTTTTATGCGTCGGATATACATATATTGTATCTGTATACACAGTGTTTCAAAACACGTGGGTCTCGGTACGAGAACGGGTTTGCGCGAAACAGCGAGAGTGATTTTAATAAACACGTATCCCATTTCGTCTTGTTTCTCAAGCTTCTTTCTGTTCCTATTATTTATTTCGGTCAATTAAGACGCAATTACTCGAAGTTATTTCAATTTCTATGTACCATTGTTTCTCGGAAATAAGCCGTTAAGTGTTAAATAGAATTTCGTATTTAAGAATGTTCAATTTATTGAAAAGGAATCGGA
Organism: Coelioxys conoideus; assembly: GCA_947623535.1. NCBI lineage: Eukaryota > Metazoa > Arthropoda > Insecta > Hymenoptera > Megachilidae > Coelioxys > Coelioxys conoideus. The sequence goes on along the minus strand of OX392453.1, from coordinate 10,991,162 downwards.
AGGACGTCTGGACGTTCCAACGATTGAACCAAGGGTAACGAACTTTTAAAAAATGTAGAGAAAGCCTAGTAGCCACTGTACGGAAAAATATCGGTTTCAGTTTGTAACATGTGGACCCAATTGGCCCTTAAGTATGTACACTTAAATACGTACCCAGGAGCATTGACGTTGGTGACAGTCGAGCTGTTATGAGTGGTGACTGAACCGAGATGAGTAGTGCGTAACCCACGTGGGCCGAGCCGAACCGACCCGAACCGCGCTGAGTAGAGTTTAATCCACATGAGCCGAACAGAGCCGAATTGAACCTTAACCGAGCCGAGCCGGGCCGAACAGAGCTCAACCGACCCGACTCGAGCAGAACGTAATCGTGCCGCGTCAAACCGAACCGAGTCGAGCCGAACCGAGCCGAACCGAACCGAACCAAACCGAACCGCACCGAACCAAACCGAACCAAAACAAACCAAAACGAAACGACCCGAACCGCTGAGTAATGTTTAATCGAGCCGAGCCGAGCAGACCAGGGAATAACCGAAGCGAACTGGACCTAACCACGTCGAGCCGAGTCGAATCGAACCGAAGTTTGAATACGAACTCAGGCCAATTAAATCTGTTGACAAAGCTAAGGTTTTCTCCATTAGCGCCCCAGTGACTGTCCACGCAAAAATTTTTGTTTGCACATTCTTCAACTGACAATTCACCAAATGCGATACGTATTTTCTAGAATTCCACCCGTCATTATAAAATAGGTTGTGCGCGTTATGAAACAGCTTGTACGTTCGTCTATAATAAATTTCGGAAAGCGCGCTCGTCGTAGCCATTGTTTTTTCTCGCAGTCGCACTCGATACATGAATTTACGAGTTTTTAGACAGAAATTTTTCCCCTCGCGGTCTGGTCGTAGCTGATTGGAATTGATACGCGCGATAAACGCGGGAAAAAAATAATTCGTCGGTTCACGATCCACACGCGGCTACAAAATCTGCTCCGGTCGGCCGAGTAAATTCGTTAGCCTCCGGCCCGAAAATCCGCTCGCAATAAACAACGCCAATTAGCGAGCGATCGGGTCCGTTGCTCGTTCGTGTTCCATCGAACGAGCACGCGGGAACAGGAAGAGGAACGGGCGCAGCCGGCGACGTGACCTTCCCCGAAGGACGCTCACGGGAACAGAGTCGTGTATTAATAGCGCAAAAGTGAAATCATAGAACTTTAATTTCGTGCACGGAACAGTGAGCTTATTGTTCGTCCGTGCGGTAATTATAGTAATCGTCTGTTAAACGCGCGCGATCGGCAAACCGTTTTCTCTTCCGGGAGGAGGTTGTTTATTGGACGGTCGATGACGCATTGCTTCAACTCTTTATTTCTTTGTCGACTATTTCGTTCTCACGTTTTCTAATTATTTAGTCCTTTAACTAATTTTCTGAAACATTTCTAAATTATCAATGTTTTGAACTTTGAGGTTTTATTATATTTTTATGCTCTGAATTTTCAGGTTTTCATATTTTTATGTTTTGGACTTCGAAATTTTGGATTTTGTAGTTTGTAAAGTTTTGTGCCCGGAAATTTGCAACATAAAGATTTTTAAGTTCTTGTGTTCTTATCCTTGCATTAGTAAATTCTTGAGATATCTTTTTAATTTTTGTAATTTGATCTTTGGGACTTTTGATCTGTGAGGTTTTAACATGTTTGTATTTTGGGCTTGGAATTTTATTATTGTTGTGTTTTGAGCTTTTGAACTTGAATGTCCTATAGGTAATGTATTTCAATCGTTGTTATATTCTTTCTTTTTTTATTCGGCCAGTTAACTGTGTCGGACGAATTATAAATGTCAACCAAGATTTTATTACCGTGCGGTTGACGATAATGAATTGTTAATTGTACACCGAATAAAAATGTAATTTTTCCACGTTTCGCTGCACTTTTGTCGCAAAATTTATTATACAAATTTTTGCTTCGTGTTCATCAAATTTTCGAATTTGTAAGTTCTCAGATTTCCGGATAGTCAAATTCTGGCATTCTTCGATTTTCAGAATTCTGATGCTTTTGGCGTCAGTAATTCTATAAATTTCTATGTTATTAAACTACTATATTTTTACATTTTCTAGTGTGTGAATTTTCAAATCTTCTTTTTCCCAAATTTCAAGATCCACAAATTGCTATGTTCCCGACTTGTTAGATCATCAAAACCATAAGTGACTATGTCTCTAACTTTCTACAGGGTGTCTCGCAATCCCTGAAAGGAGTTGAGGGTTGTGATTTTAAGAAATTTTGTGCAAAATGTTGGGAATCATCCTTGCACTTTTACTCTTAAAATACTGACGTTTCTCGCGAGATGTATGCGATATCTCATTGATTTCAATGACTTTGCTCTATGTACATATATCGTAGATGTCAATTTCCCAAGTCATTTTATTTACGTAATCGTGTGATTTCTTTTTTGTTGCAGGTAAGAGATCACCAGTATATCACGACGAAAGATAAATCGTATTTCCAGTGGGTGAGTCGTGTCCATCTATCTACAATATTAAAATACTGGGGGTTTTATTTTTTATATTTGTTAGCGAAAAATTGAAACTCTGATTCACTGTAATGATACAAATGTTGTATATTTAGAACGTTGATACTCGTTATAATAGAATGTACAGCGAAGTTTTATTTACTAAGTAAGTTAGGCACAATGCAAATTCAAACTTCAAAGTAAACAGCGCGCACTTCGACACTCGAACTTGGAATAATAATTGAAATAAAACTTGGAATACAATTGCAATTTTTTCAATTTTTTCTTCGAATTTCGTTACTTTATACTTCGTACACCTTCATGACATATTTATTTACCGATGACATTGCACTATAATATTTTTTAAAATTCGCACGAAATTTTATTGATTTTATTATAGTGCTTTTGTTGAGACCCGTAGAGATGCGAAAATGTATAACGCAAAACATGGAGAAATTATAAAATTTCATACTAATTTATTTGTATACGTAAATGTACACCACAATTATATAATTACAGAATTGCAGTTAGGATTTTATAATAAAATTGTACATACGTTGTAAACTATTTCATTCTTAATTATGTAATTAATTTAAACAATTTTTAATTGCATCAATTATCTAATTGATTTTACAATTTTTAAATTTTAACAAGTATCTAATTAAATTTGCAGTTTCATAGCTGATTCAATTTTCCAATTAATTTGACAATTTCAACATTTTTTAATTATAGCAGGTATCTAATTAACTTCGCAGTCGTTCATTCGCATTACTCCCGCAATTAATCGTACAATTTTTTAGTTTTATTAACTCGCCGACGTCTCGATACAAAAGCTTATTGATTTTATTAAAACCGATCCTCCAATTCCGTGATTCTACAGCTCCTCCGTTTGTTTCCGTGTAATTTTTTAATTCTGCGATTCGTCGATTCTACAATCGCGGCGCGCGAATCGGAATTTAATTTCAGCCTGCGTTTAACTCTAATGAAGTTGCGCTTTAATTTACATCGCGCGTAATTATACATGCACAGAACGTTTTATAATTCCATAATTCGCGATAAGTACACGAAATTATAATACGATCAATAGGAGCTGGTATAAATTTCTCGTCGAAACGCGGTTTGCTGCAATTAAACTCGACTTATCGGACGACGTTATCGTAAACGCCGGCAGAACGGGGCAGGGGAGTAAAAGTGCGTGGCTCGTTGAGAACTAATCAAGATGTATTAATTGCGCTGCGTTTGTTCCCTTTGCGCCGGGTTCGTCTGTGAAACGTGGCACGATCGCCTTGAGCGCCGTTGCGAATCATTTAACGAGTTTGCACGGCCCGGAAATGGTTTACCAGCCGCGAACTATGGAACGTTATTCGTTTTACAAATATTTGCGGCCGTGTTGTCGGTCGGATTTATCGGCCACGATGTTTAACGCGGTCGCCGTGTTTTAATCAACTCGGTTTTTAATTGCAACGATTCTTCGCGAGGCTAGCCGCGAGAAAATACCAATAACCCTTTCATCGTACGTAATCCCCCGCGTTTACATGGTCTTCAAGGTGAAACCGATGTTTCGGAAATGGTTCTCGAAGACTTGACTTTCTATCCGTCGCTACAGTCGCCGAATGGGGTATAAGAATATCGGCATCTCTAGATACACGGATTTAGCAATATAGCGAGATAGGGATCAGTATCTTGTGATTTCTAGTTCTAGGTATTGATATTTAGAGATTTAGATATCTAGGAGTATTGGTATCTAGGGATATTGAATTCTAATGATATCCGAATTTAGGCATATCGATATTTAGAGATGTCGATATCTAGAAGTATTGGTATCTAGGGATATTGAATTCCAATGATATCCGAATTTAGGCATATCGATATTTAGAGATGTCGATATCTAGGAATACTGGTACCTACGGATATTGCATTCTAATGATATCCGAATTTAGGCATATCGATATTTAGAGATGTCGATATCTAGGAGTCCTGATATTTAGGGATATTGAATTCTAATGATATCGGGATATCGAGATATCGGTGTGCAGATACATCGATATTTATTGATATTTATTGATATGTTCTATGGATATCGAGAACCCAATTATATCGGAATCTAGAGATATCGAATTCTAAAGACGCAAGTCTTTATGGATGCCGGTGCCAAGGAATATGATCTAGGTATATAGGAACTGAAAAATGTCAGGATCCAGGGATATTGGAATTCAGGAACGTCCTCATCCAGGGACATCTCGTTTTAGGAATATCGGCGTCGAGGAGTATAGGCGATCAAATATGGAGACAAATCTGTTTGCAAAGTTTTATAAGTCGCGGATCACATAAAACATTATTCATTAACCGTGAATAAATTCAACTTTGTTCATATACTACGTACTTTTACACATTCTGAAACATTCAGAGAACATTTTAAATAAATTCGAAACATTTGAAAATCGAGTTCATAATTTAGAGGAAAATAGTATCTTCATATTCTTGTCACATATTTTGAGACATTCTAAACATTTTAAATAAATTCGGAACATTTGAAAATCGAGTTCATAATTTAGAGGAAAATAGTATATTCTTGTCACATATTTTGAGACATTCTAAACATTTTAAATAAATTCGAAACATTCGAAAATCGAGTTCATAATTTAGGGAAAAATAGTATGTTCATATTTTTGTCATATATTTTGCACAGGTGTGACATTTAAAATTTTATATTTTGTTTCGAATTCGGTTAACGAGTTTGAACGTTCGCAATCTGGGAATATAATTTAAGAAGAAACATATGTTTCTGAACAAAACGTGCTTCGCGTTCCGTGGAGAATTTAGAAACGTTCGAAATACGCGTGGCATAATTTAAACGAACGGTGGCATCATTTTATAAATTTCGAAAGTACATTTGCATGGCGGAAGACGGGAGGAAATATTTTAGATTTGAAATTGAAATTCCACGATTTCGACGGCGCGTAAAATCCTGCTCTCCGTTGTAAAACAACAATCACTTTCGAATATACTTCTCCAGGGAAATTCGGACCTTCGCGGGGAGGCTTTAATTTTCTATGGCGGCGCGTAATGAACATCGAAATTATTAAACTCGTTGATTTGTTAGAAAGTTCATGGTACGCGTGTCCGGAAAGCGATCGTTCGAAAGGTGGTCGACTTTTTAATTTGCAAACACAGGATCACAAGTAGTGCACGATACACTTTCCAAGCTGTGTGCTCGGCCGATGGTTATTCTTTCACTTTTATTTCTTTCACTTTCTGCCGAGCCGAGCAGCTCGTGATGTATGTACCATTCGCACGCAATATAGCAAAGCATTCGCGTTCACCTACTTTTAGAAAACAACTGTTCATCGTTGAAAACGAGAGTAGTACGCGTTGTAGCCGCAATCCGCGACAAATCTACCGAAAATTTTTAATTAGTTTACGCTAAACCTACCTAAAATAATTTGAAATTTAAAACGAGGTAGAAAAATGTGCAAATTATCCATATATGTGTAATGTATGTAAGAAGCTATTTCTTCGTTTGGATAGAGAATTAATGTATACCTCGATTCTTTATATCGATAAAAAATTAATTAGTACATTAATTCCTTTCTAAGAAAATGAATAAACAGGTCAATTCTTTATACCCATACAAAATTAATTAGCTCAATAATTCTTTGTATGGACGGAAAATCAATAAATGTCTAAATTCTTTACATCAATAAAAAATTAATTAACACAATAATTTTTTTGTCTTGATAGAAAATTAATAAACACGTCAATTCTTTGTATCCATACAAAATTAATTAGCATATAATTCTGTCCCGGCATAAAATTAATAAGTACCTGAATTCTTCGCATCGATACAAAATTAGCGAACACATTAATTCTTTATATGAATAAAAAAATAATTAGCACGTCAATTCTTTAAATCGATAAAAAATTAATTAGCACAATGATTCCTTATCTTGATATAAAATTAATAAACACATAAATTCTTTACATCAATGAAAAATTAGCGAACTCATTAATTCTTTGTTTTCATAAAAGCCAGCCAGATTTCTAGGAAATCTTCTTAATGAATTTTGTGATTCAAAAGTAAAAATCATAAACAAGTTAAGTGGATCGCTTGGTTGCTTTAATGTTGTGGCAGAAATATGAATATTAATCATGTTAATGTTAATTGGACATAAATATTTATTATTAATCGTTTCCTGCTGTATTCTCAATGTATATTTTCTGCCTTTATTTACTAAAAATAATTGCGAAAAAATCACTTTCAATCGTTAAATTCTGGGCGTATTAATTGTTGGCGATAAAAATTATTTATCGTTTTGATAAAACAGGAATGACGCCGAAAAAGTTCAGTCACGAAAATTATACAGCACAAACGACAATTTTACGTTTAGAATTTAACTTTTATATTCCAATCATTTCAAAACTAAAACAATTACATATAATGCTAAAGGAATTTATAATATACAAAAGCAATAATAATATTCGATAAACGTCCCGATAAAACACACGCGTTTCCCTTTCGTAGTAAATATTTCTGAAAATCTTATGCGACGATCATCATCCTAACCCCTAGTACTTTCAAATTGATAAATAACAATATTCTGTAATTGTTTCGCGTCGTCGAACAGTCGCAGATCGATGTTTCGGGACCCTCGATACGATATTGCGTACTTATACGCGTTTAACGAGCATAATCGGCGCATCAAATTATCGTTAATCGAGAATGTACGCGTTCCCGAAGGTGTTAATTCCCCGGGGCTCGAGGTTACGATTCACGATACGAAATAAGGGCAATAATTTCGTTATTCCAATTTTTTGTTCATTACCCGAATGCCTGTTACGCTCGAGCACCGTGAGTCGATCATTTAACACGGGCCGTTTACGACTCGGTCCGAGAAAATCGATAAGGCATCGATAAAGTCGATGGAAACGGTTTCGCGCAATTTGTATATACAGGGTGTACCACAAACACTGTCGGAGCCGAAAAGGACTGATAGGTGCGGTTATTATGAACAACTTTTTCCTTTGCCAAAATATCGAATGAGGCCTCATTTTTAAATTATTGAGGAAAAACACTGACCAATCAGAACGCGAGATTTGCACGCGCTCAGAGGCGGGAGCGTAGGTATATACAGGGTGTTCAAAAAAAGCATTCAACATTTATATGGTATATAGGATACACTGTAGCGAGTAAAAAAGATTTAGTAAATATAGGATCGAAAGGTCAACCGTTTCAGGGATACAAACATTTTTATTTGCTAGTATCATAGTTGACTTACTACCGAATGACGCATGTAACTGTGTAATATCTACAATCCCCGATCCACAACGGACTGATGCTCAATGAAATCTACTGTCGGCACTTGAATGAGAACGTTCAGAACGCGGTTTATAAGCTCTAAAATAAACATCGCATGCGATGGAAGCAAGTAAGTCAATTATGATACTAGCAAACAAAAATATTTGTATCTCAGAAACGGTTCACCTTCCGATCTATGTTTACTTAAGCTTTTTTACTCGGTACAGTGTATCCTATATAACATATAAATATGGAATGCTTTTTTTTGGACACCCTGTATAATATGTTTGTTCACGACCACAATCAACTGTTACTCGAGCCTACGCTCCCGCCCCTGAGCGCGTGCAATTCTCGCGTTCAAATTGGTCAGTGTTTTTCCTTAATAATTTAAAAATGAAGCCTCCTCCGATATTTTGGCAAAGGAAAAAGTTGTTCATAATAGCCCCACCTACCACCTCATTCCGGATCCGACAGTATTTGCGGGACACCCTGTAAATTCACGGACGGTAAAATGTATATAAGGGACACGCGATATGATTGACGGTGGTAAGTAACTTAATTATATTCGAGAGCCTTCGGCATCGCGGCAATTATATGCAGATCAACTAAATTGCGTTGTTGGCCGCGCTATCAAAATTTATACGAGCGTATCGCGTTACACGCGAAATTCGACGGACGCCCGAAATCGCCTCCGTTTTATCTCGTGAATTAACCCGTTTAGCTCGCCGCGAGGCTCGTGAAAGAGCTACGCAATCTGAAACACGAGAATCGAGAGGCTGAAGAACCGTGTCCTTAATTATCCTTTCCGGTTTCTCTCTCTCTCTCTGTCCCTCTCTCCGGAGCAGAAATAATCACCCTAATAGTCTCGAGCGCGTTTCGAGTTAGATTACACGTAAAATAGTTGATTACGCGGCATCGGCTTATGTATTTAAAGCATGCCCGTTGCAATAACATGTAAGATCGTTAGTCGGCCATTTTAATTGTGCACGGGGCATTTACGAGCCGATAAAGAATGTCCTTACTGACCGTGCAATAAACTGGAGATGAACATCATTTACCCACTTTGTGATTCATCATGTAGATTTATTGACCCTTTGGTTCATGCAACCTTTGTTGCTGTTTCTTCGCTCACTCTCTCGTCCGGTAACCAATTGCTATATTCGAAAATTACGCTTTTACTGTACCCTTCCTGTGCATTGTGTTGCTAATATGTTATCCACGTGAGGTTGCATGTTACACAATTCTTCTATCTTAATAAACGGAAATGAACCGCGTGCTGTATCGCTAATGAGATTCTAAAGAACTTCTTTTGCATTCTATAATTATTATTTTTATCTCTGCCCTGTTATTTATGATTAACGTTTAAACCTGACGCATTTATAATCAACTTTGTACTTAACGTGATCTACGCTTTTCACCGTTCGGTATTCGCTGGTTAAATTTCAAATTTATTCTAACTATTTAATCTTGCGTTCGCTTTGGTTTAATGTTTCGTACAATTTAATATCAACCATGAATAATCAAGATCAATTGGATTAAAGTAATTGTATCAAAATAATTACGTGGAGTAATTGTTTCAAAGTAATTGCATCAAAGTAACTGTATTAGGTATTGTTATCAAAGTGAATATATCAAGTAATTCTACCAAAGTAATTGTAACAATGAATTGTGTCAGAGTAATTGTATCAGGTAATCATGTTAAAAAAATTATATCAAGTAACTGTATAAATATAATTGTACAAGTGTAAGTGCATCCAGTAATTATACCAACGTAACTTTACCTACGTAATTGTATCCAATAATATATAAAAGAAATTTAATCAAATTGTGATCCTATCCAGTTAGGTTAGGTTTGAAGCTTAAATAAGAAACATCAGGTTTTACTAAGAAAATATCGTATTATATTGTAGCAACATTACTGTCATTAATCTTGATATTAATATCAATATTAATATTAATATTTATCATTCTATTGCTCGTCTATGATTACTGTTTGAAAGAAGTTCAAAATGAGTTTCATTTAAGTACACAACGAGATGCGAGGATTTAAAGAGTAGCCATTATTTTTCGAATGTTTGTGTCTCCTAATCGTATCCTGTGGGATCGTAAACGACAGATGTTCTGGCAATAATTGCTCGACTTGGTGAAAACCATGAGTCTCGTCTGGCTACGACTTAATTAATCTATTTAAATTAGCCATTTCCTTCGGACCAAACGACGTTCGTTGTAGAAACTTAATCCCTGCGTTGTCGACAGCGATCCCTCGGGAGTAGAAACAGCCGGACGAAAAAATGTTGTTACCGAAGGTAATCAAAATTATTTCTGGTCTATTTTAAAAAGTTATTATTTATCTGCCAGTTAGTTAATCCGGATCGAACACAAAAGCATATTTATACTTTTAGAACGTTTCTGTTTGTCGATATCAAGTATCAATAATCGATATCTTTATCAATTATATATCAATTTATATTACTTTTATATCCATCTATATCACTTTTACATTAGTTTACACAAATACAGCTCAGAATGTCGCAAAAATTGCGGTTTTGATTAGAACTGAGTTACGCGCCAATCTGACGCCATTTTGAATAATGGCGGAAAGAGTTTTTGAAGCTTCGTTGTTGGTTAATTATTTATCGAACATTACTCTACAATATTTGTAAAGCTATGGTACGTATCGTGTTACGATATCTTTAGTACCGAATAATCAACATAATTATCATGGAATAAACTTGTGACAAATGGAAAATATTTATTTCTTTTTTTTTTTTACAACGAAGAGAAATTTAAAATATTTTCCTACACATCGTTGGTGAATAATCATAATTTTTCGACCATTGTTCTTCGTGATTGAAAGTTTAAAGTACGAATCACGCTAGAATATTTTGCACGTTTAATAATCAACGTAATTGTTCATAAATAGACACATTGAAAATATCGATAGTCATTCGCCACGATTCGCGAATAGTTTCTCACACCGTTGCACCATATTCTCAGATTCGAATCTTCCCGAGCACCGAAACTTTCTAATATTAAATGCAATTATCTCCGATTCGCCACGTTCGACTTTTTTCAAACTTACCGACCGTTTAGACATCATTATTACTTACATCGAATCGAGTAAAAGAAAAAAAAGGACTCCGCGCTAAAGTATGTTTACGATACAACGAGTTTAACAGCCATAGGACCGGTACAGCAATAATAAAGCAAATCTATCGAACGGTTGCCGTATCGAATCGATGGTAATTAAATAAAAACAGCGACGGGAAAGAAGGAGGGAGAAAAATGACGGGGAACGAAGGATACGGCCGGACCGCGGGCAGAAACGAGACAGCGAAAGAAAGGGGCAACGAACGAGGAAATTAAATAACGGCCGAGTGTAATCGCGTTAATTTAACTACAGAAAATTACTGTCGGCCATTCAGGGTATTCGAGTGCCGATATCGCTGAAGAAAACGATCGCCGTGTCGCTAATTTCAACACCGACGACTAATTGCCCGACCGGAAGGCGTCTTCGAGTGCGCCGTGCCAGTTTCCGCGTTTTTTCATTTTTCCTACATAATAACGATTAATCGTGACCCGCGAGCGACAGGGGGAGGGGGAAGGGGTAACGGGAACAGCCGGTTTAATTAAAAAAAGCGACACGGTCTATGACGAACCGGCGAACCCCCTCCTTCTGTCGAATTCTCCATTCACCCACGCTTCTTTTCGCAACGGAAACGGTCGACCGGCAAATTAAATCGAAATTGACTGGATTCGGTAATGAGCCAGTCCCACCGGTCACGGACTATACGTTCTACCTGCTGTTCGTTCGAGTAAATCGGTTCGGATTTAACCTTTTTACTAGTAAGATATCTTCTCGATGCGACGTTGTTCGACGAACGAGATATTAGACGCAATGTCGATTTTGCAATGTCGTTTAGCAGTGATCGTATGAACATTTTATAGCATGATCCGTTGGTTGTATATTTTGTCATTAGGGGCAGGATTTATTTAGCGTTCGATTGAAGTTATATCTTGCAAATTTATACAAGATATGTGTATTATAGATTTATCCACGATGTACGTTATAAATTTATCCAAGATATATGGCTTTTATCTAAGATATGTATCTTATACATTTAACCCAAGATATATTTTATAAATGTATCCAAGATATGTATCTTTAAATCAAGGTATGTATCTGATACGTTCGTCCAAGATATATTTTATAAATCCATCTGCGATATGTATCTTGTAAATTTATTCACTGTATATGTACATCTGTATATATCTTGGATAAAGGATAAAGAAAATAGACTGTGTTTCGTACTCGCACATATCCGAAATTTTGATATTTAGAAATATGGAAATTCAGATATACCGAAGTTGGTAAATTTATAAATTTCCGAAGTTGGAAATTCAAATATTTAAGAATTTGGGAATTTCAGGAATGTGAGTATTCAAGAAGTTACAAATTTTTGGAAATGTCGAAATTTGAAAATTAGGAAATATAGAAGTTGGAATATTTATAAATTTGGGAATTTGGAGATACATACCTGACAATTTAAAACGTTTAAAAATTTGAGGGTTCACAAGTTTCCAATTTCAGAAAACTTGAGAATGTCGGAATTAGAAAATTTGAATATGTAGAGATTTGGAAACTTGTAAATTTGAAGATGTATATCACTTAAGTGTCTGAAAATTTATAAATCTAGAGATTCGATAATTTTAACTTAAATTTGATAATTTCTTAAATTAACCGAGTGAACCTAAAGCTGCAAAGTATAAATATATAATATGTTACAATCAGCTGCACATTGCACATATTCCAATAAGAAGACAATCGTAATCTATGAACGATTTTTGAATATTCATAAAGTATCGCTTAATTTATTTTTATTTATTGTACGCTTAATTTATTTTTATTTATTCTATCGCTTAATTGCCTGTAGTACAAGAGCCGTACCATGCACAATTTTAACACGAAACTTGCAAGATACGAAGAGGCTGTGTTTGAAATCGTAATTGCAATAATTCTCGCATGTTTTCTCGCAAATGATTGAAGCAATTAATCCAATCTGTTAAACGAAAGTCGAACCGCTATAAATCAACTAATTTCGCGTGCAGTACTTCAAACATGTTTTTCAAGGTACACACTTTTTGTAGCCATTCAATATGCGATATTTTTTTATATGAAATACGCCGTACATGTAAATAAGATAGCTTCAGTGTATCGAGCAATTTTCGTTATTTTTTCATTTTTGAAATTCTCATCCAACCCAATACGATAAAATAAATAAAATTCTATTTCCAAACCAGACTAGTCGGTGAGCGTCCACATACGTTCACAACGTGCGCACATGTTTAATTTGCGACTCGTTTCTTTGTATAAAACTTCGTCCATTTCTTTTGCGCAATATTCAATTCCAAACATTAAATTGCTTTCTTATTAAAATATCTAGTAATACCTTAATAAATTAAATACCTTAGTAAAATACTGACGAAACATTTTTTCGTATCATTAATATTTTGCAAGACACGGGGTCTTCGCCATTAAAATAGATGTACATAAAAATTTAATATTTTCACAGGCGACTGGGTCGATATAAATTAAATTTAAATCAATTTATTTTATTAGCTATTGTTACTTCCCATATCATCGTAATGGTTCCCGAATTAATCATAATTAAAAAGCTTTTTAAAACGGTACTATATCCCTTGCAATGTTTTCAATTTACAGAACGGCTTTTTCAAAATAAATACTCGTAAAAGCGTTCTCTTTTACTGTGCAATAACAACAAATTACTTGGATGAAACTCTTCCCCTGTTCATCCTATCCCCTATTCGTGCGTTGTTGATCCATTCTTTCAAATCGATTGGTATAACGCAGCCCTCTCGCCCGTCGACAATTCAGACCTAATATAGCTAATCGATACAAAAAGCCCGAATTTCCAATAACTATTTAATTCAGTCAATCAAAATTCCTATTAGCTCCCGAGCGCAATTTGGCCGGATATACCGAACATCGCGCTCATATTAGAAGTTCGCTGAGATATTGGATGGGGCCTAGCGATGGCTACGAGCTGTCCTTTGGATCGAACTAGTTTAATAGTTTTCTTGGATGAACGGGTCCTGACGTGAACCGAAGCTTTCGATCGGAACATTTGGAATTAGGGATTTTGAATTTTGGAAAATTTAGGAAACATGGAATGGGGGATTTGGAAACTGGGGAAATTTTGTATTCGGGATCGGGAAATTTCGTTACTTGGAATTGGGGATATTGAAATATTGATATTTGGAATACTGAGAAATTTTTAATTGGGAACTCAGGAAATCAGGAAATTTAGAAAACCTAGAAAATTTGGAACTGGAGATTTAGGGCGTTGGTCATTTAAGAAATGTAGTAATTTACAAAATTTGGACCTTTTTGAAGTCAGAAATGCGTAATTTAAAAAACTTTGAAATTTAGAAATTTCAAAATTTACAAATTTCCAGTTTTAAAAAGTCCAGGAATTGGAAGTTCAGAAATGTAAAAATGAGTGATTTATGAATTGGTCAATACTTATCAACCGAATGCTTTCCAAATTAAAAATTTTACACCGAACAATTTCCTCTCCGATCCGAACCCCCACATCCAACTACTGATCAAGGGATGGAAGATTTTACAGGTATCCATAAAGATTGAAGTTAATGAAATTGATTTAATAAAACTTCGTGAAATCGATCGAAATTATAACGAAGAAAAATTTATATCCAATATGTACATTTGTAGCAATAAATGTAAGAAACCTATAAACCAACGGGGTTGAACAAACTATGATCCGGATAGAATTTACTAAGATGACGTTCCTCTGGTAAGACGCATGAAGAAGTAACATCGTGTTTCGTTCTGTCTCATCCGCAAGCTTGTTCCTTCTTCCGACTCATCTCACGATTTTACAACCGAATCGTAAAACTCAGCAGTCATGATGTAGCTCATAAAACAATTCAATCGCGAGGAACCGCCTACGTGTCGATTTTCAAACGACAAATCGCCCGGACAGTCTCGATACTTGTAAACTGCAAAAGATTAAATTTATAATTTTTTACATTCGCCCGTCTCTGTTCATGTTCTTCGGGTTTAACGGTTCGTACGTTGCTCATATCCATCGCCAGACGGCTCCGATTACTGTAATCGTGACCTCATTTTACTATATGTAATTTACATTTTTATTGGGTACCTTGGGTTTTTTAAGTGTAGGCGCTTCGTATGTTACTCGAACCCGTCGCTAGACAAGTCAAATTAATCGTGGACTCATTTTAATATACATAATTTACGTTTTTATTACGTACACTGAAACGAATTAAGTTTAATACTAATTTGAACTTGTTCGTCGTTTACGCTCTCACGAACGTCGTTCCAACCCATCGCTAAGAAATTCCGATTGATCCAATCTTCGATTCGTTCTCGTGTATATTTAATATTTTACTTGCATGTTGTGGATAAGATTAAATTTAATAGTAATTCATTTTTATCCACCTTTTGTGTATCGGTTCCTTGTAATCAATTCCTATATACATTATTCGAACCTATCAGCAGATAATTCTGATTGATCCAATCTTCGACCCATTCTGATGTATATAATCAACTTTTTCTCTTCATACTTTGTAACAGATTAAGTTTAACAGTAATTCATTCTTATTCGTTTTTTGTATATCGGTTTCGTCATTCACTTGATTCATACGTCTTTTGAAATCATTATTGGCATTGTTATGCGTATAATTATCGTTTCTTTTGCATATTTTGCCACAAACTGAATGGTGCCGTAATTCGGTTCTTATTCACAATTTGTATTGGTTCTTTCGCACAGCCTGTTCATAAGCGGTTCAAACCCATTACTGCTGTCTTCGACTCAATCTTATATCTATAATTAACCTTCTCATTCCATACTTTGTAACAAATTGAGTGGTGTCGTAATTCGTTTTTTATTCACAATTTGTATCGCTTCTTATGTGCAACTTATATCAATTCCTCCGCACAGTCGGTTCACGCCCTATTCAAATCCATCGCTAAGCAATTCTGATTGATTCAATCCACTCATTTTGTTATATACAATTAACATTCTTATTTTACACTGTATAACAGATTGAATGAACTCTTAATTCGGTTATTATTCACAATTTGTATCGGTCCTTCATCCGGTCGGTTCACACGTTGTTCGAACCCATCGCCAGCCAACTCTGATTGGTCTGATCTTCGACTCATTTTAATGTAATTAACGTTTTGATTGCATGCTTTGTTTCCTCGTCTAACCTTCCTCGCCGTCGTTCATCTACCGCCCCTCGTTCGCCGCAGTCGAGTCCACCCCCGTAACAAGGGGACTGTGCTGTAGGTAGGAGGATCGATCAGTCGTGACTGGCACTCTGTGTCCATATGTGCGTGTCAGACACAGACAAACTCACAAATACACATCGACACACGCAGTAACATAATTTCACTTCCATGTAGCTGCTGTTTTACACCGTCTACGCATTGTCTTCGAGATGATCTACTTTATTGTATCTGAACATCGTAGTCGAGAAAGTGTCCACGCGTATATTTAATGGCTCACGAAATGTAAATGATGAATGAAATTGTACGTGAAAGTTAGATATGAAATTGTATATGAAGTTTACATTAATGTTGCATATGAAGTTTACATATAAAGTTATGTATGAGGTTTACATTTTAAAGTTGTACCTATATGATGTTTACATATGAAGTTGTAGATGATAATTACATATAAAACTGCATTTGTAACATGCACATTTACATACATATATAAAATTTCGGATTTCGAAAGAATCGACAATTTGAAATTTCAAAATTGCATACTTTCATGTCTTCAAGTTATGAAATTTCAAAATTCTGTAGCTGCACGATCCCAGAATCTCGAAAGAAATCTAACATTCCGAGATTCTTTACTCATTTACGAGCTGTATAAGATATTTTCTACCTTAATCTCTGTTCTCTTCTCATTTAAGAACTACAACATACTTCACCCTAATCTCTGTTCTCTACTCATTTACGAGCCATATGGCATATTTTACCCTAACCTCTGTTCTGTGCTCATTTAAGAACTACAACATATTTTCCCCTAATCTCTGTTCTCTACTCATTTAAGATCTGTAACATACTTTACCTTAATCTCCGTTCTGTACTCATTTAAGAGCTATAACATATTTTACCTTAACCTCAATTCCCTACTCATTTTGTTTATTAAACCATACGATAATAAAGCGCGTATATGTTTTATTCAAACGTTCCGCGTGCCATAAATACTACAGTAACCAGTTAACTGTTTTTGACGAGCATATTCGTCATAAGTAATGAGTGGCGACAATTTGCAAGTTAAATTGCAATTTTAGCGAACATTAAAATGCATTCATAAGCTTAAAAAGTAACAAATAAAAGTTTATAAATAATTATTATAAAAACAAACCGCACACACTATGAATTATTTTTCGTAAGTATATCGTTGTCTTTTATTAGTCAAAGCTGTATATATTGTTTTATTCACTCATTTTTTGTATTATCGTCATCATTGTGTTATATTATAACTTTCTTTGCCATACATCGTAGCAAGTTGACATCGCGGTGCCGGTTCTCTCTGCGTATATCGCAACACGCGTCGCAACCCGCCATCTTTTCCCCGTACCACGGTTTTCTCTCCCCCTTTTCCCGTTCATCCGTACGTCCGTCCGTGTCTCCCTTTTCCTCGGGAGATGATCATCCCGCGGGTCTGCCGCTAACAAGAGGGAATAGGAGGGAAACATGGAAACGCGCGGGCGCGACGAAATGAACGCGTTCACACACGCATTCTCGGCGTGCACGTTCGTCCGCACACATGCCGGCCCTGTTAATGAGTTACCCACCTTACCCACGCCACTTTAATTGTCTAAAGCGCAAATTGGGCGGCTTTAATTAGCGTAATTATTTGGTTCGTTTGTCCGTTTATCCAAGATCCCTGTATCGAGCGGCGCGCGGACGGGGGTTGGGGGTTGGGGGTGGGGGTTTGGGGGTTGGTTTTGGCCGGCTACCACCGCGATACAGGGTGGGATGATGCACCCTTCTAAATAGATTCGTTAGTGCTTCGAGCGATTAAAAATCCGAGGTCACGAACCGCGTTTACCACCTCACCTTTTCACGGACTTGTCCAATTTATTTCTAGGCCCTCAATCTCCCCACGCTTTTAGCGTTAAACTCGCGAACGCGCGTATTCGATGCCCCGCGTTCGCATAAGCACTGCATACTCTTCGTTTAATCGTGTTGAAGGATGTACTTGCGATTATCTGAATATTTTAAATCGAAGAAGTCCTCTTATTTTGCCTTATGCGTTTGTTTTGTTTTTCTCTTCTAAAAATCCGCGCCACTTTTGGTGAGAGAGTGCGATGTTTTTCTGAGTATTGACAAGTTTGAACCTGCACGGCTTATATTGTTTTCGTAACTTTGTCTGTATTAAATAATGGCATCTTCTGTTTTAACTCTGTCGAGTCGTTTGCATCGCGTGTAAATATTCAATAAATCGGTAAACGTTTAACGGACGGGTCCAATCAGCCTTTCGAGACTTCCGGACTCTTTTGGAGGAATTAAATAAACGCGTGTGTGTGGTAAAGCATTGCAGTTTTATTAAATCATCATTTCTTATAATGTTTAATATTTATTATAATATGTTATTAGAAATATAAAATCTGGAAATTGAAAATTTGGAACTTTGGAAATTTGAGGATTTGAGAAGTGATCTCGATATACCGAAATTCATGGATTTAGAGATCTAAAAGTTTAGGAACTGAACATATGGAAACGACGATATAGAAATTTGAAAATTTGAAAAGTGATTTGTAAATTGAAGGATTTAGACATCTGAAAATTTCAAAAGTCGAAGATTCTTGAATTTCGGGGATTAAAAAATTGAAAATATGGAAATTTAAAGTGTGATGTGGAAATTCGACGATTTAGAAATTTGAAAATTTACAAATTGAAGACTTAAAAATTTGGGGAATTAAAAAACTGAAAATATGGAAATTTGAAAGCATAGAAATTTGGAAATTTAAAAAATGACCTGAAAATTCGAGAATTTAGTAATCTGAAAATTTAGAAGTCGAAGATTCAGGAATTGAAAATATGGAAATTTGAATGTATAGAAAATGTAACTCCGCGTTCGCTGAAGCACGGTACACTCTTCCTTTCTCGACTTCCGGGCATTTTTTTTAGAGGAATGAAATAAACGTGCGTGTATGGCTCGTCGCTAGAACTGTCACTTTCTCCATCAAAGTCCTTTGATTCGTCATCGCTTCCTATATCTGATAACTTATTCGCATAAATTTCGTTATTTTCCGCACAAAACTCTTTCGTGGTTTTCATTTTTACAGTTACGAAATTACTTCTAAAAGTACTACGTAAAAAGCAAAACTTCGTGGCAGTTCTACTGAAAGATAGTACTATAACTAACGGTACCAAGAAAAAATAATAAAGTATAAAATGAAAAACGAACGCTGTGTACTAAAGACTTAAGCAAAAACGTACCTCTACGTTGACCGTTCTAGAAAGTCACAATGGAAAAATATAAATACACGTGGACCCGTACGTTAACATTCGATGTATGCACGCTTCAATCCAAAACTATGTCGGTTGAAATCATACTCGTGTAAAATGGACGTGCCTTTGATCCGAAAATTCAGTACGAATTGGTAAAATTATTTGTTGGTACGTTTCCTTTGTGTTGCTAATAAAATTGCTGTGCATAAAATAAGCTAGATTATCCTCTTTGGTATATCGGATATTTCCTGTACGTTGTATTATTTTTCCGAGTTCATTTCTTCCAGTGCATTTGGTACTCTGCGAATTGTTTCGTATATTTTACGCGCGTAACGTTTATTTCGCGAGAGAACCACGCTTTTCCAAAACACCACACTAAATTCTGTCGAATTTCTTAAAATTATTACTTTTCCTTAACTCTTCTTGTCTACGAATTCTTTTATCTTATTATTTCAACATTTTTCAACTCTCGAAAATGTTAATCTTTTCAGAAGTGAATTATTAATTTTTTATCGAATAAACATGTGATCATCCCTCGTTTTTCTTTATTTTCTTCGAAACTTTGTAATGGTGATATTTTCGTCGCATTCGACGTATATACTCGTATTTTTTTTCCAAATACAGCTCCAAAAGTTATTATTATTATTTATTACTTTATTATATTATTTTATTATTATTAAGAACTAAGTTATAATTATTATTAACAATTTTTTTGAGCTGATTATTTATGCGTTAGAAATTACCACCGTCTTTTTCTATATGTATACGTCACGCTATAGATTTAGCAGTGTTATCCGTGTGACGTACAAATAGTGAGAAGTATTTATTTATTTAATATGTTATTGTATTGAATCGAACGTCCGACTCAAATAGTTAACGTAGATAGTCGGTAACTAATTCGAATTCTAACCCTCGAATTCACTTTTGTTTACGCTCAAACCCTCTCCACTGGTCGTCGTTGAAAGCGATACTCAATTTCCCCAGTGTGGAATGCAATAATTCGCTATTCAACCTACTCGATCCGTGCGATTTATTCACCGATAGGGGAACACGAAATGTTCATGCGCTCCAGTCACCGAATATGCTATATGTATATTTCGTGTATACATTTTCTGCTGGTAGAAGTGCACAGTCATTCGCGGGCTATTAATTAGAATAAAAATGATATTTTTACGTCCAGTTTATAATTTTTAATTGCCTATTTACATATACTCTTTTGTAGACAATTTTTGTAGATAAGAATGCAAACTTGTGATCATTATTCTTCATTATTGACGTATTGTGCGCGTCACAATACGTTGTATAGTAAATATGTTATATAATCAATACGTCGGACAGTCAATGTAGTACAGTCAGCGAGTTGTATAGTCAAATTGATATAAAATCAACACGTGGTATAGGCGATGTGATATACAATCAATCAGCTGTATGATTAAATTGGTGTACAATTAACAAGTTGTATAATCAATGTGCTCTACCGTCAACGAGTTGTATAGTTAAATTTATATACAATCAACAGGTTGTATTGTCAATGTGATATACAATCAACGAGTTGTATAGTTAAATTAATATACAATACAATGAAAAGATTGTATAGTCAATGTGATGTACAATCAATGATGTGTATGATCAAATTGATATACATTTAACAAGTTATATAATCAATATACTATACAGTCAACGAGTTGTATAGTTCAATTGATATACGATCAACCGGTTGTATGGTCAATGTGTTACATAATCAATATGTTGTACAATCCATGTATGTATGTATGCAGCCCAAACGTTATACAGTGAACACGTCGCATACTCAACATACTATCTATTCACCCCGTTGGATCATACAGATTATACATTGTGCAGTGAACAAACTATATAATCGTTGTTATATAGCCATCTTGTTATACAGTGAACTATTTACAGTTGCGTAAATAATGCATCATGTAATCGATATGTCGTATATTCAACGCCTTATACAAAGTACATATATTTATATTTGATATCGTATATTGTATATCCGATAGATCATATGGCGAACGACTTATAAAATAGATAAACTCATATCATCCACTCGTTATATGGCCATATACCGCAATTCATGGAAATGTTACGCTGGTGAACCGATAACAAACATTCCTCGTTACGATACACAGCATACTTTTCACACCAAAAACGTATCAATGAGACACCAAATCGAGTATCCATAGTATCTCCTCGAACATACTGATCTTAATTGAGTACCGATCGCGCGTACAAAGAGATCGATTAACCGACTGTTAATTCACATCATACTTTTCACACCAAAAACGTATCAATGAGACACCAAATCGAGTATCCATAGTATCTCCTCGAACATACTGATCTTAACTGAGTACCGATCGCGCGTTCAAAGAGATCGAGTACTCGACCATTAATTCACATCATACTTTTCACTCAACATCTAACATGTCAATGAGTCACGAAATCGGTATCCATAGTATCTTCTCGAACATACGGATCTTAATTGAGTACCGATCGCGCGTTCAAAGAGATCGAGTACTCGACCATTAATTCACAGCATACTTTTCACACCAAAAACGTATCAATGAGACACCAAATCGAGTATCCATAGTATTTCCTCGAGTATACCGATCTTAACTGAGTACCGATCGCGCGTACAAAGGGATCAAGCAATCGACTATTAATTCGCAACAATGGATGATCGACGAAACCGTGAAATCGTGTTTCGCAAGAGCTCGTCGATTGCACAATTTCGCGCGGCGTTAATTAACCGAATTCAAACGGTGGCTCAACAAACGTACCAGATAGAGGACAAAAGAATAATCGTGGAAAAGTGTTCCTTAATCGTAAGGCCGTTTAATAACACAATGGAGGAATTTCACGCGGAGATGGGTGGCTCGTTGCAAAGGCACTTAATTGAATATCACCCCACTTCTCTCTGCCTCGCCCTCGCCCTCTCTCTCTTTCTCTCTCTGACTCCGACTCTCTCTCGTTCTACAGATGCAATCAAATTTCAATTAGAAAAGGGACTTTTTACGCAAAACGTACCGGTGTCCCGGATCGCAATTTGATTTAATGCCATATTATTACACGCAGAACGTGCCAGTAATAATAGGAAGCTCAAATTGCCCGTAATAGTAACATACGCGTGGATACAATACGGATAAGACCACGAAACGTATATTCGTACGAAACATATTTTACTAGCGTTATTTGCATAATAACCATTATCGTCGTTCTTATTGTTAGACGCGACAAACGGGCACACGAGACGTACGAACCTATTTCTTCGCGATTATCGTACGTCATCGCGTTTTCAAAAATCAAATCGTGCATCAGCCGACACCTTTTTATAGCACGTTCTCGGTACTCGGTGAATTGTTAATCGATTCGTTATCGATTCACCGCTGATCGATATTTTGAAGATATGCACGGTTTTTTTTTTTATTTGAACATTTGTTTGCTTTTGGAAATGGGATTTGCGAAATTAGGAAATTGCTCGTTTAGATATTTGGGTGGTAGAGGATTGAGTATTTAGGGATATGAAATCTGGGAATTGGAGATTTGGAACTTTGAAAATTTGGGGATTTAGGAAGTGATCTGGAAATATCTAAATTCTAGGATTTAGAGATGTGGGAATTTGGGAATTGAAAATATGGAAATTTGGAGATATAGAAGTTTTGAAATTTGAAAAGTGATTTGGAAATTCGAGGATTTAGAAATTTGAAATTTCAGGAGTTGAAGATTTAGGAATTTCGTAGATTAAGGAAGTGAAAAAATGCAAATTATAAAATTTAAAAAGTGATTGGGAAATTCGAGGATTTAAAAATTTGGAAATTTAGAAGTTGAAGATTTAGGAATTGAAAATATGGAAATTTGAGAGTGTAGAGATTTGGAAATTTAGAAGTTGAAGATTTAGGATTCTGGAGAATTAAGAAATTTAAAAAATAGAAATTTGAAAGTGTAGTGATTTGGAAATGTAGAAGTTGAAGATTTGGGAATTTGGGGAATTAAGGAATTGAAAGTATGGAAATTTGTAAATTTAAAGGTAAAGAAATGTGGAAATTAGAAATCAAGATTTGGAGATTTGAAACTTTAGCAATTTAAGAAAACTTAGTCCATCTTATCTAAAAAAAATAATCTAGTAGCTAATTATTGCTAACTATTCTTGAACATCCGTTGGAATTGCATTTCGATTGTATAATTTTCACACCATAAACATGGCCCCAAAACGTAGACGCGCTTTTCGAAGCGATGCAAGAAGCGAATCATTATCAGGCATCGACGATTTATTACACTGCACTGGAAGTGTTAATACTCGTCATTTTCCGTTTAACAAGAATTCTGATCAAAGTGGGTGGTTGCATCGGCCGGATGACGCACATAAGAGCGGATCCGGTAAACTAATCGATGTAGCAACTTTTAATTACACCGGTCTTATGGAACTAGTCGTGGACATCCTTTGTGGTTTAATGAACGAAAATACTCAGCCGGTTGACCGAATCGCTCCATTTTCGATTTCCTCTTAATTACTAATTAGAGACCGTCTCGCGTCTATCGGTTATAACGGATAGAATAAATTACACCGACCAAACGAATACCGATCTCGTATCAAATTGTTGACCACTATCCTTCCTCCTTTCTCCCCTCAACGTTTCTCCCGTTATTATGCCCTTTCCCTATTTCTTTCCTCCTTTAATTAACCTTAGGAATGTTCGCTTCCCGTGGATACATACTCTATGTACGCGTTCTTTCTCGATAATAATTTAACGCTACTCTGACGCTGTAACGGGACAGGGTAACGAGGGTTCGTTCCTCGTCGATTTTTCATATAATTAGTTACAGTATGTTAGTACATAATTAGTGCATTTGCTCGTGTCATTTTTCACTTATGCGAACCACCTCTTAGTTGAAACGCTCGTAGGATACTGAAAGACGAATGTTATTAATTAACCCTTCGTTGCGTCGCGAATGTGCAACGTTGATATGGTGTGAGTTCGTACGGGAATAGCAATTGTAAATTTAATGAAATTATGGCACGTGCATCTTGTGGAAAATGTAATTGATGAAATTATCGCGAATGTATACTGTCGACGGTGTACTTAATAAAATTATCGCAAATATATTCTGTTGAAAATATAATTAATGGAATTATACAAATATATGTTGTCGAAAATTTGAATAGAAAAATTATCGGAAATATGTATATCCTGTAAAAAATATGATTAGCAAGATTACCGCAAATACATCCTATCGAAAATATGATTAACAAAATTATTGAAAATATATCCTGTCGTTTGGGATTCCACATTGTTGGTATATACCCTGAAAATATTTTAAAATCGTACTTTTTCTTAATGAAATTCTTATTCAAATACCCCTCTGAAACCCTATGCAGATTATGGCGTGACATGCAATTTATTTAGTTTTAAATTCAATACATTAATTGAGAGTATTAAAATGATTTATACAATAAAAAGAATTTTTGCAGCGCAATATACCAGACTTTTATGTTCAAGAAAATTAATTAACCTACTATAGTAACCTTTTTAGTGCAAAATTAAACAAAATAGCATTATTACTATCTTTGTAATAGTAGAGGATGTATGATGTAATGTATGATGTATTTAGGTGTGTTTGACCAAAGAAATTCTTTTAAAGGAGGCAGATATAATAATTTCAAAAGTTCTTCCAAAAATCATGATGCAAATAATTGATAATTATAAGTAAAAAATTGTTTCATACTCATTGCTAGTTCATACTCATTACTCATTGCATTACATTGCTTCTTTTTTGATAAAAATCTGAACAATCTTCAAAATATTTGTAACAAAAAATTAAAGAAAGAAATAGTTTGTAGAATTTGGATTCTCATCGGGGTAGTAAAAAGAACATGTACATGTAAGTCTATTCGAAAATCGATTTTCGAAAATTCTTAAATTTCAGTTTCCTGAAACTGTCGTTCAAAGTATTTTTCCGGATATCTGCGTCGCGTCGTAATCGAACATCCGCTGATAATGTGAAAAATAATCGAGTACGTTGTCGCGTACATCACGTTTCCAGGTGATTTGACTAAGTTGTTTTCTAATTAACGCAATTCGGGTAATAACGATACGACAGCGTCGATCCGCACGGTCTCGCGAAAGATGGCACAGAGATCCGTTAACGAACAGACGGACAGATTGATTAATGGAAAATAAGCATAGAGAGGGAAGAGATAGAAATTCAGTCGTCCCTTCGGGCTCGACCGCGTGTATCAAGGTTAAACACGGACTCTACACGAGCGAACGTTTAATAATTTTAATGAGCGAAGTTCAGCGCGCAGCTTGCTTAAGGAAGTAATTGGTGATTACAGCCGGCGGGTCGATCTTTAACGAGCAATCCGCGCTATTTCTAATTAGTTGATTTCACTAATAATAATGTGAAACGGTTGGGAGTTACTCCACCAACGCCGTCCTTTCTGTTCCACCTTCCAGTCTCGCACGCAATTCGTTTCGTGTCCTCCAGATAGAACCGCGCTACTCGCGTCTTAATTATATCCGCGGTGTCAATCTAACCGCGGTTAACGAGTATCCGTGCCGAGCGGAACGGCGGTTTGTCCCGACAACGAGTCGCTAATTAATACGAACGATTTACATACAATCCATCGAGAAATCATAGACTTGTACCGACGGAACGTTGGGAAATGCTTTTGGACGAAGAAACCCTTAACCCGTTACGCTCGAAAGGTGACTCAGATTCACCGCTTCGTTTAACACTAGAACTACAAACCGATCAAAATTACCAGTTTCGATGAAATGACAAGGTTCGAAATTTTAAACTTTGAGAAACGAGAATGTGGAAATGTTGAAATTTTAAACGGCGAAAATGTGAAAATGTATAAACTTATGAACCTAGGAATTTATATGTGCGGAAATTTATAAACGTAGAAATTTATAAATGTATCAAATGTATAAAAAGTCTCTAAATGTAAAGACTTAGAAAGATCAAGTGAACTGACCTAGAAAAATATCGAGACACAAAAACGAAGCAATTTGATAATTGAAAAATGTGGAGTATTATTAGGATTTTAAAAAATGTTTTCCAGCAGATCCCAGAATAATCGAGAACGATGAACCGTCGATCCCTTTCTTCGTTAAAAAGTAATCAACATTATTGGAGTAGATTGGGAAAGTTGTGTTTCAATCTTTTCGAGCTATAATCCATTCAACGCTCCCCTGTAATCCCTAAATCGGAGCGATTGTGCGATCCGTAATAGCCGTAATTACGGGCACGCCGAGGCCCCATCTGCCACGCAAGACAATTAATAATCTAATCAGACGGCAGTGATTAACACGTTAGACACGGACAAATGCCGGGCGAAGGTACGGGCCTGATGAAAAGGCGTTGTGCCAGCGAGAGAACCTCTTTGTGCGTCTTCCACGAATGTTCGAATCGACTGTGTCCTCAGAAAATTTACCTATGTACCTAACAAACGTACATATATATGTACAGATACGTACAATACATTCATACACATATACATATGTACATATTCATGCAAATATACATATGTACATATACATACAATTAAGCAAACATAAGTACATATTCATACATATATACAAATATACATATGTGCATATTCATACAATTAAGCAAACATACATATTTATACACATATAGAAATATACATATTCCTGCAAATATATATATGTACATATTCATACAATTGAGCAAACATACATATTCATACACATATACAAATATACATATTTATATTCAGATACATATGCATACGTATACGTACATATACATTTATATGTACATGTTCATATACGTACATCATGTATAAATATTTGGACGTGCTCGTACATTGATACAATACAAAATAATCGTCGAAATAATAAAATTCAAAAGCTCTTTAAAGCAACTTTACTCGTTGCTGTTATTTCATCTGTCGATATAAAAGCAATGATAACTGGAGAACATGATATTTATTTATTTCCGTCACGTTTCATTACGTGGCCAAATATATATTCCGAAAGAATGATCCTCTTCATTGCTTCAAATATTCTTTAAATAAATCTCGTATCATAAAATTGTAGCGCGAATGTCTTGAACTTCGAGCATATATCATAAATAGCTGAATTCGATGCGACAATTAGATTTTCATAATTACACTCGCCATTGCAACACCGTCGATTGCCCTCTTACGTCGTAAATTGTCATCTCAACATCGTGAACCGCTTTTTCGACATTATAACTTGCTACATCGACTTAATAACTTGAAATCGCTCATCAGCATTGTCCTCGAAATCCGATTTTCGCGAGAAAAAAAATATCCGACAGTAAAGTATCCCGGAGTGTCCAGCAAATTTACGAATGTCCCATAAGAAGGCAACATAATGTCCAGGCACAACGAACACGTCACGATACGTAATTTCATTCCGCGGAGTGAAACCGTGTAACATTTAAGGCTTCATATTGCGGCTAATGAGAGAGGTACATCGGTAAATTACATTAACGGCGCGGATACGTTTACAAGCCGCTATACCTTTCACGAAAAGTATCCACAGCAACTTTATCTTACCGCGGTCGTGTTATTTGTCAATTAATCAAGCGAATCGAAGCAGCTTGTTACAAAGCCGTTCGGACGTGGCTGGAAACGTAACGAGAAAGGTTACCGAAGAGAAAGGCCGAGTCTCGAAAAGCGTGCAGGGAGGTCTTTCAATTAATAAGTCGCGTTCCGTTCAAACACCCCCCACCCCTCCGTCCCCCTTTAGCGCCGTTTACCGCCTGCCGATATAATTAATTGCATTTCGTCGTACCGATCAACGATTCTTGCACGGCGTCATAACGGTGCCCGGAAATTACTGGACCCGTTAGAGTAAGGAACTATGCTCGCGCCAACTATTCGAAGTCGAATCGAAGATCACGCGACTCGATAGTTAGCGGGACAGACAATAAGTTGCGAAACGACCAGCGAGATTCTGCGTTTACTTTCGTGGCCCCTTAACCCTTTCGTTCCCATCGGTTTCGCAATGAAACCGCAGATTCTATGACACTGTGCAATAGCGAAATCTACTTGTAACCGCCACTACGAGATTCTTGTAGATTTTCGCGAGGTGAATATGGATCAGAAATTTGTTCTCTCTAGTGTAAGATTAGCACTTTGACTCAACTGTGCAAGGTGTTCAAAAAAAGCATTCAATATTTATGTGGAATATAGGATACACTGTACTGACAAGGGAACATATCCAATCTGAACACTCCGATTTTAATGAAACTTATGTGGAAGATAATTCTCAAGAAAATATTTGATACGTATTTTTTTATATCGGCTATTGTTCACATTGAAGGGATGATAACAGCCCTCAAAGTTAAGAGCTGAAAGTATATTTTTGGGAATATCTCTGTAACTAAAGGAGATAAAGGAAAGCTTGGTGGTATAAAAAATTGCAAATTTTCAACTTTGGAGACGTGTTTTGCCTTTTCAATAGCAACTATTCGGTCGCTCTTTTCACTGTGAGAATCTGTAAACTTTCCCGAATAAAGCAATATGAATTGTTACTGCATTGTCAACATTTAAATATGTTTAAATAATGATCAAAGTAAGATAGACGCCAGAAGCGCAGCAAATTTTGGTGATATTTCTGAATTTATTTTAAAAACTATGGGTTTAGGCGAAAATCTAACCAACATACGTTTTTGGTGTCTCAAATCCAAATGGTACTTGGTATTCGTATTTTACTCGATGAAACCACAAAAATTGTTCAAACGCAAGTAAACGATAAAATCGATTTTTTTATCAGCTATATAAAGTAATTAAGATCACACAAACATGTCCCTAATACATGATTCCACGACTCTTGTCAACGTCCTGTTACCGGAGAAAAATTGACGCTTAAGAGTGGAATGAAGCGAACGAGAGATTGTTACGCGTGGAAGAACAGCGCACTTTTTTTTAAACCAAGACACAGAAAACGAAGTCTCGGTACGTTCCAAGCGCGGTATAAATCATCGAAACATCGTTATCGAGCCGAGAAAGTTTAAGCGGACTTTCCCCGCGTGATGCCTGTTCGGTAACAAAAATCGTTGCTCGCCGTTTCTCCATTATTAAAACGAATGGCGTGTTTATAATGCAACAGCTAGGCAACGTTCAAAAGAGAAACAACGAGTGAAAGAGAACCGAGCACGATCCGCCAGAAGGGAGAAAAAAAACGAAGAAAATAAATAGAGAGAACGGGAGAGAGACGGATTAAAAAAGAAAGAAGAAAAAATGGTAACGAAAAAAAGGGATGAAAATTGGAGGAAGAATTGAAACGTCATTCCGCGAGCAATCATCGAGCTGCCCGGCTCGTTCGCGATCAGCCTGATCCTGGACAGATAAATTAGCAATTTAATTATGGAACTGTCAAGCGGTAATTAAATTAATAACGAGAAACCTCGGATCCAATCCGAGCCACGTCGTGGCAACCTTTTCGGACCCGTTCGACGATTTCGTATCGATATCATGCGGACGTGCGTGTGTGTGTGTGTGTGTGTGTGTGCCTCGTTTCCGATGCCTGTCAGAAACTGTGCGCGATTTTCTCCTACGCTCATGCTTCCTTCATTTGCTCGCGTTCGTTTCGACGTCCGTTTTTAAACGTTGCCGTTAGTTAGCTCGTTACTCGTTCTTTTTATTACATCGAACGGTCTTCACTCCTCTGCTCTCGCTCTTCGCCGTGCACTCTCGCGAGATCCTTCGCGAATCAGACAGCTTCTTGTTTGCAGCGGAGGAACGCGCCCGTTAGGATCGCGGACCGTGACTAATGAAATATTAGATTCGATGATCGAAGATCGCGAGAACCGAGCGGCTCGAATCGATGGAAAATCGTGGAAGATTCATTCGGAATTCGAACGGGCGTAGGCCGGTTTCGAAATAGATCGCTTTCGTCCCGTTTCGACGAAGGCGATACGGATCTTCTATGATACAGAGATTTGAGAATTTACAGATTTTGGGAATTCGCGGAAATTCGTGGCTAATTGAGATTTTGGAGAATTTCGTGAATCTTGCGATTTGGACAGTTCTGTGAATTTTCATATTTGAACAATTTGATATATCTTGAGATTTGGACAATTACGCGAATCTTGAGATTTGGACACTTTGATGAATCTTGAGATTTGGACAATTTCGTGAATTTTTAGATTTGGACAATTTGATGAAACTTGGGATTTGAACAATTTCATGCATCTTGAGATTTGGACAATTTGATGAATCTTGAGATTTGGACAATTTGATGAACCTTGAGATTTGGACAATTTGATGAATCATGAGATTTGGACAATTTCATGAATATTGGGATTTGAACAATTTCATGCATCTTGAGATTTGAACAATTATATGAATCGTGAGATTTAGACAATTTAATGAATCTTGAAATTCGGACAATTTCATGAAACTTGAGATTTGGACAATTTTGTGAATTTTGAGATTTCGACAATTTTGTGAATCTTGAGATTTGGACAATTTCATGACTCTTGAGATTTGGACAATTTCATGACTCTTAAGATTTGGACAATTTCGTGAATTTTTAGATTTGAACAATTTCATGAAACTTGGGATTTGAACAATTTCATGCATCTTGAGATTTGGACAATTTGATGAATCTTGAGATTTGGACAATTTCATGAATATTAGGATTTGAACAATTTTGTGAATCTTGAGATTTGGACAATTTTGTGAATCTTGCGATTTGGACAATTTCGTGAATTTTTAGATTTGGACAATTTGATGAAACTTGAGATTTGAACAATTTGACGAATCTTGAGATTTGGACAATTTCATGAATATTGGGATTTGAACAATTTTGTGAATCTTGAGATTTGGACAATTTTGTGAATCTTGAGATTTGGACAATTTGATGCATCTTGAGATTTGGACAATTTCACGAATATTGGGATTTGGACAATTTTGTGAATCTTGAGATTTGGACAATTTGATGCATCTTGAGATTTGGACATGATTACAATCTAAACCAATTTGCTTAGAAAAGTCTTCGAACCTACAACAATGTACACGTAACAAACTTTCTGTGAAAATTAGAGAATGTTCTACTTTTTCTACTTCTAGGAAAACGCAGTATGAGTCGATTCGACGCATCGAAATTTTTGGCGGGAGAATCAACAGGTACTTCCCGAGCCGCGAATTGATCCCGTGCTTTCGGTCTGCGACGACAGTTTCTGAATCAACTAGTATAACTGTGCCCTATATAAGAGTATCCGATAAAGCATGGCGGTATGCAACGTTGCACGTGCATACAGGTGCGGTATCTATGTTCATGTCGTTACGCTCGAACGGGCGGCAAGATCTTGAACGCGGAGAACCACGTGTGTTCCGTGAACGACAGATGGAAAATACTTGGACGTCATTTCGTTGAATCGAGATGGAATGCACCTTGCGTTCTCGACGGTTACTTCAACGTACATAAATTCTACGAGGTGTGACTAATGAATATCGCGAACGATATTAAAGTCTCGTTTCAATTAACGAGTTCGCGCGTAGATAGTTCAAGTTCGTTTACTCCTCTGTATTTCGGCGT
This sequence comes from Coelioxys conoideus, assembly GCA_947623535.1. NCBI lineage: Eukaryota > Metazoa > Arthropoda > Insecta > Hymenoptera > Megachilidae > Coelioxys > Coelioxys conoideus. The sequence continues at coordinate 10,959,272 of OX392453.1, read as the reverse complement.
ATCGATACCTTCGTTTCAATGACACCTGCTCGGAAGTACGACATTTTATTGTGCGGCTAGAAAAAGTAATTATTTCGGTTTCGTGTCTTGGTTAGGTTGTATATTAGATTGTTATGGACAGGGATTTTATGTACGGGTATGTTACGTATATGATGTACTGATGTGTTCATGATGTATGGGAATATTATGCATATGATGTAGCTATGTTTTATGTATATGTTGGTATACTATAATATATGCACGATTTTATATGTAGGTATTATGTATTATGTACATGATGTATACATATGGGCATATTAGGTACATGATCTACATATAGGTCATATGTATAGATTATGTATACTATGCGGATGATGTACAGGCATGTACATACATATATAATGATATACAGATAGGTAAATAAAGTTGTGTGACATGTTTATTCTTAACTAATTTTTTATTAGTAATATTTACCAGCAAATTTATATTGGTTAAATTAACTTTACAATAAGACAACTTATAACTTTAAATTGAACGTAATAACCAATTAATTTATATATTTACCAGAGCATAAATATTTGTACACCCTTCTTGTTTGTTTGCTCGTTACTAACTGACTATTTACAAAATGAAAATCTAACTAAACAACGAACGGGTCCGCTACTGAGGTTATGCAATTAATTACAAATTGATTTCGATTAATGGTCGTTTAAATAGTAATCTTTAACTCGACTTATATTTGAGAACAAAACTTTTCTTTAATGGAACTAAATAAAAATACAACAAGATCAAGGTTGTATGATTTCCATTTGGAGGCTGTTAAGAACATCTACACATATAGAACCAGATATTAGAAAAATAATGGGCGATGCAAACCGTCTCATTCATAAACAATTATTCATAAACAAATTTCGTAATAAAATTTCTTTTTTGTTTGCTTAAAGAAATAAGTGTTTGGCTCGACATTTTTTAATTGTAACACTTCGTCCGGCCCGTGAAAACATTTTTTTTGCCAATCCGACCCAGTGGCAAAAAGAACCCGCTCCAGCCAGTTTCACTCGCCACCAAAGCAAAATATAAAATCTCGAAATCGCGAACGAGAAAGTAATGTCGAGCGTACTTCTATCGTTCGTTGAATCATAAACGGGGCATGATCGGGCTTTCATCGAGGGAAACGTCGATTTTTCTGAGAACGGCCGATCGGCCGTGCAGCAAGCGGATCTAATGAGAGCAACGACGAGGATCATTGAGCCGCGATCCGAACAAATCGAAAATCGAGCAAACCATGGTGATTTCAATTGCACAAGCGAGTGCGTAGAGGTCGGTCGATTCCTTTCGTCACGGACAATGTCGGTGCGCGAAGGTGGAGCGTTGTGTGCACCGTTGTGACGTGAACACACGGAACCGCGGAATGTAAATGTGGGAGGCCTTTCACATTCCGGAGAAAATTTTCTCGGCGAACATTTTATGCCGGTGGCCGGTGAAAAAGTTTCTTTCAACAATAATCCGCGACCCGCGCTTACTCTATCGCCGGAATTTATCTTCTCGCGTGGTATGCGCTCGAGGTCACGCGTGTAATTCCGTTCTTTAACGCGCGTTCGCGGGTCAACTACGCGTTTTATGTAATACACCGTCATGACGCGCCGAGAAACAAAAAAAGAAGAGTCCGTGAATCGCGGTGCTCGCGAAAAAAGTTTAACGCTCGCTCGTTATATCGGCGTCGCGATAATAATTCGCGCGGCGCGAATTAACATTGTTCGCGTTCCGTTGTAAATCATGAAGCGTTTATAACGGTAAGTGGCTGTACACCGACGGGAATTTTCGACGAGAACGATTTATTAAGGGGTAATGCCACGCTAGAATTTTGAAAAAATCGATTTTTTTGATTAAATGATGCTATGGGAATAGAAGGACGGGCAAGGTTCGAATTAACCCCTTAACTTACGATTTTATCGGCGAGTGCGGTAGACAGGGTGATTTCACACGTTCCATGTCACGTGGGGCGTATACGCCCCACACTGAACTTTCCGCTCAGGCCATTGAGTAAATTCATTGTACGATGTTGATTTTCAAAGAATGTATTATAAAGTCAGTTATGGCCATCTTAACACTTTGGTAACTACTCACAACAAATCCGTATAGTATCAAGAGGAATTGTTACTTTCCGCTGATACACAAGTTGTGTGAATGATCATTAACCTTTTCGCGCCAAGCTCCCCGTCCGCCGAGGTACCGTCCCTGAACGGAAACTCGCGCCGAAAATATGCACAGTGCGCGTGGTTTCTTGTATTTATGTTGTTTTAAGTCTTAAATAGGAACTGTGCCGAATAAAACAATCATTGTTCTAATGTAATAAGTAATACGTAAAAAATATGTAAAAACAATTAACTACGAAGTGCACTTGCTTAGATGGCGTTGCATGCGTGGTCGCCACAATTTCCATGCCGCATATATGCGGCGCTCGGTGCGAAAGGGATAAAATATTAAAACTATTGTTGCTTCTATTGATTGATTGTGGGGCGTATACGCCCCACGCGGCCTGAACGGAAAGTCTTCAGAAAACGGTTCGGCACGGAACGTGTTAATTATCGTTATACTGCTAAGACAGACAAAGTTTAGTCAAATGTTACGCATATTTCGGATATGGCAATCATTGGTGGATAGATTGCAATTAGAATTAAGTTCGCAATTGAATCGTGGTGAAAATATAAGCCAGATTTGTCGCTTTGCAACGGTTACGTGCGTCACGTGTGGGATACGATATTATAAGGCAAAGGGTTAATACTCTTGCGTAATCCAATAACTCCGAACAATTTATTCGGCAGGTCTGTCCCACCAGTGCAAGTGATTTAATGACTAAACTGTTCGTTCAAACTGTATTTACATAATCTTACCCTCATGATCTTGCACTCCGACGCATTCTCTCCCAAAATCATTCTTTCTTCTTTTAAACCGACTCGCTTTCACTCTAAAGCAATCGTTCAACGACACACGCTTATTCTCAAGCATTCCTGGAACTAGATCACCCAACGCGACACTCGAACCCATCGCCCCAACGTTATGGCAGGGACGTGTCGGCCGCAGGTGAAGGTCAACATATTGCACCTCATTGAATTCGTTTCTTTATACGCTATAAGTTTTTTGTAGTAAAAATATGCAGTGCCATTTAAAGAAAAATACGATGTCCTTCAAATTGCGAAAAAAAATTATCTTGCGAAGAAAATTCGACTCACCACCGTATTGGCGCCTCCGAACAGAGCATTTCCCCCTCCACTGGCATTTTTTCTATCGTATAAAATAAGCGATGTATTTAACACTAAACTACCTATGCTGATTCTCATTAAGATAAAGAATTAATATGTACATTGATTTATGTTACATCGTTTATTCACATATTTTTCAACTACATTTTTAACTACAAAGTTATTGTGCATTATACGTCCGTAGTTTTAGTGTTAAGGTATTCGAGTTAGCTGAAATACCCTGTACAGTAAATTTTTTTGTCCTTGACTTTATACCTAGTATGATTTTCACTTAAAAAATTCCCGAAGAATACTTTTTTTCTGACTTCTAGAATAGCGTTACCCCTCGATAAAAACACGGAAACGGTGATCCGCTCGGTAACCGGAAGTTTGTTTAATCCCCTTTTGCGTCGTCGGTATCGGAACACGGTAATTGTCGTGGCGACTACGATTTCTCGATAATGAATCGTGATGAGCGGACGAAGAGAAAACGGAACGAATTAATTACAAATTGCGTTAATCGATCGATGGAAAACGATTGGAGGGCGGTGGTGGTGGAGGGAGGTGGTCGAAATTGCAGGGGGATCGAAGAAATCGGGCATCGCGGCCGATTCGACGTGGCCACGTATCGTTACACGGCTAATTGCGATATAAACAGCGGAGTTTACGAGGCACCGGTGTACTGGCCGGTAACATTCAGCAAACATTAGCCGCCATTAACGAAGATACAAGGACGCGGTATTGATGCGTCCACGTTGGAGATCCGCAATGTCAAGGGAAAGGCTAAAATGTTAAGATCGTCGACCGTAATCGAACACCTGACGCGAACATTCCAGGAAATTGGCCCGAGATAGGCTCTCGCATAATGCTAATGGATGGATATTAATTTGACCGTGGCGAATACATTTTAACTAATCTTCGTGGATACCGAGACACGGGAAGAGCCAGAGAGAGAGAGAGAGAGAGAGAGAGTGTGTGTGGGAGAGAGAGAGGGCGAAAAAGTTGTCTTCGAAGTTGTGGTCAGCGTCTGTCGCTAATCCGGAAACGTGTATCCTCGATATCGTTTTGCAACTCGACGTTGCGTCGAGAATTCCTCGACGATCGAGGCCGAACGCGCAATCGAATAAACTTGCAACTTTGATTTTTTCATTCGGTACCGCGGAACCGCTTATCGAATGCATTAGCGCCGAGGATCAATAGTCGTAACCACGTGAAGATAGATACTTCGTTGTCTGCGAAGGGGGCAGCGAGAATGAACCGTACGATTCGTTCTCGTTATCCGCGGTTTCGATGTTTCAGCGTTATTCGCCGAATTTGGAGATTCGAGGATACGCAAGTTTGTGGTCTAGGGTGCATAGGGATTTGGAAATGTAACGCATGCGGCAGTTGTAATGTTTATATTGTTTGCGTCGTCGAAAATTTCGGGATGTTGAAGTTTAGTATCTAGTGACTTTGGAGATTCGGGAATTTGTTATCTAAGGAATATGGGATTTGAGAATTTCGGACGTGGTGAGCTTACGGGTTTGAATATTTATTGTCTAGCGAATTGGGAACTTCGAATCTTCGTGTCGGGGGAATTTAGGGATTTGTAAATTTGGAAAAATAGGATTTAGGGAATTTCGATAGTTGGGACTTCGGAGTGTAGGAAATTTAACCGTTTGGGAATGTAGCAAATTTAAAGCTTGAAAATTTGTTATTAGTGAAATTCAGGGATTTGGAACGATTAGCATGTCGAGAACTTGGGGACTTGGAGAATTAGGACCTGGAGGATTTTAGAATTCGAAACCTTAAAGTCTAGCAAATTTGGGAATTTGAGAAAATAATTGTTTAAAGAATATGATGGTTTGTAAGGCTGACATGTAGGGAATTTGGATATTTGACATTTTGGTAATGTAGAAAATGCAATAGTTTTAAGAATTTTTAACTTTTTATTCAGGAAATTTAGGTCCTTCGCAATTTGGGGCCTAGAAAATTTTGTAGTATCAAAATTTGTAAATTTGGGTTCTAGTGAATTTCGGAACATGGGAAATTAGACCTAGAGAATTTCGGTCAATTTTAACGAATTCAAAAATCGATAAGATTGAGATGCATAGAATTGTGTTATTTGAAAATTTATAATCCGGAGGATCTCACAATACGACTTGATTAATATCAATGAAGTTTTTACGTTAAAAAAATTTGAAACGAATGAATGTCATTATCAGGATTTGGTTATTAACGGTTGTAAAACTGTATAGTCTTAAAAACTATATACAAGGAAATTTATCGAATAAAATTACAACTTAAAATTATTCAGCTGTACCATACAGAATTTCTACTAATATTATTACCTGCGCGGAGATAAAAACGATTTCGATTCGTAACAGATTCACGATTACAATACAAGAAAAATAACCGAGCGAAAAACACTGCAACCTCGGGGTATTGGAGCTACGCAGTATCAATTTTGAGATCTCGAAGGATCATCATCTTTCCAACTGAACTTTAATAAAGAGAAACATTCCCGTACGGGCGAGCAACGCAACCTCGAAGAACTTGCACGGATTCGAAATAAGTGCAACACCGTATCGTTGCCGGATTATTGAAATTTCCGCGATACCGTGCAACTATTTAATAATCGTCCGCGAAAGAAAGCCGCGGTTGTAAAGCGGGGAATTTTAACGACGGGAGCCGTTCGCGAGGAGGAAATGTCACGGGCGCTCGTGGCGCCCCCATTTAAAGATTATAGGAACGTATAAAGCTTTGGTTGCAAAGCGCGGAACATTTTATAAAGCCGATTATTCGGTATCTCGAGATAGCGGCGAGCACCGAGTCGGTCCACGGCTTTATTCCTCTTGATTCTTCGTTTTGCGCAGCGTCCTGCACAACCTTCCTGGAATTCGTAACGTTGTTACGGATGTTCCAGCTTTCGAACTGATAAATCCCCAGATTCTTCATTTCGCGGGTCCTTAAATTCCTAGACCTCAAATCTCCGGATTCCCGAATGTCTAGATACAAAAATATATAAACACCCAAATCCCTACATTCTCCGTTTTATAAATTCCCAGATCCTTCATTTCATCGTACTCAAATTCCTAAACTTCGTGTCTCTAGATTCCTGAATTTTTAGATACGAAAATATATACGCATCCAAATCCTTATATGCTCCATTTCATAAATCCTAAGATTCTTTATTTCACAGATACTCAAATTCCTAGACATCAAATCTCTGGATTCCAAAATTTCTAGATACAAAAATGTATACGGACCCAAATCCCTACATTCCCCATTTCACAAATTCCTAGATTCGTCATTTCGCAGGTCCGGGTTTCGCAGGTTTTTGGATTCCAGAATTTTGTAGGCACAAAAATATGTATGCACCCACCAAAATCCCCAGATTCTCTACCTCCAGATACAAAAATCCATAAATCGCTACATTCTATAAATTCCCGAATCTGTAAATCGAAGATCCATAGATTTTTCAAGCTTTGTCACTTTAAAGATCCCTAGATGTTCACATTGGAAGACAAAAGTTCTATATCACAAAAATCGCTCGGTGCTAAAATCAAGAAATAAAAATACTCCTAGATTTCTAGATCCCGTATTTCAAGATCCTCTAATCCACGAGAAAAATCCCTAGACCCTAAAGCCATGAAGTTCAAATTCTTCCAATTTCTGAATACAAAAATCCCTAGATCACAAAAACCCAACGCCAATAATACCCAGATCCCAAAATATCAAATTTTCCAAATCAACTCAACAAATTTTCCAAATTTCGAATCGCTGAATCCAGAAATCTTGAAATCCAAAAAGATCCTCAGATTTCTATATCGCAAGCAGACAGAATACAGAGATTACGGAATAAAGGGTGCAGAATCCAGACTATGAAGTACAGATCCTCCAATTTCCCTGCCAAATAATCACGAAATTACGTTCCTTACAAACACTGGATCTGTTCGCAGCAAATTCCTCGGGTTACGAATCGCTACATCTTCTTACCGGACAATGTACTTCTTCCGTCCCGAACGACTATAGCGTCTGCCACTTTGTTTTCCACGAACGCGACAAAAACGCGAGGATGAACCAATACGGTGTCCAAGTCCGTCGAGACACGGAGATTTAACGAAAGAGGAGCCACGCTAGGAAACTTCATCCGTAGCGAACAATCATTTAGTCCGGCTTCGTCGATCCATTCTTACAGAATACATCGTAACGCGACGAACCCGTACGCGCGTCACCCAGAAGTTGGCGCGTGAGGAAGTTCAAATTAACCCTTTACGGTCGTATTAAATGTATACATACTTGTCAAGTTACATACGTGGTCGGACTTAATTTTGGTTGAAGAAACACAATATGCAAGATTATGAAGGAAAAACAGAATTTCTTAATTCTTTTTTCAAACTTTAGATATTGTATATATCTTTACTCAATAATTTGTACGAATGCAACGTTTCGTGTAGAAATTATATTTTATAGTTCCCCATCGTTTGGTATCTCTCAAAAGAATCTTCGATATGAAGCTCTGGTTTTCGAGAACATGAGTCTTATACATAATTAGTTTGACGTCTTCTGCTTCTGAGTTTTCGATTTGAACATACAGAACAATCTTATCTGAGGACGATTGATCATGCGGATATTAAGATCCTCTATACTAGGACTGTTTTATACTAAATCTCTAATTGATAGAAGTATTGGTTCATGAATAGCAGCATATGTTCTTTCATACGAAGTGTAAACTGATATATCTTAAAATGAAAATTATGATACAATTAGTACATATATACATAAATAACAACGTAATATTTTTGGATAGATCAAATTGATAAAAATGTTTGCGACTCCGATGTTGAATTAAGAAAAATATATATACATATATACATTGAGTATACATGTATTATACAATATAATATATTCACAGGGCCTGTTTACACACTAGGCCTACTAGGCCCAGGCCTAGGGCGTCGCGGCCGGAGGGGGCGCCGGTCGTGAAAGTGTTAACTAAAAAAAAACTGGAGGGCGCTAATTTCATCAGGCCTAGGGCGCCAATTGTTAAACCGTCCCTGTATATTCAGAATATAACATATGCATATTTTGAGAAAAGCGTTCGAACGTTTAAATATGTGTAAATTGCACAAAAGTTTGAGAACGTTGAATTTGACCGGTGGTGGTAGGGTTCAGTGTTAATATTCTCGATAAATATATATCGGCATGGCACTTGAACGAAAGGATACCCGAGCATGAATATCGACAAGCCCGGCGCGTCTCTTTACGCGCGCCATAAATAACACCTAGAGTGTGAAAATCGCCAATTAATTGGATGGTCTGGAACGCGCGTTAAGCCGCCGTCACTGTCACGTTCGCTGGCAATCTTGGCCCTTTCAGCGGCGCGAACGAGTTACGATCAATTATATCGCGTGTATTAATTGCGAACGGGAAATAACAAGAGGCGAGCGAAGGGGGAGGGCAACGTTTATTAACCGAACGATCGGGTGTAACTCGCGCGTCGTACTAACGAAGTTTAGTATGAAAGGAGGCACGCTTGTTTGCCGAGCTGATCAAAAGCGCAACGCGCCAACTACAATCTCGGTGCAAGCCGCAAAATTCGCGACACCGCAAATTTCTGCGTGTTACCCTCTCTCTCTCTCTCTGTTTTGCCTCGCTTAACCCCCGTCCTTTTATTCTCTCGGCTCTTTTTTTCCCCGCGGTGACTAGATGCTTAGGGGACGACAGTGTGAGAGGGTGTCGAACGAAAACGTGTCGCGACAATTATGTGCGCGACGCCGTTATTATAATCGAGTCTGCGTCTCGCTCGTGTTTTGGCCTCGTTTAATGCAGCCGGAACGTCGACGCGTAATAAGGGAGAAGAGAAAGAAACGGGGCCGGTTGAATGTAGGATTCTACACACCCGATAACACCCCACCCTTTCGCCTAACCTCGTTTAGTTAGAAAGTGTTCGCGACGAGACGAACGCCGTGAAATTTCATCGCTGACGCCCCGCGCTTTGTCGCGTTCCAATTGAGAATTTGCTGTTTTCAGGCTCTACTAGTTGCAATTGCGTTGCTGGTCTTTTGAGTTTGTGCAGGGAAGTCGATGTAGACCTGGGTGTTGGGGATTTAGAAATTGGAAATATGGGAGTTGGGGATATGAGAATTGGAAATTTGGAAGTTGGGGATTTAGGAGTTGGGAACATCGGAATTGGGGATTTAAAAATTGAAAGAATGGGAGTTGGGGATATGAGAATTTGAGATTTGGGAGTAAGGGATTTTGGAATTGGGGATTTAGAAATTGAAAGAATGAGAGTTGGGGATATGAGAACTTAAGATTTGGGAGTTAGGGATTTAGGAATTGGGGATTCCGAAGTTGCAAATATAAGAGTTGGGGATTAGGGAATTGGGGAATATGGAAATTTAAGATTTGGGAGTTGGGGGTATAAGAATTTGAGATTTGGGAGTAAGGGATTTTGGAATTGGGGAACATCGGAATTGGGGATTTAGAAATTGAAAGAATGAGAGTTGGGGATATGAGAACTTAAGATTTGGGAGTTAGGGATTTAGGAATTGGGAACATTGAAATTGGGGATTTAGAAATTGAAAATATTGGAGTTGCGGATATGAGAATTTGAGAGTTTAAAGTTGGGGATTTAGGACTTGTGGGACGTCGGAATTGGGAATTTAGAAATTGAAAATATGAGAATTGGGGATATGAGAATTTGAGATTTGGGAGTTAGGGGTTTTGGAATTGGAGACATAGGAATTGCAGATTGAGAAGTTGAAAATATGGGAGTTTGTATATAAAAATTGAGAAAACTTGAATATTTGAAAATTCAAAAGATTGTCCCTTCCCAATTCCCTAAATCTCCCATGCTACGTGGATCAAATTAATTATTATTTTACGATACAGAAGCAGATTGTCCCCAACGTAATTACCGAATAACCGAGAATGCATTTAAAATATTCTGAATCGTTTTAAACAGCCGATGTTCATAGATGTTTTTAATTACCCGATCGAATAAAACGCGACGAGTTGTAGCCCGTGGAACAATCGAACGATAATTGCTTTGTTGATGGTTCTATAATGCGTATAATATACGTCCGATACTTACGTTTTCGTGAAATATCACTTTTCAGTGAACATCGTTGAATCGATAATACGTACTCGATATAAATTCTGGATTCGTCAGTGCGCCCGTCTACCCGCACGATTCAATGAAACATTAACGAACGTAGAAATGTTCATTTTTGCGAACAAAGAGGAACTCTGTAATTATTCACATTCTGTTTCGCACTAAAACACTCTTCCCCTGTAATTATATCGTTCGATTACGTGACCGAATCACAGTGTTCGATTTTAATCACTTTTTCTTTACTTTGCAATTATCGGAATTTCATTTTTGTCTATCGGAAACAAGTTCATTGACCGATGTATTCTCGAATTTCTGAATATTTAGACTATTTTGAAATTCAAAAATCATTAGTTCATCTTCTACAGGATGTTCTAAAGGATTTTAGAGATCTCTAGTTCTGGGATCCTTAAAAATACTTTGATAAGTCACCAAATACTTTGATTTTTAAATTTCAATTTTTATCTAGATGTACCAATCCCTAGATGAAAAGTGTTTAAATCCCAAATCACTAGATCTTTGGAACTTTCAATACCCATTACCCTAGATCCCTGCATTTTTATATGGTCAAGTGGGACACAAAAAATCCCTAGATACCTAGTGAATGTCTGTGTACTCAAATTCCTAGATTCCAGGAATCTTTGCACTTCACAAATCCGTCTATTACAGAAATCCTAGGATTGTAGAAATTTCTGGATGCAATATATCCCCATGCTTAAAAGATCGCCAAATCCCAGAAATACCTCTAGAAGAAGAATTCAACCCAGAATACCTCTGGATCCCAAAAATTCATGAACCCAGAAATTTTTAGAATTGTAGGAATCCCTGTGTTCAAGAAATCCCTGGATTCCCGAATTCCCTACATCCCAAATTCTCTATATTACCGAAATTCCTAAACCAAAGAGACCTATATATCCTAGGAGTCGCCAGATCAGAAAAATCCCTCTACTCCGGAAGTCCCTAGATCCGAAAAATTCCTGGATCTTCGAATTTCAACATTTTAACTACCCAAAACCCGAAGCTAGTACATAAAAGATCATAAATTCGTGCATAAAAATCCCTAAATACATCCGTAGGTCCCATGAAAAATCCCGATATCGAACAATCCCTAGATCTCGATATTTTCACGTTGATGCCTGAAATAAGTGATTTGACGTCGAATTGAAAAAATAATCGTTGCAAGTGTCACGACAACGATCCTTCGTGTTTCGTTCGAAGTGAACCGTAATCGAATGAAGGTATCGTTCTTTCGGGATCACGCGAACGTATCGCATAATCGACGGGATCAATTAATTAACGGTGTTCGCGATTGTTGCAGGCTTTTCGGAAGCGGTGCTTGCGCGGGTTGCGGCAACACGATACCACCCAGCGAGCTGGTGCTGAAGACGACCGGATTGGTGTTCCACCAGAAATGCTTCGCGTGCAGCAAATGCGGCAGCCAGCTGGTTTCCGGTGATAGGTAAGATTCGCGATCATCAATTCGTGAATACCGATACGGTGAACTCTCAGTTAAAAGATATTGCAGTTACGTAAAATTATCACGGGTATCCGTAAATTAATTTGATGAACCACGTTAACATAAACTGATATACAATTATTACGGGTATCTGTAAATTAATTTGATGAACCATGTTGACGTAAACTGATATACAATTATCACGGGTATCTGTAAATTAATTTGATGAACCATGTTGACGTAAACTGATATACAATTATCACGAGTATCTGTAAATTAATTTGATGAACCACGTTGACGTAAACTGATATATAAAATTATAAACTTTTGTATTGTTGTTTTCAAATTTTATATAAATATTATTAGTACAAAATTATAGCGTGTTTAATATATATACAGGGTGTCCCGTTTATGTTGACATTGTAAAAGAAAGACGCGTGATTTAAAAACTTTTTTATTTCTCATTTCTTTTGTTGTCAAACTTTTACCCATGGTTATATTTATTCACGGATTTTCGGCACATTTCTGATTAAAAACAGGTCAAAGGTTGGAAGCTTTTATTCGCCTATATCGAGTCTGTACTGTTAACACGATGCTCGCCGCAAATGTGTGACGCTTAAATTCCCATATGAATCAATCATTTATTTAGTAAAAATTTGTTCGTTCGCCTAATTGGAGACGCTGGTATTAATTACTTTGGTAAGATCTATTAATCATAAAGTCTAGTCTATCTAGTCAAATTTTATACTGCGCCAGCGTGGTGATCAACGTGTTAAACAGCTCGGTGCACGCGTGTACCGTACGTATTATGTGCGTAATTTAATCGCGACACGGGAATGAAATTTTTATTGCGCGATGAACGTCGCGGTGTAATATTATGTAAAACGATCGAGTCGGACGTTGCATTTACGAGGGGTCAACGATAATATCCCCGAGAACGTCGGGACGCGTTTAATCGATATATCGCGTTAGCATCTCGATCGACGATTACTTTTATCCGAGGAAGAGTCTGTTCGAGCACGCGACCGTTATTTATCGCGTCTCCGTGTAATAAATTCCGATACACGTAGATAATGTTTTCGTACGATCGCTTTCAGACGTATCAATAAACGTTATATTATTACGTTATTATTATTGTAACATTTACGGTGTCGGAAATGACGAATTTTATCGTTCGTTTGATTCGCATGCTTTCGGTAATTTCTCTTTCACATATGGCATACTGTTAAATAGGGATATACATGCGTACCACGAGATCGTAGGGATATATGTGGAATTTTAAAGATGGAGTGATTTTGGATTATAGGGAAGTAGGGATTTGAGAATTTTTCTATTTAGGGATTTTGAGATACATGGATTCAGGGACGTAGAGATTAGGACATATGGAGATTGCGATATTAGGATATAGAGATTAGAAGATGAGGAAATATTGAGAATGTACGGATTTGGAGACATAGGGGCTTGAGGATGTAGGAATTTGGGGACGTAGGAATGGGAGGATATAGGGGTTTGGGAATGAAATTATGCCGAGAAATAGGAATTTGGGAATATGAGAATTTGGGGATATAAGAATTTGGGGATATAAGAATTTGGTGATATAATTATACGGAAACAGAGATTTGGGGATATAATTATACGGAAACATAGACATTTGGGGATATACGGATTTCGAGACGTAGAGATTTCGGGATAAAGTGATTTGGAGTCGTAGGGACTTGGGGATGTAGAAATTTCGGGATATGTGGATTTAAGTATATAGAAATTTGGGGGCGTAGGGATTGTAAGGACGTACAGATTTCGAGACGTAGAAATTTCGGGATATCGAGACTTGGGGACGTAGGAATCTAGATACGTAGATATTTGATGATATAGGAATTTGATAATACACAGATTCGAAAATCTAGTGATTTCAGACCTAGCAGTCGCAGGGTACAAAAAGTCATAATATTGAGTGATTATGATATAGAGATACAGACGCTTATAAATCTAATAATACAGAAATTAATTGCTTTGGGGATACAGGTATTTTAGAATTAACGAATTTCTAAAAATGTACCGATGTTTGTCGACCATATACATGATATAAGCATGTATTCGCGCGTAATGGGAATTTGTATCAGTCGCAAGTGAAATCGTGTACGGCGAGAGAAATTAAATCGATAGCCGGTTTCGGGGTGGATGGGAAATCGATCGGATGGATCAGGAAAAGAAACGGATTCGGGGGATCCCGAAGGGGACACAAAGAGGTACACGCGCGTCGAAGAGGAAACGTGGCAATTAAAGGTTTGGAAAAGAGGCGTGTCGGCGTTGGGTTGTCGTTTAATTGGCGGGGATTGCAATCGGGGATTTTGTAATAAAGGAGGAGGGACACAATTATTCCGGTCTGTAATGAAGCAATCTTGTTTATGAGCATCGATTTCCGTGGATATTTGTGCGCGTTGTTGATTACGTGAACGAGGTGCCGCACCACCACTACAAAGTTTTTGTTCGCGTAAACGGATTAACGGTTACCAACGTGTGCGTGCGTGTACCGACACGTACACACGGCAATAATTCAGTGCACCTACAATAAAAACCGTGCGCTTAATGGATTTCAAATATTTATTAACGCAACGACGTACTCGTATCGGGCGAAATCTGGTTCTTGAGATTTGCTGTTTTCTTTTTCTCTGCTTGACGATTGGTTATACTTTTGTTCGATCGATCTGAAAACTTACTCATTTCTACAAATTCACGTAAGAATATAGGTATATGAGGGATATGTAAGAATACAGGGATATGAGAATATGTAAGAATATAGGGATATGAGAATATGTAAGAATACAGGGATATGAAAATATGTAAAAATTTAGGGACATGAGAATATGTAAGAATATAGGATTGTAGAAATATGTATAGGATGGTAGGGATATGGAAATACAGGGATTCAGGTGCAGATGTAGTGGTTTGATACATATACATAGAAATTTAGTTATTCGTATAAGGGTTTGGGTGCACTTATAAAAACCTTCTAGGGATAAATATAGGGGCTTAGGAATGCATACAGGAATCTATAGACGTAGGTAACGCAAGAACAAGAACATGATTCGCGTAGGGTTTTCCGGAGCCTAGGGAGCCATGAGATCAAGATATTTATCAAATCCAAAAGCTTCTAAAATATAGTCATTAAGAAATCGTGAAATTCGCAGTATCTACGAGTAACGAATTTTATGGATTTCTGGGCACCGAAGATATCTTCAGTCTATAGATTTCTAGGTTCTGGGAGTTTGGAGATTCATGGGACATCTAGGTTCGAGGAACTTCCAGATTTTAGGGATTCCCGTGTTTTACGAATTTCCTAGTTATAGGGATTCCCGGTTTGTGGAAATTTCCAGGTTCTATGGATTTCCGGGTTCCAGGGATTTCTGGATTCTGGGGATTTATAGGGTCTGACAGAGCCAGACGAGGAATTACAAATCGAGGCACTTAGGATCCTCGGACTTCGAGATTGTAGGGAATTCGAAATACATATAAGCACTTGCGTATGTAAGAAGTGTACGTATTCGCATCTCCAAAGATTCAGGGATCTAGGGACATACAAATTAGAGACTCGAAAAATCTGGAAGATTCAGGTATCGAGAGATACTTGGTCGAAGGGTCGGAATAACAAATAAATAACGCAACGAGAGCCGGAAATTTCTTTTTTATTCGTTCGAGCAAGCTGTAAAAAGGATGCGATATTAATCAAGTATATTTTTCTGTGCAATCAGGTACTACCTGCATTCGGGATCACCTGTGTGCGAGACGGATTGGCACAAAATCGTGAAGTCGTCGTCGGTGGCGGCAGCGGCCGCGGCGGCGGCGGCCGGAAACGGCGGCGCCCCGGTCAGGAAAGGTAAGGTGGGTCGGCCTCGAAGAAGTCGCGAATGAGGTGGCAACCCGGTCGGTCGCCCGAAGAAGGTGCAAGCCTCTCCACAGCCGACGCCCGCCGTCGTACCGTCTCAGGTCGACGTGGTGGACGTCGCCGTAGGGGGTGATCCCTATTCGCCGCCTCCGCCGGGTCATCAGCAGTACCACCATCACCACCACCACCATCACCATCATCACCCGATGAGCCTCGTACATCCGGGACTGGCGGTACAGCAAACTCACCTGCAGGCGTCCAGCTATCAGGATTGGTCCGCTTGGCCACAGGACACCTGCGATTGAACTTCCGTTCGAGTTCGGGGGGTCGACAGACCCGTTCGACCCCGGCCGTCACACCAGGGTCCTTCGTTCAATGCCGTGGACTATCGCGTGTGTTCGTCGCGTACCGTTTTTTTTGTTCTTTTCTTTAAAACGAGCGGCGTTGTTCCGCTCCCAATGAACTGTGGGGTTCGCGCACGACACGTCACGGGAACGAAGGATCGTCCGGGTGGACTAGGATACGGTGAACGAGTTTCGTTACCTGTGACAACATCGCGCTACCAGTGCCGTCGTTAGCGAGGACACTCCATATTCGGCCGCGTGTTTCTACGGCGTGTATGTACGCGCTAGGATTGCGGTGCGTGCGCCCTCGTCGATCGATGTGACCCACATCTTCGGCGCCCTCGATCGAGACACGAACTTGAAATCGGACGCGTCGCGTCGATCGTTCTTTGCGGACGAGCGCGACTCGCCGACGGTGAGATCCCTTCAATCAATAATCTTTGCTCAATCACGGAGAATTTCGAGATGATGTCGAGTCGTGTACGGAGGGCACACGACGCTGTCCGCGGGCAAGTCGTCGCTGCCAGCGGCGTAACGGCGGTTTTCTTCGGCTTCGTCCGATTCTTTGATGCTCATCCGGGCGTTTGGTCGACCCCGGCCATTTTGCTTCTACGTTCGCGTTCGTCCACGCGCTGTTTCCTTCGGTAATCGCGTTTTGCGCGACCTCGGCTGATCGATCGTCGACCATCCTTTGTATCGTTGCTTATTCTCGACGTTTTTCTATTTTCACGAAATCTATACGTCTTTGGTAGACTAATTTCAGACGTGTTTCGAATATTTCGAGCTTCTCAACGCGCTCCGTGCCACGTGGGCCGTTTGCGCTTCACACTGAATTTTCCGTTTAGGCCATGGAGGAAGTTCATTGTACACTGTTGATTTTTTTTAAATTTATTATGAAGTCAATTATGGCCATCTTAACATTTTAACAACTACTCACTCAACGTCCGTGGGATATCCGGAATAATTGTTAGTTTCCGTTGACACATAAATTGTGCCATTAAAATATTAAAACTATCGGTGCTGAAATTTGTTGATAATGGAGCGTATACGCCACATGTGGCCTGAGTGGATAGTATTCGAAAAACGGTCGGGCACGAATCGTGTTAATATTTATCGACAATACTGTAATGCTATCGATATCTGAATTTGAAGAATTTTGAAATATTGACATATTGTACTGATTTGTTTTTATCGAGAATCAACGCAGATTATTTTAAGCCGAATCGTCCCAAATTTGTCTGCATTCAGTCAGTTTTATGATAAAAAAAAGTGTGATCGAAATTATGATAAAAGATTATGAACGAAATTATAATGAAACCAGGTATAAATTAAATTCGATTTAAATTGCATGCGTCAATTTGAAGCGTCTCAACTTGAATAGAATCGGATAATTTCGATTATTATTAATTATTAATAATGCGCTTTCTGAGATCACCTTAGAAATGAGTTTAGATTGAATCCGCAAGAATAACTTTAATCTCGATCATTTCAAGTATGGTCGAATGGAGGTGATTGCTACCATAATTGAATCATGTTCGACATAAATTATGATTCAACTTAATGCGCATTAAATTGTATTTGAATTACGTACATTGATTCGGGTCAATTTAAATCGGATTGAAATAAGTCGTATCGTTATTATCGATTCATAATAATTGCGTCTGTGGCAATCCCGGTTGATCGATCATCAGTATAATTGATATACAAATGATTGATTATTTTATCAGGTTTTGATCGATTTCTATTGTTAAGCGAACCTTCAATACAGTCAATGAATTACGGCAAATTAGTATATATTGCCAATATTTCAAAATTTTTAATCTGTATTGACAATACCGAAATGTCATCAATATTGTAATCGCGACAGTTCTGAGGTATCGACAAATTTCATTGATTTTTTGTCGTCTCCTTGAATGTACATTTAGATCGAATCAATCTAAATCGTCTCAAATTGGATCTAATTAAACCATTTAGCACAGAATTGAATCTCGCTCGATTTAAGTTTTAATCAAATCTAACATGAATTAAATTTAATTTGCATTATGTGCGTCGATTTGAATCGCGATTACTGAAATTGGATAGAAACAAATTTATTACGTTATTGTTATTAAATAATGCGAACACCATGATCGTCAGAGGTAATAATAATAATTGTACTAAACGAATTTTGCTAAAGTTTCGAAAGTCCAATTACTCGCTTGCTTCGGAATAACACGGATTGAAAATTAACGACACGTCGAAAAAATTCGATGCCTTGCAACACGAATGTTCTCGAATAATCGTATAAACGTCGCTTTTAGTATCGTTTACCCGTTTGAGAAACTTTTCACCGATTCCGAACGAAGATAAATAAATCGCGTCGTATCGGTAAGTTTTCTACGAGCGAAAGTGCAACGAATCGATGGAAGTTCGATCCATGATTTACATCGGCCGAAACGGGAAAGCTCGAACGACGAAATTGCAAGAATTGACGAAACGTCGGGTACGAATGTGACGCGGTGACTACGGTCGAAAACGTGTCACGTATGCGACGAAGAAAATTCGGTCGACCCGGACGGATAATTCGGCGATTGAAAACGATGGCCCGCGTCAGCTTCCCCGGCCCTTAGAAAATTATTTTTCTTTCAAAATCACCGTCCCCTTCTCTCGTCTCGGAGGGTTCCGTAAACTCATTAACCGTTTCTTGTTCTCGCGATCGTTAATCGAGCTCTCCTTTCTCCGCGAACGAAAAAAGGTCACACCGTCCGTGAAATCGTTGAACCAGCGAAATTATCGTTCAAAACCTCCTTGTTAACGCTTCGGCTTCAAATCGTGCCTCTATTTCCGGCAATATTTCGCCCGCACTCGACACGTCATACATTCAAGTTTCTCAAAATTCATAATTTTACAAATTTTTAAAACTCTGGATTCATACATTTTTATATATTCGAATATATAAATTCTCGAAATCCCACGTTTCCAAATATCCACCACAAATTCTCAAACTTGTAATTGTACGAATTTCCCGAAGTCCTGAATTCTCATATTTACAATTTCTCAAATCCTCGAATATCCAACCTTCCGAATGTTCCAATTTCTAAATTTCTTCGTACGAAGTTTTACAAATGTACAAGATCACCAACCAAAAATATCCAGCAGTACGTCATCCCGCATCCTACATCGGCATTTGTCCTAACGCCCTCCATTTTCTTCGGTTCGATCCACCATTTTGTGCATCGGTGCACATCCGTCGAATAAACGAACGACGATGTCCACTCTTTTACGCACATCGCGATCTTACAGTACATTTATTGTTAAAAATATATGGCGACACGAAAAGCGTACATAACAGCGTTGATTATTTTTGCAAGAAAAAAATGGCAGTTTTAAAATGTCCAAATCTCTACTTTCCCAAATTGCTTGAATTCTAAAATTGTCAAATTTCCAATCCCTTAAATTCCTACATTTCTAAATCGCTAAATTCACAAATCATCATTTTTCCTAGCATTGTTCATTTTCCTCAGTTGGATCCACCATTTTGTGTACCAGTGCACGTCCGTCAAATAAACGAACGACGATGTCCACTCTTTTACGCACATCGCGATCTTACAGTACATTTATTGTTAAAAATATATGGCGACACGAAAAGCGTACATAACAGCGTTGATTATTTTTGCAAGAAAAAAATGGCAGTTTTAAAATGTCCAAATCTCTACTTTCCCAAATTGCTTGAATTCTAAAATTGTCAAATTTCCAATCCCTTAAATTCCTACATTTCTAAATCGCTAAATTCACAAATCATCATTTTTCCTCGCATTCTTCATTTTCGTCAGTCGAATCGACCATTTTGTGTGCCAGTGCACGTCCATCAAATGAACGAGCGAAGATGTCCACTCTTTTACGCACATCGCGATCTTACAGTAAATTTGCTGTTAAAAATATATGACGACACGAAAAGCATACATAACCTCGTCAATCATTTTGCAACGAGAAAATGACGGTTTCGAAATGTCCAAATTTCTTTAATTCTCAAATACTCAAATTTCCAAGCCCTCGAATTCCTACATTTCTAATCGCTAAATTCACAAATCATCATTTTTCATATCATCTTTTATTTTCCTCAGTCGAATCCACCATTTTGTGCGCGAGTGCACATCCGCCGAATAAACGAATGATGGTATCCAATCTTTTACGTAGATCACGATCTTACAACAAATTTCTTGTAAGATATATGAAGCGAAAAAAATATATTGACGACACGAAAAGCGTACAAAACCTCGTCGATCATTTATGAAACGAGAAAATGGCGGTTTCGAAATTTCGTGAAGACCGAGGGAAACTGTTGCGCGACGAGAACGCGAGCGCACCGACGCATCCAAGAAACGCCGGTGAAGCTTCAGCCGTGGATGAAGCGTGTAACAATAGATTTTTTCTAAGTGGCAGGGTTTCGACATCCGCAATAAACATTTACGTGAATGTAATAATTGTGAACACGTTACGATGTGTATCTACTGTCGACGCTCGAGTCCGGTGTCGTTCGAAATTGATGCGTCTCCTCGTGTTTCTCGTTTCTAGCTTGTATCGAAATCGCTTCCCTTCCGTTTCCGTTGGACACGTTCGGCCCGGAGAACAACACGACCACGAAGACAGGAAACGACACGGGCTCAGGCACGTTCGAAGCTCAATGCGAAACTAAAGACACATGTTTTCGGTGTAAATCATGCGGAGATGACTCTTTTGGTTCGTTTCGTGGCATCGATCCTGTACCCGTAATTTTTCTTCGAACATCATAATTTAATCGACGCTGAAATATTTTGCTATTTATTTATCCCATTTGTTGAAGTCAATCGTAATATTCAGCGTTATTATTACCGAGTAAACCGTGTGATTGTTCATTTCTTCTTTTATGGTTTATTGAACGGTTACATTTGGTTGAATTAATTGGAATATTTATTATCTCGATTTCCCAATAAACTGAGTAGTAATTGAATTCTTAATCTACGATTGAACGAACAGTACACTTGTTCGAGTTAATTGGAATATTTCTTATATTATGATTTTCGAATAAACTGAATAATATATGAGTTCTTAATTTATCATCGATCAAACAGTCACGCTTGTCTGAATTGACTAAAATATTTATTATTACGATTTCTGAATAAACAGTGTAATAATTGAATTCTTAATTTACGACCGTTTGAACAGTCAGACTTGTCTGTGTCAATTAGTATATTTACTATTACGATTTCTGAATAAACAGTGCAATTGTTGAATTATTAATTTACGATTGATCGAACAGTCACAACAGTAGTCTGTGTCAATTAGAATGTTTTTTATTGCGATTTCTGAATAAACAATGTAATAATTGTATTCTTGATTTACGATTGATCGAACACTCACACTAGTCTGTGTTAATTAGAATATTTTTTATTACGATTTCTGAATAAAAAGTGTAATAATTATACTCTTGATTTACGATTGATCAAACAGCCACATTTGTCTGAATGAGTTAGGATAGTTACTGTTACAATTCCAATACAAACGGTGAAACAGTTAAATTGTTTGATCATTTATCGAACGGTTGTCGCATGCGTAAGTTAATTCGTACACGACCGTGACTCATATACATTATTATCACGACTGGTTCTAAATTCGTTGGAAGGATGAAATTGGTCGGATTGATCCCATGCAGTGAACCATCGTCTCCGTGCCGTGCAACTGATTGTTACTCGTTTATCCGTCTCGTTCTTAGCGAAAGTTTTATCTGTCAGAACGCCGCCGCGCGCTTACGAGGTATTCCAAGCGGAAACAAGAGAAAAAGAGAGAGAGAGAGCGCGAGAGAGAGAGTGTGTGAAAGAGAAAGAGAAAGAGTGGTGGCGATTTTCGACGCCGAGAAGTGACGCGAAGTTAGTCGCGAATCGGCGACGCGATGCACGGACGAAGAGAGATCGTCCGAACGAAATCTCGTTATATTTCCGCGTCGATTTCTCTTCGATCCGATTCGTTCAATGTTTCGCCGCCGAACGAAGGACCCTTCGATCCTGGCGCGTGTTCGCGAAGCGGAACCGTGATCACGAACGGACGATGTAGCTCGATCGAAGAGGGTCGCCGCGACGCGCTGCGTGTTGGATCGTGTAATTTAATCTTGTACATAGGGTACATTTTGTATATTGTTAAAAGTTTGTGTGATATAAATGGTTATGTATTTACTATTAAAGCGGCGAATATAATTGGGGGCTTCGCAAGACCCGCGGGGCGATTGCGTGTGCGATGGTTACGTGAACCAGGACCAGTGGATGCGACTGAAATTCACCCTCCAGGATTATTTGAATCTCGAACGGGAACAAACGTACACGGAATTAACCCTTTCGTCGTGTAATTCAACGATAATTGATCGTCGACGATAAATAATTGCGGACGAATTTATCGGTGATTATCGAGGATGAGCGATACGGTGACTCGAGAAAATTTACTTCTCCTTTTTTTCTTCGCCAGCTTTCACCCTCTAAAAAGTTCGTATTCGGCGTAAAAAGAATCCTCTCGAAGTTCGAGCTGAAAATTTTAAATTTAAGCGATCGCTCGAAGTAGTTGAAAAGTTTAGGA
Organism: Coelioxys conoideus; assembly: GCA_947623535.1. Classification (NCBI taxonomy): domain Eukaryota; kingdom Metazoa; phylum Arthropoda; class Insecta; order Hymenoptera; family Megachilidae; genus Coelioxys; species Coelioxys conoideus. The sequence goes on along the minus strand of OX392453.1, from coordinate 10,936,687 downwards.
AATGAAATTAGAAGAGAAATTTTTGATTCATTCTTTTTCCATTCTTTTTTCTTTATTTACAACTGTTTATTTATCTATAATTATCCTTCGTATTGACCAGTTATTGATATTTTGTCGAATTTGTAATTTAAATATGCTTTTATTCACTTCATTTAAGTCCCGAAGTTTCTATCTGCCAAATAATCATTTTTATTGTATGATGAATATTCTTTTTGGTGATGTACAATTTGTAATAAATATTGCAATTGATCCTCGTTTTTAGTTTAAACATTTATCAAATTCTTCTATCGATGCTGCTCTGCCATATCATTAACAGCTTGCAAACCTTTCAATATTTCTTGACGATTTTCATAACTTTCGTTTAAAATACACAAATCATGTAAATCGATAAAATTACTTGGTAATTCGAATTGTTCGATTGAAATTGATGTTTTTTTGTCGCAAAAATATTAATGATTTTTGAACGTTTACTTTTTTAGATTATTTTCTTGCGCCTTGTAATATTAAAATCATTAACGATCGTCAAATCAGTCCACTATTTTCAAACACTATTTTTAATTAATACGATTAAATCAGCGGACTCACATTACTGTGAGACGCTAACATCTAATTTGGTGCAATTTTATCCTTTAAATTGCAATTAAAATTCGATATGAGGACCAATCAATACATCGATGGAAAATTACTTCGAACGATCCTTTAAATTAAAGTTTCTCATCTCAAGCATTGATAGTTCTTTTTTTACTCCACATATCAACTTTCTAAACGGTGAAATAGAAAAAAAGAGGAAAATTATCTTCTCGAACCACTCTAACGAATAATCGCTCGCCGAGAATAATTTCCTTCTATCGCAGTTCAAATTCAACGTTACAATTTTAATCGACACTTTATTGATTAACATTCTGTCGATCGCTATCAGTCGCGTAGCTGCCCGTACGATATCACGCGATGATTATGTTTTGTGAAACGGCCATTTTTCGCTCTGTAGATCAGTATAATTATCGAGTATACAGGGTTCGATGATAGGAATCCGAATCGATCCCGTCATCGGTCAATCGAGGTGTTTGCGATCAGCTTCGAAAGGGTTGAGGGAAGTGTACCTCGAGAACGGAGGACAACGTGTCCTTCCGGAAGCGGAAGAATGTTCATTCGCGTCCAGTGGTGTTGGACAGCTTCCAAAGGATCGTCCTCAGTTGAGCGTACACGCGGTTGGATCAGCACGATCTTTTTCGCGCGTTTAGTTAATTTTGTTATTTGATTTATCTCGACTTCTTCAACCGGAAGCCAGACATCTCTGAATGGTTTCGCGGCCTCTTGTAAAATACAAAATACACGGACACACATACAAAACACGTTTATTAATTAAATAAAAATCACAAGTTTTTAGAATGTTGTGCATTTTCTACGGCGAATAAAAATGTGATAGGTGTACCGTAATATGTAAACCTAACCTCGTTTGTGGACTTATAAATTAAATGTTTCCCCTGTCCGACCTTGTCTCTTGATTACAGGCACTTACGTGTTCCTGTTTGTGCAATAATTTCTTGCAATGATTCATACGAATATTCGTTTACGTAGAAACGCTTGAAATACTCAGACAATTAATTCGTTGATCAAAATTGAATCTCGGACAATTCTGAAATGTTCCGAACGAAATATTTATGAACCTGGATCTGATCGTTACAATTAATTTTTACATCGAATGACTTATTCGAATGATTGAAGCAATTAATTCTGATGGCGATGCAGAATTTTAACTATTCAAATCGAATTTGGACATCAGTCAAGTATTTCACGAAATTTCGCAACGTAAAAAATGTCGAAATCAACAACCTGTTAATTCTGCAGTAAGCAAATATAAATCATTGATTGTAATTGTTGATACAGGAAAATATGTTTATCTTCATTACTTGTAATACGTATTGTTATTCGTGTGTACTTTTATCATCGACTAAAGTCGTCACATTGTAGCATCGACATCAATATTCTGAGGATGATACCATAATTCATAATCGTATCAATAATATTGGTAGTATCAATGTCTACATTTATTTATTTAACGACATCCACTAATTCTTAAATTAATAACAATTGAAGAATTACTTCTTTTTATTACTTTTTTTCAATCATTAATTCTTAAATTAATAACATTTTAAGAATTACGATTAACGACAACGTTGTTAATGAATTTCTGTACAAACACGTCGGAACAGTTCAAATTCAATATTCCCTAAAACGAAGTTGCACGCGACCAAAATATTTTATATTTTCATCTTGTTTTTTCGTACGCAGATTCATTTTTATGTAAATACACTTTCTCGATCCGCCATTTTGTAGTAGCCCGTGTATTCTCGAACGAAAATCTCGGCCATAAAAATTACTCGGCTACAGGAACAGCTAGCTCGAACATAGAATCAAATAGAGAGATTTATATGGCCATTTCTTTATCGTATGTGTAGACCGAAGTTATGTCCACATATTATGGTACATTCTGTGTATGCCCCGTCTACCAGAGCGATATTCCTTTCTCGCTCACGAACATGTTTCCTTCCATCCTTCCTTCCGGCGCTCAACAACGAGAAGGACACGGATCGATTCGAGGTAAGCAAAATGTTACTGTCCAATTTAAGAAATTGAATCTCGCGAGATCGCGGCCCTGCGTGGCGAGATTAATGAGCTTGCTTCCCCGAACTTCGCAGTGCTTCTTCTTTTGGAAACTTATTGGCCACGTTTTTCGGTAACGGGCAGAAAACTTTCCGGCAAAAGTTGTTTTGCCAATCCGTACGGACTGGCTGGCGACTTTTTACGTTCCTGCGAGAGATCCGACGATGTTTCAGGGTCAGTATTACTACTTTCATGCGAAAGCACGATAGTTACACAATATGCTCGACCGATTGATTTGGATCTTTCGAAAAAAGAGTTGCGCGTGTTTCGCCGTTGGATGACCGCTCGTAATATTTGTGAAACGCGTAAACAGGGTTGCAAAATGATAAAAATTGTGGAAGGAGCGTTTGATTGTAACGGAGTCTCGATATATGGCATCGAGTGACAGGGAAGAAAGCGGAAGAAATTGGAAAAGTGCGTTGGGTCACTTTTCGGTGATCGAAAATTATTGAGTACGAAAACCATAAAATTTATGAAGGCAAAAGTTTTTCAATTCGAGAATATTAAACTTGGCGAGATCAAAATTTTTACATTTGGAATTTTCTCAATGTTTTGATTACGTAGAAAGTTCGAAGACTTTTAGAATTTTGAATCATGGAGAAAGTGGCAAGCTTTCTAAGATTTTTAACGATAATATAGATATTGATATGTTTGAAGATTGCTAAGTTTTTAATTTGTTAATGAAAAAATCGATAAATTTGAAGATTTCTAACATTTTTATTTGATAATGTAGGAATCGGTACTTAAGTTCAAAATATTTCTGAATTTACTAAGTCGATATAGAAACTTGTAAATTCGAAGATTTGAAAATCGGTAAGTTCGTAAATTTCTGGCTTCTTCATTTGACGGCGTAAAATTAATTTTCCAAAACCGTAACGAAATCCTCCTGAAATATCTAAATTTCACAACATGAAAAGTTCTACAATTCCTGATCACAAAATAAAATATATAATACCGCAAAAATTCGTAAATAATCAAGAATGTACTTCTACGTGTACCAAAAATCATGAAATCCAAAATTCAGGATTACTAAATTTCACGATGTAAAAATTTCTAAAATTGCAAACTACTAAACAAGAAAATTTTTTAATGTAGAAATAAGATTCCCAATCGCAAAATAAAATGTTTTATAACGTAGAAATTCGTAAATTCCCAAAAATCATAGTATCCGGAATTCGGAACTCCTAAATCTCACGATGCGATAATTTCTAAAATACAAAAATTGCGAAATAAGTATTCATTAATCTCAAAATTTCACGATGCAAATATTTCGGAAATATTAACAAATTCAAAGTTCGTTCAAGTAGAAAATTCGAAAAAGTGCACAAATCGCTACAAGCAAAGATACCCCCCGTATGTCCCATAAACTATAAAACATCATAGCAATCGGAAATCTTTCGTTCTGGTCTCTGTCTTTTTGTGATAAAACGTCGATCGGCGTTCCAAAAAGGATTGTGGTTACAGGATCGTTTTACCGACGGAGTATCCGGTAATATTTATTTTTCTTGCGAGATGACGTGCTGCATTTTCGCTGAACAAATATTAAGCATTAATTTGCGAAATGAGTATTATACGCAACATTCGTTGCACCGATTCGTCGAAAAGTTGAAAATTTTCAATAAAGGATTCCATCCTTGTCGACAGAAATATCAGCAGCAAGTAATAACTTTACAATTACTGTTTGCATTGCGCACACAATTAAATGAAACAATTATGATTCGTTAAGGAAAGGTATGCAATACACTCCATGTATTAATAAACAGTATTTATATTTCCCGTACAATTTTGCAGGGTTTCTATCTCGCGCGGATACTTCGTGACATGAAATTTTCAGAATTTTCAAAAAATTGCGAAATTGCCAAGCGGACGTATGCAATCAATTTTTTCCTGGTAATCCGATTTTATTGAAATGCTTCTAATAAAACGCGACGGAATTTGACCACGGCTCTAACTGCTCCCCTCGCGTCTACAATAAACGCAACTATTGTGTACCAATAACTCAATTCAAATGTATCCAACGCGCATATAAACGCGCGTCGGTTGATTGAATTTTTGTAAAGAAAAAATGTAAGCAAAATCTGTTACGGTCGTGAACCATGTTTTGTAAAAACAATTGCCAACGAAAGCGACGCGAGTTTCTAAAGAAAGGAATCGATCTTAGTGGCAAAAAATGTCGGTGAAATTAAATGAACACATGGTAGAACGTAAAATCATGTGCAGAATATAGGAATATGTAATATTTAAAATATTTCTTATAATATTATTTTGATGATTAAAATTATTATGAAGAAATTAAACCTCGATAATTTAATAGTTGCAAACAGCACGGGTATTATGCAACTTAAAACAACATCAATGGCATCAAATCAATGTAGAAAAAAGTGATATCTATATAAACTACCAAATCAGGACCAGCAAAAGTATCATTACCAATGAATTATGTATTGGTATCGATTGAGCTGGATATTAATATGAATAACACAGGTAGCAGCGACATTTTCAATACGAAAATCGATACCGACGAAACGAGTTAGCAAAAAAATCCCAGAGGCAATGGGCCCAAATAGCGACATCAATATCAACAGTAGCCGTGCTATTAGGGGGACCGGAAAGTAATGTCGTTTGTGCGAATGCCGATATTCTTGTTTTCAGTTATTTTTCTCAAAAATCAGTTGATTTTTATGAATTCGGCATAGAAAATTTGTGCAATATATGGCAAAAGGTTGTTGATAACAAGGGTGATTACATCATTGATTAAAAATAAAAATGTACTAAAAATTTATCTGTTTGACTTTACTGAAAAAAAAACGACATTACTTTCCGGTCCCCCTAATACTTTCAATACCAAAGAAATAATTAACGATACAAATGGATCACGTTTTAATATCAATGAAACCGGTACCAATAAAGCCGGCAGTAATATTACTGTTACCACTAATCCTAATAATACTGAAATAATTATTGGTATCGAAGAACGAAGGTCCAGTGCCAATGAAACTAAATATTATCAATAAGTCATGAATCACTCCCAATATTGATACCATTGTCAGTACTAATACCAATATCGGCTCCTACGCCGATGTCAATAATAAAATCAATACCGATATCAATATCGATACCAATACCGATATGAATACCGATATCAATGCCGACATCGATACCGATATGGATAGCATTATGAATACCGATATCAATACCGATATCAATACCGATGTCAATACCGATACCAATACCGATAAAAAACCGATGTGAATACCAATATCAATACCGACACCGATCCCAATATAAATACCGATACCGAAATGAATACCGATACCGATACGGATACCAGTATCGGTACCAATACCACTGAAATCGGTATCCATATCAACGAATAAACAGTATAGATGAAACCAAATATCAATACCAACGACATCAATGTCACTTCCGATTGGTATCGGATATTGGGTATAACCCCCAAAATCGGTGTGCACATAACTGGATCATCAGCGAGACCGTATCCAACAGCATAATTTCCGACACTAGTTATTCATACTATAACTCGAAGACCGTTACTGGATCATGATTAATCGAGTACGACGACACAGATTACAGGAACGTTGGCGACGCGTCGGTAGTATTTAAAGGAAGAACAATTGTCGCAGAGGGTGGCGCGTCCGATGACGGTCCCCGAAATAAAAGTTTAATAATAGCGTAAAAAGTGCAGGGCTTAATGGGCGAGCAGAGGACCGTAATACATTATTTTCGAGCCGACACTCTTCTTGCGACGGAATCCCTTTGAGGACGCACAACTGCTGCAGCAAGCAAGCAGCTAGGCCGCGCTTTGTTGTTCGGCAGGAGCGCAAAAAGAGCAGAACATCGGGAAGGGATACACAGGGTTAGAGGGGGAGGGAGATCTGGTGAAGAGGGCGGTGGAGGAGCGGGATCCGTGTAGGGGCAGGAGAAGAAACGAAAACAATCGATACTGTCGGAACAGGAAAGCAAGGCCAATCGGTCCGTGCTCTATTCGCGGAGTGGCCAATCAAAATGCCTACTACGTCGCCGGCAGGCCCGCTAATTAGACGCCACGTAAATCAGTCCTGAAACTCAACGTTAATTAACACGGGTTTCTGTTGGAGTTGCTTACCCACCTATTTATCGAACGACACAAATGCAATATGGTCGAACACGTGCGCGTCCGTTAAATGCCTCCTCGGTGAGTGGAGAACGCCAGATACCGGTGACTGCTGTCTGCCCCCCGGTCCACCCCCGGCCCCCCGCCTCTGCCCTTAACTCGCGTGTCGCGTATTATATCCATAAGTTTATGCCACTTTAAATAAAAGTTTATAAATAGACGGCCGCGTCGTTAGAGGACCGGTGTTGCATCGCGAAACGCGACGAGACGCGACGCGACGCCACGCTGTTACGCTCGTTAGAACCGTCACCCTTGCCTGAGCCTTCCTCTCCTAACGATCGTCGATCTCTAATAATAACTGGTCAACGTTGTTCCTCTTATTGTTCCCACATTTTTCTAATTACCCTCTTACGTTCCGATATTCGATCGTTCTTAGTATTCGCGACTTTTCCCTTTTTCTGTGATATTCTTGTATCCGCGTCGCGACAGTAGAGTAAACGACGCAATGGAATCCATTATGGTTCCTGACGAGTGTACGAGAGTGGACAGTAGGACTTATAAAATGTATAAGACATCGGACAATAATGACGTATAATGTATTTTGTCTGATGGTTGTTTCTTGAAAGCCTCTCCGAAGCTTTTCGATGTTCTAGGAAAGCTCGGAGTGGACGTACAATTTTTGAGAAACGCATGGGGGTAACGATGTCTAAATTTCTATTGACTAGGTAAATTCGTGTATAAGTTGTAATCTACGTGATGTGTACAACGAGACTGGGTTTTCGTCAGTGACCTGTAGCGAGTAATAAACCCAAGTAATACCTCCAGGTAGGCTTGTAATTTTTTAACAAATTCGAAATCGGCAAAATAATGACTTAAACCCCCTCTAATTTCACATACAGTATAACATATTTTGATTAAAACAAAATCGCAGATGGTGAGGTCAAGTAGTGATCGATACGGCGTGGAATGATCCCTAGGCACGAATAGACAACAGTAAACAAAGACTCTATTATCAAGGTTAAAGGTTCTGGTATCCAGATGCGACTAATGAACAAATTAAATGAACTCGTTCCAATGTAACGACTCGTTGGATCTTGTTGCTGCTACCAGTAAAAAACCAATTGATTTACAACGAAGGAACGAATAAACGGAAAGTACTGCGATGGTATGTATTTTGGACGGGATCAAATACTCTCGCTGTAAAAAGGCAATGTACCACTCAACAAACCCTACATCCCCAGAACCTTGATACCGATTGTAGAGGTGCATGATTCGCATCGTCGAAAGAAAATAGTATTGACCATCTACAGGTGTTTAGGTGTAGACAATTAGGCGTGCTGTAAAGTCTGTAAGCTAGAGAAATTGTTATTGCAGGTACAATCTTTGTTTCTTCTCTGTCCTCTACAAATTATTACAAATACAACCTTCGACTGTCTGCCATGTTCTACAAAATTATAATAAAACTTTGCAAATATATATGTTTTCATATTCAATCGATTATATTCAGCGACACCGATATTCCTGAAACTAGATGTCCCTGGATGAAGATGTTCCAGCATTCCGATATCCCTGAATTCCGACATTTTTCAGTTTCGATATCCCTAGATCGTATTCCTTGGCACCGGTATCCAAAGATGCTGGTGTTTGTAGATTCCGATATCTCTATACGTCGATATCCCTAGATCCTGATATCATTAGGTTCTCGATATTCATATATCGCATCAATAAATATCAAAAAATATCGATATCTCTAAATGCCGATGTCTCTATATCCCGATGTCACTAGGATTACAGATCCATAGATAACAGTACTCCTAGATATCAACATCTCTAAATATCGATACCTAAATCCGGATATCCCTAGTTACTGATTCCTATCTCGCTACCTTATATCTCGAAACCTCTGTATCTGTAAACCCCTATACCTGTATAACGAAGTGCTAATATTCCAAACTCCCAATATCTCCAAACCGTAAAAACCTTGCTTTTTAAAGGATAAAATCTATCGCGTGCTATAGTTCGATTTTCCACTGAAACCTTACTTTTCAAGATAAATTGAAGAATATACGTAAAAATGTCTACAAAATGATCGTTTAAACATGTTTAAATATTCAGATTCCGTAAAAAGCAGATACCGTTGTGTTAAGAAAAGTCTACAGAATATGTGAATGCAAACAGGATTGCATTATCTTGCATACTTACCTCACAAAATTGGTTTGAATCTCGAAAATGAGCCGTTTCTTCGAAATCAAATATCTCAAAACCTGTACGTGTTGGAGAAAAACAGATCGGGGATTCGTAATCAACGCAAGAAACACTATAGTGATCGATGAACAGATTGTAGAATCGACAGTTTGTTTATTGGCTGTTGGACAGTGTTATCGTCGTTTTTCGCGAAACGACGACGAGCGGACAGAACGGAACAGGAAGCCACGTTTTCGACGTGGCCGACTCGAATTCGATGGAGCCACCATCAGTTTCTCGAACTTTAGACGGTAATTAACAATCGTCCGCGTATAACAAACTGAATTTAATTAATTGCATAACTGCACGGAGGTCCGTGCTTCTAATCGAACCGGGTACATATTGTTGCAGCCACCCTTCTCTCTGCCCCTCATCAGCCACCGGCAATTAATTATAGCATTCCGGGTTAGCCGGGGAATTAATTACGTCCAGAAGTTGGACGTTGCCGAGGGATCGTTAGAAATCGTCCTTCGTTAGGAGTTAAGCGAGCACCGGCACCCAAGCTAGTTATTGATGGTTTCTGCTTCTTCCTCATCGCCCTGATACTGACAGGCCCAAGTGCTCGCTCGTCCGGTAATTCTGCATCCGCCGATGCGACCAGCTTTCGTATTTTAATAAGATCAAGACCTTGCGAGACCGCTGAAATCCTCCCTCTTTTCTTCTATCCCCATACCGTTGCTCCTCGTCGACAGATTACACTAGCCGAATGAACTTGTAACCCCCACTATGAGATTTTTTTTAGACTTTTGCGAGTCGAACACGAATCTGAAATTCGTTGTCTCTCTAGGTTGTGCAGTTTTTGAAAATATTAACATTACGAGGTATTACAAATTTTCAAACTTCATGATGTTTTGTGCTTTTACCATAGCAGCTGTTCAATGGGTTTTTATACGAGGAAAGTCTGTGACTTTCCCAAATATAACGATATAAATTGCTGTTACATTGTAAATATTTAAATATATTTAAATAACACTAATTTTTACTTTTTTCTAAACTTTTAATCGTCACCATGACATTTTTTTAGATTTTTGCAGGGCGAACACGTATCTGAAATCCGTTTTCTCTCTAGGTTGTGCAGTTTCTGAAAAAAATGAATGTTTCAAAAAATTGCAAATTTCCAACCTTGGGGGTGTTTTGTACTTTTACCGTAGGAGCTATTCGGTGGCTTTTTACACGAGAACAATCTGTGGACACTTCCGAATATAACGATATAAAATGTTGTTACATTGTAACCATGTAAATTTTGACTCTTTGTAAAACAAATTTTGACTTTTTTCTGAACTTTTAGTCGTCACTATGAAATTCTTATAGATTTTAGCGAGTCGAACACGAATCTCAAATCTGTTTCTCTCTAAGTCGTACAGTTTTAGAAAAAATGAACATTACAAAAAATAATATTACCAACTTCCAAATTTCCAAATTTCCAATCTTCCAAATTCACAAATTATCACCCTGCCAAGTTACCAATTATCACGATTCTCAAAATTCGAAATAATCCAAACATCTCATTTGTCAGTTCGAAAGCTCAAAGTCCCTCTATTTCTGAATTCAACAATTCAACACTTCAGCATTTCTCGTTTCTTCGATTATAAAATAATCAACATTCCAAATTTGCAGAATCTGAAAATCCGAGATCCCATGCACCCCTTGACCCCTAAAACAACCCGCGGTACCTGTTCATCGACAATGCGTCCAGAATGTCCATTAATCTCGAAACTGAAGATATTTATTCGATTTGATATCGTCTTTCAGTAGCAATAGCAACTTAAAATCGAACTTTTTGTGGATAGTATTTCTTCTCCACAAAATGGCACTTTTTCTTTCGATAGTTGTGACGTTCCTATTTAGTATTTTCCAGTTCTCTTTTTTTTTACAGTAAAGGGGTTCTTCCACGATAAGAAATTCCTCCTTGCATTAATGATTATCGTACAGAATGTATCGAAAAAGTAATTTTCTCAATACCTATCGCGAATCTAGAACCCGACAATATTCTTCTCGCGTTTCATCGTAGAAAATGGTTTCGTCGCTGACAATATCTCCGCTCGTTCAATAGAAGGCACACGGAACGGTCGTTCATCTTTGGGGCGTTAATTAACGATCCATTAAAAGGAGAAACAAACGAGATTACAAGCGGCTCGTTGTCCAATCTCTTGCAGACGTCTTCGACGCGGCTTCTGTCCCATTCCATGGTACAGTTTAACGGGCAGCCGTTCATTGCGTGCAATTCCGTGAAACAAGGGAGAGAGTGGTACCGGAAAAATAAAAGGAATATATTAAGAGAGTCCCCGTCGGCGTTCTCTACTTCGCCGGGAGTCCGTTCGGTCTAATTTCTAATTATTCCGCCGGAGTGGCTCTAATTAGCGTAGGTAGCTATGCAGCGTACAACTGTTTCCCTCGTGTCAGGGGTGTGGAACCGGCGAAGCCTACGTAAATAAGTTTGCGGCTGTGTTCGTACGCTCGACTACAACGTACGCTTCCTTCGTGCAACTACGTTGCATGTGCATTTCGAAAATTCTTCGATTCCCGAAATTTTCTTCCCTCGGAATTTTGACGGTTTGTGAATTTTCTTCCCTTGGAATTTCGACGGTTCGCGAATTTTATTCCCTCGGAATTTCTACGGTTTCCACATTCACTTACTTCAGAATTTCTATTGTTTGCGAATTTTCTTCCCTTGGAATTTCTACGGTTTCTAAATTTACTTCTTTCAGAATTTCTATGGTTTACGAATTTTCTCCCCACGGAATTTCTGAAGTTTCCAAATTTACTGCTTTCAGAATTTCTATGGTTTGCGAATTTTCCTCCTTCGGAATTTCGACGGTTTCGAATTTTCTTCTCACGCAATTTCTTCAATTCCCAAATTTTATTCCCTCGGAATTTCTACGGTTTCCGAATTTTATTCCCCCGGAATTTCTACGGTTTACAAATTTACTTCTTTCAGAATTTCTATGGTTTGCGAATTTTCTTCCCTTGGAATTTCTGCGGTTTCTGAATTTTCTTCCCACAGAATTTCTTTAATTCCCAAATTTTATTCCCTCGGAATTTCTACGGTTTCCGAATTTTCTTCCCCCGGAATTTCTACGGTTTACAAATTTACTTCTTCCAGAATTTCTATGGTTTGCGAATTTTCTTCCCTTGGAATTTCCGCAGTTTTCGAATTTTATTCCGTTCCTAATTTACCTTCCTCGGAATTTTTACGGTTTGCGAATTTTCTTCCCTCGGAGTGTCTACGGCAGTGTTTCCCAACGTGGGGCCCACGCCGCACAGGGGGGCAATTTTATTATAAGGGGAGGCAATTCGAAAATGGACTCGACACGAGTTTAATTCTTTCGCGTCGAGCCATTTAAATGCAAAGCTAGATATCGGTGCCAAATTTAACGAAAAAAGCAAATTCTTAAATAATTGCGGTAAATAATTATTAGGTATAATTTCGCTTGACGAGACCAAAATATCAACTGGGTGTTTGGCGTTGTGAAGTAAGCCTCCCTGCGACAGACGGCAGGCTCCGTGGGGAACCCCGGACGTTTTAAAATCTCGCTAAACAACGCAGTTGTTCACACCTGAATGTAGGATGGTTTGATATTAGAGAGAAATTAGTTTATTTATAACGGATTCCAATTCAATGCTTCTCGTTCAACGTCTTTTACAATTCTAATGCCAAACAAAATAACGTAACACGCGAAACATGCAACATCAAAAATACAGTCCGCTGCATTCATTCTCTTCATTCATCCCCTGACTGTCTTCACCTCAATCATTATACATACATGCGCATCCACACAGCACACTCATGCTCTACCATCCCCACATGGATGGCCCATCGCAACTTCTGTAGCGTTTCAATTCAATTTTTTAATATTAAAAATTATGTATGTTACATAGGGGGGCATAAGAATTTCAGAAAGGCTAAGGTGGGGCATGGCACGAAAAAGGTTGGGAAACACTGGTCTACGGTCTCCGAATTTTCTTCGAACGGCCCTCGAACCCTTCGATGGGACGACGGACTTATTTCTAATTGCTATTTAGGATAACGCGAGGTAAAGGTACGTAATTGTGAAACAGATTAACAGACAACAAAAAATATATTTAAATAAAACAATAACAATAACAACAATATATAACAGTTAGACGTCTGTACTAATGACGGTAATAAAAAACTATGGAAATAATACGATGTGAAGGGTACGAGAGCCTGTTGCTTTCTGCCAGGATTTTCCAAAACTCTCTCTCTGCCCGTTGGATAACATGTGGCATCGAGAGCAACCCCGACGAAGAAAAGCGGGGGCCTACTCGCTAAAATCTTCGAACGAGCCGGGGTCCTCAAGGACCTCCCAGGCACTCGAAATAAATTTATGACTTAACCGCTACAGCTATATAGAAATCTTAAATCTATGGTCAATGTAAGGACACTGGTGGCCTTAACAAACTCAAAGAAAATAAATATCGCGAACCGGAATCTATTTAATTCGTTTCTATTATTTTATGAGCATTTATCATATGGTACCTACAGTCGGCACACCCTGTAGAATCGTATGGTCGGCGTAACGAACACCGTCGAACGAATTGGCATACATATTCAATAATGGTTGCGGGGGAAAATCTTGTTTCGGTCTTTCGGCCGGGAACGATCGAATGGAAAACGAATATCCGCGGTTTCTGAAACTTTTACACTCAATATTCGCGGCGGTTCACCGTGGTTCGTTTCAGGATCGTCCACGGTACCTGTTGCAATTGCCTTAATAACGCTCACAGGATCACAGCGTTCGAAATAATTAAAAGTACAATATTGTGCCATGGCGGTTCGATGCGGCCAAAAAAGGTAACCGAAGAACAGAAACGAGTTTCCTGTTCCCTGGATATTCGCCGGGGTCTCTTTATATATTTTAATTGAATCTCCGCACGGCTGAATGCTACGCGGGAAAAATGAAAGCACCGGCAATTATTAATTACTGATATCGCGCGTATTAGTTTTGGTGTAATAATACCTCGTTTGCCAGTCGGGCGCGCGGGAGCGAAAAAAGTAAATAAATAAACGAAAAACAAGGTCGGAATAATGAAACTCTGACGAGCGAAATCTTTCTGTTACAACCTTTTGTTCGTTTTCGTCGATTCCAATTACGATTTATGATATTCCGCTGTATTTGGAGCCAGAATAAATATCAATCTTTTATACGAGCTTCATTTCGGTTGCCAATTTTTTTCCTCGACTAATGATATTTATGAGGGTACACGTTTTCATTGTGTAACGCGGAAAGCGATAATTCTATACTCGGAAATAGCAAGTTGAATATTGAAATCGCATTTTTAATTCATTTACGATTTTCAATAGGATTTTGTTCGTTCCTGTTTCACAGGAAAATTTCATTATTATCCTTAATCTATGAAATAAACTTAATGTTTACAATGAACACGTAATCTTGCAAATATTCGCGAGGAAACAATTACTGTTAAGAATAATAATAATTTTGACTTAAATTTCGTTAATTTTTAATTAATGATTGTTATAAATCATTTTAACACTAGATTTACGGACATTTAATGACGACTTACAGTCGTGGACAAAATTAAGTGGACAAGTATCATAAATAACAAAAGATAAATTTAATTAACTAATAATGCTTATAAATCAAAACTTTATTGCACAATTATATACATTAAATAAATGTTTTTTCAAGGCTACAAAAATATCTCACGTTCTAAATTTAAAATTTATTTACAACATTGTGATGAAACAGAACAGTTTTTACATTTCTGCAGTGTCCACTTAATTTTGTCCAGGAGTGTATGTCTAAATTGAAGATTTTAAATGTGCAGATCTTACATTTAGAAATTTCGACACTGCAAATAAACAATTATCAAATTTCCAAACCTGGGAACAAACTTTAAACAAACTCCGAAATGTGAATAGTAGAAACAGCTTATATTTCATAATTGAATATCTTCAATGGTCGTTGAACAATACATTTTATTCTTCGACCTAAAAAATTCCCACATTCCATAATTAAATATTTTTCATCACCGATATATTAATTTTATTGTTCGATCGAAAAAAATCCTAACTACGAACCGTACTTAAAAAACTTATAAAATAAGTTTAATTATCATGAAACATAATTTTATTTTGTTGTCTTCAAAAAACAGTTTTGAGAACGTGTCAACAGACATGAAATTTCGTACGCAACTTAGTAGCAAGCAAGTAAAAATAAAAATCGAACACCGCATCTCCGTAAACGCGATTTAAAATTCCTTGTTTCATCTTGGGCATCGACCCTTTTAATTATTCATAAACGATTAGGTATTTGGAAGAGCACTTTTGTGTCTGTGGTGGAAGTTTCGGGATACAGTCACCGAGTAATTTACTAATGTAGAATCATCCCCTTTCACCTTTTATCTCCACTATCTTTACTCTCAACCCCCGAGCCATTTGCGAACAGTTTCTTCCTTCTTCGCGATCTTTGTCCGAATGTTATTTCTACCCCTTGTCTCGGACGTTACGTTATCTATCCACTTGAAGCGAGCTATTACGCGATTGTATCTTAAATAAAATATCACCGACATCCCGTCGCCAACCACTCAAAATAATAATTGTCTTCCCTCCGGTGCCGGCCATCTTCAACCCCTCGCGTCTCAACCCCCGTCAGCTTTTCCGACATGTTCTTCACACGTGCAATGGAATATTTGAACGAACACCTAAAACCGAAATGTAGAATCCGCCTTTTTAGAAACGGGTATGTACAGGGTGTCCCAAAAGTGTTGAAGGAGCTGGAAATGGGAGGTAGGTGGGGTCATTCTGAACAACTTTTTCATTTACAAAAATGTCGTATGGGGCTTCATTTTTAAATTATTAACGAAAAACGCCGACCAATCAGAACGCGAGAATCGCGCACCACGCGCTTCGATCGCGGCCACGGCCAATTATAACTCGGGCCTACACTTCCGCCTCCGAGAGCGCGCGATTCTCGCGCTCTGATTGGTCGGTGTTTTTCGTTAATAATTTAACAATGAAGCCCCATACGACATTTTTGCAAATGAAAAAGTTGTTCAGAATGACCCCACCTACCTCCCATTTCCAGCTCCTTCAACACTTTTGGGACATCCTGTATATCGCTTCTGTTCTTCAGACACGATTTTCGTCGCTTAACACTAGATTTACGGACGTTTAACAACCATTTACTTCTTACTTAGAACTAAAGTAGAAAAGAAAATAAATAAGCTATGATACGTAAACTGGCTTATACAGTGATCCTTCTTTTTGACAATAGTTAACATACATTTAGATAAAAGTTTCTTGATATATTTTTATAATTTTAATATTGAAATCTTCGAAGTCCGAAAATTTCTAAAGTTTTTAACTAAAAAATTTAAGTTCTCTAAGTTTAAGATTCATACTTAAAAAATCCATTTCTAAATTCGTAAACTTACGGGTTCCAAAATTTCGTTATCTGAAAATTCAAAAATCCCAGAACTTGAAAATTTCAAAATCCGACGACCTGAAAATTCGAAAACTTGACGTCCTGAAAATTTCAAAATCCGACATCCTGGAAATTTGAGAATCTGACGTGCTCGAAATTTCAAAATCTGACGACGCGAACATTCGAAAACCAGACGTCCTGAAAATTTCAAAATCCGACGACCTGGAAATTTGAGAATCTGTCGTGCTGGAAATTTGAAAATTTGACGACTCGAAAATTTGAAAATCTGACGACCTGAAAAATTCAAAATCCGACAACCTGGGAATTTAAGAATCTGCCGCCCTGAAAATAAAAAAATCTAACGTGCTGAAAATTGAAAAATCTGACCTGCTGAAAAATTCGAAAAGACGTTAAATATTTCGGCATCCGAAAGATTGAAATTTTGAAACTGCAAGGGAAACTTCCGAGGGAAATGGTGTCACACATTGCGAGTACATTCACGTCCATGGTAACCGTGATGGAGTAAAAATTGGAAAATGTAGTCGTGTTCCGTGATACATGGTCCCGTTGTATCCTAAAACCGTATCGACGAAGGATATTGTATTTTTTGAGCGGCTGCAACAGCGTGAGGAACTCGAGGGACGCTAACGAGTTTGCATGTTCGACAGTAGCGCATCGACACGCGGAAGAAGAAACGCGACAAAGGACACGTTCCATGGTCGTTCGATTTTTTATGGGACTGTTGCGTCGTATAGGTAGCCGCTGGCGAACCGAACAAATCGATGCGAAAGAAGTTAGGATACACGCGCGAAAATGTCGATATGACGTTATCCAATTAAAAAGAGCCGCCTTTGTGTAAACCGATCCATTGTATCCAACGCTGTTCGCAGTTATTTTTCCGATCCAAATCGTACCCCTTCGTCCAATTGGCCACATCCAATTAGTATACACGAATGTAACTTAGGCTACCTTCGGCTAAATATGCCTATTCCAAATGGACATTTTCCTTTCCATCCACGATTTCGTATCTTCGTGCTCGTATTCCAGTTTCGATATTTTCATGTTCTTGAACTCTTGCACTCTTGAACCTTTCCATCTTTACGTTCCTGCAACATTCGAAAATTTTACAGTTTGAGAATCTGTGATTCTGAATATCTACAGATTTTAAAGTTTCAAGATGTATATCCTTGCGATGCTGACAATTTGCCAATTTTTAAATTCGAGAATCTGTGAAATTTTGTTAAATATGAATTTGGGAATTTGTAAAGTGAATTTGTGATTTTATGAATTTGTGAATTTATGATTTTTTGTGAAGTTATGAATTTCTGAATTTGTGAATTTATGATTTTATGAATTTCTGAATTTTTGAATTTATGATTTTATGAATTTGTGAAATTTGAAACTAAACGAAAATATGAAACAAAAATTAAAAAATAGCAAAATATACAAATTCGTATTTCCTAATTCGTATGTTAGAAAATGGTTAAATGTCAAACGTTATAAAGCACAGTTGTAAATCTGACAACATCCTAATATCGAAGATCGAACATGTTTCTTCAGAAAATTGCTAAATTTGCGAAAGCTGAAAATTTATAAATGCGAAAACGTACTCATATGTCCAGATCTGAAAATTTGTATATTTCGCTAAACAAGCTGCGATGACTAAACCGTACGAAAACAGCACAGTACGCGCCATCGTGCGGCGAAATATGGAAAAGTCTCGCCATGAGACGAGTGATTTCTGTGTTACATATAACGAGAAATCTAGATTTCGACAGTACCGGCACTCGGTATTCCGTCGCTGAATATTTTCCCTTCTAAAATTCACAAACTGATACTTTCATAATTACCAATTCCATTTGTTGCATTAGTAGGATGAAAAAACCACATGTTATATAAAACGAAATTGTAGCCAATTAGTTCCATCGTTCGCGGAAAGATGGCGACACCGACACTGTCCTTGTGGTGGCCGTCCACTTGTCGATAAAGAAGACTACAACATTACCTGCCACCACTTTCTTTTCATGCAAGAACAAATCTTTTATTTCTAGTTGCAAATTTTGTTTTATTAATGCCAATGTGATGCGATGTAAACGCTAGTCATTTCAAGCTCCTTCAATTTTATTAAAATTACAAATGTTCCATTATTCTTGCTCCAGGACTCATGTGAAACAGACGTATTTAATAAATTATAATTTCATTCAAAATATTTGTTTATTAGTGATTTATAAATATGGGAATAAACCCCCATATCCTTATGGGATAACATGACAATTTTTTATTTTAATAAAATTAAAAGAGCTTGAAAAGACTGGCGGTTGCATCGCATCACATTTGCATTTATAAAACAAAATTTGCAATTAGAAATAGAAGATTGGTTCTTGACATGAAAAGAAAGTGGTGGCAGGTAACGTTGTAATCTTCTTTATCGACAAGTGGACGGCCACCACATCCTGAGACGGTATTTTCAAAACACCCCTAACACCATATCATCTTCTAACATACTATTAGGCTTATCTAAAATACTATCCTTAACAAATTTCTGTCCTCGGCGCATAATTATAATATTTAGCAAGTAGCATACATTATTCTAGTTTCTTAAATAAACCGTACGCTGAAAGCAACACTTTCTGTCGTAATATTAAGATGATAAATCGGCATTTAACTTAGTATAGTTCAACACTTACCACTAATAGTTTGTAAAACTTCTCGTGGTACACTAATCAAACCTATTTAAGTCATTCCTTTTTCTCTCTTACATTCTCAAGGATAATCATCCTTTTTTCATGCAGCTTGATTGTAGAAATTCGATCTGCACTGGATACATTCAGCTGTGCAGCATTCGTAATTCTGGTGCATATAGGCTGACCCTGTAAAGAAATTTAAATAGTTAATCATTCCGTAATTATTACACAATTTATTATTTACAATTAGATATCTTTCTAGTTGGGAGTTGCACGAATTGCTCGAATTCCTGATAGTTTATACATCTTGCTCAATTCGCGTTATCCAACACGTCTACTCCATCTCGTGCGATGGTTATATTTTGACATAGACCCACAGTTTTTAAAATAAATTTAAAAGTATCAGCAAAAATTGGTGCATTTTTGGGGTCCTTTTTACTTCCATCGCTGTTTAAACATATTTAAATGTTTACAATGTAATAACAATTTGTATCGTTTTATTCGGGAAAGTTCACAGATTTCTCTCGTGTGAAAAACCATTGAATAGCTGCTATAGTAAAAGCACAAAAAATTCTCAAATTTGAAAACTAGTAATTTTGGTTAACATTAATTTAAAAAAAAACTGTACGTACCAGAGAAAAACGGATTTCAGATTCGTATTCAGCTCACCAAAATCTATAAGAATTTCATAGTGACGGTCGAGATAAATCGAAAAAGTTAAAATTTGTTGTACAGTGTTATCGTAAATACAGTAAAGACCCTCATAGTGAAAAAGAGGCCGGAATCGAAATTTGCACTGAGCGGGACAGTTGAAAGCGAAATTTTATGCTCGGCGGCTCCGTTGCTGGGGGATCCCCCTTGGAATCAATCAAGCATTAAACACGATCGGTACCGAAACGACCAAATATCGGTGAGATACATACTAACGCAAGCAAAGAAAAAGATTGCAATTTCCTTATTTCCTATTTTTTTTTCATGAAACTTGTACGATGGTATTCGTCAGGTTTTTCTGATTAAAATGACACCAAACATGATGTAATTGCGTTAATAATTACGTACGTAACGGGCGATTAAAGTTTTTAACGTGAAAGAGGACGGCGAGTGGAAAAGACAGAGAGGCAGAAGGTTGAAGCGTTCGGAAAAGATGAAAGGCAGGCGGAGCTCAGACCTTTAAATTAAAAATTAAAAATTCTTATTTTTGAATAAAACTTTTACCATCGTATTCGTCTCGTTTTTCTGATTAAAATGATACCAAACATGATATAATTAGGATCATAATTACCTGTGTAACAAGCCATAAAAGTTTCGGACGTTACATTTACGTCAGAGATACGAATTCCTTAGATTCTAACGTCCGAAACTTTTATGGCTTGTTACGCAGGTAATTATGCTCGTAATTATATCGTGTTTGGCATCATTTTAATCAGAAAAACGAGACGAATACGATGGTAATAGTTTCATTCACGAAAAACCAAAAATAAAGAATTTTAATTTTTTAATTTAAAAGACAGAACACGCAGGAGTCTTTCATGTTTGCCGAACGTCTCGAACCTCAGTTCCTCTCTATTTTTGTATCGCTATCCACGTTCGGCTCACGAACGTGGCCCGAATCAAAACTTTTGCACTGTGCGGGACAGTGGAAGCGAAATTTGATACTCGGCGGTTGTCCTATCCACACCGCGGCCAAAAGAACAAATCGCCGCTAAGGCGGTGAAGCACTGATATGTCGAGCGAGGCTGGTTCAAACGAGGCGAACATAGGCGCAGCAATGACGCACGCATAAGCGCAGGAAGAGGCGTTTTGCACTGTCTGGGACAACCAAGCATTGCACTGAGAGGGTCTTTACTGTATTGCCTTTATATTTTCCTGATCCGTTCGACCCATCGTACACTGTCAAATAATTAATTGAAAACGACCAAATTTCCAAATTTCTGAACAGTAGAATTTCGTGATTCGTAAATACTCTCGATTGAAATACCGATGCATCGAGATCCATCCATTATGGCAAAAGTAGCAACACAAACGCGAAGAATAATATCGACCGGCTGATGATGACTAGTTCGCATACGCGCGGTTACTGCGTTACTTTTCGAGGGCTAAAATGCAAATTGTGCACTCTATCCCTTTCTTATACCCCGTTCTTATATCCCATACATTTTAATTTGTCCATTTCCATCAATTCGAAACCAATTGGATCTACCCTGCTACAGTTCATCCCATTAAAGCCCCCGAAGTCGTTTCAGTGGCAAATTATGAGCACTGCGTTGATATAAATAATTCATGACATCGTTTGTGCATTCGTCTTAACAATGTAGCAACCCTTTCAGTTGTAAAAGGAGTTTCGATATCTGTATCCAATTATTGTTCGACCACCTGCACTTTTATCGCGCAGCTACTTGAAGAACCATTTGTCCTGTAGTACATTGTTAGTAATTTCGTGCCTCACGAGGGATTGTAACTTCGCATAAAAAATGTAGCAACTAAGTGGTGTATAGAAGGGTTCGCATAACCGTTTGTGCCGTAGTCCTGATCGCATATACGTTTCGAGTGTTCGTTGCGTGGTTGTGGCATAATGGATGCGGTCGCGTTACTGTGCCGTCACTTGCAGGAAACAAAGATGTATTTGAATTTCGTTGGAATTTGGCCTCATCAGAAGAAATCCAGCCAGTATTTTATTCGGACTGTTGTATATTGTATTTCATTATCGTGCATGGTGGCGAAGGTACGTGTACGAAGTTCATTTTGTGTTCATTGTGTTACCTATATCGTTAATTATGATTTTTCACCCACTTTACAAACAAAAGTTTACAACAATATTTTCGGTGTATGGAATGTACAACAGATATGAGCAGAGCAAATTTCGAAAACAGTTTGTTTTCTTAGCAACGTCGTGGTCACACTTGGGCTTTTGTAAGTAGGAACATACAGTCGTGGACAGGTATAAGCAACAAAGGGTAATTTAATTTAACTAATAATGCCTATAAATCAAAATTTTATTGTACAATTATATACATTAAGTAAATAAATTGTATATTAAATAAATGTTTTTTCAAGTCTACAAAAACATTTCACGTTCTAAATTTAAAATTTATTTAAAACATTGTAATAAAACAACAAATCTTGTTACATTTCTGAAATGTCCACTTAATTTTGTCCATGACTGTATATATTTTTTATTTAATACATTTAGAAGCCTTAATTTTGTCCATGACTGTATATATTTTTTATTTAATACATTTAGAAGCCACCGAGACGAATTCAAAACATACATTACATGATATTTTTACTAACATTGTACTCGATTTATAGAAGTGGATATGTGAAGTATTTAGCTTTTCATTATATTTCACTCTGATTACTGAATGCTAACACGAAATATTTCTTCAACTGCTGTTGTCTTTGTCGTTCCTTCGTTTCTTTTATTTGATTTCCACAGAAGATCGTATTTGCCAAAGCCAACAGCGAAATATTTCGCATTTCCACTTTTGTAAATAGAGAAGTATGTTAGTCTAAATATCATATATGTTTTGAATTCGTCTTGACGTCCTGTAAATATATTAAACGAAAGAAAATATATGTTCCTACTTGAAAAGCCCAAGGTGACCTCGACTTTGTTAAGAAATCAAACTGTTTTCGAAATTTGCTCTGCTCGTATCTATTGTGTACTTCATACCCTGCAAATATTGTTCTAAACTTTTTTTTGTACGGTTGCTGCAAGGGGGTGAAAAACCGGGAGTAGCGTTACAGGTTACACCCTGAATAGGTATTCGCGAAGCTTCACATAATTGCATCTTGTGACTCGATTGTTACGATGTGCATGAATCGTTAGTTGTTACGAAAGGAATCGTGTCATTAACACATTGTCATGGATCGTCGATAGAAGACAAAATTCGAACTGTCAGGTTACGATAATAAAAAGTAAAGTAAATAAAAATTTAGCAATCGGAGAACGCGAGGATTCCTTAACATGAAGAAACATTCGAATTGACAGGTAGCAAAAAATACCCAAAATAAAAATCTGGAAATAAGTGAATGCGAGGATTCGTTAACGCGGTAAATTACGCATTTGAATGCTTGCAAAATCATGAGATCTGACAATTTGGGAACTCGAATATTTAAAGATATAGTGTTAAAGTTTCGCGAATAATATAAGTAACAAGTAGATCAGTTTAACTAAAATATAAGTACACATTGCTTGCCATTAGCGTATCAGTATTTTACACGTGACAGTTGCGAATATTTAATATTTAATATGTAATAATTATTACAGATACTGCATTTGGTATGCTTCTTCGATATGGAAGCCCTGGTGGATCAATTTTGTGGTATATCCGTCATGATCATGGTGCTCACTAAATATGGCATTCACATCGTAAAAGGCCCAGAAGTGATAAAACACATACATTATGCGACCGACAAGAAGTCCGGTGAGGAGGTTTGGCCAGGCGTTCAGACGCGACGGCAGTAATTGGCCGAAAAAAAAAGATGGTCGCATCGAGTCTCACGCATTTTCTCCGGCGGAATTTATTGGTTCGCGCGGTCACGCACACTAGTTGACCCGAAGACCATAAACAATCGGTAGTCTGCGATCGTCAATCGGTGTCAAGCTTCGACGGTTCTAGGTGGGGGTAGGAGGTGCGATCGCGTACTTACGTCTTATGTTTCAGGACAACCTCCTTACCGGACTTCTTGTCGGTCGCATAGTGTACTGTCGAGAGTATAAGAGTAAACGAACCTGGCCGACGACGGGGCAAAGAGGGTAGCACGCTAGGACCACCCAATCCCCACTTTTCGACTCACGCGTAGCTCCCACCGTTCATCCGTAATGACGTACTTTTACATAGGTGTAGAAATACTATATATTTCTACTATGATAAATTAAAATGAAAGATAACTTAATTGTTAAATAATCACCTACTTATATTTTGTGAAATTCCTTATGTTTGAGAATCTATTTTATTTCAAGCTAATTCGATAATTATGTATCTGGGATTAGGTAACGTGGCGATCACATTCGTTATCCCAAGGGCTTGCCGATCAGTTGCGATTGAAGACTGTTTAGTTTTATGGATGTAAATGAAATGTTTGAGAAATCGAATGCACCTGCAACGAAAATTTCTTTATGAATGATGTCGTGAACCCGGAGGATGGCAATTGTACAGAATTAAAAATAACATCTTAAAATAACCACTCTCTTTATTAGATTTTGAAACTGATGTTTACGAGGGTGAGTGGTCGTTAATGAAGAATTTATCCTGAGAAAAGAAAGAGATATAAGTAACGTTCTTTTTTCCGTTAGCCAAAAACTCGAGGACATTACGACAATAGAGTGCCGTTCGCCGCATCACTCGTCGTGTCTCTTTTGTTCTACATATATCTGTCCCACTCTCCGCGTCACGCGACCAATTAGTATATGTGTCCTCCTCGGCGAATAGCGCGTTAATGCCGAAAGTGCGTGTGAGAATAGGCGGCAACGAAACAATCTGACCACTGAGGTACGCTTTTCGTCCCTCTCGACCCGCGCAGGTTTGGCTCTTATACTCTCGTGCTCTCGACAGTACTTACGTTATCCCCGATTGTCTCCTTATTTATACGAACTGAACGATTTTCGATACAGTTTAAGGTACTTTTGGACGGCATGATTAAAGACATGGAAACTCATACAACGAACGAGGAACTCGATGTCATGATTCCATACACGAATAAAGCAGTTTTCATGATGATATTGTATGCGCGTAAGGAAATTTAAAGTGTCTCGTATTTAAGCAAAATTGATTGAAGCGAATTTACTTATAAAAACGTTCTTTTTGTGCAATTCTTGCATCAGATACTAATTGCAATTAGTTAACCGTCCAATTTTTACATTTTCCAGGAATATCCATGCCTCACAATGCGCGTTCATTTTCGATATAGTGGCTATTCTGTTTTTAGGCGCTGCAACTTTGAGCGTGTTTGTATTTGCGTTTGCACAACTTTGGCCGCTTATTGCTGACGTTATAATTCCCTTAAATACGTCGCGACCACAAGAGGATCTTTTTCCACTGTACTATTACTTTCTCGACACAGACGATTATCATTATTACACATGGTGGCATCAATTTTTTACGCTTACAATCGTGATATCTGTATCTGTTGGTTGCGACACCTTTTACATATATACCGTGCAGCACGCTTGCGGATTATTTGCGATAGCTGGGTAAGTTTATCATGGCAACAAATCATTCCAAATAGTTATATTGGGAATCATTCCCAATAGGCAATAGCTTATCGGATAATTGACAAATATCGGAACCCTGCATAAGGAACACCTGGGCAGGAACATCGAAATGTAGGGAGGTTCAATTATGTAGGGACTCGATCATTTGCAAGTTTGGGGCCTAGAAATTTGTGAATTTAATCAATTGTCCTATAATTGGGAATCCAAAATGTGGGAAGATGGAGGTATCATAATTTTTCGGTTTGAAAAGTGGGAGATGCAGTTGACCGGATTTTGGAAAACGGGGCTTTGGGAATGTAGTGGCTTTAATATTTCTCAATTTTTCGAATTCGGAAATTATGAAGCTTCGGACAGTGAGCGGTCGCTAATTTGACAATACGATGATCTCGAAATTTCGGGATTCAAAATTTGGAGCTATCCGAGAACGTAAGATTTTATGGATTCCGGATGAGGGAATAAGTACAACACTTATAATATAAACTCGGCGGCTTTATTCGATGACGATAAGTTCCGCACGCAAGTACTAATTATGGAATACTGACTGAATGTAGAAAGAGGCCTAGTTATATATATCAAGATGAGGGTGAGTAATGGAAGTGCAAGCATAGTGTAAGGGCAGCGCGTAGGACAGGATGACTAAGAAGGTTAGATGAGTTGGCGTTTGTGGAGTGAAATCAGGATGTTTTTCGCAGAATGATTCAATCTGGTGATAAGCTATCTTGTTGTCGATGAGTTGGTCGTACAACAATTTGCTAGAAAATTTTAAGATTTGACAAATTCGATTTAACAATTCGGAGATGGGAAATTGATACTTTTAGAATTCTGTAATTCACTGGCTGATTTACTGATAACTTGGCAACAATTTAAGTATTTATAGATTTTCGTCGATGTTGGTATTTACAAGTTTTTGACACTGCTGAAATCTGTCAATCTGATAAAAATTAAATACAGTGCATTGCTGGCACGATGCGATGATCAAATGAATTGTAATTTAGTTTTTTTTTTTTTTATTTGAAGCTGATTAAACCACTACGGATTTATTTAGCTTTCTTTCCGATAACGAACCACAATATCGTTATTACATTCGATTTATCCTGACTACACGAATAAAATCTAATTGGTTTGTTTATTATTCATAAATGAAGAATAATTAAATAATTATTCCAATTTTTCTACTTAACCGACTTTCAGCTAATAGCCTTCTACTACACCGACATCTGGCGTTACCTATCGCTTACCTATCGTTGGGTAACCGATCCGATGAGTTATCATCGCTATTCCCATATGTTTGATCACGAAGACGGTCAATCGTGCTTACACTTCTGCCTCCGAGCACGCGAAAATCTCGCGCTCTGATTGGCCAGTGTTTTTCCTTAATAATTTAAAAATGAAGGTCCATCCAATATTTTTGCAAAGGAAAAAATTGTTCAGAATAGCCCCATCTACCACCCCATTCCGGCTCCTACAGTAATTATGGGACACCCGTACATACACATAAAATGAGCTAGATTACGATGATCACAAATGGTTGTAGATATCGATTCAAAGTTGCGATCAAAGACATTCAAGATGTACGAAAAATGTCGGCGATGTCGAACGAGACATATAGGAACGTCTGCCGCTCCATTGTGGCACACGATCGTGCAGTAAGGTGAGAATGCATAGATTTCTTTCCATTCTTCTTATCACAGTACTAAATCAATCATTCTGCCGATTCAATAATTTAAATAAGCCTTTTTCGATCGGATAGTAATTAATATCAGCTGCTAATTATTATATATATTATCGAATATCGGCGCGAACCGTTTAAAAGATTTTTCGATGCCCATCGCAAAAACTTTCATAGTCGTACAGTTGTAACGCGATACAAAAATTGATAGTTCCTACTATTCGTAATATGTTGGTAAATAAAATCTAGTTCTCGACTTTAGAACACAATACGTGATAATGGTATTTTTTATTATCCTGAGCTAATATTTTTTCGCTCGAAAAAAGTAAAAATTATAACTTTAAAAATTCAAGTCGGAAACGTGAGTAATAGCAACGGTTTTGGTAAAGAATTACCATTTATGTCTAAAAGATTCTCTCCATATTAAATGTGGGTGCCCTTTTCACTCATATGAAACGTAGGTAACTCTTTCATCCATAGAAAATGTAGCACAGTGAGCCATCGACTTTCGCACACAATTGGTTCCGGTAAGTGTGTGCGAATGTTAAATGTTCGAAAGTAGAGGGATGTAAAAAAATATGCACTGAAAACGGTGCTTTAAAGTATTTATTTATTTAGCTTTCGGGTGTTTTCTTTATAAATTTGCCAAAAGATAATTGAGTACCTACCTTTTTTTTCTTTTCGTGACAAAGATTTCTATAACACGCAGTGTCTTTTAAAAATTTGTCTAGATGCATAAAGACTTCATTCATATTTTTTAATTGTCAAAGTCTTGCTGTTGAAAGTTCAATACAAAGTTGATTTTTTTTTAAATGTGCGAAATAGCGAATCGTCGAAAGTAGAATGTGCGAAAGTCGAGGGCCGTCTGTATCCATATTATTCATATCAATTGTAACTCGGTCAATATGTCATAAGCGATTTACTGCGTAATTTTTGTCAAAATTATCTTTAAATTCCCTAGGCATGTAAGAGAAATCGACGATTTCTATGACGGTATACTGTTTGTCGCTCTCGGTATGACAGTCGTAGCTTTCAGTTGCTCATTATTTTGGGTGAGTTTGTCAAACCTTACTTTGTCAGATGATCGTAACCTTTTGAAATATATTCTCTTCCAAGCAGCTGACAAAATTGAAATCTTGTACACGGTTCTACGTACAGGTGATTTATTCGCTAATTGAGCTTTGCCATTTATTGTTCCTGGCAATTCAAGGACAGTTCGTGAACAACAAAACTGACAGTATATACTATCAAATGTGAGTAATTGTTGGAATGTAACAATCTAAATTTTGAATATTGGCGCCACCCAAATAACACTTATAGACGCGTTCGTAGGTTCGTTCTTCACTTCCGTTTTGTATGTATTCCTGTGTGGTTCGTTGTAGCGTGTGGTGGCGATAAAAAAAAACATTATTTCATTTAATCAAAGACTTATTGTATACAAATCTATGTTTCTCAATTATAGTAATCTAAAGATATATTATTGAATTATATTATTTCACTAAAAACAAAACACGTGTCTCTTTGATTTACGCAAACTCTGCCAACAGTAATACTATGATACAAGGGAAGGGAAATGCACGGTACCCTAAACTTTTTTGTTGAAATGACGCAAGAAGTGGAATAAAAATATGGTTCAATTACTAAGATACAAATGAGTCTTATTATGTATGTAGTAGCGAACACGTGCTCCAACTAGACATTTATACAGACATGTTAAAAAAATTAGATCCAGAGAAACAGGATAGTAGTAATCGTGATATTATTAGACCAATAAGACGACGTAGAAGTCGCGTGAATTGCGATAGTAATCTCAAAAGTGTATAATACAGCATGTCGGTAAATGATAACCTATCATCGTGTGAAGAATTGAATGACGTCATCCTGTCAGATGTTTCTCCAGCTACAATAAATTTCGATTCTCTTTGCAAGTACAGGTTCCTCGGTGACTACAAATTTATATAAATCCAATATCATAACGCCTTATTTGGTCCCAAGACTATACTATATGATACGAGGGTTCTTAACACTTTGCACACTAAAGCATTTTTACTGTTGGCAAGTATGGGCTGTAAAATTTTCTAGTTGGTAAGCTTAATGAATCTTCATGAAAATCATTATTTCTTTATTATTTGTAGACAATATTGTCTGCTTGACTATGTTCAAACATCGCGTGTATAATACTATATATTTAGTTAGAAGTTGTTTGTTAAAATCGTTGCGTCAAATGGCTCGTAGAGCAAAAGGTTAGTTATTCTCGTATGCATTACGTTCCTGTATCATTCTAGATATCCTTTCATTAGTAGTCAAGTTTTTCCGCCACCGATTCGAATTCAATTCGCGGTGTCGTATTCATAAATAATTCCAAGAATTTCCCGCTTGTACAGCGCCAAGCGCGGCAATATAACGAGTATCGAATGTGTTTGTACACTCATTTACGGACTAACTGCAACAGCTTTCATTCGCGAATTGAAAACTATGTCATTTGCAGATACGAAGGACAGTGGTACAATAGCGTGCCCAAAACGCAAGCATTATTTATACTGGCATTAAGAACAGCCGTGGATCCTCCACAAATAACAGCCGGTGGTGTCATTGCAATGAATTTGCGGTCTTTCGCGGAGGTAATATATGAATTATTATTTGCAGTTTAGAGCCAATTAGAACATAATTTCGATGCTTCATTCTAGGTAGTAAAACTGTCGTTTTCCTACTATACGGTGCTACAATCCAAATAACCGTCTGGAGACGATGACAGAATGCATTACAACAAGGAATGTGAAATGATTAATAAAAGTGGTAATATAAAAGAGTGCACCATAAATAAATATCTGTAGTATGTATCCGTTAACATAAAGAATGAAGGATAAAGCATAATTTGGTCGCGTTAAGTTACTAGAATCCTCGAAAATATTATAACGAAATCATTGGCATGTAATTATATTTTTTACATTTGAATTTTACAAATACCTTTTTTAGTACGGATTTTAACGATGGACTGAGACACGAAAATCCCTTAATTCACAACATTATTTCTGTTTCATCGAAACACAATATTAATAAAATCCTATTTAGCTTCCTAGATAATCGCTTGCAGGAGGGACATATTTTCTGTTCCATTGGCGAAGTTGTAATTCAAATTTCATTTTAAAACAATACTTACCAGTTTATCAGTGACCACGAGCCACATTAATATATCCCATTGAATACCATAATCTCTTATCTTTGATATTTTCTACGACTACCGACAATGATTCTTCCATGCAGTTATAATGTTGAGGTTCAACTTATTCGGAATATCTATTTAACATTGGACCAGTCCGGTATATCCATTCACAACACTGCTGCGGGAAAGCTGGTCCTGTAAACAAATTTACATCGCACATCAAGTCGCCGAGAATATTATATAAACAAAATGTGCATTTTTGTTTACAAACCAAAAAGCAACTATGATTTATCTACTATGCGATATCTATGCGCATTATATGCCCTGTAACACTTGTACGCAACCTTTTCCCCGCCGAAAGCTGTAAGAGAGTGAAAAATTGTACGACGCGTTCGAGGTAACATCCTACATGTCCACTTTAATTAGTGATCCTAAATACTGTTTTTATATTTTTCTAATCGGGCTCGATTCTCGATGAAATTCGGCTGCGACGTGCTATGTCTACTCAGTATGAACAATATAGCAATTCACACGCGAAGAACATTATCGACTGACCGATGTTGACGCGTCCGCTTGCGCGCAGCTACTGCGTCATTTTTCGAGGGGTAAAATGCAAATTGTGCACTCTACCGCCCTCATACTCTCGTCATACATTTTAATTTGTCCATTTACATTAGTTCGAAACACGCCAGGGCTACTTATGTGGTTTATCCCATTAAAGCAATCGAAAACCTTTTAATGCCACATTATGAGCACTATGTTAACATACATTATTCACGACCCCATAGGTGTACCTGTTTTAAAAAAGTAGCGAACCTTCTAACGGTAAAAGCTTCCGCGATATTGAAGTCCAATTATACGACAAGCACTTGCACTTACTTCCGGTAGCTACTCGAAGAACCATTAGTCTAACGCTACTTTATTGCTAATTCCGGGTTTCGCGTGAGATCGAAACGTCGTGCAAAAAGTGCAGCCGTTAAAAGAAATATAGAAGTGTCCGCATTGCTGTTTCCGTCGTGGTCCTCGTCACATATACAATTCGAGCGTTTATTTCGTTGACGTTGTACCATGGATGCTGTTGCGTTACGGAACCGTTATCTGAAGATAACAAGATTCTATATGCATATAATTGGAGTTTGGCCTGACCAGAATAAATTCAGCAAGTATATTTTGTGGACTGTTACATCTATTATTACGGTATCGTTTTGGATTGCGAAGGTACACACACGCAGTTATGTTCATTTTCGGTTGCATGCATGTACGTTGATATATCTGTAGCATCCCTTATTTTCATCTTGTGCCTCGTTTATTCCGATATGCAAAAAGCATTGGCTGATCATCATTCGCATTAATAAACGCCATTAACGAGGTGATTACGAATAACGAATGACGATTACAAACCGCCGAATAACGTGATCTCATTTCGAGACGAAAAGTTTTCCAACTTAATATCGATAATACATCGTAATTCGTGCTCGCGACAGTTAACATTGTCATCGGTCATCGACGAAAAAGAAGTATCGGATTGTCAGGTTGTGAGTTTGAAAAGTCAACAATGTGCCGGTTTAGACATTCGGAAATATGAATATTTATAAATGTGAGAAATTTAGCATCGAAATATTTAAAAATGATGAAATTCGGCAACGTGACAATTTGAAAATTTGGATGCTGAGGTCTTTGTGGAACTATCGTTGAAATTTTATTAATAATTACAAATACCAGGTACATCCGTTTAAAAAAATGGTCTGACATCTATTACAGATATTGCATTTGGTGTACTTCTTCGATATGGATGTTTTGATGGAACAACTTTGTACCCTTATGACGGTGGTTATGGCAGCGATTAAACATATCGTGCACATTGCAAAATACTCAAAAGTGATAAAACAAATATGATATCCCCAACTGCCTCCTTGTCTATATGAACTTAACGATTTCGATACAGTTTAAGGTACTTTGGGACGGCATGGCTAGAGATATGGAAATGGCTACGTCGACCGAGGAACAGGATATAATGATTCCGTACTTCGATAAAGCATTTCTCCTGTCATCATTGTATGCGCGTAAGAAAATCTAAAGTATCCCACATTTAACAAAATTATTCGGCGTGTATGGATTTATAAAAACGTTCCTATCGTGCAACGTTCGTATTAGGCTACTAATTGCTATTAATGCATCGTTTAAGTCAGTTTGCAGGATTCCTCACGTGTCCGGATGTACATTCATTCCCGACGTACCGTCAATTCTGTTTTTAGATGCTGCAGAAATCTCCGTGATAATATTTATCCAATTACCACTTTTGCCACGTATTGCCGACATTTTGTTGCCACTAAATGAATCGAGAACGCGAGAGAGTCTTTTTCCTGTATACTATTACTTTGCTGACGTGGAAGATACTTATTATTTGGGGTTGGCGCACATAGATCTTGCAGTCATAATAATAATGTGCCAATCTATATCTTGCGACACCTTTTATATATTTACTACGCAGCGCGCTTGCGGATTATTTGCGATAGCTGGGTAAGTTTATCACGGTAACATAATATTTTCGGCGATAGCTTAACGAATAATTGATAAATATCGAAATTCTGCATATGGAATATTTGGACTAGAATATCTAACAATAAGTATCGGAAGGCTGAATTATGTAGGGACTTGGAAATTTCCAAGTTTGAAGCCTAGAAATTTGTGAATTTGATCATTTGCCCTATATTTGGGAATCCAAAATGTGGGAAGTTGAAGGTATCATAATTTTTCGATTTGGGGAGTGGACAATGCAGTTGCCAGGATCTTTGAAAACGGGTATTTGGGAATGTAGTGGCTTTAATATTTCTCAATTTTTCGAATTTGGAAATTTAGAAGCTCCGGACAGTGAGCGGTCACTAATTTGACAATACGATGATCTCGAAAATTTGGGATTGAAATTTTAGCTATCAGAGAACCTACGATTTGCTAGAAAATTTTAAGATTTGACCAATCCGATTTAACAATTCGGTGATGGGAAATTGATACTTTTAGAATCCTGTAATTCACTGGCTGATTTACTGATAACTTGGCAACAATTTAAGTATTTATAGATTTTCGTCGATGTTCGTATTTATAAGTTTTTGACACTGCTGAAATCTGATAACCTAATAAAAACTAAATACAGTCTATTGCTGGCACGATGCGATGATTTATTTTTCTATCATCTGCAAACATATTTACACACAAATTATCCGTGTTTAATAGAAATGTATACACGATATTTATTGTTTAAGATTTGTTGCATTAAGTACAAGGTGTTTCACTGTATCGCCCTCTTTTATCCCTCGGCAAATATCATTTACTCTTTCATTACTTGCAAAATATTCCTCGGAGCGCGTTTTTATATTATATCAAAAAGGGAAGAAATTTATGGGACTATTTGAATTCATAGACTATACTCACATTACTTACTATTTATGGACATACGATGTTGTAAATTACGATGATAGCAAATTGTTTGTAGATTTCGATTCAAAGGTGCGATCAAAGACACTGAAGGTGTTCAACAAATACGAGGGATTTCGGCTGAGACGTACAGAAAAGTCTGCAACTGCATTATGGCACACGATCGCGCAATAACGTGAGAACGCAAAGATTTCTTAGAATTTTTCTTATTACAGTTGTAAATCAATCCATTCTACCGATTCAGTAATTTAAATATGCTCTTTTCGTGCGGATAGTAATTAATATCAACTGCTAATTATACATTATCAGATATCGGCCTGAACCATCCAAAAGATGTTTCGAAGCCCATCGTAAAAACTTTCGGACTTGAACTGTTGTAACGCGATATGAGAATTGATAGTTCGTACTATACGTAGTATGTTGGTATATAATATCTAGTTTTCGAGTTTAAGACACAGTAAATTATAATGATATTTTTTATCATTGTTATTTGAGTTAATATTTCTTCGTCCAAAAAAAGTAAAAATTGAAGCTTAAAACACACAAACTGGAAACGTGAGTAATCGCAACGGTTTTCGTACAGTATTATAATTTACGTTTCAAAGATTCTGTTAGTATGAAATGTTGGTGCTCTTTCACGCATATGAATTGTAGGTTACTCTTTCATGCATATAAAATCAACTATCCATATTATTCATACGAAATATAACTCGCTCGACATGTCATAAGCGATTTACTGCGCAGTTTGTGTCCAAATTATCTTTAACTTTACCAGGCATGTAAAGGAAATCGACGACTTCTACTACGGTATATTTTTTATTGCGCTGGGTGTGACAGTCGCAGGTACGAGCACCACATTGTTTTGGGTAAGTACGCTAAGCTGTACTGTCGTTGAGAATAATAATATTCTGAAACGTGCTATTTGAAACCAGTTATCGACATCGACAGTTTCCAAACAGTTCTACTCGCATATAGTCTTCATAGCCATCGAACTTTGCCACATACTTTTCCTGACATCTCAGGGTCAGTTTGTGATTAATCAAACAGACAGGTTCTACAATGAAATGTGAGTACTACCTTGATACATGTAACTAACTCTCGATGTAATAATTGAGAAGATTAAATCGTACAGTTTGTCCACTGTCACACCCAAGCGAATATAGTCTAGCACCAACGCGAATTTTCCTGATTTTTAACCGTGGTGAGAAATAAAATAAGGGCTAAAGACTTTTGTAGATCCGAATTTATTCGTGGTTAACAGAGTAACTTTAACCTCCTTAGAGTATTGAGCAGCGGTCGTTAAACCTTCTACGCAACACAGACAATGAGAATCAGGCTATGACGCTATATATGTTTACCTGTTGTAACGCTAGAAGTTATATACATGTGTATATACATAATTATATCTTGTATCCAAGCTTTATACAGTAGTTATGTTTTATGTGTCTCGGATTAAATCAAACGGCAGTGCTGTATCGTATCAACGTCAACGAAGCGATTAATAATATCAAGAATTTTTCCATTTCTACAGTACCAGCTGTGCAAAACAACGAGAGTCTAGCATATTTGAATAAAAATTTACAGTGTAGCAGTGACATTTCACCCGCGAATTACAAACTGTGGCATTTACAGATACGAAGGACTGTGGTACAAAAGCGTGCCGAAGACGCAAGCGTTATTTATATTGGCATTAAGGACAGCCATCGACCCCCCACAAATAACAGCCGGAGGTATTGTTGCGATGAACTTGCAAACCTTCTCCGAGGTAACGTACGAATAATCATTTGCAGTTTGGAACAGATTAGAATCTAATTTGGATATATGTTTATAGGTGGTAAAAGTTTCCTTTTCCTACTTTACGGTGTTGCAATCCGTATAGTGCTTCAATGGAGGTGGTAGAATTCTTTGTTACAAAAAGGCGCAGTTAACAAAGTTACTACCGTTGTAAGATCGATTGCACGATAAATAAAAGATTGTTTTGTTTATCTGTGAACACGTAGATTGGCGGATATGTTATAATTATAAAGTGTCACGTTACTTCGATCCTCGAAAATGTTAGAGCAAATACACTGACATGTAATTAACTTCTTTTGGCATTTTAATTACGCTAACACCTTTTTGATTACAGATTTTAACGATCGACTATAGCACAATAATTGCTCGTTTCACAAACTTATCTCTATTTCATTAATTAAAATTAATTCAGTCCATTTTGCTTTCCTATCTGCTCGTGTGCTCATTACAAACACTATATTTGTAGGGAAATGAGACGAGGTGAAACAGTACTTGATTCGCTGAGGCCTATAAGTACATTATTATATGTATACATGTATTCTATGATGCTCGCTGTTTCGCTGTTCGCTCTCGACTGCCCATTCATTCCGAAAATCTATACTTTTCCCCTTACAAACATCATGCATCCATTTCCAAGATCTTCGCAATCATGATCACCATTCTTATCACCGTTCGGTTAAACGATCCTGCCACACACCATCTTGTCATTTGCTTTTAAACACTCTTCTTTCGCGCCCCAGCCACTCGGACTCAATCGCACGCAATCACGCTGTTTGCATTCTTCCCAACATTCCGTCGGACGAACTTTGCAAACATACCGAGTCGCGCATAAGAGACTTATTGTCACGCCACATTAACAAAATGCCTGCGTCAGACACACAATTCTAACACCTTGAAAGCGATATAGACCTTTCTAGCTTTTCAGATAATTGCTCGGACGGGATAACTTTATCCTGTCGCCATGTTGAACTTGTAATCGAGCGTTTAATTTAATATAGTGCAACACATACCGCCAGTATATCGGCGGTCCCGTGACACATTAATATATCCCATCGATGCGATAACCTCTACCTTTGACATTTTCTCCGACCTCCGACAATGATTGTTGCATGCAGTTATAATGTTGAGGTTCAACTTATTCAGGATGTGTATTTGACCTTGGCCCAGTCAGGTATATCCCTTCACAACAATGCTGCAGGAAAGTTGGTCCTGTAAACAAATTTACATCGCACATCAAGTCGCCGAGAATATAATAAAAAGAAAATGTGCATTTTTGTTTACAAACCAAAAAGCGACTATGATTTATCTACTATGCGATATCTATGCGCATTATATGCCCTGTAACATTTGTACGCAACCTTTTCCCCGCCAAAAGCTGTAAGAGAGTGAAAAATTGTACGACGCGCTCGAGGTAACATCCTACATGTCCACTTCAATTAGTTATCCTAAGTACTGTTTTTATATTATTCTAACCGGGCTCGATTCTCGATGAAATTCGGCTGCGACGTGCTATGTCTACCCAGTATGGACAATATAGCAATTCACACGCAAAGAACATTATCGACTGAACGATGTTGACGCGTCCGCTTACGCGCAGCTACTGCGTCATTTTTCGAGGGGTAAAATGCAAATTGTGCACTCTACCGCCCTCATACTCTCGTCATACATTTTAATTTGTCCATTTACATTAGTTCGAAACACGCCAGGGCTACTTATGTGGTTTATCCCATTAAAGCAATCGAAAACCTTTTAATGCCACATTATGAGCACTATGTTAACATACATTATTCACGACCCCACAGGTGTACCTGTTTTAAAAAAGTAGCGAACCTTTTAACGGTAAGAGTTTCCGCGATATTGAAGTCCAATTATTCGGCAAGCACTTGCAATTACTTCCGGTAGCTACTCGAAGAACCATTAGTCTAACGCTACTTTATTGCTAATTCCGGGTTTCGCGTGAGATCGAAACTTCGTGCAAAAAGTGCAGCCGTTAAAAGAAATATAGAAGTGTCCGCATTGCTGTTTCCGTCGTGGTCCTCGTCACATATACAATTCGAGCGTTCATTCCGTTGACGTTGTACCATGGATGCTGTTGCGTTACGGAACCGTTATCTGAAGATAACAAGATTCTATATGCATATAATTGGAGTTTGGCCTGACCAGAATAAATTCAGCAAGTATATTTTGTGGACTGTTACATCTATTATTACGGTATCGTTTTGGATTGCGAAGGTACACACACGCATTTGTGTTCATTTTCGGTTGCATGCATGTACGTTGATATATCTGTAGCAACCTTTATTTTCATCTTGTGCCTCGTTTATTCCGATATGCAAAAAGCATTGGCTGATCATCATTTGCATTAATAAACGCCATTGACGAGGTGATTACGAATAACGAATAATGATTACGAAACGCCGAATAACGTGATCTCATTTCGAGACGAAAAGTTTTCCATGTTAATATCGATAATACATCGTAATTCGTGCTCGCGACAGTTAACATTGTCATCGGTCATCGACGAAAAAGAAATATCGGATTGTCAGGTTGTGAGTTTGAAAAGTCAACAATGTGCAGGTTTAGACATTCGGAAATGTGAATATTTATAAATGTGAGAAATTTAGCCTCGAAATACTTAAAAATGACGAAATTCGGCAACGTGACAATTTGAAAATTTGGAAGCTGAGGTCTTTGTGGATCTATCGCTGAAATTTTATTAATAATTACAAATAACAGGTACATCAGGTTAAAAATATGGTCTGACATTTTATTACAGATATTGCATTTGGTGTACTTCTTCGATATGGATGTTTTGATGGAACAACTATGT
Organism: Coelioxys conoideus; assembly: GCA_947623535.1. NCBI lineage: Eukaryota > Metazoa > Arthropoda > Insecta > Hymenoptera > Megachilidae > Coelioxys > Coelioxys conoideus. The sequence continues at coordinate 10,898,467 of OX392453.1, read as the reverse complement.
ACCCTTATGACGGTGGTTATGGCATTGATTAAGCATATCGTGCACATTGCAAAACACTCAGAAGTGACCAAACAAATATGATATCCCCAACTGCGTCCTTGTCTATTCGAACTTAACGATTTCGATACAGTTTAAGGTACTTTGGAACGGCATTGCTAGAGACATGGAAATGGCTACGTCGACCGAGGAACAGGATATAATGATTCCGTACTTCAATAAAGCATTTATCCTGACGTCATTCTATGCGCGTAAGAAAATCTAAAGTGTCTCACATTCAACAAAATTATTCGGCGTGTATGGACTTATAAAAACGTTCCTATCGTGCAACGTTCATATTAGACTACTAATTGCTATTAATGCATCGTTAATGCATCGTTAATGTCTGTTTGCAGGATGACTCATGTGTCGGGATATACATTCATTTCCGATGTACAATCAATTCTGTTTTTAGATGCTGCAGAAATCTGCGCGATAATATTTATCCAATTACCACTTTTGCCACGTATTGCCGACATTTTGTTACCACTAAATGAATCGCGACCGCGAGATGCTCTTTTTCCTGTATACTATTACTTTGCTGATGTGGAGGATACTTATTATTTGGGGTTGGTGCACGTAAATCTTGCAGTCATATTAGTATTGTGCCAATCTATATCTTGCGACACCTTTTATATATTTACTGCGCAGCACGCTTGCGGATTATTTGCGATAGCTGGGTAAGTTTATCGCGGTAACATATTATTTTCGACGATAGCTTAAAGTATAATTGATAAATATCAAAATTCTGCATATGGAATACTTGGGCTAGAATATCTAACAATAAGAAGGCTGAATTATGTAGGGCCTTGGTCATTTCCAAGTTTGACGCCTAAAAATTTGTGAATTTGATCATTTGCCCTATATTTGGGAATCCAAAATGTGGGAAGTTGGAGGTATCATAGTTTTTCGATTTGGGAAGTGGACGATGCAGTTGCCAGGATTTTTGAAAACGGGTATTTGGGAATGTGGTGGCTTTAATATTTCTCAATTTTTCGAATTCGGAAATTTAGAAGCTTCGGACAGTGAGCGGTCACTAATTTGACAATACGATGATCTTGAAATTTCGGGATTCAAAATTTGGCTATCCGAGAACCTACGATTTGCTAGACAATTTTAAGATTTAACCAATCCGATTTAACAATTCGGTGATGGGAAATTGATACTTTTAGAATCCAGTAATTCACTGGCCGATTTGCTGATAACTTGGCAACAATTTAAGTATTTATAGATTTTTGTCGATGTTGATATTAACAAGTTTTTGACACTGCTGAAATTTGACAACCTAATAAAACTTAAATACAGTGTATTGCTGTCACAATGCGATGATTTATTTTTCTATCGTCTGCAAACATATTTACACACAAATTATCCGTGTTTAATAGGAATGCATACACGATATTTATTGTTTAAGATTTGTTGAATTAAGTACAAGGTGTCTCACTGTATCGCCCTTTTTTATCCTTCGGTAAATATCATTTACCTTTTCATTACCTGCAAAATATTCCTCGGAGCACGTTTTTAGATTATATCAAAAAGGGATGAAATTTATGGGGAAACCTAATATTTGAATTCATAGACTATACTCACATTACTTACTATATATGAACATACGATGCTGTAAATTGCGATGATATCAAATGTTTGTAGATTTCGATTCAAAAGTGCGATCAAAGACACTGATGGTGTTCAACAAATACGAGAGATTTCGGCCGAGACGTACAGAAAAGTCTGCAACTGCATTATGGCACACGATCGCGCAATAATGTGAGAACGCAAACATTTCTTTGAATTCTTCTTATTACAGTTATAAATCAACTATTCTGCCGATTCACTGATTTAAATATGCTCATTTCGAGCGGATAGTAATTAATATCAATTGCGAATTATACATTATCAAATATCGGCGCGAACCATTCAAAAGATGTTTCGAAGCCCATCGTAAAAACTTTCAGACTTGAACTCTTGTAACGCGATATGAGAATTGATAATTCGTATTATACGTAGTATGTTGGTATATAATATCTAGCTTTCGAATTTAGAAACACAGTACGTGATAATGATATTTTTTATCATCGCGAGTTAATATTTTTTCCTTCGAAGAAAGTAAAAATTGAAGCTTAAAACACACAAACTGGAAACGTGAGTAATCGCAACGGTTTTCGCAAAGTATCATAATTTTCGTCTCAAAGATTCATATAAATCGTAGGTAACTCTTTCATGCATATAAAATCAACTATCCATATTATTCATACGAAATATAACTCGCTCGATATGTCATAAGCGATTTACTGCGTAGTTTGTGTCCAAATTATCTTTAACTTCCCCAGGCACGTAGAGGAAATCAACGACTTCTACTACGGCATACTTTTTATTGCACTGGGTGTGACAGTCATGGCTATGAGCAGCACATTGTTTTGGGTAAGTACGCTAAGCTGTACTGTCGTTGAGAATAATAATCTTCTGAAAAGTGCCATTTGAAACTAGCTATCCACATCAAACGTTTCCAAACAGTTCTACTCGCATATAGTCTTCGTAATCATTGAACTTTGCCATATACTGTTCTTGACATCTCAGGGTCAGTTTGTGACTAATCAAACCGAGAGGTTCTACAATGAAATGTGAGTACTACCTTAAGACATGTAACTAACTCTCGATGTAATAATTGAGAACATTAAATCGAACAGTTTGTCCCCTGTCACACCCCAGCGAATATAGTCTAGCACCAACGCGAATTTTCCCGATTTCTAACCGTGGTGCGAAATAAAATAAGCGCTAAAGACTTTTGTAGATCCGAATTTATTCGTGATTAACAGAGTAACTTTAGCCTCCTTAGCGTACTGAACAGCGGTCGCTAAACCTTCATATGCAACATAGACAATGAGAATGAGGCTATCTCGCGATATATGTTTACCTGTTGTAACGCTAGGATTTATATACATGTGTACATACATAATCATGTCTTGTATCCAAGCACTATACAGTCTTCTATATCTGAGATTAAATCAAACGGCAGTGCTTTATCGTATCAACCTTAACGAACTGATTAATAATATCAAGAATTTTTCGTTTGTACTGTCCCAGGTGTGGCACTACAACTAGAGTCCAGCATATTTGTATAAAAATTTACAGTGTAGCAGTGACATTTCACCCGCGAATTAAAAACTGTGGTATTTACAGATACGAAGGACTGTGGTACAAAAGCGTGCCCAAGACGCAAGCGTTATTTATATTGGCATTAAGGACAGCCATCGACCCTCCACAAATAACAGCCGGTGGTATTGTTGCGATGAACTTGCAAACTTTCTCCGAGGTAACGTACGAATAATCATTTGCAGTTTGGAACAGATTAGAATCTAATTTGGATATATGTTTATAGGTGGTAAAAGTTTCCTTTTCCTACTTTACGGTGTTGCAATCCGTATAGTGCTCCAATGGAGGTAGTAGAATTCGTTGTTACAAAAAAGCGCAGTTAACAAAGGTACTACCGTCGTAAGATCGATTGCACGATAAATCAATGATTGTTACATTTATCTGTGAACACGAAGGATAGCGGATATATTATAATTGTATAGTGTTACGTTACTACGATCCTCGAAAATATTGGAGCAAATACACTGACATGTAATTAAATTTTTTGGGCATTTTAATTACGCTAACACCTTCTCTACTATACAGATTTTAACGATCGACTATGGTACACAAATCAATCGATCATAAATAGACCCAAACCTCGTGCGCACCCCAAGTCCGAGGCCCGTTGCAGGCCCCTCGTAAAACATATATAGAAAATCCGAAAAACACCGTTTCTATCGCCGTCCCTACTGCCAACTCCTTTCCACCACCTCGTTCCTTCATCTTTTCCACCTTCCAAAAATCCCATTCCAATGATCGATCAATATTTTCCTCTTTTTACCAAGTTCCTTCATACACTCCCACCAATCCACCATCAATTCCTACCACCAAAACGTTTACCTTTTTTGTAACTCAGACAAGCAAAGACAGAATACTTTCAACCACCACCAAGTACACAGAATCATTTAAACCACCACCAAGTACACAAAGAACAAGTGTAAACACCATCAACTACATTAGAATTATTTTCAAACACCACGCGACACACTAGTACACTCTCAAACATAATAATACATCATCTTGTAACGACTATTTTCAATGACATTACTGTTAAATAAATAAGTGTTAAGTTTAAATACTAGTTCACCACCATATCGTCTACAAAAAGCGTCCTCACGATATTATTTTGCCGTCGAGCACACCGGTCCCGGTTCTTGATAATTCCGCGATCGAAGAATCGAGTTCCGACACCGTACAGTATTATATATTCTTCACTGTTTCGCTGCTCGCTCTCGACTGCCTCATTCGCCCCGAAAAATCACCACGCTTCCCCATACAACCATCATGCATCCATTCTCAATATCCGCACGAATACGTCAACCACTTTTATCATCCGTCGGTCACACTATCCTACCATTCGGATCTAAACACTCTTCTTCGCCGCCTCAGTCTCGCCAACTCAATCGCACGCAATCCCACTGTTTGCATTCTTCCAAACATTCCGTCGCTCAAACTTTCCAAACATACCGAGTCGCGCATAAGAGACTTGTTCTCACCCCACATTAACAAAATACCTGCGTCAGATACACAATTATAACACCTTGAAAGCGATATAGATCTTTCTAGCTTTTCAGATAATTGCTCAGACGGGATAACTTTATTCTGTCGCCATGTTGAACTTGTAATTGAGCATTTAATTTAATACAGTGCAACACTTACCGCTAGTTTATCGACGTTCTCGTGACACATTAATATGTTGCACTGATGACATAACATCTCTTCTCTGGTATTTTCACCGACCTCCGACAATGATTCTTGCATGCAGTTATAATGTTGAGGTTCAACTTATTCAGGATATCTATTTAACATTGGTCCAGTCCGGTATATCTATTCACAACACTGCTGGGGGAAAGCTGGTTCTGTAAACAAATATAAATCGCACATCAAGTCGCCGAGAATACAATAACAAAAAAAATGTGTATTCTTGTTTACAAAACAAAAAGCCACTATGATTTATCTACTATGCGATATCAATGCGCATTATATGTCCTGTAACACTTGAACGAAACCTTTTCCCCGTCGAAAGCTACAAGTTGGTGCAAAATTGTACGACGCGTTCGAAGTAACATCCTACACGTCCACTTTAATTAGTTATCCTAAATACTGTTTTTATATTTTTCAAATCCGCTCGACTCTCAATTAAAATTCGGCTGCGACGAGCTATGTCTACTCAGTATGGACAATATAGCAATTCACACGCAAAGAACATTATTGACTGAACGATGTTGACGCGTCCGCTTGCGCGCAGCTACTGCGTCATTTTTCGAGGGGTAAAATGCAAATTGTGCACTCTACCGCCCTCATACTCTCGTCATACATTTTAATTTGTCCATTTACATTAGTTCGAAACACGCCAGGGCTACTTATGTGGTTTATCCCATTAAAGCAATCGAAAACCTTTTAATGCCACATTGTGAGCACTATGTTGACATACATTATTCACGACCCCATTGGTGTATCTGTTTTAAAAAAGTAGCCAACCGTTTAACGTTAAAAGCTTCCGCGATATTAAGTCCAATTATTCGACAAGCACTTTCACTTACTTCTGGTAGCTACTCGAAGAACCATTAGTTTAAAGCTACTTTATTGCTAATTCCGGGTTTCGCGCGTGATCGAAACTTCGTGTAAAAAGTGCAGCTGTTAAAAGAAATATAGAAGTGTCCGCATTGCTGTTTACGCCGTGGTCCTCGCCACATATACAATTCGAGCGTTTATTTCGTTGACGTTGTACCATGGATGCAGTTGCGTTACGGAACCGTTATCTGAAGATAACAAGATTCTATATGCATACAATTGGAGTTTGGCCTAACCAGAATAAATCCAGCAAGTATATTGTGTGGACTGTTACATCTGTTATTACGTTATCGTTTTGGATTGCGAAGGTACACACACCCAGTTTTGTTCTTTGCGAATGCCCTCTTGGTTTGCATATGCCCTCTTGGGCGAAGTAGCATATCCGCGTCTCACTTCAGTGGGCCGGATTTACAATAAAACCCAGTTCTGTTCATTTTCGGTTGCATGCATGTACGTTGATATATCTGTAGCATCCCTTATTTTCATCTTGTGCCTCGTTTATTCCGATATGCAAAAAGCATTGGCTGATCCTCATTCGCATTAATAAACGCCATTAACAAGGTGATTACGAATAACGAATAATGATTACAAAACGCTGAATAACGTGATCTCATTTCGAGACGAATAGTTTTCCATATTAATATCGATAATACATCGTAATTCGTGCTCGCGATCGTTAACATTGTCATCGGACATCGACGAAAAAGAAGTATCGGGTTGTCAGGTTCTGAGTGTGAAAAGGCAACTATGTGCAGATTTAGACATTCGGAAATATGAATATTTATAAATATGAGAAATTTAGCATCGAAATACTTAAAAACGATGAAATTCGGCAACGTGACAATTTGAAAATTTGGAAGCTGAGGTCTTTGTGGAACTATCGATGAAATTTCATTAATAATTACAAATAACAGGTACATCCGTTTAAAAATATATTCTGACATCTATTACAGATATTGCATATGGTGTACTTCTTCGATATGGATGTTTTAATGGAACAACTTTGTACCCTTATGACGGTGGTTATGGCATCGATTAAGCATTACGTGCACATTGTAAAACACTCAGAAGTGATAAAACAAATATGATATCCCCAACTGACTCCTTGTATATACGAACTGAACGATTTCGATACAGTTTAAGGTACTTTGGGACGACATGGCTAGAGACATGGAAATGGATACGCCGAGCAAGGAACAGGATATAATGATTCCATACTTCCATAAAGCATTTATCCTGTCGTCATTGTATGCGCGTAAGAAAATCTAAAGTGTCTCTCATTGAACAAAATTATTCGGGGTGTATGGACTTATAAAAACATTCCTATCGTGCAACGTTCGAATTAGGCTAATTGCTATTAATTCATCGTTAATGCATCGCTTATGTCAGTTTGCAGGATTACTCGCGTGTCAGGATGTACATTTATTTTCGATGTACCGTCAATTCTGTTTTTAGATGGTGCAGAAATCTGCGTGATAATATTGATCCAATTACCACTTTTGCCACGTATTGCCGACATTTTGTTACCTCTAAATGAATCGAGACCGCGAGATGCTCTTTTTCCTGTATACTATTACTTTGCTGACGTGGAAGATACTTATTATTTGGGGTTGGTGCACGTAGATCTTGCAGTCATAATAATAATGTGCCAATCTATATCTTGCGACACCTTTTATATATTTACTACGCAGCACGCTTGCGGATTATTTGCGGTAGCTGGGTAAGTTCATCACGGTAACAGATTATTTTCGACAATAGCTTAACGAATAATTGATAAATACCGAAATTCTGCTTATGGAATATTTGGGCTAGAATATCTAACAATAAGTATCGGAAGGCTGAATTATGTAGGGAGTTGGTCATTGCCAAGTTTCAAGCCTACAAATTTGTGAATTAAATCATTTGTCCTATATTTGGGAATCCAAAATGTGGGAAGTTGGAGGTATCGTAATTTCTCGATTTGGGAAGTGGATGATGCAGTTGCCAGGATCTTTGAAAACGGGTATTTGGGAATGTAGTGGCTTTAATATTTCTCAATTTTTCGAATTTGGAAATTTAGAAGCTCCGGACAGTGAGCGGTTACTAATTTAACAATACGATGACCTTGAAAGTTTGGGATTGAAATTTTGGCTATCAGAGAACCTACGATTTGCTAGAAAATTTTAAGATTTGACCAATCCGATTTAACAATTCGGTGATGGGAAATTGATACTTTTAGAATCCTGAAATTGACTGGCTGATTTACTGATAACTTGGCAACAATTTAAGTATTTATAGATTTTCGTCGATGTTCGTATTTATAAGTTTTTGACACTGCTGAAATCTGACAACTTAATAAAACTTGAATACAGTGTATTGCTGCCACAATGCGATGATTTATTTTTCTATCGTCTGCAAACATATTTACACACAAATTATCCGTGTTTAATAGAAATGTATACACGATATTTATTGTTTAAGATTTGTTGCATTAAGTACAAGGTGTTTCACTGTATCACCTTCTTTTATCCCTCGGTAAATATCATTTACTTTTTCATTACTTGCAAAATATTCCTCGGAGCGCGTTTTTATATTATATCAGAAAGGGAAGAAAGTTATGGGACAACCTAATATTTGAATTCATAGACTATACTAACATTACTTACTATTTATGGACATACGATGTTGTAAATTACGATGATAGCAAATGTTTGTAGATGTCGATTCAAAGCTGCGATCAAAGAAACTGAAGGTGTTCAACAAATACCAGGGTTATCGGCCGAGACGTACAGAAAAGTCTGCAACTGCATTATGACACACGATCGCGCAATAACGTGAGAACGCAAAGATTTCTTTGAATTTTTCTTATTACAGTTGTAAATCAACCATCCTGCCGATTCACTAATTTAAATATGCTCTTTTCGTGCGGATAGTAATTAATATCAACTGCTAATTATACATTATCAGATATCGGCATGAACCATCCAAAAGATGTTTCGAAGCCCATCGTAAAAACTTTCAGACTTGAACTCTTGTAACGCGATATGAGAATTGATAGTTCGTATTGTACGTAGTATGTTGGTGTATAATATCTAGTTTGCGAGTTTGAAACACAGTAAATTATAATGCTATTTTTTTATCATCGCGAGTTAATATTTCTTCGTCCGAAAAAAGTAAAAATTGAAGCTTAAAACAGACAAACTGGAAATGGGAGTAATCGTAACGGTTTTCGCAAAATATCATAATTTGCGTTTCATATGAATTGTAGGTATCTCTTTCATGCATATAAAATCAACTATCCATATTATTCATACGAAATATAACTCGCTCGATATGTCATAAGCGATTTACAGCGCAGTTTGTGTCCAAATTATCTTTAACTTCCCCAGGCATGTAAAGGTAATCGACGATTTCTACTACGGTATACTTTTTATTGCGCTGGGTCTGACAGTCGCAGGTACGAGCACCACATTGTTTTGGGTAAGTACGCTAAGCTGTACTGTCGTAGAGAATAATAATCTTCTGAAACGTGCCATTTGAAACCAGCTATCGACATCGACAGTTTCCAAACAGTTCTGGTCGCATATAATCTTCGTATCTGTCGAACTTTGCCATATACTTTTCCTGACATCTCAGGGTCAGTTTGTGATTAATCAAACCGACAAGTTCTACAATGAAATGTGAGTACTACCTTGATACATGTAAAGAACGCTCGATGTAGTAATTGAGAAGATTAAATCGAACAGGTTGGCCACTGTCACACCCAAGCGAATATAGTCTAACACCAACGCGAATTTTCCCGATTTCTAACCGTGGTGAGAAATAAAATAAGGGCTAAAGACTTTTGTAGATCCGAATTTATTCGTGATTGACAGAGTAACTTTAACCTCCTTAGAGTACTGAGCAGCGGTCGTTAAGCCTTCTATGCAACACAGACAATGAGAAGCTGCTATACAGGGTGTCCCAAAAGTGTTGAAGAAGCCGGAAATGGGAGGTAGGTGGGGTCATTCTGAACAACTTTTTCATTTGCAAAAATGTCGTATGGGGCTTCATTTTTAAATTATTAACGAAAAACACCGACCAATCAGAGCGCGAGAATCGCGCGCAGAAGTGTAGGCGGCAGAAGTGTAGACTCGAGTTATAATTGGCCGTGGCCGCGATCGAAGCGCGTGGTGCGCGATTCTCGCGTTCTGATTGGTCGGCGTTTTTCGTTAATAATTTAAAAAGGAAGCCCCATACGACATTTTTGCAAATGAAAAAATTGTTCAGAATGACCCCACCTACCTCCTATTTCCGACTCCTTCAACACTTTTGGGACACCCTGTATATCTTGACCTGTTGTAACGCTAGGAGTTATATACATGTGTACATACATAATCATGTCTTGTATCCAAGCTTTAGGTATACAGTTTTCTGGATCTGAGATTAAATCAAACAGCAGTGCTTTATCGTATCAACGTTAACGAACCGATTAATAATATCAAGAATTTTCCCTTCCTACAGTCCCAGCTCTGCGAAACAACGAGAGTCCAGCATATTTGTATAAAAATTTACAGTGTAGCAGTGACATTTCACCCGCGAATTAAAAACTGTGGTATTTACAGATACGAAGGACTGTGGTACAAAAGCGTGCCGAAGACGCAAGCGTTATTTATATTGGCATTAAGAACAGCCATCGACCCCCCACAAATAACAGCCGGAGGTATTGTTGCGATGAACTTGCAAACTTTCTCCGAGGTAACATACGAATAATCATTTGCAGTTTGGAACAGATTAGAATCTAATTTGGATATATGTTTATAGGTGGTAAAAGTTTCCTTTTCCTACTTTACGGTGTTGCAATCCGTATAGTGCTTCAATGGAGGTGGTAGAATTCTTTGTTACAAAAAAGCGCAGTCTACAAAGTTACTACGGTCGTAAGATCGATTGCACGATAAATAAAAGATTGTTATGGTTATATGTGAACACGTAGAGTTGCGGATATATTATAATTGTATAGTGTTACGTTACTTCGATCCTCGAAAATGTTAGAGCAAATACACTGACATGTAATTAACTTCTTTTGTCATTTTAATTACGCTAACACCTTTTTGATTACAGATTTTAACGATCGACTATGGCACAATAATTGCTCGTTTCACAAACTTATCTCTATTTCATTAATTAAAATTAATTCAGTCCATTTTGCTTTCCTATCTGCTCGTGTGCTCATTACAAACACTATATTTGTAGGGAAATGAGACGAGGTGAAAGAGTACTTGATTCGCTGAGGCCTATAAGTACATTATTATATGTATACATGTATTCTATGATGTTCGCTGTTTCGCTGTTCGCTCTCGACTGCCCATTCATTCCGAAAATCTATACTTTTCCCCTTACAAACATCATGCATCCATTTCCAAGACCTTCGCGATCACGATGACCATTCTTATCACCGTTCGGTTAAACGATCCTGCCACACACGATCTTGTCATTCGCTTTTAAACACTCTTCTTTCGCGCCCCAGCCACTCGGACTCAATCGAACGCAATCACGCTGTTTGCATTCTTCCAAACATTCCGTCGCTCGAACTTTGCAAACATACCGAGTCGCGCATAAGAGACTTATTGTCACGCCACATTAACAAAATACCTGCGTCAGAAACACAATTGTCACGCTTTGGAATTTAATATAGTGCAACACATACCGCCAGTATATCGGCAGTCCCGTGGCACATTAATATATCCCATCGATGCGATAACCTCTCCCTTGGATATTTTCTCCGACCTCCGACAATGATTCTTCCATGCAGTTATAATGTTGAGGTTCAACTTATTCAGGATGTCTATTTGACCTTGGCCCAGTCCGGTGTATCCATTCATAACAGCGATGCGTGACAGCCGCTCCTATAAGCACATTTAAATCGCACATCATTTTGTAATAATTACATTATTAATAAATTAAGAATTACGTGCATCACTAGTGGAGAATTGCACAAATTGTTCGAATTTCTGATAGCTCAGATATGCACTTAGCTTCGTAAGCGTTATTCCACATGAAAGTACACTATATAAAATTTCGCGTCTCATTAAATTTAACGCTGTATCGTCACAGTTCAATATTTACCACTTTATTCTTGGGCGGTGTATCCTGCATATATAGGGTGTCCCAAAAGTGTTGAAGGAGCCGGAAATGGGAGGTAGTTGTGGTCATTCTGAACAACTTTTTGATTTGCAAAAATGTCATATGGGGCTTCATTTTTAAATTATTAACGAAAAACACCGACCAATCAGAGCGCGAGAATTGCGCGCGCTCGGAGGCAGAAGTGTAGACCCGAGTTATAATTGTCCGTGGTTGCGATCGAACTGACATTCGGATACATTGATCAGTGTCTACTAAGTGTGGCAAACGTTCAATTCATTTTTCCTACTGCGTGGATGTGTATGCCATGTATCAAATGTGCATTCGACTTGTCACGATGTCGTCCAGAATATAATAACAAAAGAAAAATATGTATTGTTGTAAGACCAACTCATACAGAACAAGATAACCTATCACTTCATTGAATCATCCTGCGAAAAACATCCTCACTTCACTCCTCAAACGCCAACTCATCTAGCCTCCTTAGTCATCTTGTTCTACGCACTCTGCTCTTACACTATGCTTTGTACTTTCATTACTCACCCACATAGCAACAAATATAACTAACCCTCTTTCAACATTTGGTAGGTTCTTCATAATTTGTACTTGCGAGCGGAACTTATCGTCACCCAGTAGAGCCTCCGAGTTCTTAATATAAGTATTGTACTTATTTCCTCATCCCGGAATTCAACAGTATTCCTGTTTGAAAAACAAAAAACCACCTGCTTTTCAGCACGGAAACACAAATTCTACGACGCTTTAGAGGCAATATTCTATCGGTCCACTTTAATCAATTGTCGTAAATGTTGCTTTCATATTTTCCAAAAGTAGCAATACACGCGCGAAGAATAATATCGACCGTTCGATGATGACTCGTTCGCATACGCGCAGCCACTGCGTTACTTTTCGAGGGCGAAAATGTAAATTGTGCACTTTACTCCGTTCTTATATCCCGTCATACATTTTAATTTGTCCATTTCCATCAATTCGAATCTCATCGTATCTACCTGCGACGGTTCATCCCATTAAAGTCCCCGAAGTCGTTTCAATGGCAAATTACGAGCACTACGTTGATATAAATAATTCACGACCCCGTTCGTGCATCAGTTTTAACAATGTAGCAACCCTTTTAGTAGTAAAAGGAGTTCCGATATAATTGTCCAATTATTCGACGACCACTTGCACTTTTATCGTACAGCTACACTGAGAACAATTTATCCTGCATTACGTTGTTGGTAATTTCGTGACTCACAAGGGATTGAAACTCGGTATAAAAAATGTAACAGATAGGAGTATAGAAGCGGTCTAATTACGTTTCGTGCGATTGTCCTCGTCGTATATGCAATTCGATCGTTCATTTCGTGGATGCGGTAAGATGGATGCGGCAGAGTCCCCACATCGTTACTTGAAAATAACAAGGATGTATTTGAATATCGTCGGAATTTGGCCTGATCAGAAAAGATCCAGCCAGTACTTCCTGCGGACTGTTGTGTTTGTTATTGTGATATCATGTATATTGGCGCAGGTACGCGTATTAATTTTCCTTTGCATGAGTGTGTATAAACATTCGGATTCGTCACCTTATTCGCCTTTTGCGAATTTTTCATTGGAATATGTATGAATCGTTCGTTACCGTTGTAGAATTAATTAATTACGCACTTTCGTATGGTGCATCGATATACTTACAAGGGAATATATCCAACATGAACACTCCGATTTTTATGAAACTTATGTGAAAGATAGTTCTCAAGAAAATATTTGACACGTATTTTTTTTATCGGCCATCGTTCACATTGAAGGGGCGATAACAGCCCTCAAAGTTAAGGGCTGAAAGTATATTTTTGGGAATATCTCAGGAGCTAAAGGAAATAATGGAAAGCTTTTTTTTTTTGTAAATTGTGGGTCTTTAAATAGGGAATTATTCTGCAAAGGAAAATTTTAATTAACCTCATTTTTTTTTTAAATACATTGAAAATTTATAGTTTTTGTTTAATTTTTGTTACTAAATGTTAATGTATTTTATTGCAAATTTGTGTGTGTAAACTGTGGACTAAAATAGAGGATACGTGCTTTTGGAATTTTTCGTTTTTAGCGAGGATTATTAGTTACATAATTTTAAATCTCATCCTATGAAGAGGAGCAATCGGGCATGGTTTGTTAAAAATATCATTATTTTTACAATTTTTTACAATATTTTCAAATATTATGAACCTCTTTATATGCTGTTAGTTGATTCGTGAATGACTATTGGAAGTACCGCAGATATGAATGTGACGCGGAGTAGTCATCGCAGCCAGATATATTGGCTTATATGGCCAATACTATCTTGTAATTTAACGACTGTAAAACCTCCAAATACAATATTTGAAACTTTTGAAACCTTTGAGATTTTTAAGAAATTGAAGGCAGAGTGTTCTTCGTTTGAAGCTTATGGTAGCTCTGCAAGAAGTTGATTACGTGTATTAGAGAATGTAAGTTACCAAATGCTTTCCTTCTGACAGCGAGTAATGTTACTGAAAATTATGGGAATGATAAATATTATAAGATAATTCTAGAATATTGTGTGTTCGATCGTTAGTGCTTCATTTTCTAATACGGTTAATACTTCGTAACTTTTTCTGCGGAATTGTTAACATTCTAATTTTTCGGCGATAACAAAAAAGTAATTACTTTCATATTCTATCAGTGCATAATAAAATGTAAGCGAATTAGACATTTAAAAGTGAGGGTCTACGTTTGTGTAAATGTGTAAATTAGAGTACTTTAGTAGTTGAAAATTATGGAATTTGGAAATTGATAAAATGGAGAACTTGTCAATTTGACGATGTGACAATCTAAGACGACTTGAGTATGTGTCAATTTGAGAATTTGTGTATTCGAGTATCCGAGTATTTGATTATTTGAATATTGGAGTATTTGCGTGCTTGAGTGTTTGAGTATTTGAGTATTTGAGTATTTGAGTATTTGAGTATTTGAGTATTTGAGTATTTGAGAATTTGAGAATATGAGAATCTGAGAATTTGAGAACTAAATTGCTGCGAAATCTGAGCATTTGATCCTAGTTTCATTATCAATTGAAAATAACATATGAAATTATCTAATTAAACATTGATTACATCACACATCATATGCCTATTCATATTTAAAACCTGACTATTACCAATAATTGATATCGATTTCAGATAGCATATCTGGTATGCTTCTTGAGTATAGGTACTCTGATGGATCAGCTTTTTCTTGTTCTCGCTTCCTGCTTGCTACTGACAAAGCATGCCATTCACACCGTACAAGGCTCAAAAGTGATAAAATACATATGTTATTCCCAGCTGTCTCCTCAATTCATGCAAACTGAACGATTTTGATACAGTTTAAGGTACTCTTGGACGGCATGATGAAAGACTTGGAAACGGATAAGACGAAAGAGGAACTTGATGTCATGATTCCATACATGAATAGGGCAATCTTCATGGCGACGTGTTATGTGTGTAAGCGCATTTACAATTAAACTTTAAAATTAAATTCAGATCGAAAGTATCACACGTTCGTGAAAAATTGCTTGAACATTTAAAAATGTTTCTTTCTAATTACAATTATTTCGTTGATCAATCTTGTCAATTTCCATCATTACCCGCCCTTCACGGTATACGGTATACTTACTTTCTATATGTAAGCAATACTCTTTTTAGATGCTGCAATCGGTTTCGTGTTCATTTTTTTCCAAATGCCGCTCTTGCCACGTATTGCTGACATTGTAATGCCATTAAATGAGTCCCGACCTCGAGGATACAGTTTTCCAATATACTATTACTTCATTGACGTGGACGACAATTATTATTGGGCATTATTACACATAGATCTTGGAGTCTTAGCAATAATGTGTGGATCTATAGCTTATGACACCTTTTATATATGTGCTGTGCAGCACGCTTGCGGATTATTTGCGGTGGCTGGGTAAGTTTACGTCTGCAACAGATCATTTCCGACAATAGTTTAACGAACGATTGACACACTCTGGCCTATCAAATTCCTCTGCAATGAATACAGACACGTATCCAAATAGCAACAGTTTTAATTGTTAGGCGATTCGACCTTTTCGTAGTTTGGTGGTCTAGAAATTTGAGGATTCGGAACTCGGGAACATGGACTGTTAAATACTCGTGTTTACCCAAGGAGGGAGTTTCGAGCTTTGTAGGCGTTTTGCACGCTTGTGCCAACAAAATACAATAACTAACTCGAAGAACCACCCGAAGTATTCGGGACTATACAAAATCTCTATGTTTCTAACTATGTTGTTATTCGACTCTATGTGATGTATACAAAGTGCTATACCAGTCGAATTACTATGTTCCTTTCTATGATTCTATACTATGCGAGACGAGTTACTAATGCTTCGACATTATGTGTTACTATCTGTTTTATACGATATCACCTCGTCCGAGTAGATTTGACGGGGGTGATTCGTTTTAACACTATTTCTACCGCGACTTTGTGTATACATATTTCAACCAAAAGTGTCTTTTGACGCCTTTTCGTTTTAATAAATATAATTGACAAAACTGGTTGGAATTTCAAATTATCAGTTAAATACAGCTAATTTAAAGAATATGTTTATTGAGACATTGATGTGTATTTATCGGCGATTATTTAATTACAACGTAAATTCTAGCTTAACGCAATCAGTGCAGTGGTGTACACTAAAACGCAACTTGGAAAATAAGCGAATATAAAGTTAGGCCGCAATACCTACAGCTAAAGTCAGGTTTCTCTAATATGATTATAATTGATATAATGCTGCAAAATGATGTTGATATTTATATGCAAAATGGTTTAAAATTATACACTGTTATGAAACCCCTAAGGTGTTAAGAAAAACCTCATAGTAGAAATAGGTATACCACATCCACATTTTTAGATCTAGGATGAGCTAGAGCGAAATGATATCGTTGAATTAATTTAACTTAATTGTGGAGAAATGATTCAACATAGGGAATAATGTTATGTTAAAATTTGAAAGGTGTCTCTTGACACCTCTTGGTAGAAATAGTGTTAATTGGTTATTGAAAAATGTACAAATTGTGGAAGGGAAGCAAGGTTTGCACTCTACTCGGGCCTACTCGCTGACTTTAACTAAACATGCTAGAAATAACAGGCTCGAAAGGTAAAAATATTAATCTGGCGACCAAATGTGAACAGTGACTCGAAAACTACATGGAAAACGCGCGGGTCTTTATGGCTTCCTGAGTTTATGGCTGCCACGCAACGGTCCTCGAACCCTTCGATGCGACGACGGTCTTATTGCTAATTGCTATATAGAAATTCTAAATCTATTGTCAATGTAAGGGCATTGGTGGCCTTAACATGGACGTTTTGTGATTTTCCGGTTTGGGACATAGGGTATTCGGTACCTTCGGAATTTCGCTCATCGCGAATTCGCGACTCGGAAATGTGACGATTTCGAGATTCCGTGTTCCTGAAATTCGGTGATCCGAGGATCCTTGAATTTGGTAGTGGATTCGAAGACTCAACGATATCGGATTTCGCAATTTGGAGATGCGAATTTTAGAAACGTAGAATCAAAAATATTGGAAATTTAAAAGTATTCAAATTTGAAAGATCGAACGGTCCTCAGATTCTGAAGCGTAGAATGTATTGTCTCCTTTTCCGAAAACTTGGCAACAGTTCAAATTTTACTGCATTTCAGTCGATGTCGGTATTTATAGGTTTCTTGAACTGCTGAACACGAACGCGTTATTAGAAGTACGATGCAGTGCATTTTTTAATGCGACATGATAATCGAATGTATCGTAATAATATCATTTGACGTCGGTACCTGAACTTTTACGTTGTTTTTCTCCACCCTGCAATGTATTATATTTACACAAAAATTATCATCGAATTCGTAGGCTGCACTAATATCATTTACTAGGTATTGACATAAAATGCTCTAAACTACGATGATCACAAATGCTCGTAGATATCGATTCAAGAATGCGATCGAAGACATTCCGGATGCGCGAAATATGTCGAAGATGTCGAACGAGACGTACTGGAAAGTCTGTCGCTCCATTATGGCACACGATCGCGCAATAAGGTTAAAGTGCAACGATTTCTTTGAATTCTTCATATCGCAGTTATAAATACAACCATTCGACCGATTCATTAATCCAAATAAGCTCTTCTCGATCAGATAGCAATTAATATCAACTGCAAATTACGTATTCTAAGATAGCTACACGAATCATTTAAAAGAAGTTCCGCAGCTCGTCGCAAAAACTTTCATACTCGAACGGTTCAAACGCGATGCAAAAATAAATAATTCGTGCTATACGTAGAACGTTGGTAAATAATATCTCGTTTTCGAGTTTAGGATTCATTGCGCGTCAATGATTTCTTTTATCGTCGCAACCTAATAACTTCTCGTTCGAAAAAGTAAGGATTGTATTATTTTCTCGGAAAAAAGTAAGGATTGTAAGGATTGCGAATATTCGCCACGGTTTTTGCAACGAATCATCATTTCTGCCTACAAGATTGTTTGGTATCCGTACGACACGTGACTCATTCAACATTTCATAAGCATTTCACATGCGTAATTCTTGTGCAAATTGTCTTTAAATTCTCCAGGCACGTAAATGAAATTGATGACTTTTATTACGGTTTGCTTTTTGCCGCTGTTAGTGCGACAGTGATATGTTTCAGTTGCACATTATTTTGGGTAAGTTTGTGAAACGTTGATTTCGTCCTATATCAGTAACCTCCTTAAATGTATCTTTCTGAGACCAGCTGTCGAAATTGACAATTTCCGGACAGTTCTACGTACATGCGACTTCTTTGTGCATTGAACTTAGCCACATATTTTTCCTGTCAGTTCAAGGGCAGTTCATTATCAACAGAACGGAGAACTTCTACAATCAAATGTGAGTACTAAGTCAACGCAATCAGCTGATGTTAAACGAAATAATTCAAAGCTTCAAACGGTGCCGACATTTATGTATTTGTAAATCGATGACTATGAGAAAAATATTATGTACATGGCGCATATAAGGAACGAACACTCTATAATTTATGTGAAATATGTACCATTTTGGGTTAAGATTTTCATTCATTCGGCGGTGAAAAACATTTTAATTTCAACCATGTAGGTGACTGCCATTACATTGTCACGATTTATGTCGTCAACCGAGCAAATTCTCCTCAATACGAATTTTATTTTATTTCTGTTCGACATACCTAATCGCACATCCTCCTTTGGTGACAAACAATGAGAGTAATTGCCAAGTTTAATGCATTTTCGTGAAATCATTATTTCTTTATTATTTATCGCCAATATCGTCTGCTTCACTATGTTCAAACATCGCGTACATAACACTATAAATTTAGTGAGAAGTTATTTAGTTAAAATCGTTGCATCAAGTCAAATGGCGAATGCGAGTCGCCTCTCGAGTCACAAAATGGCGCCGAGTAGCTGGTAGGTAAAGTCACAGATGGTTCGTAGTGCAAAAGGTTAGTTATTCTAGTATGAATTACGTCCCTGTACCATTCAAGATATCCTTTCATTAGCAGTCGAGTTTTTCCGCCACCGATTCGAATTCGATTCGCGGTGTCGTATTCACAAATAATTCCAAGAATTTCCCGCTCGTACACCGCCAAGCGTTGCAATATAACGAGGACCGAGTGTATTTGTACATTAATTTACGGACTAACTGCAACGGCCTTCATTCGCAAATTAAAAAGTATGTAATTTACAGATACGAAGGTCGGTGGTACGATGACGTGCCCAAAACACAAGCATTATTTATAATGGCATTAAGGGCAGCCGTGAATCCTCCACAAATAACAGCCGGTGGTCTTGTGGCGATGAACTTGCAGACTTTCACAGAGGTAAAACATGACATATTACCAGGTGTATGCATAAGTTTCTTCGGTTTTTTTTTTTTGGTAAAGAAGACACGTAATTTTCAAGGGCGTAGACATTATTATAGATCTTAGAAAGTTTAGAATATCGAAGGTTCAACATAACAGCAATAAAAGACCAAGGAACTTCATTTAATGATTTTGTCAATTACTGTTGAGTTTGAGTTGGGTCATCATCCAATAACTCCTGCTATTGCTCGTCTTCGCAATTATATGGTCTACCGAAGCGTTCGCTGTCTTTTACATTGAAATCGCTACTTTTAAATTATCGAAACCATGTTTCACATGTTATAATCGATGGAGCGTGTTCACCGTATGTTTCTACCAGCAAACGATGACTTTCAACAGCCTTTTCCTTTTGATCGAATAAGAAAAGCAACGCGTGCCACAAATGTTCTTTTTCGGGCACAAAATTCGGCATGAACACTGAACGATAAAACAAAGACAATAGATTTTGGCGGACTCAACTTGTACGTGCTTGTCGTTTAATGTCAGACGAACAGAATGACGTATGATTCGAATTAATACGCTGCGTACTTTTCGCTCAAGCCATCTCTTAGTTCAACCGGAAAGAACTTATGCATACACCTGGCATTTACAGCGTAGAACTAAATGGAAAATAATTTGGATACCTTTTTGTAGATAATAAAACTATCGTTTTCCTACTATACGGTGTTACGATCCGTATAATAGACCAATAGATGGTAGAATACTATCGTTGCAAAATGTAGTAAACGATTAATATAGTTAGTAGTGGAGTAACGTAGAGTGCACGATCAGTACACAGTTGTGACTGGTATTTGTAACGCGAAAAGTGAAGTGTGTATCATAATTGTGTAACGTTAACTTACTACGATCCATGATAATGTTACAGCAAATTCTCCGATACGTGAACAAAATTCATTCGCGTGTATCGGTATCGATGCCAACATCGATGTATCATAATATACTGTACCATACATGTTGGAATACGGAAAACTATCGGCCTTGAAACGGGAATCGAACCCGTGCCCCTCAAATTACGAGTCGTCGACGCTCCCAACTGAGCCACCGGCGCACAGTGGAGTATTTGTACTGAATAGGCGGACATGAGTATCTAAAAATTGTCGCGCTCTTTAAACTTCCATAACTTTATCAAAATTCATCCAAAATTAATGAAACAAAGACTATTTTAAAGCTTGAAATTCCCATTTTTTAGAGCCCTTATTCGGCGATAATCTAAACAATTCCTTCGAAGAATGTCTGAGCGTCTTATGGATGGTCAATGAATAAGGGCGTACAAGCCTACGAAACGCGGCGACAATTAAACTTTGTAACGCGTTAATATCGCGGGAGGCGAAGGAGGATGAAAAGAAGGGTTAGGAGATTGGTTTAGAAACTAAGAAGTGCCGTACACCGGAGGCGACGTCTTCTTCTTAGTTTTTGAAAGGAAAAGTCGAGGTGCCGTATCCAGGTCTTCCTCGACTTGTAGGATTTGAGTGAGTTAGGAACGCTATAAGAGAGTGCCGAACACCGCGTCGTCTTCTCTCTTATAGGCTACGGACGAGAAACCGTCGTACTTAGAGCGTGCCGAACAACCCGTCGTCTTGCTCTTTAAACGTAAGTTTAGAGAGTGCCGAAGAAAGCGTCGTCTGCACTCTAAGATACACGGTGAGGGAAGGATTGAATTTAGAGAGTGCCGAACAATAC
The DNA here is from genome assembly GCA_947623535.1 of Coelioxys conoideus. NCBI lineage: Eukaryota > Metazoa > Arthropoda > Insecta > Hymenoptera > Megachilidae > Coelioxys > Coelioxys conoideus. The sequence goes on along the minus strand of OX392453.1, from coordinate 10,877,023 downwards.
CGTCGTCTTGCTCTCTAAACGAAAGTTAGAGAGTGCCAATCAGTAAGTCGTCTTGCTCTTCTAAATTATCCGTAGGACACCTTCTCGCTAACTGCCTTTTCTCGGGAAAAGGCCGCTATTTATACTGAAAAGCGAAGCTATACCCGCCCAATCAGCGAGGCCCAACTCCGCGTACGCAGGGATTTTTAGGACCTGACCTGCGTTGTACGTCGGTCACGCGTACTCGGCGTTTTCTTACATTCTAGCTTACATATATTCTAATCGGTCGTTCGGAAAGTCATTTCGTTTCTTTTTTTTTTATGAAAATGAGAGACGATTTTCGTGGGATACTTCTTTTCTTGCTTGAACAGCATTTTAAAAAAAGTGAAGAATTTCGAAAATGCTACTTTTCACTTTTCATATCCGATACGGTTACTATAAATTATTCGGATTTATTTATAAGCAAGACTGATTTTTCTCAAATTCTCAGATTTCCAAATTCCGAAAAATCCAAATTCTGAAAAATCCGAATTCTCAAATTTCTAAATTCGGAAAATTCCGAATTCTCAGATTTCCAAATTCTGAAAAATCCGAATTGTCAAATTTCCAAATTCTGCAAAATTCGAATTCTCAGATTTCCAAATTCCGAAAAATCCGAATTCTCTGATTCCCAAATTCTGAAAAATCCGAATTCTCAAATTTCCAAATTCTGCAAAATTCGAATTCTCAGATTTCCAAATTCCGAAAAATCCGAATTCTCTGATTTCCAAATTCTGAAAAATCCGAATTCTCAAATTGCTAAATTCGGAAAATTCCGAATTCTCAATTTTCCAAATTCTGCAAAATTCGAATTCTCAGATTTCCAAATTCTGAAAAATCTAAATTCTCAGATTTCCAAATTCCGAAAAATCCGAATTCTCTGATTTCCAAATTCTGAAAAATCCGAATTCTCAAATTTCCAAATTCTGAAAATTCCGAATTGTCAATTTTCCAAATTCTGCAAAATTCGAATTCTCAGATTTCCAAATTCTGAAAAATCCAAATTCTCAGATTTCCAAATTATGAAAGTTTCAAATTCCCAGATTCCCAAATTCTAAGAATTTCTCACAAGCAAGTCTTGCTTGTGATGGGCATCAGTCTGATGGGGAAAAACGAAATGACTTTCCGAACAACCGAATATACAATAAATACAATATTTTCCTATTTCGGAAATCTTATGTGTTACAACTTCAATTTGCTATAACACCCGCGGTCGGACGCGGTCGGAGCCAAATTTTGTTTCATTACAATCAGAACATGTTAGAGAATATAATGATACCAAATAATGCATCGGGACGCACCCGGAAGTATAACAAAATCGTTAATGAAATCTTAAAATCGTAAAAAAAGATGATTAAATTATTGATCATTTTCAAATATTAATTACTAGACAAATATGTATGATAACAGAGTAAAACCTGTTGGAAAGTGAAGATTATACTTGCCTGCAAAGTTTTCATATAATAACAATGTATCCAATTTTTTCAAAGTATTGAAAAATCTTTATAACGTAAGCGTCGAATTTTGGACAAATTTTCGGGGAGAAACGCGCGTCATAAAATCCTTCAGTTGCATTGAAGAACATTGCTATACGATTGCATAAATCAATAAAAGGATGTTGCTACATTGTTTCTCATATATTTAAGTAACTCAAGCGCCAGAAATTTTACATTTAATGCAAAATTTTTAAAATTCGGTTTTGGCCGCCTTTTCGGTACAAATACTCCACTGTGCGGCGTCCGCCTAATACACGTCCTTTCCGTATTCCTTTTGTTCTTATGGGTATGGAGGTCCCGCCAATCTCACATACATTACATTACACGCGGCGTTTAAGTTCTGTAGACTCTCATTTTGTTTATAGATTTTAGCGATTCTATAAGATACGAGACTCATTTATTTCCCGAGCAAGGATATTTCCATTTCATAAGTATCAGCGTTTTATGGAAACTTAGCGGCTATGTAATGGGAGTTTATTATATAAGTATTCGCAGGTAAGTAATGAAAAATTTAGTTCGTAACCCGCAAACTAAAACGGATATTATTTACAGAGTCGATGGATTATGGTGCTACACCGCGTCCTAAATGCAGGTGTTAAAATGGCCGCTCCTCAAGTGACAGCTGGAGGAAAAATTCTAACGAATCTGGAAACCTTTGCAGTCGTAATGCATGAATAGCATTATTTAACACTACAACTACCAACCAGTCAAAATGACGAGATTCGGGTTTGACATTTTATGTCAAAAAATTTTGTTGCCGTCCTTTTGTCAAAATATCTGTCGTGTTTTATCGAGCTAATGAATGTTTGTATATGTTAGGCGACGCTGCAGTATTTATTTATTTATTTCTCTACCTTATTTTCAATTTTAAAGTAAGTATGCATTTAATGCTGGTACTTCTAGTGTTAAGACTAATTATTAAAGCCTATTTAATTACTTAGTCTTATGCGAAACTAACCCGCAAGCAATTTCGACATTTGTTTTTAGATCATACAATCATCCGTTTCGTGTTTTACCATAATCAGGACCGCGTAACACTTTGATGAAGAGTATGCTGTTGTATACATTCACGTGAAATAGATCATTTACATACGGGATTCATGCAGTTTCATCCGACTGAAATGATTGAAATAATATATAGAAAGTAAATTGGATATTTTTTATAGAATGATTGTAATTCATAGCATGCACTTGGTACGAATAAAAATCTATGGATAACTATATTGTGTTCGATTAGAAAAATCTTAACCTTCGAAGATTTTCGTAGAAAATTCGTTACTCCTTACTAGTATTTGATTAGTAAAAGGTTAACCGAGAGTTACTTATTTAGGATGCTGTAAATAGCAACAAATTTAATACACTTGCGTACAAAAGAAAATTTCAGACAACCACCTGCGTATTACAATGGCGGTAATTATGTACTTAGAAGTTTGTAATATATCACTAAAATATGTAGTTATATTTTCTAACAAACATCATACGCAATTACAGTTGATATAGTAAATAAAATACTTACTTACACCTTCCATGTCAAATTTTTCACCGATAGATCGATTTTGCAATTTTTACACGCTGTGTTAATGTGCTTATCAGCAAGTATAAACACAGAACTTTTGAAGTACATCAATCTACAATTTGTTAAAATGATAATTGACGGCGAAGTATCAGGCACACGTCAATTTTTATTTATGTGTCTGTAAAATACAATTACGGTGATCACCAAAGAGAACGTGAGACCGGATGTAATTTTTCTTAAGAAATTTTTAATAAATTTTCAATGTTACACTCAAGAACTCATTTACATCGAAACTTGGAGGCCCAACATTCAATAGCCATTATTTTGTAGCAAAACTGTCCAGCCAGTATATCAAAAGTTACGATATTTAAACGATAGCATTCTTACATGTTCAATAAAAGGATCGCTTACATTGCATATCGATGTTTCAAATTTTTTGAAACATGTCCATTTCACAAAAAATAACTTTGCACACGAAAATGTTAAACAGTAGATACATGAGTTCATTTTCGACGTCCTGTTTCGTCGAGCATATTTCTGACATATTTCCTCCACCACCGATAACTTTCACGCGATATTCATTCGGACAATCGGAATGGCAACGTTGTCAATCACGTATGGTCAAAAGTAACATCAAAGTAAAAGTAGAATACAAAGAACACTACTAACCGTGCGAAGTTGACTCGTTCGCATGCACGACGCTACTGCGATGCTTGCGCAGGGTTAAAACGAAAATTGTCCACTTTACTTCCTTTCTGTTGTACTCCCCAAACGATCAATCTGTATTTACACAGCACGAGTCGCTCTACTATAACTACCGAAAGGGTTCTCATTTAAGATTGCATGCACTACTGCAAAGAACATAATTGGACTACTATTTTTACGAAACATAGTAAACCATTGGGGGTAGTAAAAAACGTTTTGCCAAATTACACGCCGACCGATTTTAACTTCAATATGTAACTACGATAGGGGATCGCGAACGACAATTTACTCATCACGCGTGATCGATACATGATTGATACTTCATATGTAACATTGAGGAGGTCCATGGAATCGGTTGAGGTGCTGCATTTGCTGTTGTTTCCCGTGCACCAACAACTGGAACGCTTGTTCAAGCAGTGGACGTCGCATCATGGACGTAACTGCGTTACAAAAACGATACTTGAAGGTGACAAAGAGATATTTGATCTTGTCCGGAATTTGGCCTACTCAAAAGAAATCCGATCGGTATATAATTCGAACAGTCATTTATATTATTATGGTGCCATGTATCTCGGGACAGGTACGTATACGTTCGAAAACTGAATTTAATTGCATGTGCGCATATAGATATTGCCATTGGTACTTGTGAGCATTAACACTAAACCTACCAAAGCGATCAAAATGATCATTTAACAAATTCCAAATTTTAAGTTACAAAGTATGTTAAAGTGACTTTTTGGAAACTCTTGTTGATTTTCTATAAGATAAGGAATTAATGTGTACATTAATTCGTGTTTGATCGTTCGTTTATTTATTTTTCAACTACATTTTTAATTTTAAAATAAAGCTGCATTATACGCCGGTAGGTTTAGTGTTAAATTGAACTTCCTTCGGTGGATCGTATACGGTTGTGTATTCGTTTCTCCCGTAATTAAAAAGAAGCGTAAGTGTTATAAGCCAACTAACTGCAGCACGCATAAGGTAATTACGGTTGAGCCTCGTAAATCGGATAGAAGACAAAGGGAGCAATTATTATAAAATTATTTTGAAATAATTTCTTCGTCATCTCATATTGACTATCACTATCACTATTTATCAACGGTGCTAACAAATTAATGGAATCTAAATTATTACGAAATGCTAGAATGCGGGAATAACAGACAAATTTTGAGCGATGATTGGATTTTATAAGTACTCTAAATCACAGGAACGTTTACTTAAAATATTGATATCACGTCCATTATATCCGCTCGCTCGTGTTTCAGCTCTGACAATCATTGCACCGCATTGTGTACAAGTATTTATGCGACTATACAGGGTGTCAAAAAAATGGTGAAGGAGCCGAAAATGGTAGGCGGGGTCATTCTGAACAACTTTCTCCTTTGCAAAAATGTCGGATGAGGTTTCATTTTTAAATTATTAAGGAAAAACACCGACCAATTAGAACGTGAGAATCGCGCGCGCCGTATGTTCGATCGCGACCACGGCCAACTGTAACTCGTGCTTACACTTCTGCCTCCGAGCGCGCGCGATTCTCGCGCTGTGATTGGTCGGCGTTTTTCCTTAATAATTTAAAAATGAAGCCTCATCCGATATTTTTGCAAAGGAAAAAGTTGTTCAGAATGATCCCGACTACATCCCATGTTCGGCTCCTTCACCATTTTTGGGACACCCTGTATAATAGTACATCTCTCACGATTATTATCGATTATAGATAGCAAACATCTTATGGTTCTTCAGTATGAGTACCGTGCTACAACAACTCTCATTTCTACTCGCGATGATGTTGCTATTGGTAAAACAGGGTAATTACATCGCGAATAGTGTAAAAGTAAGCATCCGCAAATGTTTCAACCTGCTGTCACTGAAACTATAAAAGGCAGAACGATTTCATTGCAGTTTAAAACACTTTTGGAAGGCATGTTTAATGACTGGGAAAACGACAAGACAGAAGAGGAAATCGCTATTATGGTTTCGTACATGGATCGTGGGGCTCTTTTCGCGTCGATTTATTTGGGTGAGAAAATTACGTGTGTGTCACTATTTCAGCAATTAGACATTCGGTTAACAATGCGTGTGTCGGTAATCCTGTCTTCAGCAAACGCGTACTTCTGCACGGCACTGTTCGTCCAATTGCCATGGTGGCCACGGATTGCCGACATTTTGGTGCCTTTAAACGCGTCTCGACCCCTGGAGTATATCTTCCCGGTTTACTATTTCGTCGACAGTGACCAATACTATTACTGGGTGATAGCGTCTACAAGCACTGCAACTATCACGGTGATGATCGGTTTCATAGGTTGCGACACGTATTTCATATACGCTGTGCAGCATGCGTGCGGATTGTTTGCGGTAGCTGGGTAAAAATTTGCATCAACAAATAAGTTTCGACGATAATACATATAACGCGGTCATTCCACGCCGAATCGATCACTTTTTCACCTCACCATTTGCGATTTTATTTTAATCAAAATATGTTATAGCCCATATAATGTTTTAGGGGGCCTAAGTCATAATTTTGCCGATTTCGAATTTGTTAAGAAATTACAAGCCTTCAATGTTTGCAGTTTTTAGTTTGATTCATTTGTTCGGTGATTCAGAGAGCAAGTTTGCAGATTCGGCTTGATAGCCGGCGAATTTAGCGATTTGGAGACTCGGAGACTGGCTGATTCTGAAATCTAGAAAGATTTCAACATTCTAGGCTCTAAAAGTCTGATGAACTGCAAATCGGTGGTTCAGAGGTTTCGCAATCTGAGAATTTACTACGTAATTTGAAAATATCGGATCTGTCAACCTGGATATTTTTGACACAGAAATTTTTAGTTGTAACAATTGCATATTTGGAATCGCTATAATTTTGAAATTAAAATGCCCTACGTATTCGTTATAACGTTATGCGTATAAAATATTTTAAATTACGATGATCGCAAATGTTTTTAGACACCGTTTCAAGAAATCGGTTGATAAGATCTCTCACGGAAGAAGAATTGCACACACTTCGAATGAGACGTACAGAAGGATTTGTCATTCAATTAAGGCGCACGATCGCGCCATAAGGTCAGTATACAATATTCGATGGGAACTCTTTATGGCATATTTGTATATACGATAGTACATTATATTTTATACGTTTTATACGATAGTACATATTTTTTTGTATCTTATTATATTATTAAAAATCATCCGCATATGTTCCAGATACGTTAGGGACGTTGATGACCTTCATTACGGTTACCTTTTGGTGTGTATGGCTATAATAGTCGCAGCCTTCAGCGGCACCTTACTATGGGTAAGTTCATTAAATGTGACATGATTCGATTTTGATGACCATCTCAAATGTCGCTCTTTGAATCCAGCTATCAAGATTGAAAATTTCCTCGCAGTTTTGTCAGTATAGTATGTTTTTAATGGTTCAACTGATGCATATACTGTTCCTGACGCTTCAAGGGCAGTTCGTGATTAACTCGATGGACGAAGTTTACAATGATATGTGAGTAATAAATCGGCACAGACGATTGAGTACTAGAGAAATGAAAATTTTCGGTAACATATCGTATACGAACATGTTGGCAATGCTTACGAATTTCGATATAAAACTTCTTTCGATATAAAGAAATAAATCCTTTGAAACGCGTGAAGGATAAAAAATTGTAAAAATTAATATACTGTTTTATACTGGAAGCAGAAAGTTCGTTATGTAAATGTATGCGATAGACTCCACTTATATCGCTACAGTTTCTGGTGGTGGTCGAATAAATTCTTCGATATATTCTTTTTGTTCCTAATTAGCAAATGTAATGGTAAGTCGCTGGTTGAACACTGATAATGAAAAAGAGATTATCTCGCTATGTTCGACCACAATGCTCAGCCACGTTGTTATACAGGGTGTCCCAAAAGTGTTGAAGGAGCCGGAAATGGGAGGTAGGCAGGGCCATTCTGAACAACTTTTTCCTTTGCAAAAATGTCGGATGAGGCTTCTTTTTTAAATTATTAAGGAAAAACACCGACCAATTAGAACGCGGGAATAGCGCGCGCTCGGAGGCAGAAGTGTAGGCCCGAGCTATAATTGGCCGTGGTCGTGATCGAATCGCGTGGCGCGCGATTCTCGCGTTCTGATTGGCCGGTGTTTATCGTTAATAATTTAAAAATGAAGCCCCATACGACATTTGTGTAAATGAAAAAGTCGTTCACAACAACCCCACCTACCTCCCATTTCCGGCGCCTTCAACACTTTTGGGATACCCTGTATAGCCACGCGTTAAATAGCGGCACAATGTGGATCTCGATTTATCGAGTTAAATTATTGGATTATAATTCAATAATTCGAAGAATTTTCCTCTCGTACAGTACCAGCTGCGGCGATATAACAACAGTCGAGTGTATTTATACCAATATTTAGAATCTAACTATGACAGATTTCATCGACGATTTAAAAACCGTATTATTCGCAGATACAACGGACTATGGTTCAACAGTCCGCCCAATGCTCAGGCATTATTTATGTTAGCATTAAGATCATCCTCGGTCACACCCCAAATAACTGCCGGCGGTCATATTCCAATGAATCTACAGACTTTTGCGGACGTAATGCATCAGTTATTATTTGCAGGTTCGCGTTAATGTTAAAATAATTTCAGTGTCTATATTGTTTCAGGTTATTAAAGCATCGGTTTCGTACTTCACGGTGTTCCAGTCTATGTAGCTGACTAACGGCGACAAAGGAATTTATTATTATAAAAACAGCACAAAGGCACACGCAAAGCTTGCAGTAGTATGTGAATGAAAGGGTGCACGATAAACACATACTTAACACATACACGTGTTGTATACGAGATCAATTCATCTTTGTATAAGATTTATTAAAATTTTGTATATTTAATATAATTGTACTTTATGATGTGCTGTTGATAGCATGAAGAATGATACTTGAACCATAATTTTCTCGTATTTAATTTATATGTAGAATCCTCTGTAATTACGCAACGGATGATTCTTTTCTTACGGTAATTGCATTTACTGTCATTTATATTGACCAGTATTCTAAGTCTAGTAACAAAAATCTAGACCCTTTTGTCCCCTTATTTAAACTCCACGTGACAATTTTTTAAAATTAACAAAGAACTGATATTGAATGGTATGATAACAGCAACATATCAATTTTCGTTTTTATGTTTATATCTGGTGGCCGTTAAAGAGAACATCAGACCTACTGTAATTTTTATTAACCCTTTGCTCTCAAAAGCTTTTTCATCGTTAGCAAATGGTAACTTTCGCAGTTTCCAGTTGACAAATCCGATGAACTTTTTCGAATTATTACCTTTTTTATTATTAACCAACTATATTGTCTGTCTCGCTATGTTCCGACATATGCTTGCGTGTTGACAGAAAGTAACAATATTTAAATGTGAACATTCTCGTATGAACAATAAAAGGATCACTCGCGATTGTTAAACGTTACAAACTTGCTTTCGTTCGCACCGTTCTTTCTCGATCAACGAATATTTCCGTCATATTAGATTGTTCGGAAAGTAATTTCGTTTTTTTTTTTAATGAAAATGAGCGACGATTTTCATGGGACACTTTTTTTCTTGCTTGGCAAGCATTTTTAAAACAGTGGAACGTTTCGAAATTGCTGCACAAGCAAGTTTGTTGGGAAAAAACGAAATCAATTACCGAACAACCCCATAGTTCAGTCACCGCCGATAACTTTCACGCGATTGAACTTCGAATGCGACAAAGTCAACTGTGGCGATCATGCGATGATGCAGATACGAAAAATAATATCGATCGTCCGACATTGACGCGTTCACACACACGCTCCTATTGCGTAATTTTCCGAGGGCCAAGATTGTAATTATGCAATTTACCTTTCTTCTACCTCGCCGTATCTTTGAATCAACAGATTTATATTAATCATAAACGGCGGTTTCCTTCAGACCTTCTGCGAGCGTTCGATCACAGAATCGAGAGCACTATGGTTACATACATAATTCACGGCCGTATTCATCACGGTATATTAAAGGTTTTTAATATAAGCGTATAGTTAAAAAGATTTTCGAAAATAATGTCGGATTATTTGTCATTAATTGGCAGTTTTATCCTGTAGGTGCAACGGCAATCACACTCACGTACTAATTTGCCCCTAATGGCATGTTCGAAAGAGGATTGAAACTCCGTATGAAAAAATGTTCCGCTTAGGAAGAAGCGTATGAGCGTACTTACGTGTTACCATATTATGTGCGGTTGTACTCGTCGCGTGTACAATTCGGACGGTCATTCCGTGGATGTGGTTGCGTCGCAACATCGTTACTTCAATTACTTCAAGCTAACAGGGATGTGTCTGAATATCGTCGGAATTTGGCCTTATCAGAAGAAATCCAGCCAGTATTTTCTGTGGACCGCCGTTTATGTTATATTAATATCGTCTATTCTGGCGCAGGTACGCATAAGGTGTTGTATTCATTCATATTTGCATGCGTGCGTACGAATGCTTGAATAGTTGTCCATTGTTCCATTTTGCGAGTTGTTCATTGAGATACGTGTGAATCGTTCGTTGCTGTTGTGGAACGAACCGTGTCGTTAGTTTCATATTCAACGGGTGATTATGCAACTTTGTATTCTGTACCGGGATAAGTGAACGATGCAGGAATATTGGACATTTATTTCTAACCCCGCAATTATCGGATTCGAGAATTTGAGAATTGACAGTTTCGCAATTTCCGTAACTCGGAATTTCAGGGTTTGGGAATCTGAAAATTTGAAGGTTCGAGGATTCGAGAATTTAACTTTTCGCGCTCGAAAGTATTTTTGCTGATGTCAAATAGCAACCGTAAAACTTCCTGGTTGAAAAGTGTGATGAATTTTTTTGAAATTATTATTCTTTTATTATTGATTGTTGTCTATTGCACTTTTCGTAGCGTGTACGATACTATTTTAGTTGGAAGTTATTTATTTCAAATTGTTGCACTAAATTAAATAGGGACTGTGAGTCCCCTCTCGAGTACAAAGGGTTAAATATTCGGAAGTATGGAAACGAGAGAACTCGATAATTTTAGAAACTGATAGGTTCAGAATTTCAGAATTTGGAAATTCGTGAATTTGACAATTCGACAATTTGAAAGTTCCAAGATTTAGAATGCTCGAGCTCCGTTAATAATTTAAACTGACAAATAGATTAATTTCACTGAAATATTCTGTCTATCACTTCTTAACACGTGATTATTGCGATTGTTTGATGTCGATTGCAGATAGCGCACGTCGTATGCTTCTTCCATCTGGAAACTCTGACGAATCAGCTTTTTTCAATGGTCACCTGCGTAGTGGCACTTATGAAACATGCCATTTACACAGCGAAATACTCAAAAGTGATAAAATACATACGATATCCAAACTGTTTCCTCATTTATACGAACTGAAACAATTTGATACACCATCTGCCATCTTCTCCGTGGTATTCGTAACATTCTTATAATATATTAATTAATTTGGAAATTCCAGAATATAAGTAGTTGTTATTATTTATTACTATAAAAGAACACGGTGGCCGCTAAAGAGGTCGTCACACTAGAGGTAATTTTCATTAATTCTTTTGCAATAAATATTCAATGCTACACCTAAGATCTGATTTACATCGAAACTTATAGTTCCAACATTTAATAGCCATTATTTTGTAACAAAACTGTCCTGCCAGTTTATAAAAAGTTATGATATTTAAACGATAGCATTCTTACATGTTCAATAAAAGGATCGCTTACATTGCATATCGATGTTTGAAATTTTTTCATACATGTCCATTTCACAAAAAATAACTTTGCACACGAAAATGTTAAACAGTAGATACATGAGTTCATTTTCGACGTCCTGTTTCGTCGAGCATATTTCTGACATATTTCCTCCACCACCGATAACTTTCACGCGATATTCATTCGGACAATCGGAATGGCAACGTTGTCAATCACGTATGGTCAAAAGTAACATCAAAGTAAAAGTAGAATACAAAGAACACTACTAACCGTGCGAAGTTGACTCGTTCGCATGCACGACGCTACTGCGATGCTTGCGCAGGGTTAAAACGAAAATTGTCCACTTTACTTCCTTTCTGTTGTACTCCCCAAACGATCAATCTGTATTTACACAGCACGAGTCGCTCCACTATAACTACCGAAAGGGTTCTCATTTAATAATGCATGCACTACTGCAAAGAACATAATTGGACTACTACTTTTACGAAACATAGTAAACCATTGAGGGTAGTAAAAAACGTTTTGCCAAATTACACGCCGACCGATTTTAACTTCAATATGTAACTACGATAGGGGATCGCGAACGAAGCATCAATTTACTCATCACGCGTGATTGATACATGATTGATACTTCATATGTAACATTGAGGAGGTCCATAGAATCGGTTGGAGTACTGTCCTTGCAGTTGTTTCCCATGCACCAACAACCGGAACATTTGCTCAAGCATTGGACGTCGTATCATGGACGCAGCTGCATTACAAAAACGATACTTGAAGGTGACAAAGAGATATTTGATATTGTCCGGAATTTGGCCTAATCAGAGGAAATTCGATCAGTACATAATTCGAACAATCATTTATGTAATTATATCACCAGGTGTGTTTGGACAGGTACGTATACGTTCAAAAACCGAATTTTAACCCTTTCGCTACGGCAGTCCGCTCCGCCGGAATGAGATCACTGAACGGGGCACCGCCGAAAAGTGTGCAGAATGCACGTCGGTAGTTTTCGGTGTTCGCTATTACGTATTTCAACGGCACCTTGAAATTCTCTTACATGTTAGCGACAACGTATTTTTGAGGGTCGACGAAGGCAATTAGCCCGCCGCTATTTTGCTTTCGGACGATTTATGATAGGGTGTTTGTATGAATGGCAACCTAGGCGGTCGACGATGGCCAGTGACTCGAAGTCACGTGGCTATCGAGTGTCGCCGGGTTGATTGTTTAAAAAGAGGCATGGGAATGTTCTGGAAAAGGCAAGCAGCCCGACGTTGCATTGCTTAAGGGTGTTGTTCTTTAAGGATCTGGCCACGGAGTGGGGTAGGCAGAAATGCCTTTTGGTAAGAGGACTAAGCTTGACCTCTTGGCACTTACCCCAGAACCTTGATCGACATAGCATCAAAATAACAATTTCTCTAACATACATGTACACTATAGATTAGAGAAAACAAAAGAAACGTGTTTTAAATCCTTTTACTAGAATTAATTCAATATGGGTCCATAAAATCAAAAGATACCCTATCGATAATGTAGGCGATAAATTAGTTAATTAGGAAAATGGGTCGGATAGTACCCGGTTAAGGATCGGTGGTGGGGAGCCTTGCACGCCCGATCGTTAAGAAACGCCCGAAAACACCCGAAGGTAGCGGTGGCCAGTGGCTCAGGGAGAGCGTCGACGACTCGTAAACTGAGGGGCCCGGGTTCGATTCCCGGAGTCCGCATTTTTAATCCTGACGCTTACAATAATAACTTCTTTTCCCGTGCCGGCTATTGACGGCACCCGTACACACAGGTCGTCAAGTGGATGCCGGATATAGACGACACCCGTAGTGAAAGGGTTTAATTGCATGTGCGTATACAAATATTGTCATTGGTACATGTGAGTATTAACACTAAAACCTACATAAACGGTCAAAATAATCATTTAACAAATTTCTAATTTTAAGTTACAAAGTATGTTAAGTTTGTTCTCTTCTTTGAAGTTCATGTTGATTTTCTCTAAGATAAAGATTTAATGTGTACATTAATTCGAGTTTCATCGGTCCTTTATTCATTTTTCAACTATATTTTTAATTTCAAAATAAAGCTGCATTATACGACGGTAGGTTTAGTGTTAAATTGACCTTCCTTCGGTGGATTATGTACGGTTGTGTATTTGTTTCTCCCGCAATTATATATAGGGTAAGTGTTGTATTCCTACTGACTGAAGTACGCATACGGTAATTACGGTTGAGCTTTGTAAATCGGATAGAAAAAGAAGGGAATATTTATTATAAAATTATTTCGAAATAATTTCTTTGACATCTCGTATTGCGTTGATTATTATCAATATCGCTTATTATCAACGGTGCTAAAAATTGTACGAAAATAACTTGTCGGTGCTAAAATACTACTTAGCACATATAATGGACAGGATATCAATATTTTAGGTACAGGTTTCTGTACTGTCATCTTGCAGTACCTGTGCAACTTAATCATCACCAACAATCTGTCTATCATTTTCATATACTACCATTTTTATTAATAATTTATAATTAATAATTTCAAGTTGCACAGTTACTGCAAGATGACAGTACAGGGACCTGTACCTAAAATATTGATATCCTGTCCATTATATGTGTATTTTAGTACCGACAAGTCATTGTGTCACATTGTGTACGTATGCGACTGTATAGTAATACACATCATAACTATTTGACATGGATTACAGATCGCAAGAATTGTAACGTTTTTTAGTATGACCACTGTGCTACAACAACTCTCTTTCCTCCTCGCTACAATACTTGTATTGCTAAAACAGGGTAATTACATCGTGAATGGCGCAAAAGTAAGCATCCTTATAGGTTTCAATCTACCGTTATCGGAACTGTAAAAAGCAGAAACATTTCGTTGCAGTTTAAAAAAGTTTTGGACGGCATGTTCAGTGACTGGGAAAACGACAAGACAGAAGAGGAAATCGCTATTATGGCTTCGTACATGGACCGAGGGGCTCTTTTCGCGGCGATTTATTTGGGTGAGAAAATTACGTGTGTGTCACTATTTCAGCAATTAAACATTCGGTTAACAATGCGTGTGTCGGTAATCCTGTCTTCAGCAAACGCGTACTTCTGCACGGCACTGTTCGTCCAAATGCCATGGTGGCCACGCATTGCCGACATTTTGGTGCCTTTAAACGCGTCTCGACCCCTGGAGTATATCTTCCCGGTTTACTATTTCGTCGACAGTGACCAATACTATTACTGGGTGATAGCGTCTACAAGCACTGTAACTATCACGGTGATGATCGGTTTCATAGGTTGCGACACGTATTTCATATACGCTGTGCAGCATGCGTGCGGATTGTTTGCGGTGGCTGGGTAAAAATTTGCATCAACAAATAAGTTTCGACGATAATACATATAACGCGGTCATTCCACGCCGAATCGATCACTTTTTCACCTCACCATTTGCGATTTTATTTTAATCAAAATATGTTATAGCCCATATAATGTTTTAGGGGGCCTAAGTCATAATTTTGCCGATTTCGAATTTGTTAAGAAATTACTAGCCTTCAATGTTTGCAATTTTTAGTTTGATTCATTTGTTCGGTGATTCAGAGAGCAAGTTTGCAGATTCGGCTTGATAGCCGGCGAATTTAGCGATTTGGAGACTCGGAGACTGGCTGATTCTGAAATCTAGAAAGATTTCAACATTCTAGGCTCTAAAAGTCTGATGAACTGCAAATCAGTGGTTCAGAGGTTTGGCAATCTGAGAATTTACTACGTAATTTGAAAATATCGGATCTGTCAACCTGGATATTTTTGACACAGAAATTTTTAGTTGTAACAATTGCATATTTGGAATCGCTATAATTTTGAAATTAAAATGCCCTACGTATTCGTTATAACGTTATGCGTATAAAATATTTTAAATTACGATGATCGCAAATGTTTGTAGACACCGTTTCAAGAAATCGGTTGATGAGATCTCTCACGGAAGAAGAATTGCACAAACTTCGAATGAGACGTACAGAAGGATTTGTCACTCAATTAAGGCGCATGATCGCGCCATAAGGTCAGTATACAATATTCGATGGGAACTCTTTATGGAATATTTGTATATACGATAGTACATTATATTTTATACGTTTTATACGATAGTACATATTTTTTTGTATCTTATTATATTATTAAAAATCATCCGCATATGTTCCAGATATGTTAGGGACGTAGATGACCTTCATTACGGTTACCTTTTGGTGTGTATGGCTATGATAGTCGCAGCCTTCAGCGGCACCTTACTATGGGTAAGTTCATTAAATGTGACATGATTCGATTTTGATGACCATCTCAAATGTCGCTCTTTGAATCCAGCTATCAAGATTGAAAATTTCCTCGCAGTTTTGTCAGTATAGTATGTTTTTAATGGTTCAACTGATGCATATACTGTTCCTGACGCTTCAAGGGCAGTTCGTGATTAACTCGATGGACGAAGTTTACAATGATATGTGAGTAATAAATCGGCACAGACGATTGAGTACTAGAGAAATGAAAATTTTCGGTAACATATCGTATACGAACATGTTGGCAATGCTTACGAATTTCGATATAAAACTTCCTTCGATATAAAGAAATAAATCCTTTGAAACGCGTGAAGGATAAAAAATTGTAAAAATTAATATACTGTTTTATACTAGAAGCAGAAAGTTCGTTATGTAAATGTATGCGATAGACTCCACTTATATCGCTACAGTTTCTGGTGGTGGTCGAATAAATTCTTCGATATATTCTTTTTGTTCCTAATTAGCAAATGTAATGGTAAGTCGCTGGTTGAACACTGATAATGAAAAAGAGATTATCTCGCTATGTTCGACCACAATGCTCAGCCACGTTGTTATACAGGGTGTCCCAAAAGTGTTGAAGGAGCCGAAAATGGGAGGTAGGCGGGGTCATTCTGAACAACTTTTTCGTGTGCAAAAATGTCGGATGGGGCTTCTTTTTTAAATTATTAAGGAAAAACACCGACCAATTAGAACGCGGGGATAGTGCGTGCTCGGAGGCAGAAGTGTAGGCCCGAGTTATAATTGGCCGTGGTCGCGATCGAATCGCGTGGCGCGCGATACTCGCGTGCTGATTGGTCGGTGTTTTTCGTTAATAATTTAAAAATGAAGCCCCATATGACATTTTTGTAAATGAAAAAGTCGATCACAACGACCCCACCTACTTCCCATTTCTGGCGCCTTCAACACTTTTGGGACACCCTGTATAGCCACGCCTTAAATAGCGGCAGAATGTGGATCTCGATTTACCGGGTTAAATCATTGGATGATTATGCATTGCTTCAATAACGACAAATAATTCGAAGAATTTTTCTCTCGTATAGAACCAGCTACGGCGATATAACGAGAGTCGTGTGTATTTATACCAATATTTAGAATCTATCTATGACAGATTTCATCGACGATTTAAAAACCGTATTATTCGCAGATACGACGGACTATGGTTCAACAGTCCGCCCAATGCTCAGGCATTATTTATGTTAGCATTAAGATCATCCTCGGTCACACCCCAAATAACTGCCGGCGGTCATATTCCAATGAATCTACAGACTTTTGCGGACGTAATACATCAGTTACTATTTGCAGATTCGCGTT
Organism: Coelioxys conoideus; assembly: GCA_947623535.1. Lineage (NCBI taxonomy): Eukaryota > Metazoa > Arthropoda > Insecta > Hymenoptera > Megachilidae > Coelioxys > Coelioxys conoideus. The sequence continues at coordinate 10,859,914 of OX392453.1, read as the reverse complement.
AATGTTAAAATAATTTCAGTGTCTATAATATTGTTTCAGGTTATTAAAGCATCGGTTTCATACTTCACGGTGTTCCAGTCTATGTAGCTGACTGACGGCGACAAGGAAATTTGTTGTTATAAAAACAGCACAAAGCCACACGCAAAGCTTGCAGTAGTATGTGAATGAAAGGGTGCACGATAAACACATACTTAACACATACACGTGTTGTATACGAGATCAATTGATCTTTGTATAAGATTTATTAAAATTTTGTATATTTAATATAATTGTACTTTATAATGTGCTGTTGATAGCATGACGAATGATATTTGAACCATAATTTTCTCGTATTTAATTAATGGAAGCCTGGATAAATACGGAATGCGTGATTTTCTTCTTAAAGAATGATGCCTTTATTGACCATTAAATGGACGGCATCCAATTGTTGCCGTAAAAATGAAGTTGGATCGGAGTCAAAGGTTCACACGTTTCCTTATGCAATTAGTGAGACTGAAAACACATGTGTACCGTAGCAAAGTATGTTATTAAAATCTCTGAAAGGTTTAATTTAAATTTATAAATATTCTTACGTCATAGTTTTTTCTTTACACCTCTCGAGAAAGGTCGAATCAGCGGCATATACGGTGTGCATGGTAGCAGTAATCGTCAGTAAAATCGATTATGTTCAAACACAATTCTGTTGAGATCTGTAGTAGTACTTTCCGATTTGAGCGATACATACGTTTACGAAAAACTATATAAAATTATAACCATTCTTCGTATCGTTAATGTTTAAAACATTCTGTAGTCCGCCATTGCACGTAACGCTTTTACTAAGGTGACGATCGTCGATCATCGACGCGGGGAATCAACTTTGGGGGTATCAATAAAATACTAAATATCGTAGTATATTACAATTCAAAGCATTGAATTGGAACAATTAATCTTGAGTAAGAAATTCAGCGAATCTGCTAGTTTCTCTGATTGCGAATTTGCACATTTCCAAAACTCGTGTACCATGCCTAACACATGCGGAACAGAATAAAATAACGATGCGAACGCGACGGGCACCATTCGCAGACTGTGCTCCACGTACTATAGGTACACTTGGGTACAAATTATCGATGCGACCGTTTCGCGTGTCCAGTACGAAAATTGAACGGCATACTATTCATATACTTTGCCACGCCGTACAATCGAAGTTTGTATCCTCATTTAATCTAAACGAGTCGGGGAACAGAAATTATGAAAATTGCTACAAGCACCAAACTTCAAGTGGTGGGTTGCTGCTTTTCGAACGCCACAGTTGTATACGAAATGACGAAGATAATGCAATAACCATTATCTTTTCGCATTATCTTCCGTAGCATTTCGGTGTTAGAGACCAATCACGCATCAAACGTTTCAACTTTCGGTGTACAATCATTAGTCGAAGAACAATTTCGCCGTAACAGAAAACGACTCGTGATTGAGGGTTTATGCATATAAAGAATGAAGAAGTCTATAGAATCGTTCGAGGTTGAGATGGTAGGGTTGTCCAATTCGTGACATACGTGTATTCATCCGCATGTGATGTCGATTTAGTCGGTTGTTGACTCATCATGGGCGCAGTTGCGATGCAACAACGTTACATGAAACTCACGAAGGCGTACCTGTTACTTACCGGCATGTGGCCTTTCCAGAACAAGTACACTCGATACGTTTGCCAATTTCTTATACAAATTATTGTGTGGTCATCAGTTTCGTTGCAGGTATCCATGAGGCACACTACTGATTTCCTTTTTGTCTCGCACGGATTCGTCTGCCACCGTGTCCCATTTCGTTTTAAAGAATTAAATTACTCCACGTTCGGATGTGCGACAATCGATTTCTGTACTTGTAACTGCAAAAGAAACGCCCTGGTTATTCGAACGAGTTTCGAAATCTGTTGGTTTAAAATATTGCTATATTAGGAATTTACTAACTCGTAGATTCGGCAATTTTAGAATTTGAGACTATAGAGATATCGAAACCTTTAAGGGGTTAGGTGGGTTTCAGACGCTTAAAAGAAGCCTATTTTTACTGATTTTTTTTTTAATATATCAAATGAAATATTTATTGCAAACAATTTAGCAAATCAAAGATACATATCTAACGAGTGCTTTCTGAAATTTTCATTTAAAAATTTGGAAAATTCAGCCATTGAGATCTCATTTCCGTGGACCTCTAAAAACAAACGGGTCTCGGCGTGAGTTTCGAAACCTGTAGATTCGGTATTTTTAGAAATTCAGACTATAGACATCGAAACTTGACTGCACTTTATGTAGTCCGACCTGGTCGGAATCATCTTTACTGTGTCGCGTCTTCACAAGTTTACCTTCAGAAATCAAACACGAAAACGAATTTTGAAAATCGTATGAAATTTACGGACAGTTTATAATGATAAACTTAGAGTGGACGCAATTTGTTGACGTATCCGACAACTAACATTTTTGGCGACAGCGACATTGTTTCTAATTCGTAACCGAACACTGTAACCGCGTTAAATTTGCTGTTTTAAATAATCATGAAGTACCGTTCCTATATTTTACATCTGCAACAGGTATCAACAGTGATACAGTTTTTTAGTCTGAACGTTTTGATACAACAACTTTGTTACCTCCTCGCAGCGGTACTGTTACTTGCAAAGCAGAGCGCTTACGTTATTAACAAAGCAAAAGTGAGTAATGCAGTCGTTACTACCGTGGGGTCTACATTTGCACGAAGTAAATGATCGATTACAGTTCGGAGACCTTTTACATGGAATGTTCAACGACTGGGAAATAGACAGACCGAAGGAAGAGATCGCCATCATGACATCATTCATGGACAGAGGAGCCTTTATCGTATCAATTTATGTGGGTAAGGCATCTCATTCTCGTAAAGCCACCGACTGCACAAAAATTATACTTTTTTTTACACGCAAGTAGTTTCTCTTACGTAGGTTCGGAAACATATTCGAACTAAATTTTCTCGAAAATGAAGCCATGTACGAGCAAATCCTATTATGTGTACCATATACAGGGTGTCCCACAATTATGGTACGAGCCGGAAAGGGGTGGTAGGCGGGGCTATTCTAAAAAACATTTTCCTTTGCAAAAATGTTGGATGAGGCTTCATTTTTAAATTATTAACACTCAGCCGAACACCCGCGCGAAACAATCTGTACGATTTCCACCACGCTCGAGAAAGCCAAACCGCGCTGTCCACCACGCATATTTCGCAAATGACGCGGACTCATATTCGGTACTTAAAATCAAAGAAGTTTGAAAATTATTCAAATGGTCAATTATATCTTTCGGTAACCATTTCGTTTAACAATTTCACGTATTGTTTATACAAAACATGAAATTCAAAGTATATAACATTTATTTTTTGTAGGTTGTTCAAAAGTATAGCCTTTATTTTTTAATATTTATAACACCATTAAATTGATGGGTTTTATTATTAGAGAAACAGTTTGTCAGAAAAGAACAACTCGAGACCAAACAGCATGTTAGCGGCAACGTATTTTTGAGGGTCAACGAAGGCAATTAGCCCGCCGCTATTTTGCTTTCGGACCATTTATGATAGGGTGTTTGTATGAACGGTAACCTAGGCGGTCGACGATGGCCAGTGACTCGAAGTCACGTGGCTATCGAGTGTCGCCGGGTTGATTGTTCAAAAAGAGGCATGAGAATGTTCTGGAAAAGGCAAACAGCCCGACGTTGCATTGCTGAAGGGTGTTGTTCTTTAAGGATTTGGCCGCGGAGTGGGGAAGGCAGAAATGCCTTTTGGTAAGAGGACTAAGCTTGACCTCTTGGCACTTACCCCAGAACCTTGATCGACATAGCATCAAAATAACAATTTCTATAACAAGCAAGTATGTAGATAAATAAAAAAAAAATGAAACGCGTTGCTAATGACAACGTGGGAGATCTACCCGAGTGGTCGGCTACCGACGTACATTGAAACGGGTAGATCTACCCAAGTGGTCGGCTAAGTGTTAAGGAAAAACACCGACCAATCAGAACACGAGAATAGCGCGCCACGCGATTCGATCGCGGCCACGGCCAATTATAACTCAGGCCTACACGTTTGCCTCGGAGCGCGCGCGATCCTCGCGTTCTCATTGGTCGGTGTTTTTCCTGAATAATTTAAAAATGAAGCCTCATCCAATATTTTTGCAAAGGAAAAAGTTGTTGAGAATAGCCCCACCTACCACCCCTTTCCGGTTCGTACCATAATTGTGGGACACCCTGTATAGCACATTTTGTTTTCAGCAAACTCATTTGGATGTGCGTTCCTGTTCGTTCAATTGCCGTGGGTGCCACGGATTGCCGACATTCTGATGCCATTGAACACCTCTCGACCTCGAATGTTCATTATTCCTGCTTCTTACCCCATCGACGAAGAGAAGTACTACTATTGGATACTGGCATACATGACTATTATAATTCTAACCGCGCTATCCGTGTACACCGCCTGCGATACTTGTTTCATATACGTCGTGCATCATGCTTGCGGACTACTGGGTGTGGCTGGGTAAGAATATTGTTAAAATAGAACGCTTCTAAATCGTGGTAAATTCCTTCGACGTTTTTCCAATCTGCACCAGCTCAGAAACGTGGGACGACACTGCGATAATCGCGATTTATAATTTCCAAACGCCCTGCACAACGGAAACTCGTTAAATTATAATAATCCCCGATATTTATAGATATCGTTTCAAGCACGCGGTCGAAGAGATGACTAACGGAAGCAAAATTTCCGATTTGTCTAATGGGACGTACTTGAAAGTTCGTCGTTCTGCCCAGGGACATGTTCGCGCACTCAGGTAGTTATATATATAACACAATTCTTTTTCAACAACTCATGTTCTGACTGGACGACAAAGAAACTCCATCGAAACGTCACATCACCTGTGAACGAACTCTAAAACGCGTTCCACTTTGTAAATGTCATATAGTTCTATTTTGTGAATTTCACGTTCCTATTTAACTTTGTAAATGTCACACACCCGTCTACTTTATAAATGTCATAATTCTATTATAACACCCGAATTCAAATTCTAATTAAATTCTGCAGATATTTGAGAGAAATAGACGACATACATTACGGTTATCTGTTAGCTTGTTTGGGCATCATAACCGTAGCTTTCAGTGTCACGTTGTGCCTGGTAAGTTCGACAAATTCCACGCTGTAGGATTATAACAATTTATACAAATATCAATTTTTATAAAATGCAGGCATTCAGGCTGGACATTTGCTTGGAATTTTATCAGTCTGTTAGTTTCTTAATTGTTCAGTTGGTGCACCTGTTCGTTCTCACACTTCAAGGGCAATTTGTCATTAACTCGAACAATAAAGTCTACGATCAAATGTGAGTCACTAATTGATACAAACGCATCCTAATCAACAAAGTCAAAATATCAAAGAATATACCATCTTTCGTTTATGAATATCTATGCACTTGTCGCGTTATAAAAATAATTTTCATAGTACAATATGTGTAGGAGCGAGATATGACGGGGGGGAAATAACACTTGATTCGCTAAGGTATATAAGTACTTTATTGTATGTTCTATTATCCTCGCTGTTTCGCTGTTCACTCTCGACTGCTCATTCACCCCGAAAATCTACACATTTCTCCTTACACTCATCATGCATCCATTCTGAACATCCTCGCGATCAGGTCCACCGCTCTTATCATCCTTCGGTCATACGATCCTGCTGATCACGCTGTTGTCATTCGTCTAAACATTCCGTCGCCCGATTTTTTCAAACATACCCACTCGCGCATAGCAAAATTATTCTCATCCTACACACGTACAGGAAAACTAAATGCATTCATCAAAACGTATCAAATAATCAGATCGTTGATGCAAACGCAACAGTGAACACATTATGGTAATACGGTATCACGCTTAACACGTTGAGTCCGGCGCGGTGCCGAATTTGTTGTCCTTTCCGTTCACACGGCGGCTAGATGAGGAAATTTCAATTCAAAGTGAAAGAATTATTAAAAAATTATACGAAAAGGAAGGAAACGTACATAAAGTCCGAAGGTATTGTTCCAAATGTTACGATGAAAATTCAAAACTATTTGGACGCAAGGTAGCTAAAAATGTGACCAAAAATGTTTCAATAAATTTCATTGAAACTACATTTGACCATATTTCCTTGAGACTATATTTATTTTTTAATTTTAATACTGTCGGTCCTACGGACCGACGCCAGCCAAACGAAAATTCCAGTGCCGGTCCCCAGGGACCGGCGCCGGGTTCAACGTGTTAATGTAAACATTTCAACATATTTCACAACTGATTTTAACATTGTGGTAAATATTGCAATTAATATACATACTTGGATACTCTTGATATTATATAATAAAGTGGTAGATAAACTGCTCCCATTGTACTGCCCACTGTATTTCCACCAAAATTCGTAGTTACAAAATGATAAATTTCGCTCGTCAATCGTAAACTATACTATTTGCAGATACGAAGGATTGTGGTACAATGCCGCGCCCAAAACGCAAACATTATACGTATTAGCACTAAGAGCATGCATGGACGCTCCTCAAATAACAGCTGGGGGACAAATTCCAATGAACCTGGAAACCTTTGCAGTCGTAATAGATTAATATTATTACTTAAAACTAATTATTAAAACGTATTTAATTGTTTCGCCTTATGTAAAACTAATCTGAAAGACTTTGAACATTTGTTTTTAGGTCATAAAAGCATCCTTTTCGTACTTTACCATAATGAAGACCGCGTAATCTCCAGCTGAAACGTATAGTATTTTGAGTCTAGTACACAAAATGTAGACTCTTTAGTTCGATGTTCAGACGTCACGTATTAATTTATTAAAAGTAACTAAGAACTGGCATTTCACAGCCTGATAACAGCAATATATCGATTTTCGTTTTTATGTTCACATCCGATGCCGGTAAAAATAACATCAGACCAGATGTAATTTTTAGTAATTCTTTGGCAGTAAATCGCCGATGTTACACCTGAGAACTGATTTACTCTGAAGCTCAGAGGAACGACATCGTTTGATCGTCATTTTAGGAAAATCTGGGTGCATATCGATAGAAAGTTACAATATTGATGCGATAACATTGCTGTATGACCAATAAAAGAATCACTTACGTGACATGCCAATAGCTAAAGTGTTTTGTAATCTGTCTATTCCACAAAAAATAATTTCGGCCCGAAGACGTTCAACACTATAGACTTGTTTTCATTTGCAACGTTCCGTTTCAAACGATAGCGACCATTTTCCTACTGTCTTTTCGGCATTACTAATAAATTTTATGCGATAGAAATAAGAGCAACACGTCGTATAATAATATGTATACCAATATGCAACAGTAATAATATACCTCCTACGAATGTTTGGCAACAATTGTAGATGGCAAAAATCTTATAATTTATCAGTGTCGCTACTGTGTTACAACAATTCTCGTGTCTAGACGCGATGATGTTGTTATTGGGAGAATAGGGTAATTACATCGTAAATTGCGCAAAAGGAAGGATCGTCAGGTGTCTTTATCCACTGTCTCTGGAACCGCTAAGAGTAGAGCCGTATCATTGAAGTTCAAAGCAGTTTTGGACGGCATGTTCAGTGACTTAAAACGGCAGGACGAAAGATGAGCTTTATTCGCAGCGATTTATTTGGGTAAGAAAATTTCGGTTATGCCGCCATGTTAGCAATTAAACATTCGGCCAGCCATGCAGTTATCTGTAATCCTGTGTTCAGCAACCGCATATTACAGCATGACACTGTTCGTATAAATGCCAAGTTCGTAAAAACGCACATCGAAGAATATTTTTCAAGTAACCCCGTATAGTTTTAGAAAGAACAAAAAAATTATGTTTTCTGCTGGACGGAAGTGGGTGATAGAACAACAAAGTTCATATTTAATTCAACAGATCAACCTTAAACAATAAATATTCTGCACTTACTTTTTAAAAAAAGGAATAAACTTATGGGGCACAGTAATAATAACTTCTACAAACCTGATTTATTGTACGGCACCGAATTGAAACACGTTAAAATCGCACATACTGTGTCTATCTCTAACCATATCGAAGCAGAATGAAATAACTGTACGAACGCGACGGACACCATACGCTGACTGTGATCGACGTAAATAGATACATTCGAGTACTGTTTATGGTTGCGTCAGTTTCGCGTGTCCAACACGAAAATTGCACGACATACTGTTCATATAGTTTGCTACACCATACAATCGAATTACTTACATTTGATCGAAACGAGTCACGGCACTGCAACTACATAAATTGCTACAAGTACAAACTGCAACGGGGTCGGTGGATACGTTTCTAACGTCGTAGAAATATACGAAATGACGTAGCATTTCGGTATTAGAGACCAATCACGCATCAAACGTTTCAACTTTCTGTGTACAATCATTAGGCGAAGAACAATTTCGCTCCAACAGGTATGCGACGCGTGATTGACAGTGTATACGTATAATGAATGACATAGCCTGTAGAATCGTTCGTGGTTGAGATGATAGGGTTGTACAGTTCGTGACATACGTGTATACGTCCTCATGTGATGTCGATTTAGTTCATTGTTGACTCATCATGGACGCAGTTGCGATGCAACAACGGTACATGAAACTTACGAAGGCTTACTTGTTACTCACCGGCATGTGGCCTTCTCAGAGCAAGTACTCTCGATACGTTTGCCATTTTATTATACAAATTATTGTGTGGACATCACTATCGGTGCAGGTACCCATGTGACATACTACTGATTTCCTTTTTGTTGCGCTCGAATTCGTGTCCCTCCGTGGCCAATTTGTTTTCCAAGAATTAAATTGCTCCTCGTACGTTCGAATATGTGACAATTGTTTTTTGGACTTGCAATTACAGAAGAAACGTCCGCGTTATTCGGACGAGTTTCGAAATACAGTCATGGACAAAATTAAGTGGACATTGCAAAAATGTAAAAAATTGTTTGTTTTGTTACAATGTTTTAAGTAAGTTTTAAATTTAGAACATGGAATGCTTTTGTAGACTTGAAAAAACATTTATTTATTGTATATAATTGTGCAATAAAGTTTTGATTTATAGGCATTGTTAGTTAAACTAAATTAACCTTTTGTTATTTATGATACCTGTCCACTTAATTTTGTCCACAACTGTATATAGGTTTAAAAAATCACGATATTAGGAGTTTACTAACTCGTAGATTCGGCAATTTTAGAATTTGAGCCTATAGGGGCACATACATTCTGCTATATTTTACGTGAGCACTTCGATCTGGCGAAAGCCACCTTTACCTTCAGAAGTTTGCATTTAAAACCAAAACACGCAGACGAATTTCGAATATCGTAAGAATTTTACGGGTAGTTTATAACAATTTTTTAGAATCTAAAAGTAGACGCGTTAATTTTGGTGTTTCCAATGATTATGAGGTATCGTTATGTATATTTGATATCTGCAACAGATAGCAAGAGTGGTACAGCTTTTCAGTCTGAACGTTTTGATACAACAACTTTGTTACCTCCTCGGAGGGGTACTGGTACTTGCGAAGCAGAGCGCTTACGTTATTAACAAAGCAAAAGTGAGTAATGCAGTCGTTACTGCCGTGGTATCTACATTTGCACGAAGTAAATGATCGATTACAGTTCGAAGCCCTTTTGCATGGAATGTTCAGCGACTGGGAAGCGGACAGACCGAAGGAAGAGGTCGCCATCATGACATCATTCATGGACAGAGGAGCCTTTATCGTATCAATTTATGTGGGTAAGGCATCTCATTTTCGTAAAGCCATCGATTGCACAAAAATTGTTGTTTTCTTACACACAAACAATTTCTCTTACGAAGGTTCGCAAACGTATTCGAACTCAATTTTCTCGAAAATGAAGCCATGTGCGAGCAAATCCTTTATGTGTATATAGCACATTTTGGTTTCAGTAAATGCATTTGGATGTGCGTTACTGTTCGTTCAAACGCCATGGGTGCCACAGATAGCCGACGTTCTGATGCCGCTGAACACCTCTCGACCGCGAACATTCATTATTCCTGCTATTTACCCCATTGACGAGAACAAGTATTACTATTGGATACTGGCACACATGACTGTTATAATTCTAACCGCGCTATCCGTGTACACCGCCTGTGATACTTGTTTCATATACGTCGTGCAACATGCTTGCGGACTACTGGGTGTGGCTGGGTAAGAATATTGTTAACACTATTTCTACCACGATTTTGTGTATACGCATTTCAATCAAAAGGTGTCTTTTGTCGCCTTTTGAATACAAATCATCGCCGAAACTGGTTGCGATTTCAAATTATGAGTTAAACATAGATAATTTGAGGAATATATTTATTGATACACTGATGTGTATTTATTGGAGATTATTTAATTCATCGAGTTACAAAATATTAGGGTCACATAAGTTTCTTCCTTTTTGTATAATAATATGACACAAAATGGGATACAGGGATAGAGAAGGTTGATATAGCTGACCAATTAATGCAACGAATCAACTTTAAACTATAAATATTGTGTATGAATGTCTATTAAAAAAGGAAAGAACTTATTGGACACTCTAATATACAATCAATGCAGTGGTGTACACTAAAATGCAACAAGGCAAATTAGCGTATATAGATGGAGAAAAATGATATCGCTGAATTACTTTAACAACCATTGTATGAAACGTAAACAAATTAATTGTGGAGAAACGATGCAACATAGAGAATAATTTTATGTTAAAATTTGAAAGGTGTCTTATGACACCTCTTGGTAGAAATAGTGTTAAAATAGAACGCCTCATAATCGTGGGAAATTCCTGCGTCCTTTTTCGAATCTGTTCCAGTTCAGAAACGTGGAACGACACTGTGATAATCGCGATTTATAATTTCCAAACGCACTGCACATTGAAAACTCGCTATAACAGTCCGCTCCGCCGGAGTGATACCACTGAACGGTGCACCGCGTCGAAAAGTGTGCACAATGCACGTCGGTAGTTTTCGGTGTTCGCTATTACGTCTTACAACGGCACCTTGAAATTCTCTTATGTGTACACTATGGATTAGAGAAAACAAAAGAAACGTGTTTTAAATCCTTTTACTGGGATTAATTCAATATGGGTCCATAAAATCAAGAGATATCCTACCGATAATAAGTTCTTTTCCCGTCCACATACAGTCGTGGACAAAATTAAGTGGACATGTATCACAAATAACAAAAGGTGAATTTAATTTAACTAATAATGCCTATAAATGAAAACTTTATTGCACAATTATATACATTAAATGTACAAATTGTATATTAAATAAATGTTTTTTCAAGTCAACAAAAAAATTTCATGTTCTAAATTTAAAATTTACTTAAAACATTGTAATAAAACAAAATATTTTTATACATTTCTGCAATGTCCACTTAATTTGGTCCATGACTGTAGGTCGTCACGCGGATGCCGGCTATTGACGGCACCCGTATACACAGGTCGTCGAGTGGATGCCGGATATACATAGACGGCACCCGTAGCGAAAGGATTAAATTATAATAATCGCTGATATTTATAGATATCGTTTCAAGCACGCGGTCGAAGATATGTCTAACGGAAGCAAAATTTCCGATTTGTCTAATGGGACGTACATGAAAGTTCGTCGTTCTGCCCAGGGACATGTTCGCGCACTCAGGTAGTTATACATGCTTAAACGTTCCTTACGCACGAATAAACACAATTTATTTTCTACTACTCATGTTCTGACTGGATGACAAATAAATTCCATCGAAATGTCGCACCACCTGTGAACGAACTCTAAAACGCGTTCCACTTTGTAAATGTCATATAGTTCTATTTTGTGTATTTCACGTCCCTACTTAATTTTGTATATGTTACATACCTGTCTACTTTATAAATGTCATAATTCCATTACAACACGCGAACTCAAATTCTAATTAAATTCTGCAGATATTTGAGAGAAATAGACGACATACATTACGGTTATCTGTTAGCTTGTTTGGGCATCATAACCGTAGCTTTCAGTGGCACGTTGTGTCTGGTAAGTTCGACAAATTCCACGCTGTAGGATTATAACAATTTATACTAATATCAATTTTTGAAATACAGTTATCGAGACTGGACATTTGCTTGGAATTTTATCAGTGTGTCAGCTATTTAATTGTTCAATTGGTGCACCTGTTGTTTCTCACACTTCAAGGACAATTTGTCATTGACTCGAACAGTAAAGCCTACGATCAAATGTGAGTCGCTAATTGATAAAAACGCATCGCAATCAACAAAATCAAAATATTAATGAATATATCATCCTCCATTTATGAATATCTATACATTTGTTGCGACATAAAAACGATTTTCATAGTATAAAGTAATATTGCAAACATATCGGATGAGGTTTCTTTTTTAAATGATTTCGGAAAAACACTGACCAATCAGGATAGGAGAATTGCGCACGTTCAGAGGCTGGAGCGCTGACACGAGTAACAGTTGACTGATCGGTTGAGTTAGCATTGCGATGCCCATATATTTGTTCACGACTAGGGTCAACTGTTACTCGAACCTACGCTCCCGCCTCGAAGCGCGCGCAATTCTCGCGTTCTGATTGGTCGGTGTTTTTCCTTAATAATTTAAAAATGAAGCCCCGTACGACATTTTTGCAAATGAAAAAGTTGTTCAGAATGACCCCACCTACCTCCCATTTCCGGGTGTTACAGCCCTTTTGGGGCACCCTGCAGATATTTGGATATTCTTGATATTATACAATAAAGTGGTAGATAAACTGCTCCCATTGTATTGCCCACTATATTTCCACAAAAATTCGTAGTTACAGAATGATAAATTTCGCTCGCGAACTGAAAACTGTACTATTTTTGTAGATACGAAGGATTGTGGTACAATGCCGCGCCGAAAACGCAAGCATTATACATATTAGCCCTAAGAGCATCCATTGACGCTCCTCAAATAACAGCTGGAGGACAAATTCCAATGAACCTGGAAACCTTTGCAGTCGTAATATATTAATATTATTATTTAAGACTGATTATTAAAACCTATTTAATTGTTGAGTGTTATTTAAAACTAAGTCGAAAGTAATCTGAACATTTCTTTTTAGATCATCAAAGCATCCGTTTCGTACTTTACCATAATAAAGAGCGCGTAATCTCTTGCTGAAACGTATAGTATTTTAAGTCTAGTAACCAAAATGGTGTCTCTTTAGTTCACTGTTTCGGTGTCACGTATGAAGTTGTTAAAATTGACTAGAAACACGTATTTGACGGTACGATAACTGTAACATATTAATTTCCGTTTTTATGTTGATATCCGGTGGCTGTCAAAGTGAACGTTCGTCAAGGTTAAATTTTTCTTAATTCTTTGACAGTCAATATTCGATGTTACACTTATGAACCAGTTAACTCTGAAGCTCAGAGTAACGACAACGTATACTCGTTATTTTATAGGAAGATATGCTCGCGTATTGACAGAAAGTACTAATATTTAAACGACAACGTTCTCGTATGACCAATAAAAGAATCACTCGCAATTGTTAAACATCACACAAACTTGCTTTCATTCGCACCGTTCTCTTTCGAGCAACGAATGTTTCCTTTATAGTTCCGTCACCACCTATAACTTTCACGCGATTGAACGTCGAACGCGACAAAGTCAACTGTGACGATCAAGCGATGGTGCAGATACAAAGAATAATATCGATCGTCCAACATTGACGCGTTCACGCACACGCTACTATTGCGTTATTTTCCGAGGGCTAAGATTGTACGTGTGCGATTTACCGTTCTTCTACCTCGCCGTACCTTTTAATCAACGGATTTATATTAATCCTAAACGGTGGATTCCGCTGAAACTGCCTGAAAACGTTTCAGTACTACGTTGATATACATAATTCACGAACCTATGTATTGATGCCCCGTCTTAACGGTGTATTAAAGCTTTCAGCGGTAAAAAGAGTATCGATGTTAACGTCCAATTATTTGTGAATCGTCTGTAGTTTCATCTTGCAGATACAAAGGGGACATTAGCCAAGTAATAATTTACCTGCAATATTATACCGTGGTCGAGAAACGATTGATACCACGTGTAAAAAATGCAGTACTCAGATGCAGTATATGAGTGTTCGAGTCACCGTTTTCGCGGTAGACCTCGTCTCGTATGCAGTTCTGACCCTCGTTACGTGGAAGTGGTATCATGGATGCACTCGCATTGCAAAGTCGTTTCTTGAAAATAACAGGAATGTGTTTGAATATCGTCGGAATTTGGCCTGATCAGAAGAAATCCAGCCAGTATTTTCTGCGGACCGTCGTTTATGTTGTTATGATAACGTCTATTCTGGCGCAGGTACGCACAAGGTGTATTTATTCATATTTGCATGCGTGCGTACGAATGCTTGAATAGTTCTCTGTTGTTGCATTTTGCGAATTGTTTATTGAGATGCGTGTGAATCGTTCGTTGCTGTTGTGGAAGGAACCGCGTCGTTAGTTTGATATTCATCGGGTGGTTATGCAACTTTGTATGCTGTGCCGGGATAAGTAAACGATACAGGAATATTGGACATTTATTTCTAACCCCGCAATTATCGGGTTCGAGGATTCGAGAATTGAGAATTTCGCAATTTCCGAAACTCGGAATTTCAGGGTTTGGGAATCTGAGAATTTGAAGGTTCGAGGATTCGCGAATTGAGAATTTCGCAATTTCCGAAACTCGGAATTTCGGAGTTTGGGAATCTGAGAATTTGAAGGTTCAAGGATTCGAGAATTGAGAATTTCGCAATTTCCGAAACTCGGAATTTCGGAGTTTGGGAATCTGAGAATTTGAAGGTTCAAGGATTCGAGAATTGAGAATTTCGCAATTTCCGAAACTCGGAATTTCGGAGTTTGGGAATCTGAGAATTTGAAGGTTCAAGGATTCGAGAATTGAGAATTTCGCAATTTCCGAAACTCGGAATTTCGGAGTTTGGGAATCTGAGAATTTGAAGGTTCGAGGATTCGCGAATTGAGAATTTCGCAATTTCCGAAACTCGGAATTTCGGAGTTTGGGAATCTGAGAATTTGAAGGTTCGAGGATTCGAGAATTGAGAATTTCGCAATTTCTGAAACTCGGAATTTCGGAGTTTGGGAATCTGAGAATTTGAAATTTCGAGGATTCGAGAATTGAGAATTTCGCAATTTCCGAAACTCGGAATTTCGGAGTTTAGGAATCTGAGAATTTGAAGGTTCGAGGATTCGAGAATTGAGAATTTCTCAATTTCTGAAACTCGGAATTTCAGGGTTTGGAAATCTGAGAATTTGAAGGTTCAAGGATTCGAGAATTGAGAATTTCGCAATTTCTGAAACTCGGAATTTCAGGGTTTGGGAATCTGAGAATTTGAAGGTTCAAGGATTCGAGAATTGAGAATTTCGCAATTTCCGAAACTCGGAATTTCAGGGTTTGGGAATCTGAGAATTTGAAGGTTCGAGGATTCGAGAACTAAACTTTTCGCGCGCGAAAGTATTTTTACCGATGTCAAATAGCAACCGTGAAACTTTCTGGTTGAAAAGTTTGAATTTTTTTGAAATTATTATTTTTTTATTATTAAATGTTGTCCGTTACACTGTTTATCGCGTGTACGATACTATAACTTTAGTTGGAAATTATTTATTTTAAATTGTTGCACTAAATTAAATAGGGAATGTGGGTCCCCTCTCGAGTAGAAAGGGTTAACTATTCGGAAGTGTGGAAACGAGAGAACTCGATAATTTGAGAAACTGATAGGTTCAGAATTTCAGCATTTGGAAATTCGTGAATTTGGCAGTTCGACAATTTGAAAGTTCGAGGATTTAGAATGCTCGAGCTCCGTTAATAATTTAAACTGACAAATAGATTAATTTCACTGAAATATTCCGACTATCATTTCTTAACACGTGATTATTGCGATTGTTTGATGTCGATTGCAGATAGCACACGTGGTATGCTTCTACGATCTGGAAACTCTGACGAATCAGCTTTTCTCAATTGTCACCAGCTCAATGGCACTTATGAAGCACGTCATTTACACCGCGAAATACTCAAAAGTGATAAAATACATAAGATATCCTAACTGCTTCCTCATTTATACGAACTGAAACAATTTGATACAGTTTAAGGTACTTTTGGACGGCATGATTAAAGACCTGAAAACGGATAAGACAAAAGGGGAACTCGATGTTATGATTCCGTACATGAATAGGGCAATCTTCATGGCTACATCTTATGCGTGTAAGAACATTTGAAATGTTTCGTAATGTTAACGATTATCCTTAGTATATTTATGCAACACACTGTGTATCAATGTATTAGGTTGGTGTATATAAAATGTCGGATTTTTAAGTGAACATATAAAACTGCATATCTTGTTTCAAAAGCCGTTTATTTAATTACAATATGATCCATTTGCTTAAGTACACTTTTTCCAACGAGATTGTAATGTATAAATGATTGTATTAAAGAAATTTTGATCTTTGAAGTCAATAAACTCTGATATTGAATTTTTCAGACTCTCTCCATTTTCACATCGTTTAGCCCGTAAAAACAGTCCTAAATGTTTAAAAAAATGAAAGTTCGTTGACAAGATATCTGATAAATAACCTGGTTGTTGAAAAATTTCATACTTCGACTCATTTAATTTTACGATCGTTTTGTGCAACGCATGCGGCCAAACGTCTCGAAATATTGGATCATGCCCATTAATGAGTAATGGGTGTATAATTTTCAATTTTTTTCTTACACTTCTCAAACCAGCCGCACATTTCTTTCGATCACAGTATTTTCCTCAAACGCATGGTTTATATTGCCGGTAGCTCTTGCAGCATTATTATCAAATTTATACTCCTATAAAAAAATTACACGAATATCGGCAGAATTCATATCGGTACAAAATACAAAATAAATAACGAAAGGAAACGCTTTTAAGAAAATCGTTTTTGTTGAAATGTAACACTGACAATGGACAGTAGGGCTATGAAAGAGGTTGTGCCAGAAACAAAAGCATAAGGGAAACATGGTGACAAAGGTTCGCATGTACAGAAAATCCGACATTTCATATGCACCAATTTAATAAATATAAAAATGTCCCCTTCGTGCAACACCTACAGTAATCAGTTAACTGTGACGCCCCCTTTTAGAGAACGTGCACCACTATGTGTCTTGAAAATGGACGATGATGAGTAGTTCCAGGATGCATAAATTTATCACAAATGATTAATACATATTATTTGTTCGTTTCACTGCGTCTTGGCTTCCAAATGTTCCAAACATCTTAGAATCTACGCAAAATTGCAATTTAACTAACTTTTGCAAAACTTGCAATTCAGATAACCAATGGTAACTAAATTTTACGCATGACGGATATAGTCGTCATGACACAAAATTCTGCCACATCTCCATGACGGATATAGTCGTCAAACACACTTAACTGGTTAAATACTAGGTACAGTTGTTAATTCCTCAGATTTGTCAATTTTTATGACTATTCACACATGTGGGAACTCACTATGCGTACAACGATAATGTTGTTTCTAGATGCTGCAATTGCTATCGCGATTGTATTCATCCAAGTGCCATTACTGCCGCTCATTGCTGACATCATAAAGCCACTAAATACGTCGCGCCCTCCAGTAGACGCTTTTCGACTGTACTACTACTTCTTTGAGATCGACGAGTCTCATTACTCGTCGATGTTACATACAGATTTAACAGTCATAGTAATAGCGTGCGCATCTATAGCTTGTGACACATTTTACATATACACCGTTCACCACGCTTGCGGATTATTCTGCGTGGCTGGGTAAGCTCATCGCGGCGCCAGATCACACATTAATTGCATAATGAGTTATCGATAATGTGCGCTCTATCGCATTCTTGCACGAGGGATACAAGCGGATATCCGAATGCAAACGCATTCGACTAATTCGAATTTCGGGGATCCAGACGTTCGAGGATTTCGAATGTGGGGACCTGGAGATTTCATATTTTCGCGATTAGGAAACTGGAAATTTTCGAATTTCGGAAAACGAGGATTTGCGTATTTAGCGCCTGTAGAATATCACAATCTGCGAATTCGGAGATTTTGAGTTTGAAATTTCGGGTGCTTGGAAACTCGGAAATATCCGATTCCGAGAATTGACGATCGAATAATTTTTTCATCTTGTCACGAATTCAACAGTAACACTACCAAGGTGGACAAATGACCCTTTCACAAATGTCCTATTTCGAATGACAAAATTTGTCAAGATGGTTTTCTTAATATTTATACCGATTGTCGTCAACATAAAGAATCAATAAGTGTATTCGTTTATGTTTCATCGTTTATTCATTCATTTTTTAATTTCATTTTTAACTTCAAATTAATTGTGCATTATACGTCGGTAGTTTTAGTCTTAAAGTGCGATACAAAATTGTAAAAACTATAATTTCATTTGATTTCGACGCATGAATTATTTCATTCTTCTTCTTGTTGCGTTGCGTTCATACAAAAGCCATAATTGAGCTGGTTTTTTCGAAAGTGGTATAAGTCCATTTTTTCATATATTGAGATATTTAAGGGTTTGCGTTTGAATCAATTTAAAAATATTGGCCAACTTTAATTAATTCGAATGATGTTTTTTACACTATACACCTTTTAAATTTTATTATGAAATAATAATTACTAAAATTATTTGAAAAAATAAACGATTTTTTTAGCTCCACATGGACTTATACCACTTTCAATAATAACATATTAGAAGAAATAAAAACAGGAGCAAATTTAAGTTCATATTTTTATAGACATAAAAGCTTTACTCAAATGAATTTTTATGTAAAAAGTAATAGTTAAAATGAAGACATTTAAATACACGAATAACCAAATTTATTAAGAGTTTATTTCAGTTATATTAAAAATATAAAAATGAAAATTACTTCGTTAAGATCTTGAAATAAAAAAAAAGATATTTTAAACTTACAAGTGTTAGTTTTAAACTAACAAGTTGTTAGTTTTCTTTTACAGTTAGCATATTGAAGTATTTATGGTGAATAGGCGGTATATAAGGTAATAAACTTATCATATCGTTATATTTCTCTCTTGTTATGCTCCTTGAAGTTTTATAAAGTGGTAACATATTAATTTTGCTGAGGTCTTTTGGTCTTCCCTTTTTTCCAAATAAAAATATTGTTTTAAAAGAAACAATAATAATTGCAATAAGACAGTTGTTTTAATTATAATTATTAGGAATGGATTTATTCCACTTTCAAAAGAAATATTTGTGCGATAGAATTGTACAGCAAAACTATTTTTGTTTATTTTATGTCAAGATAGAACTCTATTGAAATTGTGATTGTAACTATGGAGAGAAGGTGTCTATAGCTCATTAAAACTACCGTTAACTTAGTTTTTTTAAAAAGTGGACTTACACCACTTTCAAAAAAACCAGCTCAATTGTATTTATAAGCAACCTTCATATTATTTGCCAGTTATGAACGTAAAATACTATCAATTACGATCATTACAAATGCTCGTAGATATCGATTTAAGAGCGCGATCGAAGATAATCCTGATGCGCGAGCAACTGTAGACGCGTCGAACGAGACGTACAGAAAAGTTTGTGACTCCATTAAAGCGCATAATCACGCAATAAGGTTAGTATGAACAAGTTTGTTTGCACTCTTCATATCGTGGTTGTAAATGTAATAGCAGCGCTTCATTAATCGAAATCAACACCATACTTTCGAATTGCAATTTGAGAAAAATTTCAACTCTCTGTTTCGAAATTTTCATTTCTGAACAGTAGGGATGTAACATAAATTCACCGTTGCTGTTAAAACACATTATGGGATGCTGATGCTTTAACACCGTGGACTAATATGTTTTGGTACATGAGCGATAAAAATCGTATCATTAAAAACGTGAGCTGAAATGGGAAAAGTTGTAATGGTTTTGCAAACAATTACCATTTAGACCTGGATCTATCTTGCTATACATATAACTCGTTCTCAAAACGTTTTTACATATTCCAGATACGTGAGAGAAATCGACAGCTTTTATTGCGGTTTCCTGTTCATTTACGTCAGTATAACGGTCATAGGTTTCAGTACCTCATTACTTTGGGTAAGTTCACCGAACTCTGATTGATCCATTTTACGGTGTCCTCTTGAAATTCATATTTTTGAGATCAGCTGTCGAAATTGGAACCATCCGAAGAGTTCTATATGCACGTGACATCCTCATTCACCGATCTATGCCAGATAGTGTTCCTGACACTTCCGGGGCAATTTGTAATAAATAGAACCGACGATGTCTGCAAACAAATGTGAGTAACGATTAACGTTCCACGACATGGATCGTAATTTTAAACAATATACAGTAAATGTCCTCACAGTGCAATGCTTGGTTGTTACTCACAGTGCAAAACGTCTCTTCCTACGCCTATGCGTGCGCCATTGCTGCGCCTATGTTCGCCTTGCCCCAGCCAGTCCAAGCGTAACACGATACTCGCCGCGTTTCCTTTGTCTGTGTGTCGTATCCCCCTGTTCGAACATCGTTGGACATTTAAATGCTCCGCCGTCTTAGCGGTGTTTCGTTTTTTTGGCCGCGGCGAGGAAAGGACAGCAAGCGAATATCAAATTTCGCTTCCACTGTCCCTCACAGTGCTCAGTTTCGACTCCCGCTCCGCTGCACTTTGACGGCATTTACTGTACATCGTATCATATTTTATTTTATTTCTGTTCGACATACCTAATCACACATCCTCCTTTGGTGACAAACAATGAGAGAAATTGGCAAGATTAAGGAATTTTCGCGAAATCATTATTTCTTTACTATTTATCGATAATATCGTCTGCTTCACTATGGTCAAACATCGCGCGTAAAATACTATAAATTTAGTTAGAAGTTATTTAGTGAAAATCGTTGCATCAAGTCAAATGGCGAATGCGAGTCGCCTCTCGAGGCACAAAATGGCGCCGAGTAGCTGGTAGGTAAAGTCACAGATGGTTCGTAGTGCAAAAGGTTAGTTATTCTAGTATGAATTACGTTCCTGTACCATATCTAGCGACGTATGTATAGCGTTTATGTTTCCTGAGCCTTTATTCATTCGACGTTAAACTACATTTTAGCTAAAACTATGCAGTTGAGTGCCGTTATATTATCGCAATTTATGAGGTCGGTAAAGCAAATTCGACTCAATACGAATTTTATTTTCGTCGTGTTTAATATACCCAATAGCAAATCCTCCTTTGGACGCGGACAATGAGAGTATGTCTACCACGCAATGCATGTATGTTCATCCGATATGACACCAGGAATTGCCTAATCAAACGTTAGATAGCAATTACGTTCTTTAAATGTTGGATTACTGGATTAAACCACGCGTTAATCATCATTGTATCAATGTAGATGAGTCGACAAATAATTGAAAGAGTTTTCGTATTTGCATGAACGAATACAATTGTATTCGACCAGTGTATTCGTATGGGCACTTACAGTGTAACAGTGACATTCCATCCGCGAAATAAAAACTGTGCCATTTGCAGATACGAAGGGCTGTGGTACAACAGCGTGCCCAAAACTCAAGTATTATTTATATTGGCATTAAGGTCAGCTGTGCATCCTCCGCAAATAAACGCCGGAGGTCTTATTCCGATGAACATGGAAACTTTCGCGGAGGTAATGTATGAAAAATTATTTGCAGTTTGATACCGATTAGAATATAATTTCGATACCTGATTGTAGGTAATAAAACTGTCGTTTTCCTACTTTACGGTGTTGCAATCCGTATAGCGATCTAAAGGAGGTGGCGGAATTCGTTGTTACAAAGAACGCGGTTAACAAAGTTATTATCGTCGCAAGATGGAGTGCACGACAAATAAATGATTGTTACATATATCTGGCAGCGCGAAAAGTAGCGCATATATCGTAATTGTACAGTGTTATGTTACTACGATCCTCGACAATATTAGAGAAAATTATCTGGCCTGTGATTAAAATTTGTTCACCTATACGAGTATTAATGCCGCGGTTCATGTATTACAGCACACTGTATCACGTGTTTAATTATACGTTTCTGTAAATTCAGCGAAACTCTTTTTTATTGTAGGCTGTTCTGTGATTCTTTTAAGGTACAAAAGTGATTTATTACGCAATCAAGGATATTTGTATTTCAGTAGTTCCGGCGTGCGTTGAAAGCAGGCTGTTAAAATGTTATTTCGTGATGGTGTTTTTAAAAATGAATTTTCTTCTTTAATTCATTTCGACGTCGGACCTTCTGCTGAACTTGTTAAGAAAACTATCGTAACCAATTTTTATATTCAACCTGTGACAACGATTCTTTATTTTGAAATTCCAGAATACAAGTAGTTGTTTTTATTTATTACCATAAAAGAGCACGGTGGCCGCTAAAGAGGTTGTCACACCAGACGTAATTTTCATTCATTCTTTTACAACAAATATTCAATACTACACCTAAGGACTGATTTATATCGAAACTTCCAACATACAATAGCCATTATTTTATAGCAAAAACTTCGAGCCAGTTTATAAAAAGTTACGATATTTAAACGATAGCATTCTTACGTGTTCAATAAAAGGATCGCTTACATTGCATATCGATGTTTGAAATTTTTTGATACGTGTCCATTTCACAAAAAATAACTTTTCACACGAAAATGTTGAACAGTAGATACATGAGTTCATTTCCGACGTCCTGTTTCGTCGAGCATATTTCTGACATATTTCCTTCACCACCGATAACCTTCACGCGATAGAAATTCGGACACTAGGTGTGACAACGTTGTCAATCACCTATGGTCAAAAGTAACATCGAAGTAAAAGTAAAATACGAAGAACACTACTAACTGTGCGATGTTGATGCGTTCCCATGCACGACGCTACTGCGATGCTCTCGCAGGGGTAAAATGAAAATTGTGCACTTGACTTTCTTTCTGCTATACTCCTCAAACGATCAACCTGCATTTACATGGCACGAGTCGTTCCACTATAATTACCGAAAGGGTGCACATTTAAGATTGCATGCACTACTGCAGAACATAATTGGACGACTACTTTCACGAAACATAGTAAACCATTGGGGATATTAAAAAGCACTTCGCCGAATTATATACCGACCGTTTTTAATTTCAATATGTAACTACGATACGGGATCGCGAACGAAGCAGCAATTTACTCATCATGCGTGATCGATGCATGATTGATACTTCATAAGTAAGACACAATGTAGGGGAGGTCCATAGAATCGGTCGAAGTACTGCCTTTGCAGTTGTTTCCCGTGCACCAACGACTTGGACGTTTGCTCAAGCAGTGGACGTCGCATCATGGACACAGCTGCGTTACAAAGGCAATACTTGAAGGTGACAAGGAGACATTTGATATTGATCGGAATTTGGCCCACTCAGAAGATGTCTGAACAGTATATATTTCGAGGAATCATTTATATAGTTATATCAGCAGGTTTGTTTGGACAGGTACGTCTACGTTCGGCAACCCTAATTTTAATTGCATGTGCGTATACAAATATTGCCATTGGTACTTGTGAACAGTAACACCAAACCTACTAAAGCGGTCGAAATGATCATTTAACAAATTTCTAATTTTCAGTTACAAAGCATGTTAAGATGACTTTTTTTAAGTTCTTGTTGATTTTCTCTAAGATAAGTAATGAACGTGTACATTAATTCGTGTTTCATCGTTCGTTTATTCATTTTTCATCTACATTTTTAATTTCAAAATAAAGCTGCATTATACGCCGGTAGGTTTAGTGTTAAATTGACCTTTCTTCGGTGGATCGTGTACGGTTGTGTATTTGTTCCTCCCGCAATTAAAAACAAGCGTCGGTGTTCTAACCCTACTGACTGAAGCACGCATAAGGTAATTACGTTTGAGCCTCGTAAATCGAATAGAAGACGAACGGCGTATTTATTAAAAAATTATTTCGAAATAATTTCTTTGTCGTCTCGTACTGCGTTGATTATTAATATCGCCATTCATCACCGATGCTAAAAAATGCGCGAAAATGAAATTATTAATTGAAATGGTAGTATACGAAAATAAAAGACAGATTGTGCGCGACGATTAAGTTGTACAGGTACTGCAAGATGACAGTACCTAAAATATTGATAGAAACGTGTACCTAAAATATTGATATCGTGTCCATTATATCTGCTCATTAGTATTTTCGCACCGAACAGTCAATTTACCACACTGTGTACGTATGGGACTATATAGTAATATACATCATGACTATTTGACATGGATTGCAGATCGCAAGAATCGTAACGTTTTTCAGTGTGACGACTGTGCTACAACAACTCTCTTTCCTAGTCGCCGCGATACTGCTATTGGTAAAACAGGCTAATTACATCGTACATGGCGCAAAAGTAAGCATCCCCATAGGTTTCAATCTAACGTCACCGGAACTGCAAAAAGCAGAACGGTTTTGTTGCAGTTCAAAGCAATTTTGGACGGCATGTTCCATGACTGGAAGTACGACAAGACAGAAGAAGAAATAGCTATTATGGTTTCGTACATGAACCGAGGAGCTTTTTTCACGACAATTTATATGGGTAAAAAAACTACGGGTGTGTCGTTATTTCAGCAATTAGACATTTGGTTAACTGTCCATGTGTCGGTAATCCTGTCTATAGTAAACGCCTACTTCTCCACGGGGCTGTTCGTTCAATTGCCATTGTGGTCACGCCTTGCCGACATTTTGGTGCCGTTGAACACGTCTCGACCTCTGACGTATGTCTACCCGGTTTACTATTTCGTCGATAGTGACCGATACGATTACCTGATATTAGCGGCTACAACTATTGGAACTATCGCGGTGATGGTCGGTTTCATAGGTTGCGACACGTACTTCATATACGCTGTGCAGCATGCTTGCGGATTATTCGCGGTAGCTCGGTAAGAAAATTTCATCAACAAATAAATTTTGATGATAATTCAATGACTGGTTGGTGACAGATGTCCAAATATAGTTTGATGTACAGGTGGTCCTACTACAACACGGTTTCGCTATAAAACGAGAAGAAAATTGCAAAAAAACTTTGTACAACACTGTACGTACTTGGTAGAGTTTCACACAGATGAGGTTTAGGACATGGCAAGAAAAATAGCTACTTTTGAAAACCTTTAGTTTATTATCTGTGCCATCTGTGTGTCAGCAACACGATGGCACGTGACAATTTTAGTTTTACAAATCTATTCATTGTACATCCATGATTAGAGTCTTTTTTGTCTTCACCGGACAGGCCACGCCATAAACCTCGAAGACCTAAACGTCGAAGGGTGGCTTGGCCCTGCAAATTAACGGTGTCCAGGGCCCCGAGAGGTACGTCACCGAATTTGGATTTTTCCACATCCAAACTGAAAAGTACCACGCTAAGGGCGCAATGGAAGGGAACAACGGAGGCTTTTAATAGGGCAAAAATGCCAAAACTAGCAGAGACACGATAGAACCGTAGAATTAGGTAGAAGAGTAGAGACGTTATAGAACTTTAGAGTAGACAGTACAGAACTTTAGATCAGAGATAGAAGCTATAGACAGAATAGAACACTTAGAAATTATGGAACATACAGGTAGATTGGAACAATCATAGTAATACTCATACACAAATACACACATATTCGTTAACATAGTTAATAAATAGTAATGACTTGTTACAACACCACGTGTAAATTATTAACGGTCCCAAAACGTACAAATTGGGTGATCCTTCTCGAAATACAATTCAGATGGCACATCGTGCATATACGAGTGCTCGTGCTCACCCTAACAGTACTTCTACAGTCATGGTGATGCTTGCTGTCTTAAAGATACAGTGTTGCGAAAAGTATTTCTTTTCATCTTCAGGGCCTGAAAACAAAACAGTCTCATGTTCCTGGTCGGCAGTCTGCGTCGAGCCAAGTGTGTTGAAGAATTACTTTTTCGTCTTCAAGACATTAAGTTTCAGTCCCAAGCCATGTCTGATAAAGATAAAAAAACAAAGTTTAAGAGGAAATTTATTTCCTTAGAAGTAAATATACAAATCATGGATTATCTTTTGATAGGAAAACAAGCATTTCACATTGGAGAAAGTCTCAATTTGAACGAAGCAATAGTCCAGACTATTAAGAAAAATGAAAAAGAAAGTAGTTACTGTAGAAACTTTGGCATCGGTATACATTTATATTTTTAATAAAAATTAAATTGTTTATGTTATATTAAAAAAAGATAATTGTTTTTAATCAGTTTTCGGAACGTAACCCCCTATTTGAACTGGTTCTGGCTCTCATACAACAGGGTTTCACACAACACGGCATTTTCTAGGAACCTATATACCGTGTTATAGGAGGGTTACCTGTATTTTATTTGATGACCCGAAAAAGTATGTTTGCAAATTTCACTCGATGGTTGGTGAATTTAGCGTTTCGGAGATTTCGAAACTGGGCAATTTGGAAATCTGGGAATATGGGCATTTAGAGAATTTCGGAGTTTGAGATTTCAACATTCTAGGCATTCAGAGTCATAGAAAATTTAAATCGGTGGTTCAGAAATTTCACGGCCTAAGAATGTGATACGTAATTTGAAAATGTCAGATTTGCTAACTGGAATATTTGTAAAGAGGATATTTTTAATCATGAAAACTACATATTTGGAATCGCTATAATTTTGAAATTAAAATGCCTATCGTATTTGGTACACCGTTCGTTCGTATGAAATATTTCGAATTACGATGATCACAAGTGTTTTTAGACACCGTTTCAAGAAATCGGTTGATGCTATCTACGATGAGAAGACAATTGCAGCGACATCGAATGAGTCGTACAGAAGAGTTTGTCACTCCATTAAGTTGCATGATCGAGCGATGAGGTTAGTACGTAATAATTGGCGTAAACTCTTTATGTCATACTTGTATATAAGATAGCACTGTCAATTTTTTAGTCAAAATCAACTGCTTTCGGTCGTATTGGAATTTGAAAATAATGTCGAAACACGTTCTCAGAGTATTCGCGTGCCGAGCAGTTATAATGCAATATAAGGAAGTGATTATTCGTAAGATACCTTAAACGTTACTAGGCAATATTTGACTTTTGAAGTTAAAACACATTACAAAATGTTGAATTCTTTAACACTGAGACCTAATACGACTTTATACCAAAACAGTAAATGTTGTAGATGTGGAAATAGAAACCTGGACTAAAAAAAACTGCAATGGCTTCGCGAACAATTTTTATCTATTTCTGAACGATTTTGTTGTATCTGCATGGCATATGATATTTCCGATATTTCATCCATATCTAACTACATAATTCAAAATTATCTTTATATTCTTCAGATATGTAAGGGAAGTTGATGACCTTCATTACGCTTATTTTTTGGTGAGCATGGGTATGATAGTCGCAGCCTTCAGTTGCACGTTAGTATGGGTAAGTGCGTTAAATATGATGCTACTCGATTTTGGTAACCTTCTCAAATGTCGCTTTCCCATACCAGATATCAAGATTGAAACTTTCCATGCAGTTGTGTAAGTTTTTTATGTTTTTAATGGTTCAACTGATGCATATACTGTTCCTGACGCTTCAAGGACAGTTTGTGATTAACTCGATGGACCAAGTTTACAATGATATGTAAGTAATAAATCGGCACAGTAAACTGAGTACTAGAAAAGTGAAAATTTCCGGTAATATACTGTGTATGAACATGTTAGCACTGCTTACGAATTTCGCTATAACACCGTGAATACAATGTGTAATATATATGACACGTGAAAATCGAAGAAAGAAACAAATCGTTCGAAGCACGTGAAGGATAAAAAAATTGTGAAAATTGATATATTGTATGGAACTGGAAGCAGAAAGTTCGTTATGTAAATGTATGCGGTAGACTTCAGTTATATCGCTACAGTTTTTGGTGCTAGTCGAATAAATTCTTCGATATATTCTTTTTGTTCCTTATTAGCAAATGTAATTGTGAGTCGCTGGTTGAACACCGATAATGAAAAAGAGATTATTTCGCAATGTTCGAGCACGCGTTATATAGCGGCACAACATGGATCTCGATTTACCGGGTTAAATCGTTGGACGATTATGCATTGCTTCAGTGTCGACGATTCAACAAATAATTCGAAGAATTTTCCTCTCGTACAGAACCAATTGCGGCGATATAACGAAAGTCGAGTGTAGTTATACCAATACTTACAATCTATCTGTGACAGATTTCATCCACTATTCACAATAAAAACCGTATTCTTCGCAGATACGATGGACTGTGGTACAACAGTCTCCCCAAAACTCAGGCATTATTTATATTAGCATTGAGATCATCCTCGGTCAGGCCCCAAATAACTGCCGGTGGTTTGTTTCCAATGAATCTACAGACATTTGCGGACGTAATGCATCAGCTATTATTCGCATATTTGCGTTAATATTAAAACATTTTCAATGTCTATATTGTTTTAGATTCTTAAATCATCGGTATCGTACTTCACGGTGTTCCAGTCTATATAGCTGATTGATGGCGATAAGAGGACACATTATTGTAAAGACAGCACAAAGCAACTGCAGTATTTTGAGATAGAGTGTAGATAAACACATAGAAGCTCGTACGCGGGTTGCTTTATGATACGTGTCTAACAGCATCAAGAATGAGAAATGGTACATAATTTTATCGTATGTAATTAATGGAAGCCTGGATAAATACGAAATACGTGATTTTCTTCTTAAAGTATGATGCCATTATTGACCATTAAATGGACGACATCCAGTTGTTGCGGTAAGAATGAAGTTGGATCGGAGTCAAAGGTTCACACGTTTCCTTATGCAATTAGTGAGACTGAAAACACACGTGTATCCTAGCAAAGTATGTTATTAAAATCTCTGAAACGTTTAATTTAAATTTATAAATATTTTTACGTCATAGTGTTTTCCTTGCACCTCTCGAGAAAGGTCGAATCAGCGGTATATACGATATGCATGGTAGCAGTAATCGTCAGTAAAATCGATTATGTTCAAACACAATCCTTTTGATATCTGTAGTAGTTCTTTCCGTTCTGAGTGATACATACGGTTACGAAAAACTTTATAAAATTATAGCCATTCCGCGTATCGTTAACGTTTCAAACATTCTGTAGACCGCCATTGCACGTATGAGACGTATCATCGACGCTGTGAATCAACATTGGCGGTATAAATAAATTCCGAAATATCGCAGTGTGTTATGCAGCGAAGCATTGAATTAGAACAATTAATCTTTAGTAACAAATTTAACGAATCTGCTACTTTCTTTGACTGCGAAATTACACATTT
The DNA here is from genome assembly GCA_947623535.1 of Coelioxys conoideus. Classification (NCBI taxonomy): domain Eukaryota; kingdom Metazoa; phylum Arthropoda; class Insecta; order Hymenoptera; family Megachilidae; genus Coelioxys; species Coelioxys conoideus. The sequence goes on along the minus strand of OX392453.1, from coordinate 10,830,599 downwards.
CCAAAACTCTTATACCACGTCTTACATAATAAAACAATGGTACGAAGCAGAATAAAACAATGGTACGAACGGGACGGACACCTTCGCTGTGATCGCGTAGATATATTTGTTACAAAGTATCGCTGCTACAGTTGTCCAACACGAAAATTGCACGACATACTGTTCATATACTTACATTTGAACGAAACGAGTCACGGCACTGAAACTACATAAATGGCTACAAGTACAAACTGCAAGGGGGTCGGTGGATGCGTTTCTAACGTCGTAGAAGTATACGAAATGACGTAGCATTTCGGTATTAGAAACCAATCACGCATCGAACGTTTCAACTTTCGGTGTAAAATCATTAGACGAAGAACAATTTCGCTCCAACAGGTATGCGACGCCTGATTGACAGTGTACAGTACCCTCACAGTGCAGCGGATGCCGGAATCGAAATTGTGCACTGTGAGGAACAGTGGAAGCGAAATTTGATACTCGGTGGCTGTCCTTTCCTCGCCGCGGCCAAAAAAACAAACCGCCGCTGAGACGGCGAAGCATTTAAATGTCGAACGAGGCTGGTTCGAGCGAGGCAAACATAGACGCATCAATGACGCACGCATAGGCACAGGAAGAGATGTTTTGCACTGTGAGGGACAACCAAGCACTGCACTGTGAGGACACTTACTGTATACGTATAATGAATGAAATAGCCTGTAGAATCGTTCGTGTTTAGATGTTAGAGTTGTGCAGTTCGTGACATACGGGTATACCGCCGCATGTGAGTCGATTTAGTTCGTTGTTGACTTATCATGTACGCAGTCGCGATGCAACAACGTTACATGGAACTTACGAAGGCGTACTTGTTACTCACCGGCATGTGGCCTTCCCAGAACAAGTACTCTCGATACGTTTGCCACTTTATTATACAAATTATTGTGTGGACATCACTTTTGGTGCAGGTACCCATGTAATATACTACTGATTACCTTTTTGACTCGTCCGGATCCGTATCCCATCGTCGCTCATTTGTTTTCTAAGAATTAATTTACTCTACGTGCGGATGTGTGATAATCGATTTCTGGACTTGCAACTGCAAAAGAAACACCCTGGTTATTCGGACGAGATTCGGAATATGCAGGTTTAAAAAATCGCGATATTAGGAATTTACTAACTCGTAGATTCGGCAATTTTAGAATTTGAGACTATAGAGATATCGAAACCTTTAAGACACCTTTACCGTGTCTTCAGAAGTTTACCTTTAAAAACAAAACATGCAACGAATTTCGAATATCGTAAGAATTCTACGGGCAGTTTATAACAATTTTTTAGATCCTAAAAGTAGACGCGTTAATTTTAGTGTTTCAAATAATTATGAGGTATCGTTATGTATATTTGACATCTAGAACAGATAGCAAGAGTGGTACAGCTTTTCAGTCTAAACGTTTTGATACAACTTTGTTACCTCCTCGGAGGGGTACTGTTACTTGCGAAGCAGGGCGCTTACGTTATTAACAAAGCAAAAGTGAGTAATGCAGTCCTTACCCCTGCGGTGTCTACATTTACACGAGGTAAATGATTCGAGGAGGATGAGACGCGGTGCAGTGTATCTTGGTCCCGTATCTCACTCATATTGCTTTAGGCGGTCTCCATAGCCAGGTTTTAGCCGGTAGGAATCCAACATACCTCCTGGCTTCTCCCCTGAGGGGACAGGAGAACCTATGAAAAAATAAAAGGTAAATGATTCGATTACAGTTCGAAGCGCTTTTGCATGGAATGTTCAGAGACTGGGAAGTTGACAGGCGACAATACGAATTTTATTTTCGTTCCGTTTGATATACCCAATCGCAAATCCTCCTTTGGACGCAAACAATGAGAGTATGTCTCCAAGCAATACATGTATGTTCACCCGATATGACACCAGGAATTGCCTAACCAAACGTTAGATAGCAATTACGTTCTTTAAATGTTGGATTACTGGATGAAACCACGCGATACTCATCATTGTATCAATGTAGATGAGTCGACAAGTAATAGAAAGAGTTTTCGTATTCGTATGAACGAATACAATTTTATTTGACCTGTCTATTCGTATGTGAACACGTACAGTGTAACAGTGACATTCCATTCGCGAATTAAAAACTGTGCCATTTACAGATACGAAGGGCTGTGGTAAAACAGCGTGCCCAAAACTCAAGTATTATTTACATCGGCATTAATGTCAGCCGTGAATCCACCGCAAATAATAGTCGGAGGTCTTATTCCGATGAACATGGACACTTTCGCGGAGGTAATGTACGAATAATTATTTGCAGTTTGATACCGATTAGAATATAATTTCGATACCTGTTTGTAGGTAATGAAACTGTCGCTTTCCTACTTTGCGGTGCTGCAATCCGTATAGCGATCTAAAGGAGGTGGCGGAATTCGTTGTTACAAAGAACGCGATTAACAATGTTATTATCGTCGTAAGATGGAGTGCACGACAAATAAATGATTGTTACATATATCTGGCAACGCGAAAAGTAGCGCATATATCATAATTGTACAGTGATATGTTACTACGATCCTCGACAATATTAGAGAAAATTTTCTGGCCTGTAATTAAAATTTGTTCACCTATACGAGTATTAATGCCGCGGTTCATATATTGCGGCACACTGTATCACGTGTTTAATTATACTTTTCTGTAAATTCGGCGAAACGCTTTTTTATTGTAGGCTGTTCTGTGATTCTCTTAAGGTACAAAAGTGATTTATTACGCAATCAAGGATATTTGTATTTCAGTAGTTTCGGCGTGCGTTGAAAGCAGGCTGTTAAAATGTTATTCCGTGATGGTGTTTTTAAAAATGAATTTTCTTCTTTAATTCATTTCGACGTCGGACCTTCTGCTGGACTTGTTAAGAAAACTATCGTAACCAATTTTTATATTCAACCTGTGACAACGATTCTTTATTTTGAAATTCCAGAATACAAGTAGTTGTTTTTATTTATTACCATAAAAGAGCACGGTGGCCGCTAAAGAGGTTGTCACACCAGACGTAATTTTCATTAATTCTTTTACAACAAATATTCAATACTACACCTAAGGACTGATTTACATCGAAACTTCCAACATACAATAGCCATTATTTTATAGCAAAAACTTCGAGCAGTTTATAAAAAGTTACGATATTTAAACGATAGCATTCTTACATGTTCAATAAAAGGATCGCTTACATTGCATATCGATGTTTGAAATTTTTTGAAACGTGTCCATTTCACAAAAAATAACTTCACGCACGAAAATGTTGAACAGTAGATACATGAGTTCATTTCCGACGTCCTGTTTCGTCGAGCATATTTCTGACATATTTCCTTCACCACCGATAACCTTCACGCGATAGAAATTCGGACACTAGGTGTGACAACGTTGTCAATCACCTATGGTCAAAAGTAACATCGAAGTAAAAGTAAAATACGAAGAACACTACTAACTGTGCGATGTTGATGCGTTCCCATGCATGACGCTACTGCGATGCTCTCGCAGGGGTAAAATGAAAATTGTGCACTTTACTTTCTTTCTGCTATACTCCTCAAACGATCAACCTGCATTTACATGGCACGAGTCGTTCCACTATAATTACCGAAAGGGTGCACATTTAAGATTGCATGCACTACTGCAGAACATAATTGGACGACTACTTTCACGAAACATAGTAAACCATTGGGGATATTAAAAAGCACTTCGCCGAATTATATACCGACCGTTTTTAATTTCAATATGTAACTACGATACGGGATCGCGAACGAAGCAGCAATTTACTCATCATGCGTGATCGATGCATGATTGATACTTCATAAGTAAGACACAAGGTAGGGGAGGTCCATAGAATCGGTAGAAGTACTGTCTTTGCAGTTGTTTTCCCTGCACCAACGACTTGGACGTTTGCTCAAGCAGTGGACGTCGCATCATGGACGCAGCTGCTTTACAAAGGCAATACTTGAAGGTGACAAGGAGACATTTGATATGGTTCGGAATTTGGCCTTATCAGAAGATGTCTGAACAGTATATATTTCGAGGAATCATTTATATAGTTATGTCAGCAGGTTTTTTTGGACAGGTACGTCTACGTTCGGCAACCCTAATTTTAATTGCATGTGCGTATACAAATATTGCCATTGGTACTTGTGAACAGTAACACCAAACCTACTAAAGCGGTCGAAATGATCATTTAATAATTTTCTAATTTTGAGTCACAAAGTATGTTATGGCGCCTTTTTTGAAGTTCGTGTTGATTTTCTCTAAGTAAGATAAGGAATTAATGTGTACATTAATTCGTGTTTCATCGGTCCTTTATTCATTTTTCAACTACATTTTTAATTTCAAAGTAAAGCTGCATTATACGCCGGTAGGTTTAGTGTTAAATTGATCTTTCTTCGGTGGATCGTGTACGGTTGTGTATTTGTTCCTCCCGCAATTAAAAACAAGTGTCAGTGTTATAACCCTACTGACTGAAGCACGCATAAGGTAATTACGGTTGAGCTTTGTAAATTGGATAGAAAACGAACAGAGAAAGATAGAAAAAGATAGAAAATTATTATTTCGTAATAATTTCTTTGTCATCTCGTGTAGCATTGATTGTGAATATCGCTATTTATCAACGGTACTAAAAAATGTAGGAAAGCGAAATTATTAATTATAAATTATTAATTGAAATGGTAGTATACGAAAATAAAAGACAGATTGTAGGCGATGATTAAGTTTCACAGGTACTGCAAGACGACAGTACAGAAACGTGTACCTAAAATATTGATATCGTGTCCATTATATCTGCTCGATAGTATTGTAGCACCGTCAAGTCATTGTGCTACATTGTGTACGTATGCGACTGTATAGTAATATACATCATGACTATTTGACATGGATTACAGATCGCAAGAGTCGTAAAGTTTTTCAGTATGACGATTCTGCTACATCAACTTTCTTTCCTACTCGCCGCGGTAATGCTAATGCTAAAACATACTAATTACATCGTATATAGCGCAAAAGTAAGCATCCCCATAGGTTTCCATCTACCGTCACCGGAACTGTAAAAGTCAGAACGATTTCGTTGCAGTTCAAAGCAATTTTAGACAGCATGTCCCATGATTGGAAATACGACAAGACAGAAGAGGAAATAGCTATTATGGTTTCGTACATGAACCGAGGAGCTTTTTTCACGTCGATTTATAAGGGTAAAAAAATTACGGGTTTATCGTTATTTCAGCAATTGGACAGTCGGTTAACTGTGCATGTGTCGGTAATCCTGTCTATAGTAAACGCATACTGCTCCACGATACTGTTCGTTCAGATGCCATTGTGGCCACGCATTGCCGACATTTTGATGCCGTTGAACACGTCTCGACCTCTGACGTATGTCTACCCGGTTTACTATTTCGTCGATAGTGATAAATACGATTACCTGATATTAGCAGCTACAACTACTGGAACTCTCGCGGTAATGGTCGGTTTCATAGGTTGCGACACGTATTTCATATGCGCTGTGCAACATGCTTGCGGATTATTCGCGGTGGCTCGGTAAGAAAATTTGCATCAACAAATTACTTCCGATGATGATTCAATGACTGATTGGTGACAGATGTCCAAATATAGTTTGATGTACAGGTAGCCCTCTTACAACGCGGCTCCTTATAAGACGATTCATAAATTGCGGGAACCCTCCTTCAACACGGCATTCTATAACACAGTTTCGCTCTAGCACGATAAGAAAATTGCAAAAACCTTTGTACAACACTATTCTTCTATAGCCGCAGCGAGGCTTGCCGTCTTAAAGATACAGCGTTGCAAAAAGTATTTCTTTTCATCTTCATGGCCTGAAAACAAAAGTGTCGCACGCTGCTAGTCGGCAGTCTGCGTTGAGCCACGATATGTTGAAGAATAATTTTTTCGTCTTCAAGACATTAAGTTTCAATCCCAAGTCATGTCCGAGAAAGATAAAAAAAAAAACAAAGTTTAAGAGGAAATTTATTTCCTTAGAAGTAAATATTAAATTAGAAGGAGAAAGTCTCAATTTGAACGAAGCAACAGTCCAGACTATTAAGAAAAATGAAAAAGAAAGTAGTTACTGTAGAAACTTTGGCATCGGTATACATTTTTATTTTTAATAAAAATTATGTTGTTTATGTTATATTAAAAAAATATAATTGTTTTTAATCAGTTTTCGGAACGTAACCCCCCTTTTTGTACAGACTCTTGGTTAGGTCAGTAACCCAGTATTAGGTCACACAACACGGCATGTTCTAGGAACCTATATATCGTGTTATAGGAGGGTTACCTGTATTTTATTTGGTGACCCGAAAAAGAATGTTTGCAAATTTCATTCGATGGTTGGTGAATTTAGCGTTACGGAGATTTCGAAAGTGGGCAATTTGGAAATCTGGGAATATGGGCATTTAGAGAATTTCGGAGTTTGAGATTTCAATATTCTAGGCATTCAGAGTCATAGAAAATTTAAATCGGTGGTTCAGAAATTTCACGGCCTAAGTATTTGATACGTAATTTGAAAATGTCAGATTTGTTAACTGGAATATTTGTAAAGAGGATATTTTTAATCATGAAAACTACATATTTGGAATCGCTATAATTTTGAAATTAAAATGCCTATCGTATTTGGTACACCGTTCGTTCGTATGAAATATTTCGAATTACGATGATCACAAGTGTTTTTAGACACCGTTTCAAGAAATCGGTTGATGCTATCTACGATGAGAAGACAATTGCAGCGACATCGAATGAGTCGTACAGAAGAGTTTGTCACTCCATTAAGTTGCATGATCGAGCGATGAGGTTAGTACGTAATAATCGGCGTGAACTCTTTATGTCACACTTGTATAAAAGATAGCACCGTCAATTTTTTAGTCAAAAACAACTGCTTTCGTTCGTATTGGAATTTCAAAATAATGTCGAAGCACGTTCTCAGAGTATTCGCGTGCCGAGCAGTTATAATGCAATATAAGGAAGTGATTATTCGTAACATACCTTAAACGTTACTAGGCAATATTTGACTTTTGAAGTTAAAACACGTTACAAAATGTTGAATTCTTTAACACTGAGACCTAATACGACTTTATACCAAAACAGTAAATGTTGTAGATGTGGAAATAGAAACCTGGACTAAAAAAAACTGCAATGGCTTTGCGAACAATTTTTATCTATTTCTGAACGATTTTGTTGTATCTGCATGGCATATGATATTTCCGATATTTCATCCATATCTAACTACATAATACAAAATTATCTTTATATTCTCCAGATATGTAAGGGAAGTTGATGACCTTCATTCCACCTATTTTTTCTTGTGCATGGGGATGATAATCGGAGCCTTCAGTTGCACGTTAGTATGGGTAAGTGCGTTAAATATGATGCTACGCGATTTTGGTAACCTTCTCAAATGTCGCTTTCCCATACCAGATATCAAGATTGAAAATTTCCATGCAGTTGTGTAACTTTATTATGTTTTTAATGGTTCAACTGATGCATATGCTGTTCCTGACGCTTCTAGGACAGTTTGTACTTAACTCGATGGACCAAGTTTACAATGATATGTAAGTAATAAATCGGCACAGACAATTGAGTACTAGAAAAGTGAAAATTTCCGGTAATATACTGTGTATGAACATGTTAGCAATGCTTACGGATTTTGGATATAACGCCGTGAAAACTATGTGTAATATACAGGGTGTACCAAAAGTGTTGAAGGAGCTGGAAATGGGAGGTAGGTGGGATCATTCTGAACAACTTTTTCATTTGCAAAAATGTCGTATGGGGTTTCATTTTTAAATTATTAACGAAAAACACCGACCAATCAGAGCGCGGGAGTCGCGCACGCTCGGAGGCAGAAGTGTAGGCCCGAGATATAATTGGCCATGGCCGCCATCGAATCGCATGGCGCGCGATTCTCGCGTTCCGATTGGTTGGTGTTTTTCGTTAATAATTTTAAAATGAAGCCTCACACGACATTTTCGTAAATGAAAAAGTTGTTCAGAATGACCCCACGTACCTCCCATTTCCGGCTCCTTCAATACATTTGGGACACCCTGTATATCGAGAGTCGGGTGTAGTGATACCACTACATACAATCTATCCGTGACAGATTTCATCTACTATTTAAAAATTGTATTATTCTCAGATACAACGGACTATGGTACAACAGTCCACCCAAAACTCAGGCACTATTTGTGTTAGCCTTAAGATCAGCCTTCGTCTCACCCCAAATAACTGCCGGTGGTCTGTTTCCAATGAATCTGAAGACTTTTTCGGACGTAATGCATCAGCTATTATTAGCATATTTGCGTTAATATTAAAACATTTTCAATGCATTCATTGTTTTAGATTCTTAAAACATCGGTATCGTACTTCACGGTGTTCCAGTCTGTATAGATGATTGATGGCGATAAGACGATACATTATTATAAAGACAGCACGAAGCAACTGCAGTATTTTGAGATAGAGTGTAGATAAACACATAGAAGCTCGTACGCGGGTTGCTTTATGATACGTATCTAATAGCATCAAGAATGAAACATGATACGTAATGTTATCGTATTTAACTAATGGAAGCCAGATCATTCCATTAGATGGACGGCATCCAGTTGTTGCGGTAAGAATGAAGTTGGATCGGATTGAAAGGTTTACACGTTTCCTTATGCAATTAGTGAGACTGAAAACACACGTGTATCCTAGCAAAATATGTTATTAAAATCTTTGAAATGTTTAATTTAAATTTATAAATATTCTTACGTCATAGTGTTTTCCTTACACCTCTCGAGAACGCTCGAATCAGCGGCATATACGGTGTGCATAGTAGCAGTAATCGTCAGTAAAATCGATTATGTTCAAACACAATTCTTTTGAGATCTGTACTAGTTCTTTCCGCATTGTGCGATACATACGTTTACGAAGAACTTTATAAAATTATAGCCATTTTTCATATCGTTAACGTTTCAAACATTCTATAATCCACCATTGCACGTATGACACGTATCGTCGACGCTGCGAATCAACATTCGCGGCTTAAATAAATGCGGAAATATCGTAGTGTGTTATACATTAAAGCATGGGATTAGAACAATTAATCTTTAGTAACAAATTTAACGAATCTGCTACTTTCTTTGACTGCGAATTTACACATTTCCGAAACCCTTATACCACGTCTTACATAGACGAAACAGAATAAACCAATGGTACGAACACGGCGGACACTATTCACTGACTATGATCCACGTAGATACATTTGTTACAAATTATTGCTGCGACAGTTGTCCAACACGAAAATTGCACGACATACTGTTCCTATACTTACATTTGATCGAAACGAGTCACGGCACTGAAACTACATAAATTGTTAGAAGTACAAATTGCAAGGGGGTCGGTGAATGCGTTTATAACGTCATAGAGGTATACGAAATGACGAAGATAATGCTATAAGTAGCATTTCAGTATGAGACATCAATCACGCATCAAACGTTTCAACTTTCGGTGTACGATCATTAGGCGAAGAATAATTTCGCCGTGGCAGGAAAAGACGCGTGATTGAGAGTTTATGCATATAAAGAATGAAGTAGTGTGTAGAATCGTTCGAGGTTGAGGTGGTGGGGTTGTCCAATTTGGGACATAGAGGTATACTTCTACATGTCACGCAACATAGTTCGTCCTTGACTAATCATGGACGCAGTCGCGATGCAACAACGTTACATGAAACTTACGAAGGCGTACTTGTTACTTACCGGCATGTGGCCTTCCCAGAACAAGTACTCTCAATACGTTTGCCGATTTCTTATACAAATTGTTGTGTGGACATCATTTTCGGTGCAGGTATCAATGAGGCATACTACTGATTTCCTTTTTGACTCGTGCGGATCCGTATCCCATCGCCGCTCATTTGTTTTCTAAAAATTAATTTACTCTACGTGCGGATGTGTGATAATCGATTTCTGGACCTGCAACTGCAAAATAAATGTCCTGCATATTTAAACGAGTTTCGGAATCTGTAGGTTTAAAAAATTGCGATATTCCGAGTTTCGGAACTAGTAGATTCGATATTTTTAGAATTTCAGATTATAGACACCGAAACTTGACTATACTTTACGTAGTCCGATCTGGCGGAAATCCCCTTTACCGTGTCGCGTCATCACATGTTTACCTTTAGAAATCAATCACGAAAACGAGTTTCGAATATCGTAAGAAAGGACGGTGTTAAAAAATGCTCATTTTTGGCATCGCCAAAAAAGGAAAAATTCGTGCAGGATTTTTAGAGCGTCTCCCAAAGAACACAAAATTCCTTATCACATTCCCAAGAAGCGATGGGAAGGTAGTCAAAAATACGTTCAAAATATGAATGTAATTATAACGAAATTTACGAATATTTTATATTTTGTCGTCTTTTTCTTCGGATATCGAACCGCCTTCGAAATAAGTAGTAAGGAACTCAGCAGGCAGATTAATTGAAGCTTGAAATCGAGCAAATGCAAAGTACCATAAAATCATAGCTACATGGGAACAGCATCCGAGTGTGCGAGTATGGCTTACAGTGCGGTTTTTCTTTTATATACTTTCAACGTATTTTTGACAACTTTCTCATCGTTTCTCGGGAAAGTGATAAGGACATTTTTCGTTCCTTGGGAGACACTCTAAAAATGCTGCACGAATTTTTCATTTTCAGGGGATGCCGAAAATGGGCATTTTTTAACACCCTCCTTTACGGACAGTTTATAATGACAAACTTGGAGTGGACACAATTTGCCCACGTATCTGACAACTGACATTTTTGGCGACAGCGACATTGTTTCTAATTCGTAACGGAACACATTAAATTTGCTATTTTATAAAATCATGAGGTACCATGACGTATATTTGACATCTGCAACAGGTATCAAGAGTGGTACAGATTTTTAGTCTGAACGTTTTGATACAACAACTTTCTTACGTCCTCAGCACGGTACTGATACTTGCGAAGCAGGGCGCTTACGTTATTAACAAAGCAAAAGTGAGTAAACACAGTCGTCACCCCCCAAGGTTCACAATTGTACCGAGTAAATGATTCGATCACAGTTCGATGCCCTTTTGCACGGCATGTTTAACGACTGGGAAGTGGACAGACCGAAGGAAGAAGTTGCCATCATGACATCCTTCATGGACAGAGGAGCCTTCATCGTATCAATTTATGTGGGTAAGGCATCACATTCTCGTAAAGCCACCGCCTGCACAAAAATTCGCAAACGTATTCGAACTGCATTTTTTCGAAAATGAGGCCATGTGCGAGCCAATCTTATTATGTATAATGTATATAGCACATTTTGGTTTCAGTAAATGCATTTGGATGTGCGTTTCTGTTCGTTCAAACGCCATGGGTGCCACGGATTGCCGACATTCTGATGCCGCTGAACACCTCTCGACCGCGAACATTCATTATTCCTGCTATTTACCCCATTGACGAGAACAAATATTACTATTGGATACTGGCACACATGACTGTTATAATTCTAACCGCGCTATCCGTGTACACCGCCTGTGATACTTGTTTCATATACGTCGTGCAACATGCCTGCGGACTACTGGGTGTGGCTGGGTAAGAATATTGTTAACACTATTTCTACCACGATTTTGTGTATACGCATTTCAATCAAAAGGTGTCTTTTGTCGCCTTTTGAATACAAATCATCGCCGAAACTGGTTGCGATTTCAAATTATGAGTTAAACATAGATAATTTGAGGAATATATTTATTGATACACTGATGTGTATTTATTGGAGATTATTTAATTCATCGAGTTACAAAATATTAGGGTCACATAAGTTTCTTCCTTTTTGTATAATAATATGACACAAAATGGGATAGAGGGATAGAGAAGGTTGATGCAGGTGAACAATTAATGCAACGAATCAACTTTAAACTAATAAATATTGTGTATGAATGTCTATCAAAAAAGGAAATAACTTATGGGACACTCTAATACACAATCAATGCAGTGGTGTACACTAAAATGCAGCAAGGGAAATTAGCGAATATTAGCTGGAGAAAAATGATACGATATAACATTGTATGAAAAGTAAAAAAATTAATTGTGGAGAAATGATTCAACATAGAGAATAATTTTATGTTAAAAATTGAAAGGTGTCTTTTGACACCTCTTGGTAGAAATAGTGTTAAAATAGAACGCTTCTAAATCGTGGTAAATTCCTGCGACTTTTTTCGAATCTTTACCCGTTCAAAAACGTGGAACGGTACTGAGATAACCACAATTTATAATTTCCAAACGTCCTGCATATAGAAAACTCGTTAAATTATAATAATCGCCGATATTTATAGATATCGTTTCAAGCACGCGGTCGAAGATATGTCTAACGGAAGCAGAATTTCCGATTTGTCAAACGGGACGTACATGAAAGTTCGTCATTCTGCCCAGGGACATGTTCGCGCACTCAGGTATTTAGACGACATGTTTAAACGTTCCTTACGCACGAAAAAACACAATTCATTATTAACTACTGACAAAGAAACTCCATCGTAACGTCACACCACCTGTGAACGTACTATAAATCATGTTCTACTTTGTAAATGTCATGTACAGTAAAAACCCGCACAGTGCACTACTCGGCTGTTCGCCACAGTGGAAAACGTCTCTTCCTGCGCCTATGCGTGCGTCATTGCCGCGTCTATGTTCACCTCGCTCGAACCAGTCCAAGTGTAACACGATTCTCGCCGCGGTCCCTTTGATGGGGGCTGACAGATCTCCAGTTCGAAATTTAGCAGTATAACTTTTTAATATTTATATTTTTTTGACTGCAAACTTTTTTAACATATTCGTAAAGTTCTTCCGATCAAAATAAGACCAAACAACATATAATTACAATCACAATTACCATTACCATTATGTAACAAGCCATAAATGATTCGCACATTACATTTACGGCAGAGATACAAATAAGCTTTCATGGCTTGTTACACAGGTAATTATGATCGTAATTATATCGTGTTTAGTATTAATTTAATCAGAAAAACGAGACGAACACGATGGGAAAAGTTTCATTCACGAAAAATCAAAAATAAAGAATGTTGATTTTTGAATTTAAAAGACAGAACACGCAGGAGTCTTTCATGTTTGCCGAACGTCTCGAACCTCAGTCCCTCTTTGTTTTTGTATCGCTATCCTTTTCTACGTTCGGCTTGCGTCGTATCCCCCCACAGATTGGCTCGAAAACACGCACCGAATTGTGCACTGTGGCGACTATCCCCCCTCACATTGGCTCGAAAACACATACCGGATCGCCACTGTTGCGACTATCCCCCCTTAGATTGGCTCGAAAATACATACCGAATCGCCACTCTGCACATCGTATGCCTCTGTTCGAACATCGTCGGACATTTAAATGCCTCACCGTCTCAGCGGCGGTTTCTTTTTTCACCGAGTATCAAATTTCGCTTCCACGGTCGCCACAGTGCACGTTTCGATTCTGTTCTCCGATGCACTGTGCGGACTTTTACTGTAGCTCTATTTTGTGAATTTCACGTTCCTGTTCAATGTTGTAAATGTCACATACCTGACTACATTATCAATATCATAATTCTATTAGAAAATGCTAACTCAAATTATAATTAAATTCTGCAGATGCGTGAAAGAAATAGCCGACATACATTACGTTTATTTGCTAGTTTGTTTGGGCATCATAACCGCTGCCTTCAGTAGTACATTATGTCTGGTAAGTTTGTCAAATTCCATGCTGACGAATTATAACAATTTATACAAATGTTGATTTTTAAAATGCAGGTATGTACACTGGACATTTGCTTCGAATTTTATCAGTGCCTTAGTTTCTTAATTGTTCAATTGGTGCACCTGTTCTTTCTCACACTTCAAGGGCAATTTGTCATTGACTCGAACAATAAAGTCTACGATCAAATGTGAGTTGCTAATTGATACAAACGCATCCCAATCAACGAAATCAAATTATCCAAGAATATACAAGACCGAACCGTTGCAGTTCACGACTATGAAGGTCATAAACCCTCACTCGATTATTCGATCTTGTTAGATTGCGTATTTCCTAACTGGTGAATTAATAGAGTCCGGGTGATTCTGTGGATGTTTGGTATAGGACTTAGACCTGTTTAACTTAACATATATACTTCATTCGTAAACGAGATTAATATAAAGTGTAGGGTTGTGTCGGATGATTGATGTTTTCTGTATAAAGATTATTCGTATTCTGTATGATGGTTTAATGTATTCTACGTGAAAGGTACTTGTATTCTCTCTGAAGGTTATTGGTATTCAATATAAACGTTTGATATATTCTGCCTTAGAGATGCAAAAATGTCGTGTGGATGTGTATGATGGGGGTGTTGTGTATGATTCGCGGAAATATAGTCGGAGATGGAAACATAGAAAATCACCTGATTGATTAATAATGGTGCGGGGTCTTGAGTCACCGCCTAAATGTGACGTCAGTAGCTTTTGGAAAAACGCGGAACTCCTGACGTAGAGGTTTTATAGTTTGGACCCTCGGCCATAGCAAGCAATAAAATTAGAATACACCTTGACGTTGAAAAAACATATTTCTAAGAATAGCGAAGAATGAATGAACTATTACGGGTAATAAATATAGGTAAAATTGTGATTTTAAAGGCATGCGCGGAGTTCGTAGTGCCTTCATGAGTTTATTGCTGCTACAGAGGGTATGTAGCTCGCAAGGGCGATGGTTGAGATGGTTTATGATTTTACGTGGTATTTGCCCGCGTAGCACCTCAAAAGGTACCAAATACTCAGATCATTGATGCGAACGCAACACTGATCACATTATGGTAATACAATATCACGATTAATGCCAAGAGCGTGGCAAATATCATATCATCGGTACACAGATTCCAGTCAATATCACGATTAATGTGAATACTGATTTTAACATTGTACTACATATTGCAGTTAATGTAGATACTTGCATACTCTTGATATTATGCAATAAAGTGGTACATAAACGGCTCCCATTGTACTGCCCACTGTATTTCCACAAGAATTCGTAGTTACAGAATGATAAATTTCACTCCCCAACTATACTATTTGCAGATACGAAGGATTGTGGTACAATACCGCGCCCAAAACGCAAACATTATACGTATTAGCACTAAGAGCATGCATGGACGCTCCTCAAATAACAGCTGGGGGACAAATTCCAATGAACCTGGAAACCTTTGCAGTCGTAATAGATTACTATTATTACTTAAGGCTAATTATTCAAACGTATTTAATTGTTTCGCCTTATGTAAAACTAATCTGAAAATAACTTGAACATTTGTTTTTAGATCATAAAAGCATCCGTTTCGTATTTTACCATAATGAAGACGGCGTAATCTCCAGCTGAAACGTATGTATTCTGATTCTAGTACACAAAATGCAGACTCTTTAGTTCGATGTTCAGGCTTCACATATTATTTGCTAAAAGTAACCACGAACTGTCGTTTGATGGCATTATAACAGCAACATATCGACTTTCGTTTTTATGTTTATATCCGGTGACCGCTAATGATAACATCGGACCAAGTGTAATTTTTATTAATTATTTGACAGTAAATATCCGATGTTATACCTGAGAACTGATTTACTCAGAAGCTCAGACGAACGAGAGCGTTTGATCGGCATTTTGGGATAATCTGGGTGCGTATGTACATATATAAAGTTACAATATTGAAGCGATGACATTCATATATAACAAATAAAAGGATCATTTGCACAACATTCCGATATGTAAAGTGTTTTTAAATATGTCCATTCCACAATAAATAATTTCGGCCCGAAAATGTTGAACGATATAAACTTTCTTTCATTGAAAACGTTCTGTTTCGGACGATAGCTAATAAGTTTTACACGATAGAAATATGGAACTGAAATAATGTACCTCCTAAAACTATTTGGCAACGATTACAGATGGCAAAAATGTTGAAATTTATCAGTGTGGCTACTGTGTCACAACAATTCTCGTGTCTAGGCGCGATGATGTTGCTATTGGGAAAATAAGATTATTTCATCGTAAATTGCGTAAAAAGAAGGATCGTCAGGTGTTTTTATTCACTGTCTCTGGAACCCCAAAAAGTAGAGCGATATCACCGAAGTTCAAAGCAGTTTTGGACGACATGTTCCGTGACTGGAAAAACGACAGGTCAAAAGAGGAAGTCGCTGTTCTGATTTCGTACATTAATCAAGGAACTTTTTTCACTGTAATTTATTAGGATAAAAAAATGACGGGTGTATCACCATTTTAGCAATTAGTTTACACGGCAACGTTCGTCGGAGCAACAGCAGTATTTTGAGATAGGGTGTAGATAAACACATACAAGCTCGTATACGGGTTGCTTTATGACGCGTGTCTAGTAGCATCATGAATGGAACATGATACATAATATTATCGTATTTAATTAATGGGAGCTTGGATAATTACGGAATGCGTGAGTTTCTTCTTATGGAATGATGCCTTTACTAACCATTAAATGGATGGCATCCAGTTGTTGCGGTAAGAATGAAGTTGGGTTGGAGTCAAAGGTTCACACATTTCCTTACGCAATTACTGAGACTGAAAACACATGTGTATCCTAGCAAAGTATGTTATTAAAATCTCTGAAACGTTTAATTTAAATTTATAAATATTCTTACGTTTTAGTGTTTTTCTTACACTTTTGGAGAAAGCTCGAATCAGCGGCGTATACGGTGTGCATGGTAGCAGTAATCGTCAGTAAAATCGATTATGTTCAAACACAATTCTTTTGGGGTCTGTAGAAGTTCTTTCAGCTTTGTGCATTTACGAAAAACTTTATAAAATTATAGCCATTCTTCGTATCGTTAACGTTTCAAACATTCTGTAATCCGCCGTTGCACGTAACGCTTTTACTAAGGTGGCGATCGTCGATCATCGACACTGGGAATCAACTCTGGGTGTATAAATAAAATCCGAAATATCGTTGTATGTTATAATCGAAAAGCATTCAATTGGAACAATTAATCTTGAGTAACAAATTTGCTACTTTCTCTGACTGCGAATTTGCACATTTCCAAAACTCGTGTACCGCGTCTAACACATGCGGAACAGAATAAAATAACGATACGAACGCGACGGGTACCATTCGCAGACTGTGCTCCACGTACATAGTTATACTTTGGTACAAATTATCGATGCGACCGTTTTGCGTGTCCAGCACGAAAATTGAACGACATACTGTTCATATACTTTGCCACGCTGTACAATCGATGTTTGTATCCGCATTTAATCTAAACGAGTCGGGGAACAGAAATTACGAAAATTGCTACCAGCACAAACTTCAAGTGGTGGGTTGCTACGTTTCGAACGCCATAGAAGTATACGAAATGACGAAGATAATGCAATAAGTAGAATTTCGGTATTAGAGACCAATCACGCATCAAACGCTTCAACTTTGAGTGTACAATGATTACGCGAAGAACAATTTCTCGTGTAGCAGGAAAAGACGCGTGATTGAGGGTTTATGCATATAAAGAATGAAGTAGTCTGTAGAATCGTTCGAGGTTGAGGTGGTGGGGTTGTCCAATTTGGGACATAGAGGTATATTTCCGCACGTCATGCAACATAGTGCGTCCTTGACTCATCATGAACGCAGTCGCGATGCAACAACGTTACATGAAACTCACGAAGGCGTACTTGTTACTTACCGGCATGTGGCCATTCCAGAACAAGTACTCTCGATACGCTTGCCAATTTGTTATACAAATTATTGCGTGGACTTCATTATCGGTGCAGGTATCCATGAGGCATACTATTGATTTCCTTTTTGACTCGCGTGGATTCGAATCCCACCGACGCTCATTTCTTTTCAAAGAATTAAATCACTCCACGTACGTTCTGATGTGTGACAATCGGTTTCATGACTTGCAACTGCAAAAGAAACGTCCGGGTTATTCGGACCAGTTTAGATATATGTAGGTTCAATAAATCGTGATATTAGGAGTTTAGAAACTTGTAAATTCGGCATTTTTAGAATTTGAGACTACAAAGACTGCGAAGCTTGACTATACTTTACGTAGTCCGATCTAGTGGGAGCCACCTTTACCGTGTCGCGTCTTCAGAAGTTTACCTTCAAAAACGAATTTCGAATATCGTAAGAAATTTACGGACAGTTTATAATGACAAACTTAGAGTGGGCACAATTTGTTGACGTATCCGACAACTGACATTTTTGGCGACAGCGACATTATTTATATTTGACATCTGCAACAGGTATCAAGAGTGGTACAGTTTTTTAGTCTGAACGCTGTGATACAACAACTTTGTTACCTCCTCAGCGCAATACTGATACTTGCGAAGCAGGGCACTTATGTCATTAACAAAACAAAAGTGAGTAAATACAGTCTTCACCCCCCAGTGTTCACAATAGTACCGAGTAAATGATTCGATCACAGTTCGATGCCCTTTTGCACGGCATGTTTAACGACTGGGAAGTGGACAGACCGAAGGAAGAAGTTGCCATCATGACATCCTTCATGGACAGAGGAGCCTTCATCGTATCAATTTATGTGGGTAAGGCATCACATTCTCGTAAAGCCACCGCCAGCACAAAAATTCGCAAACGTATTCGAACTGCATTTTTTCGAAAATGAGGCCATGTGCGAGCCAATCTTATTATGTATAATGTATATAGCACATTTTGGTTTCAGTGAATGCATTTGGATGTGCGTTTCTGTTCGTTCAAACGCCATGGGTGCCACGGATTGCCGACATTCTGATGCCGCTGAACACCTCTCGACCGCGAACATTCATTATTCCTGCTTCTTACCCCATCGACGAGAACAAGTACTACTATTGGATACTGGCACACATGACTATTATAATTCTAACCTCGCTATTCGTGTACACCGCCTGCGATACTTGCTTCATATACGTCGTGCAACATGCTTGCGGACTGCTGGGTGTGGCTGGGTAAGAGTATTGTTAACATAGAACGCTTCTAAATCGTGTTAAATTCCTGCGACTTTTGTCGAATCTTCACCCGTTCGAAAACGTGGAACGGTACTGAGATAACCGCAATTTATAATTTCCATACACCCTGCACATAGAAAAAACTCGTTAAATTATGATAATCGCCGATATTTATAGAAATCGTTTCAAGCACGCGGTCGAAGAGATGTCTAACGGAAACAAAATTTCCGACTTCTCTAACGGGACGTACATGAAAGTTCGTCGTTCTGCCCAAGGACATGTTCGCGCACTCAGGTAGTTATACATGTTTAAACGTTCTTTACGCACGAATAAACACAATTTATTTTCTACTACCCTCGTTCTGACTGGACGACAAAGAAACTCCATCGTGACGTCACACCACCTGGGAACGTACTATAAATCATGTTCGACTTTGTAAATGTCATGTAGCTCTATTTTGTGAATTTCACGTTCCTGTTCAACTTTGTAAATGTCACATACCTCATCACTTTATAAATGTCATGATTCTATTACAACATGCGAACTCAAATTCTAATTAAATTCTGCAGATGCGTGAAAGAAATAGCCGACATACATTACGGTTATTTGTTAGCTTGTTTGGGTATCATAACCGTTGCCTTCAGTGGTACTTTATGTCTGGTAAGTTTGTCAAATTCCACGTTGTATGATTATAACAATTTATACAAATATCAATTTTTATAAAATGCAGGCATCCAGACTGGACATTTGCTTGGAATTTTATCAGTGTGTTAGTTTCTTAATTGTTCAATTGGTGCACCTGTTCTTTCTCACACTTCAAGGGCAATTTGTCATTGACTCGAACAATAAAGTCTACGATCAAATGTGAGTGGCTAATTGATACAAACGCATCCCAATCAACGAAGTCAAAATATCAAAGAATATACCATCTTTCGTTTATGAATATCTATGCACTTGTCGCGACATAAAAACGAATTTCATAGTACAATATGTGTAGGGGCGAGATATGTATCGGGGGGAAATAACACTTGATTCGCTAAGGTATATAAGTACTTTATTGTATGTTCTATTATCCTCGCTGTTTCGCTGTTCCCTCTCGACTGCTCATTCACCCCAAAAATCTACACACTTCCCCTTACACTCATCATGCATCCATTCCGAACATATTCGCGATCACGTCCACTGCTCTTATCATCCTTCGGTCACACGATCCTGCTGATCACGCTGTTTGCATTCGTCCAAACATTCCGTCGCTCGATTTTTTCAAACATACCCAGTCGCGCATAGCAAAATTATTCTCATCCTACACACGTACAGGAAAACTAAATATATTCATCAAAACGTATCAAATAAATATCACATGATTGATGCAAACGTAACAGTGATTACATTATGGTAACACTGTACCTCGATTAATGCCACGATCGTGGCAAATATCATAAAATCGGTACTCAGCTTGCAGTCAATATCACGATTCATGTAAATATTGCAGCACATTTCACAACTAATTTTGACATTGTGGTACATATTAAACTTAATATACAGGGTGTCCCAAAAGGGTTGTAACACCCAGAAATGGAAGGTAGGTGGGGTCATTCGGAACAACTTTTTCCTTTTGCAAAAATGTCGGATGAAGCTTCATTTTTAAATTATTAAGGTAAAACACCTACCAATCAGTACGCGAGAATCGCGCGCGCTTGGTGGCAGAAATGTAGGCCCGAGTCACAGTTGGCCGTGGTCGCGATGGAACATACGGCGCGCGCGATTCTTGCGTTCTGATTGGTCGGTGTTTTTCCTTAATAATTTAAAAATGAAGCCCCGTACGACATTTTTGCAAATGAAAAAGTTGTTCAGAATGACCCCGCCTACCACCCATTTCCGGGTGTTACAACCCTTTTTGGACATCCTGTAGATATTTGGATATTCTTGATATTATATAATAAAGTGGTAGATAAACTGCTCCCATTGTACTGCCCATTATATTTCCAAAAAAATTCCTAGTTATAAAATGATTGATTTCGCTTGCCAATCGTAAACTATACTATTTGCAGATACGAAGGATTGTGGTACAATGCCGCGCCCAAAACGCAAGCATTATACGTATTAGCACTAAGAGCATCCATTGACGCTCCTCAAATAACAGCTGGTGGACAAATTCCAATGAACCTGGAAACCTTTGCAGTCGTAATAGATTAATATTATTACTTAAGACCAATTATTAAAACGTATTTAATTGTTTCGTCTTATGTAAAACTAATCTGAAAATAACTTGAACATTTGTTTTTAGATCATAAAAGCATCCGTTTCGTATTTTACCATAATGAAGACGGCGTAATCTCCAGCTGAAACGTATAGTATTCTGATTCTAGTACACAAAATGCAGACTCCTTAGTTCGATGTTCAGGCTTCACATATTATTTGCTAAAAGTAACCACGAACTGTCGTTTGATGGCATTATAACAGCAACATATCGACTTTCGTTTTTATGTTTATATCCGGTGACCGCTAAAGATCGGCTAACATCGGACCAAGTGTAATTTTTATTAATTATTTGACAGTAAATATCCGATGTTATACCCGAGAACTGATTTACTCCGAAGCTCAGAGGAACGAGAGCGTTTGATCAGTCTTTAAGGATAATCTGGTTACGTATCGACAGAAAGTTATAATATTTAAACGATAACATTGATGTATGACCAATAAAAGGATCACTTGCGTGGCATTCTTATGTCTAAAGTGTTTTGAAACGTACGCATTCCACAAAAAATAATTTCCGGCCCGAAGGTGTTGAACACGGTAGACTTCCTTTAAAATATGGACAATACGTTGCACAATAATATGTCAGTATGTATTACGTATATGTATGTATACAACTGTATAATGATATATCTCTTCCGACTATTTGGCAACGATTACAGATAGCAAAAATCTTATAATTTATCAGTGTGGCTACTGTATTACAATTCCAGTTCGCACACGCGATGACGTTGCTATTGGTAAAATAGGGTAATTGGGATATTATATAATAGGGATATTTTACAAGACAACAGCAATATGTTGTTCTTAGTCTTTAGTACGAAAAAATGTAATTGTGCTCGATAAAGAATTCGTCAGCATAGATTTACATTTTATCAACACTGCTCAATGAATATTCGATGTTGCACTTAAGAATAGATATATATTAAAATTGAATGTCCCAATATTGAATAAGCTTGAAAGAAAAATGTACCGTTAATAGGAAGTTACTATGTTTAACACTAGAACTACCAATAAGTTAAAATGATTTCGGATTTGACATTTTATATCACAAAATTTTGTTGCCGTCCACTTGTCACACTTTATTGAGCTAATGAATGGTTACATATGTTACTTGATGCTGTAGTATTTATTTTTATATTTTTCGACATTATTTTCAATTTTCAAGTAAGTACATATTTAATGCCGGTACTTCTAGTGTTAAACTAAGAGTCATTATATTTAAGCAGAAAATTCTTATATGATAACTAACAAATTTGCTTGCGTTACATACCAATATTTAAAATATTTTCAAATACTTCCATTTCGAGACAAGTAATTTCAGGCCCATAAACGTTGATCTGCACAAAGTTGTGGAGCACCTGCAACATTCTGTTCCGTACTATATCGAGTACAATTTATATTTTTCACATCCTTTCGCCAGCACCGATAACTTTCACGCGACAAAAATTCGATTGCGAGGGCCGTCAACGCTGTCTATCTAGCATGGCAAAAAAAATAGCATCGAATGAAAAACAACAGTTCAGATTCAAAGTATAATATCGACCATCCGATACTGACGAGTTATACCGCGTTATTTTCCGAGGGTAAAAATGGTAATTGTTCAATTTACTATTCACGTGCACCGCCGCACCTTTTAATTAAGATATAATAATTAAAAAGCGCTATGTTCACGTACGTAAGTACATAATTTATGTTCTGTTTCAACGTTGTATCGAGGCTCTCGGCCATAAAAGTAGTTTCGATATCAACGTCCAATTATTTGTAGACCCTCTACACTTTTGTCATGCAACTACAAAGAGAACGATTAGCCAAGCATTAATTAGCATCTAATGCGCTGTTCGAAAGACGATCGGATGTTCATGTAAAAAATGTAGGTTTTTCGCGGTAGTCCTCGGTCTCATATACACGGTCCTCGTCTCGTATACAATTCTGACGTGTTTGCGGTCGCAACAGCACCATGGACGCAGTTATGTCGGAACGACGGTACTTGAAAATAGCGAAGATGTATCTCAGTTTCGTCGGAATTTGGCCCGAGCAGAATATATACAACCAGTATATTCTGCGGATTATCGTATACGTTGTTATGCTACCATGTCTGTTGGCACAGGTACGCGCACGATGTATTAATTTTTATTTGCGCTTATGAACATTCGTTTACTTCTATTTCGTCGCATTTCGCGAGTTGTTCACTGTGATGAACGGAGACATTGGTTTCGTGTTCGTCAGGTGAATATGCAACGTTGTATACTGAATCGGGATGAGTGAATAAGGCTGGAATATTGGAAATTTGTATACAGTTGAGTGTTTGAGAATTTTTGAACCTTAGAATTTGATAACTAGGGGTAGGGGCGAATTTATGAATTTAGAGGCTTCGATATTTGAGAATTTAAGGATTTAGAGATTTGAGAATTTAAGAGTCAAGGTACTTGAGAATTTCGGGGTATGGAAATTTGGGCATTTAGGAGTTCGAAAATTTGAGAATTAAAGTGTTTGAGAATGTGAGAATTTGAGAATTTCTGGGTTTGGGAACTTGAGAATTTCGGAGTTCGAAAATTTGAGAATTTAAAGGGTTTGAGAATGTGAGAATTTCGGAGTTTGGGAATTTGAGAACTTAGGGGTTTGTGAATTGGGAAATTTGAGAATTTCGGGGTTTAGCAATTTGAGAATTTCGGAGTTCGAAAATTTGAGAATTTAAAGAGTTTGAGAATGTGAGAATTTCGGAGGTTGTGAATTTGAGAACTTAGGGGTTTGTGAATTTGGGAATTTGAGAATTTTGGATTTCGAAAATTTGAGATTTTAATTGTTTGAGAATGTGAGAATTTCGGAGTTTGGGTATTTGAGAATTTAAGGATTTGAAAACTTGAGAACATAGGGATTTGGGAATTTGAGAATGTATGGGTTTGGGAATTTGAGAAATTTGGCAAAACGTGAATTTGACAACTTGAGAATCTGAGAATTTCGGAATGTCAGAATTTCAATATTTAGCAGCACGATAATTTCTCAATTTAGCAATACCAAACTTTAAGGGTTTCTTACTAAAGCTTCGTTAGTAATCAAAACTAACAAATAGATATATATTGAACAAAATATCGAGAGCATAGTGCCCATTTGTATTTTGCACTTGATTATTACGAATATTTAATGTCCATTACAGATAGCGCACGTGATATACTTCTTCAACCTGGAAACCATAACGAATCAGCTTTTCGTAATTGTCACCGCATTAATGTCAGTGATAAAGCATGCGATTTACACCGCAAAATACGCAAAAGTGATAAAACACATACGTTATTCAAAACTGTCACCTCATGTATATGAACTGAAAGATTTCGATACAGTTTAAGGTACTTTTGGACGGCATGATTAAAGACTTGGAAACGGATAAGACACGGGAGGAACTCGATGTTATGTTTCCATACCTGAAGAGGGCGATCCTCATGGCGACGTTTTATGCGTGTGAGGAAATTTGTGATGCTTCTTTATGTTAACTATTACCATTAATACGCGGGGTTCGTGTGCGTACACAGCGCACTGTGAAAATATAAAATCGTTCCCCACGTGAAACGATTACTAATACTAATTACAATTACAATTAATGCCAATTATTATTAATAGTTACAAAAACTAATGTATAATTAATATAGTATTTACTATTTAATCATAGTATTAACAGAAATAACAGTGCTTTTCTGACGACGATATTTTTAAAATATCCTTTAACTCTTTCGCTACCAAAATTACATTTTTTGCGTATTCATGTGATTATCCTAATATAAGGTACAAATGGATGTACAATGGTAATACGAACCCGATTTCACATGGAAAATTATTTATTAGAATTATATTATAATTATATTAATTGTAAATTGTAATTAGTGTTTATTTGTATATTTAATTAGTATCATTATATATAGTAATTCATGCGTCAAATACGGATTTGCAATTATACTAATAATTAATACAAATATTAATTTGCAATTATACAAATTAATTATATTATATTAATATAATAATTATATTATAATAATTAATTATACAATTTAATATTTCTAATTACAAATATTAATTTTGTAATTATACTAATTAAATACACCATTAAATACTAATTAAATACTTATTAGAATCTGTTAGTCGATCGGTTCTGTCAATTTCCATGACAATGCACGCATCGCCATGCACCACTCATTCGTGTATAACCCACGACAATATTGTTTCTAGATGGTACAATGACTCTCACGGCAATGTTCATCCAAAAGCCATTGTGGCCAATTATTTCCGACATCGTAACGCCATTAAATACAACACGACCTCGGGCGGACGCCATGGAACTATACTATTACTTCATCGACGCGAAGGATTACTATTATTGGACGATGTTGCATATAGATATTTCACTTGTAATAATAGGGTTCGCGTCTGTAGCTTGCGACAACTTTTATATATACTCGGTGCAGCACGCTTGCGGATTATTTGAGCTGGCTGGGTAAGCTCATCGCCACGACACATCACACCCGATAATTGTTCAATGAGTGATCGATCACGTGTGCTCTATCACATTCTCGAGCGACGGATACAAACGGATATCCGAATGCAGACGGACTTAGTTAGTTACTTTGCGATTCGACTGTTTCGAATTTCGGGGGCTCAGACATTCGAGGATTTCGAATTTGGGGACCTGGGGGTTTCATAATTTTGCGATTCGGAAACTGGGAATTTTCGAATTTCGGAATACGAAGATTCCGGTATTTGGAGCCTCTAGAATTTCACAATTTGCGAATTGAGAGATTCGGAGTTTTCAATTTCGGGTGCTCAGAAACTCGGAAATTTCTGATTCCGAGATTTCACGATCTGAGAATTTTCTGAGGTTTCGTAATTTTGGGATTCGGAAACTAGGAATTTTCGAATTTCGGAAAACAAAGATTCGGGTACTTAGCGCCTCTAGAATTTCGCAATTTGCGAATTGGGAGATTCGCAGTTTGCAATTTCAGGTAGGTACTCGAGAACTCGGAAATTTGACCATCCGAAAATTTCTGATTCCGAGATTTCAAGATCTGAGAATTTTCTGAGGTTTCGTAATTTCGCGATTCGGAAACTAGGAACTTTCGAATTTCGGAATACGAAGATTCGGGTATTTAGCGCCTCTAGAATCTCACAATTTGCGAATTGCGCGATTCGGCGTTCGCATTTTCGGATGTTCCGAAAACTCGGAAATTTCTTATTCTGAGATTTATCAATATGAGAATTTAAAAATTTGATTGAGAATTTAAGACGTTCGTCGCCCAGCATGACTTAACTGAGCTTCTCGTTGGGCCCAAATCCATATTCATATTTATATACATGTATGTATAATCATATTTTAACCCTCTACGGGTCGAATTTTTCCGAAAATATTGGGGGAACGAAAAATCAGCAATTATAAATGTATATATGCAAATTTAAAAAAATTTGTCCGTGCAAACAATTTTATTGCGATATATTCACCATGTGACTTTCAGGTAACAACGTCCTATAATACTCGTTTGTTTTAATATTAGGTAGAATATCGATAAATCACAATGTGATATGTAAGTTACACGGATCCATAAGGGGTTAACATTTTTATTTTATCTATTTTACATTTATATTTTAGTACTTATTCCATTAAATTCCATAGAGAATCACAATTTAAAATCCCAATTACCTTAAAAAAAAAAGCGTCACCCATGTGTGGGTGACGTGGCGATGAACGTGTTAAAGAGTCTTAAAAAATTGTAATTTGATTTAATCTACTCGCATGATTTTTTTTTCCTGCTGCATTTCATGTATATGAAAACTATAACTGTATTCATGGGCATTATTCACATTATTTATTAACCAGTTATCAACATAAAATAATTTCAATGACGACGATTACAAATACTCGTAGATATCGGTTTAAATGTGCGATCGAAGATTTTCCCAATGCGCGACAAACTACAGAAATGTCGAAAACGACGTACAGGAAAGTTTGTTACTCCATTAAGGCGCATAATCACGCAATAGGGTGAGTGAACAAAAGTTTGTTTGATCCTTCTATATGACATTTGTAAATACAATAGCACCGCGGATGCACTAATCGAACGGCATACGTTCGAATTACAATTTTAGAGAAATTTCGAAACTCGTTTCCGAAATTTTTATTCCTGAACAGTTGAAATGTAACATAAAAAATTCACTGTTAACGTCAAAACGAGATGTTAATTTCTTTCTAACATCGTGGTCTAACATATTTCGATATAAGAGCAACAAAAATCGTATCTTGAAAAATACGAGATGGAATGAGAAAAGTAGTACAGTAAATTCTCGCACAGTGCAGCATTTGGTTTTCTCCCACAGTGCAAAACATCTCTTCCTGCGCCTATGTTCGCCTCGCTCGAGGCAGTCCAAGTGTAACACGATACACTCACCGCGGTCCCTTTGATGCGGGCTGACAGATCACCAGTTCTCAATTTAGCAACGTAATTGTTAATATTTATATTTTTTTGACTGAAAACTTTTTTAACATATCCGTGAGGTTTTCCGATTAAAATAAGACCAAACACGATATAATTACGACCATAATTACCTGTGTAACAAGCCATACAAGTTTCGGACGTTACATTTACGGCAGAGATACGAATTCCTTAGATTCTAACGTTCGAAACTTTTATGGCTTGTTACAAGGGTAATTATGATCGTAATTATATCGTGTTTGGTATCATTTTAATCAGAAAAACGAGGCGAATACGATGGTAAAGGTTTCATTCACGAAAAACCAAAAATAAAGAATTCTGATTTTTGAATTTAAAAGACAGAACACGCAGAGTCTTCCATGTTTGACGAACGTCTCGAACCTCAGTCCCTCTTTGTTTTTGTTTCGCCATCCTTTTTTACGTTCGGTTTGCGTCGTATCCCTCTTCAGATTGGCTCGAAAACACATACCGAATTGTGACAGTGCGTCGTACCCCCCTCAGATTGGCTTGAAAACACATACCGAATCGTGACAGTGCGTCGTATCCCCCCTCAGATTGGCTTGAAAAGACATACCAAATCGCGACAGTGCGTCGTATCCCCCCTCAGATTGGCTTGAAAAGACATACCAAATCGCGACAGTGCGTCGTTCGAACATCGTCGGACATTTAAATGCCACACCGTCTCAGCGGCGGTTTGTTTTTTCGGTCGCCGGTTAAGGCGAGCTGCGGAGAGCAAGAGACAGCCGCCGAGTATCAAATTTCGTTTCCACTATGCTCACAGTGCACAGTTTCGATTCCGGCCTCCGTTGCACTGTGCGAGAATTTACTGTAATGGCTTTTCAAACAATTACGCTAGAAGATTTCTTAGTATCCACACGACATGTTACACTTTCCATATCGTACGTATGATGCTATATTAACAAGTTTCCAAATTATCTTTACTTTTTCGAGATACGTGAGAGAAATCGACAGCTTTTATTACGGTCTGTTGTTTGTCGCCATCGGTATCACAGTCATAGCATTCAGTTCGTCTTTACTTTGGGTAAGTGTGTTAAAATCTAACATTTTCTATGATAATGATCTTCATAAATGTATCTCTATGTTACCAGGTATCAAAATTAAAACCTTCCCAAGAGTTCTACGTGCATCTGGTATCTTTGATCGCTGAACTATGGCATATACTTTTCTTGACAGTTCAAGGGCAGTTCGTGATTAACAGAACCGACAGCGTCTACAATCAAATGTGAGTAGTAAAACCGTACAAATTACCTAATGTTCGATGAAATAGGTCATAATTTTAACAATAAAACCAACAAAGCGGTCAAATGTCCGTTTTAAAAATTTCCTATTTCAAGTTACAAAATCTGTTAAGATTGTTTTCTTGAAATCCGCGCTGATTATCATCAAGATAAAGAATTAACACGTGTACTAATCCATGCATCGTTGTTTGTTCATTAATATTTCAACTATTAAGTTGTCCCGTAAATTCCTTCCTTCTTTATTAAAATATATACACAATATTTATTGTTTAAGGTTTTTTGCATTAAATACAAGGTATTCTACTGCATTGCCTTTTCATCCCTCAGTAAATACCATTTGCTGGTCGATTACTTGCAAAGGATTCCTCAAAGTGCGTTTTTATGTTACATCAAATAGGGAAGAAACTTATGGGACAACCTAATACAATACATTTTCAACTTCAAAGTAATAGTGCATTATACATCGATAGCTTCACTGGTAACACTAAACCTACCAAAACGGTTAAAATGACCATTTGACAAAGTTTATTATTTTAAGTTAGAAATTTATTATTCTAAGTTAGAAAATATGTTAAGGTGGCTTTTTTGAAATTCATGTTGATTTTCATCAAGACGTGGAATTAATGTGTACAATATTTCGTGTTTCATCATTTGTTTATCCATTTTTCGACTACATTTTTAATTTCAAAATAAAGCTGCATTATACGCCGCAGGTTTAGTGTTAAACACGCTGTGAATATGTTGTTGATATTTATTTATTTATATCGCACAAACTCTTCGATATACGCGCAATCGTAAGAATTAGGGTAAGCTTTGAATCATTCGGGGATAGAAAATGCTTCAGGTAAATGTATACAATAAATTGCTTTGAATCATTCGGAGACAAAAGATGCTTCAGACAAAGTATACAATAAATTGTCCTTATATTGTCCAGATTTGCGTGGTCGATCTAGCAAGTTCCCTTCGGCTCAAATTTTTTCTTTTCTGTTCGACGAACCCTAACGCAAATCCTATTTTCAACACAGACAACGAGAGTATGCCTACCACGCGATATATGTTCACCCGATGTGACACCAGGAGTCACATAGGCAAGCGTTAGATAGCGATTATGTCGATTAGGTCTCGGCTAGCCAGATCAAACATCGCGACAGTCATTTTTGTATCAACGTATACGAATCGACAAGTAATTTTAAGAATTTTGCATTCGTACGAGCCCAGCTGTGGTAACACAACGAGTGTCCAATGTATTTGCATACAAATTTACGGGGTAACAGTGACACTTCATTCGCGAATTAAAAACCGTGTCATTTACAGATACGAAGGACTGTGGTACAATAGCATGCCCAAAACGCAAGTATTATTTATATTGGCATTGAGAGCGGGCATGGACCCCCCACAAATAACAGCCGGGGGTATTATTCCAATGAACTTGCAAACATTCGCTGAGGTGAGGTATGAACTGTTGTTTGAACTTTGAAACTAAATAGAATAGAATGTTTATATTCGTACACAGGTAGTGAAACTATCGTTTTCGTACTTCACGGTGCTGCAGTCGGTATAACTGCCTAATGGAGATAATAAAATACATCGTTATGAAAAACGCTGGACTGTAAACAAAGTTCTTACCCCCGGAAGATCGAATGCACAATAAATAAATGATCGTTAGATGTATCTGGCAACCACGAAGAGCGAAGGATATATTACGATTGTATAGAGTTAAGTTACTTCAATCCTCGAAAATATTGGAGCAAATAGAGTTATTCGTATTCTTTCACGGTTACGAGTATTGATACCGTGCTCGATGTATTACAGTACACTGTATCACATATTTAATTACACGTGGCATTTAAATTCTGCGAAGTACTTTTTTATACTGAATTTCTATCATTTATTTCAAAATCGAGGACAATTCTATTTCAGCGGTTCCAGAGTGCGTTTTAAGCTAATGGTAACAGTGTTGTTCTATGGTGATATTTTTAAAAGATCCTTTAACCCTTTGACTACCAGAATTACATTTTGTTGCGAATTTTTGTGATTATCTTAATATAAGATAAAAATGAATGTATATTGATAATGCAAACCCGATTTCGCATGGAAAATTCTTTGTCTTGAACTAATTTTGATGGTTTCACCAAGTAAAATACAAATACCAAATACCATTTCAAATACCGTTTGGATTTTGGAAACAAATTATTGAATAATGAGTTTCACCGTGAATCCGATGGGAGCGAAAGATATAATTCACAATTTTGATATAATTCACAACTTACCGATAATAGTTTATTAATGTTTTTATGGTTCAAGTCAATCCTATTTAATTCATACGTTGCACCCTTTTTATAGATTCCTTGACATTTGACAATGATTGTTCGAAGTACTTTTTTTACGGGAGTTCAATCACCCCATCCTATACAGGGTGTCCCACAATTAAGGTACGAGTCGGAAAGGTGGGGCTATTCTGAACAACTTTTTCCTTTGCAAAAATGTCAGATGAGGCTTCATTTTTAAATTATTCAGGAAAAACACCAACCAATCAGAACGCGAGGCAGAAGTGTAGGCCCGAGTTGTTATTGGCCGTGGACGCGATCGAACATACAGCGCGCGCGATCCTCGCGTTCTGATTGGTCGGTGTTTTTCCTGAATAATTTAAAAATGAAGCCTCATCCGACATTTTTGCAAAGGAAAATGTTGTTTAGAATAGCCCCACCTACCACCCGTTTCCGGCTCGTACCATAATTGTGGGACACCCTGTATACTTTTCTCTACAGCATTCGTAGTATCATCGAATCTGGAATTAATTACATTAGAAGAGACTTACAGGTTTTCAATGTTAAATCCAAATGTTCCAAACGTTGGCAAGATCATGTTCTATATTATAGTAATTATAGTTTGTTTTATATTTTAGTTATTTCTACTTTGTATGATACATGCATGAACTTTACACAGTTCCGTTTTCCAAATTATGATTATTTTTCATATTTTTACGTTTCAAGCTTTCTTTGGTTCGCCATTGTATCAGGGTGTCCCACAAATTTCTTCCTTTTTTGTTAGAATACGCAATATTTCATGTTTATGGTTGATCTGTTGCATTAAATGTGAACTGTTCTAATCTATCACTACTTACTATTTCTAAAATTATTGGGGATTCCTTGCAAAATATCCAAGTGCGTTTTTATATCATATATCAATTAACACAGTGGCGATCATCGATCGTTCACGTTAGCAATCCATATTGTACCCATATCGTATTTAACACTAAAACTACCAAAGGTGTCAAATGACCGTTGTACAAATTTCCTACTTTAAATGACAAAATTTGTTGAGACAAATAATACATGTACTAATTTATGTTAAATCGTATAATTCATTTATTCTTCAACTTTTCAGTTACCCATTCTTAACTACAAAGTAATTGTGCATCATACGTCGGTAGTTTTATTGTTAAATATGACTCGGAAAATCGATGTACGTAATAAATCGAAGCATCGGATTGAAAGAATTATTGCGAAAAATCGCAGATAGTACATAAAACAGTACACAATGTTCAAACATCACCTATGATCACATATCGAGAATCCAGTATACATATCCATTTCGTTCATTTAAATTTGCTATCTCTTTTCACACCGCATCTGTTCGCGAATGAAACTAGCTTACAACCGACGAAGCAGAAGAAGAACAACAGATCGAACGCGAAGAAGAATATAAACTGACAGTGAACGATATTGTTGCATTTGCGTGCGGGTTACAACTGGGACAATTTTGCACCACCGAGACGAAAATTGCACGCTTCGCCGTTCTCATACAATCACATTGCAGAATCGAACTACTTACATATAATCGAATCGATTCACCGAACGACAGGGTCCGAAATCGTTTATACTTCAAATTGCAAGCAACAATTGGACGGCACTCGGTTACACGGTGTCTTCCGTATACCGTAATATCGGAAGAGTTGAAGTAAAGTGCGAATCAATATTGATGTTCAATTGTACACTGTTTATTCGCGTATGTAGCTATAACGAGGACCACAGACCGACCGGTAATTTTCCCATTACACGCGCTGGACGCTGGACTGATATGTTGCATAAAAAATGCATCGATCGAAAGGATTATAGAATCGTTCGAATTACTGACTGTATGGCACTTCACTTCGTGAGGGGAACGCGTATGTCCAGCTGAAAATTCTACTTCATTCGTCGCTGTGCCATCATGGACGTGCTGGAAGAACGTTACATGAAGGTTACCAAAAAATATTTGTCGATCAGTGGAATTTGGCCTGGCCAGAATAAACTTGTCCAGTACATTTGTCGATTTATCATAGGCGTTATTACTGTAATATCAATCGTGTCACAGGTACACGGTATCGATTTTCATTTGGATGTGTGCACGTGTGTTGATATCGTAGCTGCTCTGTTACGCGTGTGTAACAACTGGCTTTTGTATTCGCGACGACGGATGTGTTGTGCGGGGTGTTTCTGAAATTGTACAACCGCATATCGGGCGATCTGCATGATTAGACTAACGAGGGACCATACAAGGATCATAAGGGAAATGTCGCTCATCTATTTCGATGAAATTTGGCAGAAGTGCAAAAATATTCGACACGTACTTTTTTTTGTAGCTGCTAATGTTCACTTTGATGGGGTAAAGTCAGCCCACGAAGTTGGGGGTGTAGAACATATTTTGTGGAATATCTCCGAAACTGGGTACCCTATCTGTAATAGTTTAGTAAATATTAAACAAAATGTGTTCTACACCCCTAACTTTGAATGATGCTTTCACCCCATCAAAGTTAATAATAGCAAGCACGAAAAGTAATTGTCGAATATTTTTTTTAGAACTACGCTTCGCTTCCAGAACTACTATCTCCTGTTTCATAAAAATCAGTAGGTGACACTTCGGTGTGGTCCCTTATGAGCGAAAAACGTATACATTTGATTTTCGAGAAAATTGAAGTTGAATTTTTGAACCCGTTTGCAGAAGTGTATGTGTGTGCGTGTGTGCGAAAAGAAAGATTTCGAATGTTCCTATTCAGTTTCTTCGTAAACGAAGCCGCGAATGAACCAATTCTTTTTGCTCACCTGTGAGTAACAGATGAAAAGTATAAACTTTAAATAATAACATTCCTTGTTTTGAGATAACATTGTATTTTTAATGTTTCAAATATTTCCGAACCTCCTCAAATTCAATTCTTTCTGAAAGAGGGCAGTGAATGAATAAATTTTGTTACTCACCACATACGAAAAGTACAAACTTTAAGTAATAACATTCCTTGTTCTGCCGTTTGGTTTCAGATAACATTGTATTTTCAATCTTTCAAATATTTCAGAACCTCTTCATATTCCATACTTTCCAAAACAGAGCTATGAATGAATAAATTTTATTACTCGTATGTGGCTCATTTTCTCCTGCAGATACGTCCCTTTTACAATTGTAGCGTCAGCTCGGAAGCACCCTCTATTTTGTCTGCGATATAATTGTTTGAGTGTTTCGAAAGTTTGAAATCGATTACAGATTGCGAGAGTGGTACTCGATTTCAGCCTCGATGTTGTAGTAGAACAGCTTCCATTTATACTTGCTCATGTCCTGGTACTGGTGAAACAAAGCACTTACATCATAAACGACGCAAAAGTGAGTAAATACGATTGCGACATCCAGCTGTGCCTGAAATTACACGAAATAAATTGTCTCAGTTTCACACGATGTTGACCGGGATGTTTAACGACTGGAAGATCGATAGATCGAAAGAGGAACTTGATATTATGGCGTCATACATGGATAGGGGTGCTTTATTCGCGACAATTTACGTAGGTAAGACAATATAATCTATAACTCCATCGATTATTACGAAAAATCAAATATACAGAGCTTAACCCTTTCCTTACGGCAGACCACTCCGCTAGAGTGACGCCACTGAACGGGTCACCGCGCCGCGAAGTATGCACTTTGCTCGTCAGTAGTCTTCGATATTCGGACTAACGTTTTTCGAACGCCACTTTGTGATTGTCTTATATGTACACTTTTTTAAGAGCTACATAACAACTGTTTCTGATATTGTATGAATATTCAGTTATTTACATATTTACAAATTTTGCTATTATATTATTATACGTAAAAATACAATTTGGGGTACTTAGACATTAAATTATAATTTTTAGTAATTTAATTGAGAATGATAAATTCTAAAACAAGGGTCGACGCAGAGACCTACATTGCAATTTTGGCATTCGTATCTAGACTCGCGTCTTTTGTCGTTTGTGCTGCAGACAACGCACCTTCTCTTTTGGTTTTTGACGCCGCCTATAGTGGGCACCCGTACATACAAGTGGTCGCGCGGCCGCCGCCTATAGTCGGCACCCGTACACACAGGTCGCCGCGCGGCCGGCGCCTATAGGCGGCACCCGTAATGAAAGGTTTAACCAATGAACTGCCAAATTGTTATTTCAACTCCACTGCGTGGGTTGTCAATTTATGTATCAAATACTTTTACAAGTTGGACAACATTGAAGCAAAAAGTAATTTTAACAACCCGACGTAAGCATGTACCGAATACATATTTTATCGTGGCAGCAAGTGGATTAATGACAATTGATATATATGTTTTAAATATACACGATCGTTTTGTGCACGATCACTGTACAGGGTTTCTCGTAATAAGTGTAAGACCCGTAAAGGGGTTGTAGGGGGGGTTATTCTAAGTAACTTCTTCCTTTGCAAAAATCGGCTCTAGGCTCTCGTTTTGGAGTTATTAAGGAAAAACACCGACTAATCAGAGCGCGCGAATAGCGCACGCTCAGCCGCGAGAGCGGAGTCCCGAACATACGACCGATCGCGGACGCGAACAAACAAGTTAGTGTCGTGCTATGTTACGGCAAAGTTAAATCACGCATAAAATTGCGTTATCCCTTATTCAGTAAAAACGAATAACTGAACATTATTATTCCCAAATTTCCAATTTCCCAAATCTCCAAATTCCCAATTCCCCAAACTCCCAAATTCCCAATTTCCCAAATTCCCAATTTCCCAAATTCCCAATTTCTCAAATTCTCAATTCCCCAAATTCCCAATTCCCCAAATCCCAATTCCCAAATTCCCAAATTCCCAATTCCCCAAATTCCCAATTCCTCAAATTCCCAATCTCTCAATTTCCCAATTCCCAATTCCCCATTCCCCAAATTTCCAATTCCCCATTCCCCAAATTCCCAATTCCCCAAATTCCCAATTCCGCAAATTTCCAATTCTGCAAATTTCCAATTCCCCAAATTTCCAATTCCCCAAATTCCCAATTCCCCGAATTCCCAATTTCCTGAATTACCAATTCCCCAAATTCCCAAATCGCACATAACATTGTCTTATCCCTTATTCTGTAAAAATGAATAACTGAACATTATTATGTGTGATTTAATTTTGCCGTAAAATAGCACGGCACTAACTTGTTTGTTCGCGTCCGTGATCAGCCGTATGTTCGAGGCTTCGCTCTCGCGGCTGAGCGTGCGCTATCCGCGCGCTCTGATTGGTCGGTGTTTTTCCTTAATAACTCGAAAACGAGAGCCTAGTGCCCATTTTTGCAAAGGAAAAAGTTACTTAGAATCTCCTCTCCGACAACCCCTTTACGGGTCTTACACTTATTACGAGACACCCTGTATATCCACTTTTTGTTACTTTTGTAGTTCCAGTCCGTCTTTTTATATTATATCGTATCTACTTATACTCTCTCTATGGTGTCACATAAAGACACATATCAACTTTATGTTGTACAAAACTTGCACCGATATTAGAAAATAAATGCAATACAATAGTCAATTATTTTATAGCAAATACACTCTCTAGCTTGATAATTATGTTTGCAGCGGGCGCATACGGCACCACGATACTGTTTGCCCAATTACCATGGTGGCCTCGCGTAGCCGACATAGTGATGCCATTAAATACTTCTCGACCACGGGCGTACATTATTCCAGCTTATTACCCACGAGAGGACCAATATTATTACCTGATAATATTTCAAATGACTATGGAAGTTATAGTTTTGGCGTTCGTGTATATCGCCTGCGACACTTGTTTCATATACACGGTGCAGCATGCTTGCGGATTGTTTGGAACATGTGGGTAAGAATATTGGAGAAGGATAATACATTTAACGACGATTTAACTTCTAATTGGCGGAATAAACTTTATTTTTAGCGTTAAAACCGGAGAAACAAATATTGATTATGCGCGTACAATGTTGATTACCCAAAGAGTACGCGTTTGAAATTTGCTTTCTGTATCTACAATCATTCGGATAACAGTCGTTTATGCTCGGGTAACATTTTGTTTCTTGTTGTAAACATTTTTTCCGGAAAAAAATCATTATTTTATGATTACGATCACATTTCGTGTTGTCGATGGTGTCAGCGAGAAAACTTCAATTAAAGTAAGTGAACGATTGTTATCTGACTTATAATTCTGATGTTAACACTAGATTCACGGAATGAGCCAAAATGACTCATTTTTTATTTTCATGAAGCTTTATCAATGTATATGTCAACATCTGTCAAGATAGAGAATCATTGTATAAGTCAGTTTACGTATCATACTTTATTCATTTTCTTCTCTATCTTAGTTCGAATTTAAAAATAAATGATGATTACGCGTGCGCAAATCATGTGTTAATAATAAAACGATTTGACCTTGAACGTGAGTTGTCCACTGTTTTAACACATCCCTAACATACCAATTGTTGTAGATTTCAACAACAATAAGTAGGACCAAATACTTCTTAACAGCTTGTTTATATCACGTGCTTAAAATCACAATAATTATTGCAAATGTCTGTGTATAGATATCGTTTTAAGGAAGCAATCAGAGACGTGCCTGCAGAAAGCAACATTTCAAACTTGTCGGACGAGACATACAAGAAAGTCTGCCTCTCTGCCGAGGCTCATAATCGCGCAATAACGTTGGTATACAGTGTTTTTATTCTCGTTATAATGCATGGGAAATGGTCTTATGCGCCAATTTGGTAGAAAGTAAATCCAGATGCGCCAAAAAACTTTAACGCCTTCACAAGGGTTCAGGTAAAGTGATATACAGGGTGTTTCGTAATAAGTGTAAGACCCGTAAAGGGGTTGTGGGGAAGGGGATTCTAAGTAACTTATTCCTTTACAAAAATGGGGTCTGGGCTCTCGTTTTCGAGTTATTAAGGAAAAACACCGACCAATCAGAGCGCGCGAATAGTGCGCGCCCAGCCGCGACAGCGAAGCCCCGAACATACGACCGATCGCGGACGTGAACAAACAAGTTAGTATCGTGCTATGTTATCCCTTATTCAGTAAAAATAAATAACTGAACATTATTATTCCCAAATTCCCAAATTCCCAATTTCCCAAATCTCCAAATTCCCAATTCCCCATTCCCCAAACTCCCAATTCCCCAAACTCCCAATTCCCCAAATTCCCAATTCCCCAAATTCCCAATTCCCCGAATTACCAATTCCCCAAATTCCCAAATCGCACATAAAATTGTCTTATCCCTTATTCAGTAAAAATGAATAACTGAACATTATTGCCGTAACATAGCACGATACTAACTTGTTTGTTCACGTCCGCGATCGGTTGTATGTTCGGGGCTTCGCTCTCGCAGCTGAGCGTGCGCTATTCGCGCGCTCTGATTGGTCGGCGTTTTTCCTTAATAACTCGAAAACGAGAGCCTAGACCCGATTTTTGCAAAGGAAAAAGCTACTTAGAATCACCTCCCCTACAACCCCTTTACGGGTCTTACACTTATTACGAGACACCCTGTATTGATGGAATATACTCTGCTTAGTATGAAGAAAGAGTTACTTAATCACATAAGCTTGTGTTAATCACAGCTTTCCACAAGATCATACGCGTTGAGCTTTTCTAAAATGATTCTATCAAGAGTTTAATGAGAAACTTATAATCGCCAATGCGCCAAGAAAAACCCTTCAACGCGCCAAATTTGGCGCATGCGCCATGGTTTGGCCACCCCTGGTCTAGATAGACTCTGAGACTGTAGGATCTACAAAGGATGTTAAATTCTTTATAATCTGCTTACAATTATTCGATAAACAAAGTTTTGACGAGATGTTGCAAAGTATAAAGTATACAATAGATGTCAATAAAAAACAATTCAGAAATTATTATCATTTTTGTCACAAAATCAAGATTTCCTTGAGTTCTACAGGAAAACATGATTTTTGTTACCATACCGAAGAGAATGAAATAAATTGAAAATACGTTTTGTGGTGTTTTTAGTGAGATATTACACGATTTACAGTATGAAATACAAAATGTTCAACTTTTGTTCGTATAAGTTAAACACTTATAAAATGTTTTATATATACGTTGACTCGTGACCAATAAAGCATAGTTTTCAGTCTAAAGATGCAAATGGTCGGTCATATTTAGACCATTTCCTATGTAACTCAACATAATAGCACTCGGTCGTTTTTCAAATGACTTCGATCAGAATTGCATCCAAAATGGTATCTCCAGATTCAATAGTCTGGTACAGTCGCAATCATGCTAAATTTTTTCACGAATTCCTCTTCAAAAATTAAAATCACTTGTTCGAAAGCAACAACACTATTATTATAATATCATAATTTATTCCCACCACTAAATACCAACGCCACATATTACAATTTCTACATCTCGTTTTTAAGTGTTGAGTGGATTGTTTTGCAAATTCTGTTTAAATTTCCCAGATTTTTGAAAGAATTCCAAGATATTCACTTCGTTTACCTTTTGGTCTGTTTGGGTCTTATTACCGCCACGTTCACCGGCACATTAGCTTTGGTAAGTTTCTCAAATCCGATACCGTCCAATCGTAATAACACTCTCTATGTGACGCTTTCTCAGCTATCGAGAATGGACATTTCCTCGCAGTTCTACGAGTGCGTCGGATTCTTCGTTGTTCAAGTGATGCACCTGTTGTTCTTGACGATTCAAGGACAGTTCGTGATCAACTCGAACTGGAAAGCCTACAATGAAATGTGAGTAACGAATCAGCGAGAAGAAAATGGAAATAGACGACACGTATTTTTTTTTCTTTTTTGGTAGCTGCTAGTGTTCACTTTGATGGAGTGAAGTCAGCCCTCGATTGGGGGGGGTGTAGAACACATTGTGTTGAATATCTTAGAAACTGGTTACCCCTACATCTCTAATAATATTCAACCGGGAAGTTCTGTCCGATAATTTCGTTTCATGTTTGAACATGTATACGCATTCTCCTTTTGAGCTACATATGGCTAATTTCTTTATAACTGCGTTTACAAACACGTGCCCTTGGAAAGTGTCTATGACAACGATATCTCGTGTCATTATTAAGCTAGACCCGATCATGAAAACATGGGTACTGACGAAGTTCATTTACGGCACTGCACGTTGTATGAATTCTAACAGGATAGAAATGTTACCGACACGTGTCGAAATTTGATAAAAGTTGTTGGTGGAGATGGTGTCCCGGGCAGGACGTGTGCGAGATGGTTCGAAAAATTTGAAGTAGGTGATTTCGACCTTAGTGCTAAGAAACGCTCTAGGTGGTCAACTTTGGTTGATGCTGATATTGTGAACGCCATAACCTGATCCTTTTTGCATAACATTAAATAACTCGGTTCTATTAATCACTTTGGACCATATACGGAAGCTAGGATCGATAGATTGTTGAATGTTTGAAAAACTGCATCATTGTCTTTCTCATCATAAACGGAAGAACTTCCCGGTAGACCTAATAGATTATTTGAGGACTAATTTTACTCCATCAAAGTTAATATTGGCAGGTACAAAAGGTATGTGTCGACTATTTTTCTGAGAACTACGCATCTAACAATATGTTTCATCGAATTCGGTAAGTGACAATTCGGTATAGTCCTGAAATGGAAATACAGGGTGTCCCAAAAGTGTTGAAGGAGCCGGAAATGGGAGGTAGGTTAGATCATTCTGAACAAATTTTTCATTTGCAAAAATGTCGTATGGAGCTTCATTTTTAAATTATTAACGAAAAACAGCGACCAATCAGAGCGCGAGAATCGCGCGCGCTCGGAGGCAATAGTATAGGCCTGAGTTATAATTGGCCGTGGTCGCGATCGAATCGCATGGCGCGCGATTCTCGCACTCTGATTGGTCGGTGTTTTTTGTTAATAATTTAAAAATGAAGCCTCGTATGACATTTTTGTAAATGAAAAAGTTGTTCAGAATGACCTCACCTACCTCCCATTTCCGGCTCCTTCGACACTTTTGCGACAAGCTGTATAAAATGAAGTTAATGATTTCGATAACGTATTGTTTTGAACAGTTTGCGAATTTTAAACTGTGGCACTATACACAGTCTTGTATACGCACTGTACTGGTCAATTTTAAAAATACCAAAATACAGGAAGGCACAATTTCTCGAATTTAAACGTTCGAAAATTCGCAGAAACCGTAATTTTTTCAGATACGACGGGTTATGGTACAACGCGGCACCTAAAACACAAGTGTTGTACATGCAAGCGTTGAGGATGACCTTATCCGCCCCTCAGATAACAGCCGGAGGTCATATTCCAGTGAACCTGGAGACCTTTGCAGCCGTAATGCATTGATATTATTATTTAAGATATACAGTGAGGGACAAAAGTATTCGTACACTTGAAGTGTAGAAATAAGAACAAGAAATAAAAAAAACATACCATTCCACTTAAAAAAATGGCCATGACCTTCAAATCTCCTCTATGCCTCCACCCAGGTAAAAAATATATGTATCATTTATTTCCCCCTTTGCACCGTTCAAGTTTCGTATATGACATCTTTTCATATTATTACAAATAACGACAATATTCAAGGTGGACAAAGTTATTGCCCCACCCTGTATATAACATGTGTATGTATATGTGTGTTGTGTATAATATGCAGTTATATGTATGTATGTTGAAATGTAATTAACAATATTTTCTATATTGTTGTTTTTATTTCCATATTCCGAGGGTACGAATGCCTTTGTACCTCACTGTATATGATTATTTAAGACTTATATTATTATTTAACACTAGATTCACGGGCGTATAAAGATCATTTACTTTTAAATTAAAACTAAAATGGAAAAGAAAATAAATAAAATATAACACGTAATCTAACTTATACAATGATCCTTTATCTTGACAAAAGTTAATATACATTTTCATAAAAGCTTCTTGATAATTTTTGTAATTTAAAATAAGAAATGAGTCATCTTGGCTTGTTTAACTGAAGTAAGTCTAGTGTTAATTACTAGTACCTATTTAATCGTTTAGTTTTACTTACAACTGATGCAAAAGTAATTTGAACATTTCTTTTCAGATCATAAAAGCATCCATTTCATATTTTACTATGTTGAAGTCCACGTAAGCTACCAATGAAACGTACAGTGTTCTGAGTCACGTATCTAAAACCCAGATTTTCCCGTCTTGTATCTAGTTGGCTAGTATCTCGTATCTAGTTGGCCAGTATCTAGTATCTAGTACCTAGTAGTTTGTTGAAATTGACAAGAAACAGGTATTCGACGGTATGACGACAACAACAACCTCTTAATTTTTAACGTTTGTATAATATCACGGTGGCCGATAAAGAATACGTCAGACCAGATATCATGTTGAACAATTCTTTTACAATAAATATTCAACGTTACACCTATGAGATTAATCATTAAGCGGACGATAAATATCCTTGCTTCATCACCACAATTCCGGACGTTATTTTTTGTCTAGTTTAACCGATTCCAACACTTAGAAAAGAATAAATATGTACCACTTCTTTTGTACTAAAAACGATATTTTATAATTTGAAGGAAATACATACAGGGTGTCCCAAAAGTGTTGAAGGAGCCGGAAATGGGAGGTAGGCGGGGTCATTCTGAACAACTTTTTCATTTACAAAAATGTCGTACAAGGCTTCATTTTTAAATTATTAACGAAAAACACCGACCAATCAGAACGCGAGAATCGCGCGCCACGCGATTCGATCGCGACCACGGCCAATTATAACTCGGGCCTACACTTCTGCCTCCGAGCGCTCTGATTGGTCGGTGTTTTCCGTTAATAATTTGAAAATGAAGCCCCATACTACATTTTTGCAAATGAAATAGTTGTTCAGAATGACCCCGCCTACCTCCCATTTCCGGCTCCTTCAACACTTTTGAGACACCCTGTATATTGTGTTAATATTGTGTTAATAATGTGGCAGAAACGTAGTGGTCGTATATTGACACAACACACATTTGAACTAACTATTGACACTCAATAATTAAATTGCTATTATTTAATTAAATTGCTATTAAAACATCGAATAGCGGTTATTTATAGTAGGAAAGTCGGTGCGTCTCTCGATAAGAAGTTACGATGTTGAACCTCATAGATTCTACTCGCCACTATAGTGGCTTTCGCGTATGTCATCTCCCTGTACGACGCGTCACTATAGTGGCTTTTGTGTATGACATGTTCTGTGCGTCGCGCCACTATAGTGGCTTTCGCGAATGTCATTATTAATTATTAGAATAAGTTGTTAAAGTTAAAATGCGTGTATGATATCTTTAAGAAAAATTATAATTTAATCATCAAACACTTCATTCCAATGTACTCGTGTAAAGAACATCATTATCCGTCACACATTGCAGTGTCGTATCATTTACGCGTAATTCGCGTTGAACTCTGCTGTAAAGAGAAACAGCCCCGCGCACAATTCAGCCGTGTCTAACAATAAACTCTAACATTCTTATGCGACCAATAAAAGAATCACTTGCGTTACGTACCGATATCTACAATGTTTTCAAACATGTCCATTCCAAGAGAAATAATTTCAGGATGGAAAATGGTGAACACTACAAAGTTTTCTTGCACTTCCCACATTCTGTTTCGTACTGTCATGCTGCAGGTATCGTGAACAGGTATTTTGAAGTCAAATACTCGGCACTTATGATAACTCATTTATTTTCGGATTATTTCCCACGCACAGAGATTGAAGCGATTACTGTATTTTTGATATCATTAATATTCTTGATATTTTCGATATTTTTGATATATTTTATATTTCTGATATTTTTTATGTTTTTGATAATTTTTGATATTTTTGATGTTTTATATTTTTGATAACATTCACACAATAGAAATTCGAACATAACAAGCGTCAACTATGTCGATGCAGTATGGTACAAAATAACAGAAAAGGAAGAGTAACAGAACAGATACGAGGAACAATATCGACCGTCCGATACTGACGCGATGACATACCCATTGCTACTGCGATATGTTGCAAAGCTAAGATGAAAATTCTGTCATTTACTATTCACGTAGCCCGGCGTGCCTTGTGATCAGCAGACATCCATTAATCCGAAACGGTTCACCTCACGCAAGCTGCTGGAAGCGTTTCAATATTTCATTTTATACACCGCGTAAGAGTATCAGAAAAGTTTCAGTTAGGAAAAAGCATTTTAACGTTAATGTCACGATATTAGTTTTCCATTTCAACGAGTAGCAATCACGGAGGAA
The DNA here is from genome assembly GCA_947623535.1 of Coelioxys conoideus. Lineage (NCBI taxonomy): Eukaryota > Metazoa > Arthropoda > Insecta > Hymenoptera > Megachilidae > Coelioxys > Coelioxys conoideus. Next base: position 10,786,149 of record OX392453.1, on the reverse strand, counting down.
CACGCAAATTGTTCGCTATACATTGTCGATACGCGATTGAAAGCGTTACATGAATCATGCAACATTAATGAAGCCTGCGGAAAAGTTCGAGTTTCAACGACAGTCCTCGCCGCGTGAAAAAAAGTCATTTTCATTTCGCGACGGTGATAACATGGATGCGGTCACGTTACAACGACGTTACCTAAAGCTGACGAAGATGTATTTGACGGCCGTTGGCATTTGGCCCGGTCAGAAGAAATACGGCCATTATATACTGAGGACTGTCGTGTATGTTATCATGATAACATGTATTTTGGCGCAGGTACACACACGATGTATTAATTTTGATTTGCATGCGTGTATATGAATATTTGTGTAGCTCTACTTCATTGCGTTTTGAGTTTATTGTGATGTGCATGAATCATCACGGCTGTAGTGATAGGAATCGTGGCGATAGTTTCATATTCACCAGGTAATTATGCAAGTTTATATGGTTAATAGAGATAAGTGAATAATGCAAGAATACATAGTTGATGCGACGTAATATCATTTGCACGATTGTTGACACGTCGATGGTAAAGGACTGATTAGATTCTGTAGCATAGAGATACTAAATAGAGATTTAGAAATTAAGAAGTGAGAATATTTGGAAATAGGAAATTTCTCAGAAAACCGAGTACTTGGGTACTTGAAAATTATGAAATTCGAGAATTCGACCATTTTGGGAGTTTCGCAATTAAAGAATTATAGAAATCAGACTGTGAATACAAGTATTCAAGTATTCAAGTATTCAAGTATTCGAGTACTCAAGTTTCCAAGTTTTCAAGTATTCAAGTATTCAAGTATTCAAGTATTCAAGTATTCAAGTATTCAAGTATTCAAGTATTCGAGTACTCAAGTACTCAAGTATTGAAGTATTCGAGTATTCAAGTATTCGAGTATTCGAGTATTCAAGTATTCGAGTATTCGAGTATTCGAGTATTCGAGTATTCAAGAATCCAAGAACTCAAGAAATCGAGAATTCAAGAATCCAGAGATTCGGGAATTCGAGAATTTGGGAATTCAAGAATTCGTAAATTTAAGGACATGAAGAATTTGAGAATTCGCAACTTTAAAAATTTTAAGATCTGAGAATTTGAGAATTTCGCGTAATAATAACCTTGAGAATCTAAAAATATGAGAATCCGAGACTTTATAACATTTACAGTCAAAGAATTTGAAGGTTCCAGGTTTGTAACCGTGGGGATCTGAGTATTCGAGCATTGCAGAATTTTAGAATTCGGAAATTTCAGAATTTGACAATTGGAGCGTTCGGATGTGTCTGGATTTAGTGTCAATGCCTCGCTAATAATTTACACAAACAAATAAATTCGCTTAACTAAAATATGAGTACATTGCATCCATTAATATTTTACCTGTGACTATTACAAATATTTAATATTAATTACAGGTAGCACACGTGGTATACTACTTCGATATGGAGACTCTGACGAATCAGCTTTTTGTACTTGGTACCTGCACAATAGCACTGACAAAACATGGAATGTGCGCGGCAAAGGGCTCAAAAGTGATCAAATACATATGTAATCCTCCACTATCTCCTCACTTATACGAACTGAAAGATTTCCATACAGTTTAAGGTACTTTTGGACGGCATGGTTAAAGACTTGGAAACGTATAAGACAAAGGAGGAACTCGCTATTCTGCATCCGTACATGAATAAAGCAATCGCCATGTCGACGTTGTATACCTGTAAGAAAATTGTTACTATGTTAAAGATTAGCCTCAGTATACTTATGCAACAAACTATATTGCTATGTAAATATAAAAATGTCCCCCTTGTTCGGGCAAATAGCCGAAATTGAGAACCTTCTAGAAGCGTTCGAAATATTTGTTTTCGATAATAGGACGAACCGTCCGCGGGTCTCACTTCTCTTCTGTCTCTCTCTCTCTCGATGGTGGTCAACAGTGGCGGTAGCAGGGGGGGGGGGGGGGCAGGACCGCGATCCTTCGAGAATTCCGGCGTTTCCAGAAGGTTCTATCGACAACCTATAAGTACGCCAAGCGTTAGATCTGCGCTCTCTTATCTTCTCTTCTCTTCGCTGCTTATCAGAGTCACCGCACGCTAAAGATACTTATTAATGGAACACTGCTTCGGACTTTCTAATCGAACTGAGCTTCGGTCTTTCTTATCGAATAGTGCTTCGGACTTTCTCATCGAACTGTGTTTCGAACTTTCTTATCGAACTGTGCTTCGGACTTTCTTATCGAACTGTGTTTCAAATTGGGGGCTCGTCCGGGATGGAGGTAGACATCAAAACACCGACCAATCCACACAAGGCAGACGACGACAACGAGATATTGTTGATTAAAAGAAGCGTTTAGCGGCGAAGCAGTGGGCCTCTCTGACACATGTGCGTTGCGAAGTTCAGAGTTTAAGAGTTTAAAGAGGTGTGTCGAGAGATGGCGCTGCATGAGAGATTACTGCGATTACGAAGACGATGATTACGACGATTACGAAGATTTACGAAGATTTGTGTGAATTCTTGAGGAACTAAACCGAAGCTGTGACGGACATTCGAGGGCGAATGTCGTTGCAGGATGGCCGAGTGTGGGATTGGCGGGGCCTCCAGACCCGAAAGGACAAAAGGATGCGGAAAAGGACGTGTATCAGGCGGACGCCGGTGGCTTAGTTGGGAGCGTCGACGACTCGTAATCTGAGGGGCACGGGTTCGATTCCCGTTTCAAGTCCGAATTTTTTCCGTAATCCTACAAATTGGGACCTTGATAAAAGGCGAACCGATTAAACACCCCTCGTATATTACATTAAATACTAATTACAGTTTGATAATTCATCAGTTTTGTTAATTTCCAAGGTTATCCACGCATGAAGATGTATCAACCACTTTATACATATACAACGATAATATTGTTTCCAGATGGTACAATGATCGCTGCGCTATTATTCATCCAATTACCATTATTGCCATTAGTTGCTGACATTGTGGTGCCATTAAATACGTCGCGGCCTCGAATAGACCTAATGCAACTATACTATTATTTCGTCGACGTGAACGATTGCTATTACTGTTCGCTGTTACACGCAGATATTGCAATTATCATAACAGCGTCCTCGTCGGTAGCTTGCGACACCTCTTATATACACGCCGTGCAGCACGCTTGTGGATTATTTGACGTGGTTGGGTAAGTTCATCGCCATGACAGTGACATCCGATAATTGCTTAACCCCTTGCCATACAATTTATTCTTCTGGTGCGTCAGTCAGAATTAACTATTTGCAGCTACAATATTAATACGAACAAAGAAATTAAAAATTTTATGCTCACTTCATATCCAATGATTCATGATTATGAATTATAATTGTACATTAACGTTACATATAATCGTAATAAAAATTTTTAGCAAGTTTTATCGCGTTTAAGCTACATGTGCGTCACGAGTGAGACTCGTCAAAGTATGGCAAGGGATTTATGAGTGATCGTTAATGTGTGTACTACCCTATTCTTGCGCAACGGATACAAATGGCATCCGAATGCAGACGGATTTCGTTACTTTGGGATTCGACTGTTTCGAATTTCTGGGATCCAGACGTTCGAGGATTTCGAATTTGGGGACCTGGGAGTTTCATAATTTTGCGTTTCGGAAATTGAGAATTTTCGAGTTTCGGAATACGAAGATTCGGGTATTTCGTGCATCCAGAATCTCAAAATTTGCGAATTCTGGGATTCAAAGATTGCAATTTTGGGTTCTCCGAAACTCGGAAATTTGTCGATTCGGAAATATCTGTTTCCGAGATTTCACGATCTGAGAAATTTCTGAGGTTTCATAGTTTCGCGATTCGAAAACTCGGAATTTTCGAATTTCGGAAAACGAAGATTCGGGTATTTCGTGCCACCAGAATTTTACAAAATGAAAATTTTGGGATTCAAAGATTGCAATTTTGGGTTGCCCGAAACTCGGAAATTTTTGATTCTAAAATTTGACAATCTAATAATTTTTTAAATTGGTTGATGACTTAGACAGTCATACAGAATTGTAATAAGAATTATGATTGCATTTGACCTCGAGACATGAGTTTTCTTTGTTTGTCTTCCTCCTTCATTGCATGTATATGAAAAGTATAATTAATTCATAGGCTACATTAATATTATGTCCCAATTATGAACGTAAAATACCATCAATTTCGATGATTGCAAATGCTCCCAGATATCGATTCAAGTGTGCGATCAAGGACATTCCCGATGCGCAAAAGGTTGCAGACATGTCGAATAAGACGTACAGAAAGGTTTGTCAATCCATTATGGCGCATGATCACGCAATAAGGTTAGTATAAAATAATCGGTATGAATCCTTTCTATCATAAAGGACTCACGTATTTATAAATACGATTAGTATACAATAGTTTGTTTGTATTCTTAACCCTTTGCAATAATTTGACGTGTCTTACACATGTCGCACTCATACTTCAGTTACTTTACATCTCACTCGGATTTTGAATACGTTTCAATTCGAAATTCGAGCTCAAATAGTGCAGCTACTAACTGTTTGTACGAACTGACGCACTTGTCAAATAAATCGTATGGAAAAGGGTTAAAATCGTATCTGTAAATGCGGTACTATCGCTGAACTATACTATTGAATACTATTCACACCTTCAAACTGCAGTTTGAAAGAAAATATAAATAAATTCATAGGTCATAAGATACTTTAAATGTCGTTAACTAATACCTTGCTTCTGAAGTTAAAACACACTACGAGAAATTAATTTCTTTAACATCGCGATCTCACATGTTTCTACATAAGCAAAATCAAGATCGTAGCACCGAAAATATAAACCGAAATGAGAGAAATTGCAATGATTTTGCAAAACAATTATCATTATACGTTTCTTTGTTTCCACATGACTCTATTACTATGCTTACTATATACACTCTACTATACAGAGTGTCCCACAATTATGGTACGAGCCGGAAAGGGATGGTAGGTGGGGCTATTCTAAACTACTATTTCCTTTGCAAAAATATTGGACGAGGCTTCATTTTTAAATTATTCAAGAAAAACACCGACCAATCAGAACGCGAGGATATAATTATAATTGGCCGTGGTTGCGATCGAATCGCATGGCGCGCGATTCTTGCGTTCTGATTGTTCGGTGTTTTTCCCGAATAATTTAAAAATGAAGCCTCGTCCAATATTTTAACAAAGGAAACAAGTTGTTCAGAATAGCCCTACCTACCACCCCTTTCCGACTCGTACCATAATTGTGGGACACCCTGTATAATAACTATATTATGATACCAATAATAAGTTTGCAAGTTATGTTTTCTATTTTTCAGATACGTGAGAAACATTGACGACTTTTATGGCAGTACGTTGTTTATTGCTGTCGGTCTAACAGTAATTACATTCAGTTGCTCGTTATTTTGGGTAAGTTTGCTAAACCCTACCATGTTCGATAATAATAATACTACTCGTGCACATGTCTTTTTGAGACCAGCTATCGAAATTGAAACCTTCCGAAGAGTTCTACATGCATCTGACTTCTTTACTCACTGAGCTATGGCACATAATGTTTCTGACATTTATGGCCCAGTTCATAATTAACAGAACGGACAACGTCTACAAAGAAATGTGAGCAATGACACAATACAACTAACTAACGTTTGGCGATATAATTTATAGCTTTAAACAATATTCATTAACTGTGTTTCTGATACTTGTGTATTTGTATCGCATCAATTTATGAGCATATTATAAAAAACAAATTGCACGTATAAGACAAACACAAGTACCTGATCAGGTAGTAGCCAGATCAAACCTCGCCAGATCAAACCTCGCGACAGTCATTTTGGTATCAAAGTATACGAATCGACAAGTAATTTTAAGAATTTTGCATTCGTACGAGCCCAACTGTGGTAATACAACGAGTGTCCAATGTATTTGCATAAAAATTTACGGGGTAACAGTGATACTTCATTCGCGAATTAAAAACCGTTTCATTTACAGATACGAAGGACTGTGGTACAATAGCGTGCCGAAAACGCAAGCATTATTTACGTTGGCATTAAGAGCAGCCATGAATCCTCCACAAATAACAGCCGGAGGTCTTATACCGATGAACCTGCAAACTTTCGCGGAGGTGACGTATGAATTATTATTTGCAATTTGGAACTGAATAAATTATAATTTGTATATTTGTGCGCAGATAGTAAAACTGTCGTTTTCGTACTTCACGGTGCTGCAATCGGTATAACGGTCTGACGGAGATGATGAAATCCACTTTTAAGAAAAACGCGGAACTGTTAATAGTTATTACCGTCGTGAGATAAAGTGCACAATACATAAATGATTGTTAAATGTATCTGGAAACACGAAGAGCGAATGATATATCGTAATTGTATATATGTGCTGACAAATTTTTTCACGCGTACGAGTATTAATTCCGTGGTCGATGTATTACATTACACAGTATTACGTATTTAATTACATGTGATATTTAAAATTCTGTGATATTTTTGTTTCGATTTCAGTTGTAATGATCCCCCGAATTACAGTCGTCATTTATTTCAGAATCAAGGATATATCTGTTTCGATAGTTTCAGCGTTCGTTTAACGAAGATTGTGAAGATGTCATTCCGCGATGGTATTTTTGAAAGAATTTTTAATTCGTTCCGTCGCCTAATCTATTACTGGGCCTGCCAAGGAAACTATCGTAACCAGTCCTTCCCTTAGACGCGTAATTACAAGATTTTGAACCTCGAAGACATTATTACAAATTTCTAGACCAAAACTAGGAGAAAAGTAATTTGTCGACACGTTAAGGTGATAATCCGAATCCAATTTCATTATAATTCAGAATTTACCGCTAATAATTTATTAATGTTCTTATGATACACTAGTCAATCCTATTTTATTCGTCCCTTGTATTTATCGTGTTCATGATATTAACACTAAAACTTCCTGCCGATATAATGCACAATTATTTTTATGTTAAAAATGAAGTTAAATAAATGAACAAACGATGAAACATAAATGAACACACTTATAGATTCTTTATCTTGATGACAATCAGCAAGAAGCTTAACAAATTTTGTCATTCGAAGTAGGAAATTTGTAGAAGGGTCATTTAACCCCTTTGGTAGTTTTAGCGTTAACGGTAGTACACTGATCCCCGGGATCTAAATTGTACATCAAAACTTGAAACTGTGTAATAAATCGAAGAACGTACTTGAAACGATTTATCCTGAGTATCACCGCCAACGCCAGCGAGCAAGAAGGTAAATGATAGAACGTAAAGGAGGATAACATTCGCAACTATGAACGACGTTTATGCATTCGGGTCCCCGTTACAACTGCAACAGTTTCAAATGCCCAAGAAGAAAATTGCACGCTACACTGTTCTCCTACCTCTATCATATTATACAGGGTGTATCAAAAGTGTTGAAGGAGCCGAAAATGGGAGGTAGGTGTGGTCATTCCGAACAACTTTTTCATTTACAAAAATGACGTATGGGACTTTATTTTTAAATTATTAACGAAAAACACCGACCAATCGGAATGCGGGAATCGCGCGCCACGCGATTCGATCGCGACCACAGCCAATTATAACTCGGGCCTACACTTTTACAGCCGAGCGCGCGCGATTCTCGCGTTCTGATTGGTCGGTGTTTTTCGTTAATAATTTAAAAATGAAGCCCCGTACGACATTTTTGCAAAGGAAAAAGTTGTTCAGAATAACCCCAGCTACCTCCCATTTCCGGATGTTTCGTTCGTTTTGGGACACCCTGTAGATTATAGAATACACCGTAGTTGCGATTATACCGATTATAACAATGAGAATGATTTCATTGCTTTTATACAATATTCTGATTGATGCCCGAACGCTCGCGAAGTTCAAATACATGTTGTAAATTCTATATTTCATTTAAATATTGCACGATTCGTTTGCAAATTCTTTTTAAATTCCGCAGATTTTTATAAGAAATCGAAGATATTCACTTCGTTTACCTTTTGATCTGTGCGGGTTTTATAACCATAGGATTCAGTGCCACGCTAGCTTTGGTAAATTTCTTAAATTTGATATCGTCCAATCGTAGTAACAATTCCTGACATGTCACACTTTCAGCTGTCGAAATTGAGCCTTTGCATGCAGTTCTACCAATGCGCTGGATTCTTGTTCGTGCAAGTGGTGCATCTGCTTTTCTTGACGATTCAAGGACAGTTTGTGATCGACTCGAACTGGAAAACCTATAACAACATGTGGGTAACGTAACATTATTTGCTCGCACATTAAACGTCGCTTTGGACCATTCGCGGATGGAAAAGTGTGCCATTTACAGATACGAAGGGTTATGGTACAACACGACACCTAAAACGCAAATATTGTACATGCAAGCATTAAGGGCAACCATAAGTGCTCCTCAAATAACAGCCGGAGGTCGTATTCCAATGAACCTGGAGACCTTTTCCAGCGTAATACCTCAACTACTATTTGCAATTTTTTAAATGTTTAACTTAAATCAAGTTATTTGTTCAGTGGATATCTTTGCAGCCCTAATGCACCGATATTACGATACAAGTCTAACTTTTAACTGTTATTTGAGGCTTTTATAAAAATAATTTAAACGTTTATAGATCATAAAGGCAGCCGTTTCGTATTTTACCATGTTGAAGACCACGTAATCTCCTAATGAAGAGTATAGTGTTTTATGCTAGGATGCACAAAGAGTAGGTAATTAGTGTATAATATTCATTCAATTTTTTATATCAAATAAGATAAGAATTATAATTGCTGAATATAATTATTCTGTTGTACAGGACGCATCTAACATGAACAGACGTGATAGAATAAATATGTTGTGTTCGTTTAATAAATATTTGTACTATTAAAAATTGTATTAGTAACTACATAGCAGTATCTGATTATATGATGATTATGAAAATAATTAAAAGTGTCGTAGTAGAGTTACAAACAGCGGCGGACAAAAGAAAATTTAACACGAGCACGAAGCTTGAAATATATCATTAGAATACGTAATTATATTGTTAAAAAACATCTTACCAAAACAATAATCGATGAAATAATGAATAGAATACTTATACTTCCAGTGTCATACTTTTGACCAATCGTTTAATAAAACGCGTTACGCCAATATGCTTGTTAGCAAGTATAATTACAGAATTTTTAATATGAATATAGTTTTTATTTGAAACGAATATCCATTCGGTTGGACACTTTGTTTTTTATTTAATTAATACATTGTAATTTTGTTCTCGTTTTTCATGGATTTCTATGCCTGTAACTGCAGCTTAATAAAAGTCACTCCATCGTTCATTTAATTTGTACTCTACACTAATTACACTGTCCAACAACCAATCGACGTTTTAAAATCCGATCAGTATTATAGTGTTTCTTGAACTGTGTACGAATCTGCAGTCCGTTTTTCGCCAACACGTACAGCTTTTGAGAAATTTTATTTTGAAATTCAAACCGATTTTGTGAGATAACTATAAAAGATTCTGAAATTCAGTTTGTATCAAATTGAAAAATATACACAAAAGTCTGTACAAAATCGCTGTTTCTTCACGTTCGATGATTGTTTAACCCTTTGCGGACCGTGCTTTCTTTCACCTACAGCTCCTTTATTAATTTAGAAAATAGATCAAGAAGTGGGTTTACAATAAAATGTATTGCAATTATGCAGGATGCGTAACAAACATATTTTTAATTTATGACAAGTGGCAAAGAAATGAAAGCATCTTCAAACCAATCTATTTATCTGAATTATTTCTACAAGCCAAGAGAAACGCGAAAGCGTAGCTCGACATTGGACAGCAAAGGGTTAAACATGTTTGAATATTCAGAATGCATAAAAAGCAGATATCATATTCGGGAAAGTCTACAGAATCTTTTGGTGCAAACAAAATTTCAGAACCTTTTATAGTTACCTCACACAATTGGTTTGAATTTCGAAAATGTGCTATTTTTTCAAAATTAAATCTCTCAAAATCCGTACGTGCTGGCGAAAAGCGGATCGCAGATTCGTAATCAGCGCAAGAAGCGCTATAATAATCACTGATCAATTTTAGAACGTCGGAAAAAAGTTCAAATTTGTTGGACAGTGTTATCTACTCCTAAAACAAAAATACACAAGTCTCCGAATTTTACTTTGAGCCACTGAATTTTCTTCACCACCCATAACTTTCACGCGATAGAAATTCGGACAATAAGAATGCCAACGTTGTCAATCGCGGATGGTCAAAAGTCACATCGAGGTAAAAGTAAAGATACGAGGAACACCAGCCGTGCGATGTTGACTGGTTCTCATGCACGACGCTACTGCGATGCTCCCGCTGGCCTAAGTCGAAAATTGTTCACTATACCGTTTGCTATGCCCCGTTGTGCCTGTCAATCGACCAACCTGCACTTACGCGAAACGATACGTTCCACGCTAACTACCGAAAGGGTTCGAGAGTAACATTGTGCCCACCACGTTGCTTCACCTAATTGGACGGTAGTATTCTTATAACGTAAAAATATAGCAAAATGTTCGGGTAGCAAAAAGCATTTCGACGTTGATGCGAAATTATTCTTAAACCTTTGCCAATTTCGACGTTGCGAACATAGGGGACCAAGCAATTTACTCGCTATGCCTGATCGATACTTGATTGAGAGCTTTATATGGATCATGCAACATTAATGATGTCTCTCGAAACGGTCGAGTTGCCACTTCTACGGTTGTACTCGTTGGGTATCCGGTCAGGACGTTCATTTCGTTCGCATCATGAAGGCGGTTGAACTGCAAGAACGTTACTTGAAGATCGCCAAGAGATATTTGATGATGGGCGGAGTTTGGCCTAATCAGAGCAAATCCACCAAATATATTTGTCGAATTATTGTTTACATCGTTATGGTACCGTCTATCTTGCTCCAGGTACGCACACAATACAATATTGTAGGGATCTTGGTGACAAAAGGACTTGTTTTTGAACAAAAATAAGAACATTTTGTAGTAGTTTTATTAATTTATATATTTTTATTAACTCGTATGTTTAATATTAATGTCTTTCTCGCTATAGCTCTATCTCTCGACGCAGCTCAACTCTCAACTCTCAACTCTCAACTCTCAACTCTCAACTCACACTCTCCGCACTCGTACTTATCATTATACATTCTTCCATCTCACTCACTCTCTCGACACATACCTTTCGCACTTCACACAACCAATCTCTATTATCCATCACCTGTTATTCATTTCCATTCGCTCTCAATCATTCGGCGCGCATCTCACACTCATTCAAACAGTCACTTGCTACAATTTAATATATAAAACACAAAATACAACGCACGCTCATACAATTTCTCTCTTTTACTTTCACACGCAATTCTTTCTTTTGACTCTCGACTTGTTTGTTCTCTGACTCTCACGCTCAACTCGCCTGTTCTAACTCTGACGCTTAACTACTCTGTTTTAACTCTGTCGCTCACCTGACTTTTCTTCCATCCTTACAACGCTTTTCTTCTCCCAAATCCACTTACACACAGACACACCCAATGATCTATTAGTATCACACGCATTCCCATTGCGAAGAACTGGCACTCGGTCCAAACACACTTCATCCGCATCTTGCTCGAACATCCTTATCACACACTCCACAATATCGATTTTTTATTTGCACGAGTGTATAGCGTTTTTGCAATCGTTCTCTTTTCTTGTATTCTGCATTATTTTTGGTATACCTTGTGTTCTTTCACGTTTATCTTTCTTCGGTGGGATGATTATGAACTATTCGTTGCTCTAGAAATTATGGAAGAATCGTGAATGGTTTTAACCCTTTACACTCGAAGGTATTTTTACTGGTAGCAGATAGCAATTTAAAAATTGAAAGGTTTGATGAATTCTTTCTAAGTTGTAATTTCTGTATTATTAATTGCCACTATTATCGGTTTCATTATATTTATACATCATAATATGAAACACTATAAATTCGGTTATCAAATACCTGTTCCAATTTGCTGTATTATACAAAGTGATGAGTATGAGTCATAAGGGTTAATCCTCTGTACTCGAGAGTATTTTTATCGTTGGCAAGTAGTAACTGTAAAAGATTTTAGATGAAAAGTTTGATGAATTTTTTTGAAATTATTATTTTTTGTGTTATTAATCGTCAATATTGTCTGTTTTATTATGATCAAAAATCCAGTGTAAAATATTATAAATTCATATAAAATATTATTTTTTTTATTTTAATCGCCAATATTGTCTGTTTCATTATATTCAAACATCCAACGTATAATACTATTTTAGATAAGAAGTTATTATTTTTTGTATTTTAGTCGTCAATATTTCCTGTCTCATTATGTTCAAACATCCAGTGTATAATACTATAAATTTAGGGAAGAAGTTTTCTTTTTTTTTTTAATTTTAATCGTCAATATTGTCTATTTCACTATGTTCAAACATGCAGTGTATAATACAATGAATTTGGATAAGAAATTATTATTTTTCTTATTTCATTTTATAATATAAAATTAAATGACAGATTCTGAGTGGCGATCGAATTATGTAAATAATATAAAATGGCATACACAAACATTTAACTAAAATATGAATATATCGTGTAGAAGTATGTCTGTATTCGCATAATAATATAATTGTTGCGAATATTTGCCTTCGATTACAGGTAGCAAGGGTTGTATGGTTTTTCGATATGCCCACCCTGCTACAACAACTATCTTTCTTCCTCGCGATGACTTTGCTACTGGTAAAACAGTTCGCTTGCATCATAAATGACGTAAAGGTAAGCACACGCAAATATTTCAAACTATTGTCTCTTTAACACTTTGACTTCCATGTCACCCATATATGGGTGACACTCAAATTTCTACGAAGATTTAACACCTATATTATTAAAGAATTTGTTCACTTTTCCAACTGAAAATACTTGCATTAGTTACTTGAAACCGTGGAAAATAAATATAACAAGGTAATGTGAAACTATTTGGTAAGATTTGTTAATACTAGATTTACGGAATCCATCAAAATGACGGATCTTAGATTTCTTATTTCACATTACAAAAATTATTAAGAAATTTTGGTGAAAATATATAATAACCTTAATCCAGATAAAGAAACATTGTAAAAGCTGGTTTATGAATTATCCATTATTTACTTATCTTTATAGTTTAGCTTCAATTTAAAGACAAATGAATATTAACCGTCCGTAAATCTAGTGTTAAAAATGAAAAAATTGACTAACGCAATTATGAATTATATCCGTGTGATAGTTCACGTGTTAATTATACGAAACTCTCTTTAATTATTGCCTCCTTAATTATCCAAAGATTTCGTTGCAGTTCAAAGCACTCGTGGATGGGATGTTTAGCGACTGGGAGAAGGAGAGGACAAAGGAGGAAATCGCCATTATGATTTCCTACATGGACAGAGGAGCCTTATACGCATCGATTTATATAGGTAAGAAAATTTCGAGTATGTCGTTATAATATTATTGATTACACCGAATCGTTGCGTAACATAAAATATCAGGAAATAATATCATAAATTATAGTGAACGATTGACGTCACTTCGATGCCTCGATCGTGTCACTTTTTTCTAAAATTGATGCATAGTACACGCACGTTATACAGGGTGTCCGAAAAGGAATGTAACACCCGGAAATGGGAGGTAGGTGGGGTCATTCTGAACAACTTTTTCATTTGGAAAAATGTCGTACGAGGCTTCATTTTTGAGTTATTAAGGAAAAACACCGACCAATCAGAGCGCGAGAATCGCGCGCGCTCGGAGGCAGATCGAAAACGCTTCCGTTAGACATCGATGATAATTTAAGGGGTTACACCACTCTAGAGCGCCAAAAAGTTACCTAATTTCAGGAATTTTTTCCGGACAAACTATAACAAAGATGAAAAATATGTTTACGGGTCTTTATTACCTATACATCGAAGTGTTAAACTAAATTTTTATGAAGCAATTGAAAACAAAATGGCGGTTCAGGAGCTGGTTGACTGGAACGCTGCTCGGTGCGAATACATCTGCGGCCGGAAAAGATTTTCCTCCGATTTGAAATAAAGGCACTTATAAAATTCTCCCGACTATAAATGATATTGTACCTTATTCTTAAGACCCCAAGGCACATTTTAAGCGAAAAAAAAAATTGTCGACTTTTTGAAAATCCTAGAGTGGTGTAACCTCTTATTTCCATGAGCTCTCATGGTCACTCGTGTTTTGCGATTAAACATCAACTATGTCATATCGGTAATCCTTTCTTCAGCAAACGCATACTTCTCCATGATAATATTCATCCAAATGCCATGGTGGCCACGCATCGCGGACATTTTGATGCCATTAAACGCGTCTCGACCACGAGGATACATCTTTCCCGTTTACTATTTCGTCGACGAGGACAAATACTATTACTGGATGATTGCGTATACGAGCATTGCGACTATCATAACGGTGTGCGGTTTCATAGCTTGCGACATCTACTTCATATACGCTGTGCAACATGCTTGCGGATTATTCGCGGTGGCTGGGTAAGAAAATTCCATCAACAAATAACTTCTGACAACGATACGACGAATAGTTGGTGACAGGTATCCAAATACAGTTTCTTTTGGTTGTTTGGTGATTTGGAAAGTAATTTTGCACATATGACTTAGCAGTTGGTGAATTTAGAGATTTGGAGACCGACTGATTTGGAAATCAGGCATTTAGAAAATTTCGATGTTGAGAATTTCAAAGTCTCATAAACTGTAAATCGGTGGTTCAGAAAAATTCACAGTCTTAGAATTTACGTTGAATTTATGTCAAATTAGGTAATTTGAAAATGTCGGATCTGTTAACTAGGATGTTTGTTATGCAGAAATTTTTAATCGTAACTATTATACACTCATGGACAAAATTAAGTGGACATTGTAGGAATGTGAAAAAATTGTTTGTTTTATTACAATGTTTTAAATAAATTTTACATTTAGAACGTGAAATATTTTTGTAGACTTGAAAAAACATTTATTTAACGTATATAATTGTGCAATAAAGTTTTGATTTATAGGCATTATTATTAGGTCGTTCGGAAAGTAATTTTGTTTCTTTTTTTATGAAAATGAGAGACGATTTTCGGGGGATACTTCTTTTCTTGCTTGAACAGCATTTTTAAAAAAGTGAAGAATTACGAAAATGCTGCTTTTCACTTTTCATATCCGATAAGGAAACAACCATAAATTATTCGGACTTATTCACAAGCAAGACTGATTTTTCTCCAATTCTCAGATTTCCAAATTCTGAAAAATGCGAATTCTCTGATTTCCAAAATCGGAAAAATCACAATTCTCTGATTTCCAAATTCGGGAAAATTTCGAATTCTCAGATTTCCTAATTCGGGAAAATCAGAATTCTCAGATATCCAAATTGGGAAAATTCCGAATTCTCAGATTTCCAAATTCTGAAAAATCCGAATTCTCTGATTTCCAAATTCGAAAAGTTTCAAATTCCCAGATTTCCACATTCTAAGAATTTCTCACAAGCAAAAGACTGACGGGGAAAAACGAAATGACTTTCCGAACAATCCAATAGTAAAATTAAATTAACCTTTTGTTATTTATGATCGTAATTGTGTTAATAAAACCTTTAAGAGTTCCCACAAAAACAATGTTGTTAATTCACTCCGTTCAGAATCCAACATATATAAAATATTTTAAATTGCGATGATCACAAATGTTTGTAAACACCGATTCAAGAAATCGATTGATAATATCTCAGACTAAAGAACAATTTGCAAAAACATCGAACAATGTTGTTTACAATAATTTAACGTTATTAACAATAATTTGAAGATTTTTATAGTTGGACGTTGGGAAGTTTGAGTGTTTAGGGTCGTGGTGATTTCCAAATCTGAGAATCTGCGAATTTAAAAATGAAATTAATATCGAATATGACATGTCTGGAATTACAACTGTTTGTAGACACCGTTTCAAGGTAGCGATCCATCACATCTCTGATAAAAGGACAATTGCGCAGATCTCAAACGAGACGTACAGGAACGTTTGTCGCTCGATTATGGCACATGATCGCGCAATAACGTTGGTATATGACAATTTCTTTGCACACTTTATACGCTATTTGTAAACACAATTAGACTACTAACTCATTCATGTTTGATACTATTGACTCATTCATATTATACTATTGACTCATTCATATTATACTATTGACTCATTCATATTATACTATTGACTCATTCATACTATACTATTGACTCATTCATATTATACTATTGCCTCATTCATATTATACTATTGCCTCATTCATATTATACTATTGACTCACTCATATTATATTATTGACTCATTCATATTATACTATTGACTCATTCATATTATACTATTGACTCATTCATATTATACTATTGACTCATTCATATTATACTATCGACTCATTCATATTATACTATCGACTCATTCATATTATACTATTGCCTCATTCATATTATACTATTGCCTCATTCATATTATACTATTGACTCATTCATATTATACTATTGACTCATTCATATTATACTATTGACTCATTCATATTATACTATTGCCTCATTCATATTATACTATTGACTCATTCATATTATACTATTGCCTCATTCATATTATACTATTGCCTCATTCATATTATACTATTGACTCATTCATATTATACTATTGACTCATTCAAATCATTTTCATACTTTCCAGATACGCGAAAGAAATTGACGACTTTTATTATGGTACACTCTTCATTGTTGTCGGTTTAACAATTGGGGCTTTCAGTAGCACGTTATTCTGGGTAAGTTAGTTAACCCCTTGCCGTACTTTGACGAATGTGACTCGTGACGCACTCACAGCTCAAATTTTCAACTTCACTCAAATTTTAAATACTCCTCAACTTGAAATTTAGGTCCGACTATAATTGATGTAGTCAAGGCTCGCAGAATATAAAATACTCATAGAAATTAAATTTCCTTTGTTCGTGTTAATATTATATCTATGAATAGTTAGTTCTGTCTGGCGCATCTGACAAATAAATGGTACGGGAAGGGGTTAAACTCGACCTCATCCGATGACAGTAACATTCTTAGACGTATCTTGTCGAAAGCAGTTGTCCAAAACGAAACCATCCGCTCAGTTCTACGAGTATGTAATGTTTTCGGGCATTCAACTTTTGCACATACTTTTCCTGACGCTTCAAGGGCAGTTTATGATTAACAGAACGGACAACATCTACAATCAAATGTGAGTAACGACGTAATACGTCTGACTAATGCTACACGAAATAATTCATAACTTTAATACGCTGTTACTTGGTTGTTGATGTTCATGCACTCGTATCGTTCGTATTTATAAAAATAATATGTAAATCAAATTGTGCATGTCAGAGAAGTCAAATTTTCAATACATACGAAACATATAAATAATTAGTGAATGTATAAACAAATTATGAAATATATCAATAAATTGAGAAAACTTTGTATCATTTGAAGATGGAAAATGCTTTGGACAAAGATATACAATAGACTGTAGATTTATTTGTTTAATATTGTAAATTCCCTCAGTACGAATTCTATTTTCTTCAAAACCCAACGTGCATCCTCTTTTGGGCACAGCTATGAGTATGTCCATACATATACGCGATATACATATGTACGCTCTTGGACAAAATGAAGTGGACATTGCAGAAATGTAAACAAATTTTTTCTTTACTACAATGTTTTAAATAAATTTTAAATTTAGAACGTGAAATGTTTTTGTAGACTTGAAAAAACATTTATTTAATGTATATAATTGTAGAATATGCTTTTGATTTATAAGCATTCTTAGTTAAATTAAATTAACCTTTTGTTATTTATGGTACCTGTCCACTTAATTTTGTCCACGACTATATATTCACTCAATGTAACACCAGAAGATATATACCCAAGTGTTAAACAGTAATTATGTTGCATATTCTCGGATTGTCAGATTAAACCATGAAACAGTCATTATTCTATCAATCTATATGAACGGACAAGTAATTCCAAGAATTTTGTATTTGCATAAAGATTTGCAGTGTAACAGTGACACTTCATCCGAGAATTAAAAATTGTGTTATTTACAGATACGAAGGACAGTGGTACAACAGCGTGCCCAAGACGCAAGAATTATTTATAATAGCACTAAGAACAGCCATGAATCCTCCACAAATAACAGCCGGAGGTCTTATTCCGATGAACCTGCAAACTTTCGCGGAGGTAATGTACGAATAATTATTTGCAGTATAAAACTGATTAGAATATAATTTTGATACCTGGTTTTAGGTAGTGAAAGTATCATTTTCTTACTACACGGTATTGCAAACGATATAATCGACTGAGATAACAGAACCCATTACTACAAGACGCGCGAATCGATTAATAAAACCAGTAGTATCGTATAGAGTGCACGATAAATAAATAGTTGCAATATGCATCTGATCATATAAAGCGTGAGGGATAAAGCATACATGTGTAGCGTTTATTTATTACAAAACTCGAAAGGATTGTAGTAAATGATTCGACAAGCAATACAAACTGTTCACGTATATGAGTACTAGCACTAGAAGCTTGTTGTATTAACGCATAATGTATTTTATATCTCATTACACGTCGCATTTAAAACACGTGGACAGCATTTTAATGTATATTTTAAAGATCCACTAATGTATAAAAGTCACTTGTTTCGCATCAACGATATTACCATCAGTGACTACACTCACCTGTAATCAATGTTTCAATTTCACTAGTTTCAACATGGGTTGGAAAATAGCCGTGACAGTATTATTCTGTGGCTGACGTTTTGAAACATACTTTAGTTCATTTCGATACATTGTGATCAATTCCTTAATTGTTTTATATTTTCACTAAGCATTGGCAGTGATTCTATGAAGCAGTTTTATAACGGGAGTTCGATTTACCCACGATATTCTTCGGCAATATTTTTAAAATTGACGATGGTACGCTGTGCTCAGAGATCTAAATTATACACCAAAACTCGAGATATCATACTATGTAGTAAATCGAAGAACAAAGTTAACTGTTGATCCTGGATATCGTTAATTGTATATACATCAGTAAACTGCGTACGATACCATTACTCATACCCACACGTCGAAACTTCAGACTCGTAGACTAGTTAAGTTTCGAATAACATCCAGAGATCTGCTAATATATTTGCCACCAGATTTACACGCGATCAAAACTAGCATTTCACCAGCAACACTGGCGAAGGTGAATAAAAATGATAGCACAAACAGGACGGATAATATTCGCATCTATGAACGACGTTCATGCATTCGCGTCCGCGTTACAACTGCCACAGTTTCGCATGCTCAAGAAGAAAATTGCACGCTATACTGTCCTCGTACATGTACCGTATTACACAATCGAACCACTTACATTTAATCAAAGCGACTCACCGCAAGAAAACAGTCGAATCGTTTTCCATTTCAAATCGTAGAAAACAAATTGTCGATACGTACATAAAGTCTCTGGCGCATCGTAAAAGCGAAAGGGGTGAGTTGATTGCGTATCAATATTAACGAACACGTTTGCTCCAGTAATTTGTATACGTACCCATAACGAGGAGCCTTAATCACGCAGTAGTTTTCCCGTGACACGCGTTTACCATCAAACCGATGTTCCGTATAAAAAATGCATCGCTCGAAAGGGTTATGGAATCGTTCGAAGCTCAGATTCTACGGTCGTCCCGTTCGTGGCAAGAAGGTATATATCCGACTGAAGAGTCCAGTTAGTCTTGTGCCGACCCATCATGGATGCAGGTACGATAGAAGAAAGTTACATGAAGCTCACCAAAAGATTTTTGTTAATCAGTGGAATTTGGCCTAGCCAGAATAAATCCGTCCAGTATACTTGTCGATCTATCATTTACGTCGCTATTGTAATATCGATTATAACACAGGTATACGCACGGTATAATATCGATTCTTTTTTGGGTACATGCGTAGATGTTAATATCGTAGGTATCTTATAAAGTGCGACCAACAATTGCCATCGGGACAATGAAAGTATTATACAAGGTGTTTTCGACATGACACAACCGAAAAGTGAATCTACGTGAACGACTGAGCAAAAAGGACAGACTTTAAATTATCGCATTTTTTCCAGATGCGGTTTGTCTTTTGGGAATATTGAATTTTTAATATTTTATATACCTGAGAAACTTTTCAGAGTCAATTCTTCCGACCGCGGAGCTGTGAATGACTATACCTTGTTACTCGTTCTTAGCTTATTCGTTCCTGTCGATTTTACACTTTCACAATTTTACCACCAACTCGGAAACACCCTATATTTTATCTTCGGCACAGTGGCTTCAGTGCTACGGAAATTTTTAATCCATTACAGATAATGAGAGTGGTACGGTATTTTTGCCTCGATGTTCTAGTAGAACAGCTTCCATTTTTACTTGCTTCTCTGTTGGTTCTGGTAAAGCAGGGTACTTACATTGTAAACGGCGAAAAAGTGAGTAAACACAAATGTGACATCCACCTGTGTCTCTAATTACACGAAACAAATGGTCTGGTCGCAGCTTGAAACGCTGTTGACTGGAATGTTCAACGACTGGAAGATGGATAAGACGAAAGACGAACTTGCTATTATGACTTCATACATGGATAGAGGAGCACTTTTCGCCTCAATTTATTTAGGTAATTGTATTCGGGACCGAATGTAAAAAATTATCCGTAAATCGTACACAGACATCGACGAATACTCTCATCGATCGCGTTTAACGAATTAATCGATTATTGTGGTTGCTCAACGATTTATAATTTTGCAATTTCTTATACATATTATTAATTATTATTAGGTTGGGGAATAAGTTCGTAGCGTTTTTATATTTTCTTTTATTTTACAGCGATTTTTTTGCTGTTTGACAAAGTGCGTAATATTCATTCGATAGAGCTCTTTCTGCTCTAAAAAAACTCTGCTAATTGTCGAATACATAATTGATTAACACTATATTTACCAGACTAGTCAAAATGACTTACAATTTCAATTCAAAATTCCTATTCTATGTGACATTTTTTTAAAGTAAATAAATACTTACTTCTTCTTTAAAAGTAAATAAAGAATTGAAATCCCACCAAGCACTTTTTCTAAACACCAGTCAGAATGACTGGTTTTGGTAGAAATAGGTATACTCATATGCCAGTTATTATATATATATATATATAATTTATTATAATTATTATATATATAATTATAATTATATTATATATTATATATAATGTACCAGTATATTATATACACTGGTAAATCTTTTGTTTAAATAAGAGTCTTTGATAAAAACGCTACGAACTTATTCCCCAACCTAATACAAAAGCCTTGAGCTACAATTATGACATAATACATATAATGGAAAATGTATTCACTTAAAGTCAGAAGTGCACTTTCGGTATTTGAGTTATGGCCATAGGAAAATGCATGCAATGCAATGATTATTTATTGCTTAAAAATAAACTTTGTACTTTGTTAATTGTGTTTGCAGCGAATGCATACGGTTCTACAGCACTATTTCTCCAGATACCATGGTCGCCTCGTGTCGCCGACATAGTGATGCCGTTAAACGTTTCTCGACCACGAGCATACATTATTCCAGCGTCCTTCCCCATCGACGAGAACGAATACTATTACTGGATAATATTTCAAATGACTGTTGCAATTTTAGTTACAATGTTTGTGTACATTGCCTGCGACACCTGTTTCATATACACTGTTCAGCATGCTTGCGGATTATTCGCAATGTCTGGGTAAGAACATTGGAAAATGAGAATAGTTCAACAAAAATTTACCTCTTAATTGGTAGAATGAGCTCTATCAGATTTTAGTATAACGACCGAAGAAACAAACATTGGATACACGCATATAATGTTGAAAATTCATAGTATTCTCATACGTGATTTAAAAATATTTTCTTGCTGTATCTACAACTATTCGGATAACAATCTTTTAACAACATTTTATTTGTTGTTATAAATTGTTTCTCATAAACAATTAACGTCGTTTAAGTTGCACCATAATTTCCAATTTTTGTTGTCGATAGTGTCGGCAACAAAATATTAGATAAATTCTGCGAGTGAACCAATTACTATCTGACTCATAATTGTTTTGCGAATTCTCATCTTCTTGACAAGTGCTACGAAATAAGATAAAAAACCATTTGACCTTCGACTTAGTAGTCGAGGTCAATTGTTTTAGTATATCCTCAGCGAACAAAAAGTAGATTTCATTCACAATAAATACGTTCAGATATTTCCTAGCAACTTATATATATATCAAGTGCATAAAATAACAATGTTCATTGCAAATGTTTGTACATAGACATCGTTTTAAGGAAGCGATCACGGACGCGCCTGCCAGGAGCTACGTTTCATGCTTGTCGAACGAGACGTACGCGAAAGTGTGTCACTCAGTTGTGGCTCACAATCGAGCACTAACGTTGGTATACAATATCTTTACATTTGTTATATTGCAGAGGGAATGCTTTAAGTACAATCTAGGACCTACTCGAGTGGTATCTCTAACAGGCTATATCGATCTAAAAACTATAGATAACCACAATTATGATTGTGTAAAAAATCGTGTCTCTAAATTATAGAATCCAGCGCAGTTGCGATTATACCGATTATAACGATAACAATAATGTAATTGTTGTTGCGTAATATTATTGTCGATGGCCGAACGCTTTCGAAGTAGAAACACGATATATTGAAACAGTAAAAGTCCTCCTCGTGTACTACTTGCTTCGTTCCGTTCGTGTACAACGTCACTTCCTGCGCCAATGCGTGCGTCATCGCTACGCCCGTGCACGCCTCGCTCGAGCCAGTCCAAGTGTAACACGATTCTCGCCGCGGTCCCTTTGATGCGGGCTGACAAATCTCCAGTTCCAAATTTAGCAATATAATTTTTTAATATTTATATTTTTTTGACTGCAAACTTTTTTAACATATTCGTGAGGTTCTTCCGATCAAAATAAGACCAAACAAGATATAATTACGATCACAATTACCTGTGTAACAAGCCATAAAAGTTTCGGACGTTACATTTACGGCAGAGATACAAATAAAATTTTATGGCTTGTTACACAGGTAATTATGATCGTAATTATAACGTGTTTGGTATCATTTTAATCAGAAAAACGGGACGAACACGATGGGGAAAGTTTCATTCACGAGAAATCAAAAATAAGAATTTTCTATTTTTAATTTAAAGGTCTGAGCTCCGCCTGCCTTTCATCCTTTCGGAACGCTTCAACCTTCTGCCTCTCTGTCTTTTCCACTCGCCGTCCCCTTTCACGTTAAAAACTTTATTCACCCGTTACGTACGCAATTACATCGTGTTTGGTGTCATTTTAATCAGAAAAACCTGACGAATATGATAACATAAGTTTCATAAAAAAAATAATAGGAAATAAGAAAATTTGAAACTTTTTCTTTGCTTGCATTAGTATGTGTCTCACCGATATTCGACCCTCGTCGTTTCGTCGGCCGCGAACCGTGACGAGGAAGGCACAGCCGCCGAGTATAAAATTTCGCTTCTAGTGCTCTCTTCGTGTACAATTTCGATTCCGGCCTCCTATACACGAGGAGAACTTTTACTGAATTTCTATATTTTATTTAAATATTGCGCGATTCGTTTTCAAGCTTCGCTTAAATTTCCCAGATTCCTGAAAGAAATCGAAGATATTCACTTCGGTTACCTTTTGATCTGTCTGGGTATTATAACCGGCGCATTCAGTGGTACACTAGTTTTGGTAAGCTCATTAAATTCGATACCGACCAATCGTAATAACATTCGTGACACATCACTTTTTCAGCTGTCCAGACTCAACCTTTGTATGCAGTTCTATCAGTGCGCTGGATTTTTAGTTGTTCAATTGGTGCATTTGCTTTTCTTGACGATTCAAGGACAGTTTGTGATCGACTCGAACTGGAAAGCCTATAATGAAATGTGGGTAACGTTACATTGTCTGCTCTCACATTATACGTCGTTTTGGACCATTCGTGGATGGGAAAGTGTGCCATTTACAGATACAACGGGTTATGGTACAAAGCGACACCTAAAACACAACTGTTGTACATGCAAGCGTTAAGGGCAACCATGAGTGCTCCTCAAATAACAGCCGGACGTCGTATTCCAATGAACCTGGAGACATTCTCGAGCGTAATACATTAACTACTATTTGCAATTTTTTAAATGTTTAACTTAAATCAAGTTATTTATTCAGTGTAAATCTTTGCAGTCCTAATGCACCGATATTATGATACAAATCTAACTATGAACTGTTATTTGCAGCTATTATAAAAATTATTTAAACGTTTATAGATCATAAAGGCATCCGTATCGTATTTTACCATGTTAAAGGCCACGTAATCTTCTGATGAAGAGTATAGTGTTTTATCTCTGGGTGCACGAAATGTAGGTAATTGGTATTCAAGATTCTTTTTTTGTATCAAATAAAGTAAGAATTTTAGTTACTGAATATGATTATTTTGTTGTACAGGACACATCTGATATGAGCAGAAATGATAGGAAAATTATGTTAATTTAATACAAAGTTTAACTAGTAAAAATGGAAGTAGTAGCTACGTATTAGAGTCTAATTAGTAAATGCATTACTGATAACTAGTTAATTGAGAAATTATTGAAACTATAGTAACAAAAGTGCAAGGGTGGCGAACAAAAGAAACTTTGTGATAACCAGTTGCGTATTACAATGGCGGTAAATATGTATTTAGATGCCTGTAATATCCCATTAAAATGTGTACTTATATTTCTTAAAAATCATCTTACCGACACAATAATCGTTGAAATATTGAATAAAATACTTGTACCTCCAATGGTAAATTTTTTACGTGGGTGATTACAAAAATTTACGATGTTTATACGATAGCGTTCCAGTATATCCATTCGTCGGCAATATTCATAATATTATCGGTGATACGCCGAGCTCAGAGATCTAAATTGTACACCAAAACTCGAAATATCATACTATGTAGTAAATCGAAGAACAAAGTTAACTGTTGATCCTGGATATCGTTAATTGTATGTACATCAGTATACTGCGCACGACAACATAATTCATAACCATACGTCGAAACTGAGATCTGTTAATATATTTGCCACCACATATACACGCGATCAAAACTGGCATTTCGTCAGCAACGCTGGCGAAGGTGAATAAAAATGATAGCACAAACAGGACAGATAACATTCGCATCTATGAATGACGTTCATGCATTCGCGTCCGCGTTACAACTGCCACAGTTTCGCATGTTCAAGAAGAAAATTGCACGCTATACTGTCCTCGTACATGTACCATATTACACAATCGAACCACTTACATTTAATCAAAACCACTACTCGCAAGAAAGTGGCCGAACCCTTTTCCAATTTCAAATTGTAGAAAACAAATTGCCGATACGTACATAGAGACTCTGGCGCATCGTAAAAGCAATAGGGGTGAGTTGAATGCGTATCAATATTAACGAACAAGTTTGCTGCAGTAATTTGCATATCTACCCGTAACAAGGCGCCTCAACCACGCAGTAATTTGCCCGCGGCACGGGTTTAACGTCGAACCGATGTTTTGTATAAAAAATGCATCGCAAGAAAGGTTTATAGAGTTGTTCGTAGTTCGGATTCTACGATCGTCCCGTTCGTGACAGGAAGGTATACAATCAGATTGAAGAGTCGAGTTAGTCTAGTGTTGGCCCATCATGGACGCAGGTACGATAGAAGAAAGTTACATGAAGCTTACCAAAAAATACTTGTTAATCAGTGGAATTTGGCCTAGCCAGAATAAATACGTCCAGTATATTTGTCGATTTATTATATACGTCGCTCTTGTATTATCAATCATAACACAGGTACGCGTACAATATAATATCGATTCTTTCTTCTGTGCATGCATAAACGTTAACACGTTCGTCGCCTGCCTGATTCGGCTTAGATTCTTGGTTGTTCCAAATCCATATTTATATTTATACATATAATTATATTTATATTTACACTTCAATAATTTTATTTTATGTACTTTATATTTATATTTTGAGTACTGATTCCATCAAATTTCTTTAAAAATATTAATTTAAAGTCTTATTTAACTTGAGGAAAAAGAGCGTCATCCATATGTGGATAACGCAGCGAAGAACGGGTTAATATTGCAGTTGTTTTATACACTGTTTGAAATGGTCATTGACATCGTGACAATGAAAGTGTTATACAAGGTGTTTCCGAAATATCGATGAATCTACGTGAAGGACTAAGCGAAAAGCACGCACTTTAAATAATTAAATCGTTCTTGTACCGTTTGATTTTCCAGAACACTGAAGTTCTAATTTCTCAAATACACTCGTGGAATTAATTCCGGACACTTTCAAATCATTCCTTAAATTTCGCACTTAATCAAATTATTTAATATATAATTGTTTATGTTTTATATTCTAATCAATGTTTTCTAATTTTGGGGCAAAATTATAAACATTATAGCTTACAATAAAAATATTATGATATAAATTTAGCGTACCAGTATATACATATTCTGCCCAAACATGAAACAGAGAATATTTTTATTCGAAGTGTCCAGAATTAATTCCACTAGTGTATTTGTCAGAAACTTTAAACCGTAGAAAGTGACGAAATCAATAAATTATTAGTTTGCCAGCAGATATTATTTGTAGTTTATCTTTTCCTGTAGATTCAACCCTTTCACCAACATATTTGTACATATTTATACAGGGTGTTCCAAAAGGAACGAAACATCCGGAAATGGGAGGTAGCTGGGGTCATTCTGAACAACTTTTTCCTTTGCAAAAATGTCGAATGAGGCTTCATTTTTAAATTATTAAGGAAAAACACCGACCAATCAGAGCGCTAGAATGTCACGCGCTCGGAGGCAGTAGTAGTGATCGGCTTACGTGGTCAGGAGCTGGAGTCATTCTGAACAACTTTTTCCTTTGCAAAAATGTCGAATGAGGCTTCGTTTTTAAATTATTAAGGAAAAACACCGACCAATCAGAGCGCGAGAATGTCGCGCGCTCGAAAGCAGTAGTAGTGGTCGGCTTACGGTTGACCGTGTTCGCTCCTGACTACGTAAGTCGACCACTACTACTGCCTCCGAGCCCGCGACATTCTCGCACTCTGATTGGTCGGTGTTTTCCCTTAATAATTTAAAAATGAAGCCTCATTCGACATTTTTGCAAAGGAAAAAGTTGTCCAGAATGACTCAGGCTACCTCCCATTTCGGGATGTTTCGTTCCTTCTGGGACACCCTGTATATACATTGTAGGATTTTTAATAACTCTATATTTAATATGTGTGGGAAGATACTCTTTGCAAATTCTTTCTCGCACTTGACTCTCTCTGAATACTCGTCTCGCTCTTTACTTCCTCGATTCTCGTCTTCGACTGACTCGCTCGCTGCATTCACGCATCTTTTATCTTAAAACTAAAACACTCTGCATTCGTACCCCCCAATGTCTCGACTTCGTTCGCCCAGTTTCAAACACTCTTCTCAGTCACTCGATCTCTATCGCTCGTCCATAAACACTTTTCATTCACAACTCAATCTCCCTAATTCGGTCACTCGGTTTTAAACATCCTTCTCGGCCACTCGATCCCAATTACTCGGTCATAAACACTCTTCATTCGCACCTCAATTTCCCTCACACCCTACAATATGTATATATCTGTACATTCCGTATTTATATATATTTGTACCAACACATCGTAAACACCCCGTATCTTATCTACGGTATAATTGTTTGAGTACTACGGAAGTTTGAAATCCATTACAGGTAATGAGAGTGACGCACTATTTTTGCCTGGATGTTTTAGTAGAACAACTTCCATTTTTACTTGCTTCTCTCTTGGCACTGGTAAAACAGGGCACTTACATTGTAAACGATGAAAAAGTGAGTAAATACAAACGTGACATACTCTGTGTCTCTAATTACACGAAATAAACTGGCATAGCTTCACACGCTGTTGACTGGGATGTTTAACGACTGGACGATTGATAAATCGGAAGTGGAACTTGATATTATGACGTCATACATGGATAGGGGTGCTCTTTTCGCTACAATTTATACAGGTATGACGGTATAACGTGTAAATATATCGATTATTGTGAAAAATCAAATACATAAAGCTTAATGAAAATTGGTATAAATTGTTATATCGATGTTATTATTAACTTGTTCGGAAAGTAATTTCGTTTTTTTTTTCCTTTTGAAAATGAGGGACGATTTTCATCGGATACGTTTTTCCTCCTTGAACAACATTTTTAGAAAATTAAAATATTCCAAAAATACTGCTTTCACTTTCCATATTCGATAGGGTACCAATCACACGCTACTGCGTAGAATCAGTCGAACTTTTTCACAAGATCACCGAAAACGAAATCACTTTCCGAACAACCCAGTAGATATTAGATCAATGTTATATCGATCATTCTATATCCGATCATTGTATGTCTACATTTTTTTAGACTTCAATTCTTGACTGTCTCTCTATATTATGTCATATTTACTCATCTCTATGTTGCATAAAGATCACACCAATATGAACTTTAAATTGTACAAAATGCGCACCGATTCTGTAGGTTTTCTATAAATAATATTCTTCTTTCGCGAAGTCCCACAACCATTTGATCGCGAAATTTACATTTTAATTGTCATAATTGGGATGCGTAATTAAAATCGAACAATGACGAGTACGTCCGTTTATCACGGGCCAAATTCACTTATTTAATAGCAAATACACCCTTTAATTTTGTTAATTCGGTTTACAGCGAGTGGATATGGGACTCTCATACTGTTTGCTCAACTACCATGGTGGCCACGCATTGCCGACATACTGATGCCATTGAATGCTTCTCGACCACGAGCGTACGTTATTCCTGCTTATTACCCAATAGACGTGAACCAATACTATTACTGGATAATATTACAAATGACTCTTACCATTTTAATTACAACAATTGTGTATATTGCCTGCGACACGTGTTTCATATACGCCGTGCAGCACGCTTGCGGATTATTCGCAATATCTGGGTAAGCATATTGGAAAGCAAAAATTAGTATAAAAACCGCAGAAGCACATATTGGATATACGCGTACAACGTTGAAAGTTCAAAGAACTCTGATAGGTAATTTACAAAAATTTATTTTCCCATGTTTGCAATTGTTCGGATAACAATCGTTTCTTTTCCAATAACAGTTGATTCTCCGTAACAAATATTTTTCATACAAAATCAATGTCGTTTGAGTAATACAGGGTGTCCCGCAATTATGGTATGAGCCGGAAAGGGATGGTAGGTGGGGCTATTCTGAACAACTTTTTCCTTTGCAAAAATGTCGGATGAGGCTTCATTTTTAAATTATTAAGGAAAAACACTGACCAATCAGAACGCGAGAATCGAGCGCGCTGTATGTTCGATCGTGACCACGGCTAACTATAACTCGGGCCTAGGCTTCTACCTTCGAGCGCGCGCGATCCTCGCGTTCTGATTGGACAGTGTTTTTCCTGAATAATTTAAAAATGAAGCCTCGTCCAGTATTTTTGCAAAGGAAAAAGTTGTTCAGAATAGCCCCACCTAACACAACTTTACGACTCGTACCATAATCATCATCATAATCATCATCATAATCATCATCATAACCATCATCATAATCATCATCATAATCAACATCATAATCGTCATCATAATCATTATCATAATCGTCATCATAATCGTTCTTATAATCATCATCATAATCATTATCATAATCGTCATCATAATCGTTGTTATAATCATCATCATAATCATCATCATAATCGTCATCATAATCATCATCATAATTGTCATCATCATCGTCATCATAATCGTCATCATAATCGTCATCATAATCGTCATCATAATCGTCATCATAATCGTCATCATAATCGTCATCATAATCGTCATCATAATCGTCATCATAATCGTCATCATAATCGTCATCATAATCGTCATCATAATCGTCATCATAATCGTCATCATAATCGTCATCATAATTGTCATCATCATCGTCATCATCATCGTCATCATAATCGTCATCATAATTGTCATCATAATCGTGATCATAATCGTCATCATAATCGTGATCATAATCGTCATCATAATTGTCATCATAATCGTGATCATAATCGTCATCATAATCATCATCATAATCATCACCATCACCATCATCATAATCATCATGACAATCATCATCATAATCATCACCATCATCATCATCATAATCATCATCATAATCATCATCATAATCATCATCATAATCATCATCATAATCAACATCATAATCGTCATCATAATCATTATCATAATCGTCATCATAATCGTTCTTATAATCATCATCATAATCATTATCATAATCGTCATCATAATCGTTGTTATAATCATCATCATAATCGTCATCATAATCGTCATCATAATTGTCATCATCATCGTCATCATAATCGCCATCATAATCGTCATCATAATCGTCATCATAATCGTCATCATAATCGTCATCATAATCGTCATCATAATCATCATCATAATCGTCATCATAATCGTCATCATAATCATCATCATAATCGTCATCATAATCGTCATCATAATCGTCATCATAATCGTCATCATAATCGTCATCATAATCGTCATCATAATTGTCATCATCATCGTCATCGTCATCGTCATCATAATCGTCATCATAATTGTCATCATAATCGTGATCATAATCGTCATCATAATTGTCATCATAATCGTGATCATAATCGTCATCATAATCATCATCATCATCATAATCATCATGACAATCATGATCATAATCATCACCATCATCATCATCATAATCGTCACCATCATCATCATCATAATCATCATGACAATCATCATCATAATCATCACCATTATCATCATCATAATTTTGGGACACCCTGTATTATAATTTCCACATTACGTTAACGATATAGTCAGCTAAATTCCGCGGGTGAGCGATTGCGATTTGACTTATGATTATTTCGCGAGTTCTCATCTGCTCGACAAATGCTACGATACAAGATAATAAAGCGATTTGACCTTAGACATAGCAGTCGAGGCCAACTGTTTGAGTACACCCCCGACGAACCAAATGTAGATTTCATCCACAATAACTGCGACCAGACATTACCTAGCACCTTATATACAACAACTGTTGAAAATCACAATAATTATTGCAAATGTTTGTATATAGACACCGTTTTAAGGACGCGCACAGGGACGTGTCGGCAAGGAGCACCGTTCCATACTTGTCGACCGAGACGTACCAGAAAGTGTGTCGCTCGGTTATGGCTCACGATCGCGCACTAACGTTGGTATACAATATGTTTACATTTGTTATTGTTAAGAACTCGAACACTGATTGATCGAGTCCTTTGAATATAGCAACTTCCTGCCGTCTGCAGTCAAACGACCACCTCATGACATGGGAATAAAAAACTCAAGGATACCTTTGCTAACTGTTTACTAAATTCTGAACTGTTTCTTACTCGAGGGTTTTTCTAAGTCTGACCTATTCGCTGAAATTCGGACTCACTGATCCCTGGAATCACTCCCTCCCCTTAATGTTCGAGGAAGGTGGGGCCTCGAAAACACAGTTTTGTAATTTCTTACAATCCACGGTGACCAATCCTGTCTCGTCCCCTTCCAGTTCGCCCATAACGCGGTAAACCCATGGAACAGGGGTGACAAAGTCGTCGCGGTGGTGGATATATGTTTGACAACATCGGGGAAATTCCCTTAGGTCAAGATCCTTGCGGACACTTATTTCTGAAGTTCTGAGGGATCCCCTGGAATACGACTTTGATGCCTAGGCTAAAGCAAAATAATACACAATGGTTGATTTCTAAAATGACTCCTATGTGCCGCATATTGGCTGCAGGCGGGCCTTCTGAACTAACAAAGGAAAAAACTAACGGTTTATAAATGAATTTAAGAATATTCCACCATATCATAAAATTGTCCCGTTGCTATCTTAACAGTTATATCGCAGAGGAAGTGATTTAAGTACCATCCAGGATCTATTCGGGATGTTATCTCCAACAGATTATTTCGATCTAAAGAAACCTAGGTAACTTCAATTATGTTTGCGCTCAAAGTGGGGTCCCCAGATTTTAGAATCCAGCGCAGTTGCGATTACACCGATTATATCGATGAGAATAATTCGATTGCTTTTATGTAATAATATAGTTGATGCCCGAACGCTCGCGAAGTCCAAATACGATATTGTCTATATTTTATTTATATCTATCGTGATTCGTTTGCAAACTCTTATTAAATTCCCCAGATTCTTGCGCGAAATCGAAGATATTCACTTCGGTTACCTTTTGATCTGTCTCGGTATTATAACCGGAGCATTCAGTGGTACACTAGCCTTGGTAAGTTTCTTAAATTTGATACCGTTTAATCGTAATACAATAATATTCGTGACATATCACCTTTTCAGCTGTCGAGACTGAACCTTTGCATGCAGTTCTACCAGTGCGCTGGATTCTTGGTTGTTCAATTGATGCATCTGCTTTTCTTGACGATTCAAGGACAGTTCGTCATCGATTCGAATTGGAAAGCGTATAACAACATGTGGGTAACGTTACATTATTTGCCCGCGCATTAAACATCGTTTTGGGCGATTCGCGGATGGGAAAGTGTGCCATTTACAGATACGAAGGGTTATGGTACAAAACGACTCCTAAAACGCAAATGTTCTACATGCAAGCGTTAAGGGCAGCCATAACTGCTCCTCAACTAACAGCCGGACGTCGTATTCCAATGAACCTGGAGACCTTTTCGACCGTAATACATTAACTACTATGTATTTGTAATTTTTAAGATGTTCAACTTAAATCAAGTTAATTATTCAGTGGAAACCTTTGCAGTTCTAATACACTGATATTATGATTCAAGTTTAATTATTAACTGTGATTTGGGGATATTCTAAAAATTATTTAAACGTTTGTAGATCATAAAGGCATCCGTATCGTATTTTACCATGTTGAAGGCCACGTAATCTCTTGATGAAGGGTATAGTGTTTTATGTCTAGGTGCACGAAGAGTAGGTAATTAGTGTACAAGATTCATTCAATTTTTTATACCAATTAAAATAAGAATTGAAGTTGCTGAATATAATTATTCTATTTCATAGGACGCATCTGACATGAACAGACGTGATAGGATAAGTATGTTGTGTTAATTTAATACAAATTTTAACTAATAAAAGTTTAATTAGTAACTACATAGTAGTATCTGATTACTGAATATACAACTGGTATCTACTTAAATAGAAAATAAGTGAAACTATAATAGCGAAGGTAAAAAACACAAACGTGGCGGACAAAAGGTAATTTAACATAAACATCTGTGTATTATAATGGTAAATGTAAATTTAGAAGCTTATAACATATCATGAATACTAAACCTACCGACGTATAATGCACGCATATTTTGAAATTAAAAATTAAGTTGAAGAATAAATAAACGAACCACAAAATACAGATTAATGTACATGTTAATTCTTTATTTTGATGGAAATCTACAAAAATTTCAAAAGAGTCACCTCACATAGTTTATAACTTAAAATTGGAAACTTATTTAGTGGCCATTTTGACCGCTTTGGTAGGTTTAGTGTTAAAATATGTACGATACTAGTTATATCGTATGGAATGTATAATAAGTAAATGGTTGCAACATACATCTAGTAACATAAAGGGTGAAGGGTAAATCATACTTGTGCAATGTTTATTTACGACAAGATTCGAAAGGATTGGAGTAAATGATTCGACAAGCAATACAAACCTTTTACGCATATGGGAACTAGCACTCGAAGCTTGTTGTATTAACGAATAATGTACTTTACATCTCATTATACGTAGTATTTAAATCATGCTGACATCTTTTTAATTATACGTATATTTGAAAGACCTACTGGTGCATAAAAGTTTGTTTCTCATCAACGATATTACCATCAGTGACTACAGTCACCTGTAGTCAATGCTGCCATTTCACTAGTTTCAGAATGGGTCGGAAGATGGCCGTAACAGTATTGTTCTATGGTGGACGTTTTAAAACATCCTTTAGTTCATTTCGATACATTTAGATAAATTTCTAGATTGTTTTATATTTTTACTGACCATGGACAGTGATTCTATGAAACAATTTTATAGAACGAGTTCGGTTAATAATTACAATATTAATAATTCATAAGTTTCCGTCAAATTAAGTTTTCAGTAAAATTAAATTTTGTTTATACTTGCGCGTATGTTGTTACATATGCTCCGTGTGTATTTGTGCATATATTTCTGTATTTATTTCAGTTTACATTTTTGCATACATATGTGTATAGATTCTTGTACTTATTTCTATATTTACTTTTATGTATGTGTACATGTATACTTGAGCATATACTTTTGTATATGTATATGTATGCATATATGTAATATATATTTATTTATTCATATTTATTCATATTGTGTTGGATATACTTTGCATATATTTCTTTATACATGTATATTTTGTTTATATTCTTATACATATTTTTATATTCATTTTTGTATAGATACGATACTATTGTTCGGCATATAGAGAAAAACCATGAAACGTTTAAGCGTTACCTGTGATAATCATCTGAATAATTCGCACACTTAACGTCGGCCGCTTATTAATCTGGTTGCAAATATTAATATGGAATCTGGACCGTGGGATTAGGTCAACTTAAACGGGCACAACCTCGCGGTGACTTTCTCACAGAGCTTCATAGCGAGGGCACGAATATATCTGAACTTATTTCGATCCTCGTAACAAAGACTTATGATTTATGGTTCGTGACGATTCGAAAAAAAAATTCTCCGAAACACCTGGTTCTCCTTTGCATTTGAAACTACTATCGCTATACAAATGTTCCTATTATTTTTTGCAACTATCTTTCTTTCTGACCCACGATGGGACAAGTTGATACATTTTAATTTCTTCGAGTGAACATTCGATAAATTATTTTATGCACATCCTCTTCACGTTTTTCACAGAAACAAATGTAACATACATATAACGTTTATTTCATTAAATAGTGTTTTCGAAAACAAATTTACGGAACCGTTCAACACATGATCATCTGTTAATTCGAAATTAATAAACTGTGTACATTTCGAACGATACGTTTGAAAAAAATTATAAAATAACGGTACATATGTACATTTTCTGAATGGCGATCTGCGATTATTTTGGGCTTATCGAACGATTGGTTGACAATCGAATAAATAACTTCGGCAATCTCAATATCTACACATATATCACCGTTATTACAAATGTCCACTGGCAATAGATACCGCCGGGTGGAAAAAAAAACTCGTTCTCCTTGTCCCGGTGTTGCCAATTACTCCAGATTCTTGACTCCGGCGAAAAGTACAGTGTACAATCGAGAGTAGATTTGGTTCTTTTTTCACTGTAGAAAAATCTGCATTGGAATGTTTAGGGACTTTTAAGCGACTGAAAATTTCGGAAAATTTTAGAGAAAATTTCAATTTGGGAATTTTGAGATTTTAGGATCATCGGATTTGAGAATTTCGGAATTTGAGCACTTTGAGATTTAGGAATTTTGAGGTTTGAGGATTTTGGGGTCAGGTGGTCGCGACATTTAGGGACCTTGAGATTTGGGAACTTCTGGGGTTTGGGGATCTTGGGATTAGGGGATTTTGAGATTACATGACCGCGGGATTTGGTAATTTTTGGATTTGGATATCATTAAATTTGGGAATTTTGCGATTTGAGGACTTTCAGATTTGGGAATTTTAAGGTTTGGGGGTTTTAAGATTTGGCGATTGTGAGAATTGGAGGCTTTGGGATTTGAAACATTGGAGTTTCGGGACAATGGGATTCGGGGATCATGGAATTTAGAGTCCTTGGGATTTGGGAATTTCGAGGTTTGGGGGCTTTGAGATCAGGCGATTGCGAAATTGGAGGATTTTGGGATTTGGGGTCCTTGGGATTAGGGGATTTTGAGATTAAATGACCGCGGGATTTGGTAATTTTTGGATTTGGATATCATTAAATTTGGGAATTTTGCAATTTGAGGACTTTCAGATTTGGGAATTTTAAGGTTTGGGGGTTTTAAGATTTAGCGATTGTGAGAATTGGAGGCTTTGGGATTTGAAACATTGGAGTTTCGGGACACTGGGATTCGGGGATCATGGAATTTAGAGTCCTTGGGATTTGGGAATTTCGAGGTTTGGGGGCTTTGAGATCAGGCGATTGCGAAATTTGAGGATCTTGGGATTTGGGAACTTCTGGGATTTGAGGACCTTCCACTTCGGGCATCTTGAGATTTAGGGATGTGAGATTTGGAGCCCGTAGAATTTTTAAATTTTGAAATTGTCGGATTTGGTGACCGCGGGATTTGGTAATTTTTGGATTTGAGAATCATTAGATTTGGGAATTTTGGGATTTGAGATCTTTAAGATTCGAGGATACACTTTGGTAACTTTAGAATTTCGAGACTTTTCTTTTAACCGATCAAATGTAATCCGTTCGATTAAACCGGAACATAACAAATCCAATTTAACGAACCGAACGAACGAACATGTAAATCGGAAAAACCGAAATTTCGTGAAAAATATCCCATGATGTAGGATAACGGTGTAATTAGCGTGGAAAGTATACAAGGTCGGATCTGGTACGGACTGGGCCAATCCCACGGCCTTCGATCCGTGTTGCTGCTTGTAACGAGAGTAATAAGGCTCGGCCAACATACGAAACTTGCTTCCGTGAACCAGGCGAGTACACGCGAGTACACAGGGTAAGGCGATGTAGGTAATTGAAATCGTTATTTACGTTGATTTAGAAACGTGCTGCTCCTCTCCTAACACGAACGTACAACTTGGTTTCTAGGAGGCTTTCAGCTGTCTCGGGCGCGGAGAAGTTAAACGTTTCACCGGGAATTCCCGAGTAAATTGAAACTGGTCGTACGAAAAATGAAACACGCAAATTTCGAAGCGTGTTATGTGCGAGCCAGATAGCCTAAGTACGAGCGATCGAACCTCTATCGCGCGTGTCTGGTAAGTTGGCAGTCACAGCTGGTGTTTCTGCGGCTTTTCGATTTTACGTCTTCATAAATTGCCGTATTTGAAAAGTGCTACGTTTCTAGATCCTGTGAATTCGAAGATACTAAATTCATGTTCGGAATTCCCCAATCTCGAAATTGTCTCATGTCGCAATTTTGTATTTATGTACTTAGAGACTACTAAGTTCGACAATTTCGTATATGAATAGCCAAAAATGTCTAAATTCCTAATTTTTCGGCGTTTCAAGTGAAAACGATGTTTTTGATATTTGAAGAAATTCTGAATAATCGAATAAATAAAATACCAAATTACAAAACTGCAAAGTTACTGAGTTATCAAAATGTCGAATTTATCAATTTACTGAGCTGTCAAGATAGAAAAATACCAAGCCACTAAATTTCTCAATACACCGAGCACTACGAATCTATCAGTTATTACCAATTACCAATGTACCGCTTTACGAATCAACTAAACTATCAAGCAGCCGAGCTACCAAGTTATCAATCAACCAATCGACCAATCAACCACGCTACCAAACAACAAAACAACCAAGTTTGCCAAGGTACCAAGGTACCCAGCTATCAAGTTACCCAGTTGCGAAGATACCAGGTTAGCAAGCAGTGCTGTTACCAAGTTAACAGGTTAACTATCGACATAGAAGTTACCAAGCTACCAAAGTGTGTAACTATCGAGCTATTAAATTATCCAGCTACCAAGCTCCCAAGGTGTGTAACTATCAAGCTATTAAATTATCCAGCTGCCATGCTATCAAGGTGTGTAACTATCAAGCTATTAAATTATTCAGCTACCAAGCTATGAAGTTGCCAGACTACCAAGCTACTATCATGTCCAATCAGCAGGCTGTAAATATTAATAAATGATTTAATTGCTGAAGCACAGTTGTCACAATTGTAGACTCGAACGTACAAAATGTCTTAATTTGAAATTGTCAAATTGTTGAAATGTCTAAATCGAAAATTAGCCGAATCATAAATTTCCAAATGCGAAATTACAAAATTTCTAGATTTCAATATTTCTGAACTATGAAGTCCATGTATTCGAAAGTGTCAAGGGGCTGAATCCGACCCGGTCGCAGCCTTCGTGCGACGATTACGAACGTGCGTTTTCGCGCGACCATAATTTACACGCGGCACAAAACACGCGGGTGCCTTTGTCCTGAATATCGGCAGCGATCGCGATCAAAGAGGTATCTATCCGTTGGCTCATCTCTGTGTAGTATATCTGCGCGTGAACCGCGTTCGCGAAATATAGCCGCGTTTTCACTCCGCTTTCTCGAGCCGCGAAAAATCACCGACGACAGCGGCTGAACCAAGAATTTCGTCTTGTTCAACGGCTTCCGTGTTCAACGAGCCGGCGTACGTATCTGTTGATAGGAATCTTCGAAGCGCCAGTTACCATAGCTCGTCCGATTTCACGGACACGCGTGTAGTATACATACAGTACATTCGAATGCAGTGCGGCGTTTCGTACAGTTCCGAGCGCTGGAGGTAACTGACCATTATTTTCGGATTCGTGCATAGATACTTGAAGTTCTACAGGTACGCAAATTCAAGATTGTTCAACTTTTCGATAGTTTGATTGTTCAATTGTTCGATCATTCAATTATTGAATTGCTGAACTTCCCATTCTTCAATTCTTCAATACATCAATTCTTCGATTCTTCGATTCTTCGATTTTTCAATTCTTCAATTCTTCAATTCTTCAATTCCTCAATTCTTCAATTCTTCAATTCTTCAATTCTTCAATTCTTCAATTCTTCAATTCCTCAATTCTTTAATTCTTCAATCTTCAATTTATCAATTCATCAATTCTTCAATATTTCTATTTTTCCACTTACCCATTCTTCGATTCTCCAATACTAAAATATTTTCAATATTCAATATTGTCATTCTTCCAAATATCTGTTCTCCAATTCTCGAATTCCTCAGTTTGCCAATTTTGAATTCTTCAACGATTCTAAGTACAAAAACCATCCAAGATGTTCAACGTGTAAAGTCTTCGAATCTTCAAATTCCAAATCCCACAATTTACAGCTCCGTAAAATTATATTATTCCGAATTTCCAAACACCGCGATTCCCTAAATTTCCACATCTTCATGTTTCTCTCCTAAACACCTGGTCTACACTTAGCTTGTAGCTCCGAAACGCCTACATGTACATATTTATCCTTCGTAATTTTACTATGCTCGTCGCTGTAGAGAAAGAAGACGCTATCGAAACGAGCATCGTCCGCATCGACGAGGAAAAGCTTTGCCGCGCTTGTTCGTTTGTGCCATATACGGATTAGCCTAATTTCGGCTATATCCTGCCAGCCATCCTCGAGGAATTTCTCGTCGATCTTGCAACAGACTGACCATACGTATATTCGTCCTGGTGTGTCGGTGTTGCCGTGGCTTTATGCGCATCGAGGTATCCTTCCAAGTGGGCCATCGACTCGACCACGTTTAGAGTAACCGTCTTAACCCCTGTACTTTATGATTTTTCTTGGCAGTTACGTCCGTCGTAAATAGCTCGCGGATTTTTATGCACCGGCTCGTTACATATCGAACGACCGATTTAGGAAATAGGAAGGCACGCATAAGAACACTGTTAAGTGATACATGCGATGCGTCAATTTAAATCATGCAATGTACACTCCACCGTAACTGGGATTCATATAAGACGGATTCGCATAACACAGGGGAAAAATTATAATCTTATAACACGTTAACCCTTTGCAATCGAGGGGCGACTCACATTCGCCGTTCGACTTAATGCACTAATTTTAAATACAGGGTGTCCCAAAAGTGTTGAAGGAGCCGCAAATGGGAGGTAGGTGGGGTCATTCTGAACAACTTTTTCATTTGCAAAAATGTCGTATGGGGCTTCATTTTTAAATTATTAAGGAAAAACACTGACCAATGGGAGCGCGAGGATCGGGCGCGCTTGAAGACTGAAGTGTAGGCCCGAGTTTTAATTGGACGCGGTCGCGATCGAATCGCGTGGCGCGGGATTCTCCTGTTCTGATTGGTCGGTGTTTTTCGTTAATAATTTAAAAATGAAGCACCATACGACATTTTTGCAAATGAAAAAGTTATTGAGAATGACCCCACCTACCTCCCATTTCCGGTTCATTCCACACTTTCGGGACACCCTGTATATAGTGACGTGCAAAAGTTTACGGCCAGTGTCATTTCGTACTCCAATTTATTTTAAAAAAAGATAACGATTTTTAATTATTACGAGATGTCATTATGAGATATGAGAAACAAAATAATATAGTAAAAGAATATTATTTATGTTTGTAAGGATATATAATGAGTGGTTACATATGCTATATAATGGGACTGGCCGGAAACTTTTGCACGCCACTGTATGTACAACTTGTAACTAAATTTATAGTATCATACTCGTGATGTTTGAACATACTGAAACAGACAATATCGGCATGTAATAATAATTTATTTAAGTAACACAAATTGACTGATTGCTAGTTGTAACAAATAACGTCATTGATTTCAGACCTTCCGAGGTCTGATACATTTTGATGATATCGCAAAGTAACATTAATAAGCTTAAGATTAATTATAACTGAAGTTCAATAAAAAAAAACTTGTGTAAACATTGAGGTCTTGCCTTCAACACAAAATGGCCGATTACCGTATAGCAAACAACGTATCTATTTTAGAACTTCCGAGCATTCGTACAAGTTGATTCGAAGATTATTCGAAAAACATAATGGACACTTTAAAATAATGTATATCTGTTCAACACATCATTTAATACATTCAGTAAAATTATATTAAAAAGAAATCCGATTGTACATATTTCGAGTGCTTAGTACCAAAAGTATACTGTTGGAAAACCAGATTTGGAATAAGAATGATTAACTCTTGTACAAGTTAATTTATTGTAACATAACTTAATCCTAGTCTAGCTCCTAACGTAAAATATATAAAACAACTATTTGAACCAGCTCGGAAGAGTACTGGATGGAATCTGATTTACGAAATGAAAGTGACTTACAAGCAAACTTATTACAGAAAAACTATTGGTTAAAAAGATGTTTGTACGAGGGTGGAGGAAAAGAACAGTGATGAGGTAAAGAAGGGAGGGAAAATGGATGTCGGGGTGTGGGAGTTAGGAATACCTGGACGGTCTAGGGCTGGTGACAGGGAAAGGGCCTAAGTTTAAGGATAAGAAAAAGGAAATGGCATGGTAAAGAGAAAAGGGTGCAAATACATAGTTGGGACCTCCAACAATACTGTCATTTGAAGAATACTTAAATATAAATGTAATAACGTAGTTGATTACATAGTTAGTAGTATATAGTTGTATCTTAAATAGAAGTATAGTATATAATTGATATATTGTCCCATCGTGAGGTTCAATGTCAACCGATTAAACAATCTAAACGAATAAACAAAAGAAAGTGTTTATTCTATCATTCGAATATTTCCTCATCCGACAGTTTTCGTCTCCGTATTGACACGAATCCGGCAGGTTCTGATAAACCGAGTAAACGTAATATCGGCTGGAGTTGACCGTGTAGGTTGAATGATTCTGATCGTCCAAATTGTTGTCCGACAGAGAGGACCAATATGAAGCCGGGCTCGGATTTCAAGCTGGGTTCAAAGAAACGTCCAACCTGCCGCAATGCATCATTCTACGGTGGTTGGAAAGGGCGGGGACAACTTCCACCTACGCAGAGAGATATCTTAGACGCAGACGTCGAGGCATTCACGGACTCGCCAGGATCAATATGAGAAAGTTTCAGGATGCCGAAATCCTCGGCAGTTCCGCGAAATCGTCGACGTGCTGTTCCTTTTCGCGAGTTCCGTCGCTTTAGCCTAACTCCGTGCCTTTTTCGGCACTCAGCGAACGATTCAGGGTGCTTTTTCGTCGTCGTACCAATGAACACCCGTAAATTCGTTTCTTCGGTCGATGCTTTACTTCATATGGGTGTATAACACGCGATTAGGTTCCTCGAATTTTATTTTAAACGGCGCCAAAAACTGAAAATGCGTATCTAACCCTTTCGCTGCAGGTGGTTCGTGTATACGGCGTTAGGAGGTCACTGTTTATGGAGAACGCGTGTTGCGGCGCATTCATAGAATCATAAAGTCATTGGGTTTATTTTTAACTTTAGAATATTCATGAATAATGAACGCCGAGCAAAGCGTAACCGAGGTGGGACGAACCAAGCCGAACCGAACCGAACCAAACCGAACCTACACTAGTGGAATTAATTCTGGACACTTTGAATAAAAATATTCTCTGTTTCATGTTTGGGCAGAATATGTATATACTGCTACGCTAAATTTATACCATAATATTTTTATTGTAAGCTATAATGTTTATAGTTACGCCCCAAAATTAGAAAACATTGATTAGAATATAAAATATAAACAATAATATATTAAATAATTTGATTAAGTGCGAAATTTAAGAAAAGATTTGAAAGTGTTCGGAATTAATTCCACTAGTATAATTACGTGAGTCGAACTGAACCGAGTAGAACTGAACCGACTTGAGCCGAAGAAAGCGTAACCGCTCTGAGCCGAATCGAGCCGAATCGAGCCGAACTGAACCGAACCGAACCGAACCAAACTGAAACAAACCGAACCTAACTGAGTGGGCCGAACTGAACCGACCTGAGCCGAACCGAACCGACCCAAACCGAACCAAACCGAACCTAATTTCGTGAGTCGAACTGAACCGAGTAGAACTTAACCGACCTGAGCCGAGCAAAGCGTAACCGCCCTGAGCCGAACCGAACTGAACCAAACCGAACCTAACTGAGTGGGCCGAACTGAACCGACCTGAGCCGTGAAAAGCGTAACCGCTCTGAGCCGAACCGAACCGAACCGAACCGAATCTGACTGACTGAGTCGAACTGAACCGTGTAGAACTTAACCTTTTAGGTACTACGCGCCACTATAGTGACTTTCGTGGATGGCATCTCTGTGTACGACGCGCCACTATAGTGGCTTTCGTGGATGTCATCTAAATTGTATTATTAATTATTAGAATAAATAGTTAAAGTTAAAATGCGTGTATCATATCTTTAAGAAAAATTATAATTTAATCATCAAACACTTCATTCCCATGTACTCGTGTGAAGAACAGCATTATCCGTCACACATTGCAGTGCCATATCATTTACGCGTAATTCGCGTTGAACTCTGCCGTACAGAGAAATAGTCCCGCGCAAAATTCAGCCGTGCCTAAGAGGTTAACCGACCTGAGCCGGACCAAACCGAACTTAAGTGTGGTTGGGGAAACATGACAATGACAGATATTTAGGAATTTAGGAATACGAAAATTTAGACATTTCTACAATTCGACGATGCTGGACATGTGGGAATTTGGAAATGCGAAAGTTTTTAAATTTAGGAAATTCAGTAATGCAGAAAATTTGGAACACCGAGAAGCTATAATTGTAGGAAGATCGAAACGTTTTGAGCATTCGGAATATCAGAATTTGGGAATGTAGAAAATTTTAGAAATTTGAAGAACTTGGTTTTGGAAATTTCAAAAACTTGCAAATTTGAGAAATTCGGTTATTTAATCATTTAAAAAGTTCGGCGTGTTTCAAAAATTTGAGTAATTCGGAATTTGGAAATTTCAGAAATTCAGTTCGTTTCGAAAATGTGAAAATTTGACAAATTCAGAAATTTCGAAACTTTGCAAGCCCGCGTATTCGTAATCGCAAAAACTTTGAGACACGAAAATTTGGAAATTTAGAAAATTCAAAAAATTAAATTCTTGAAAACCTGGAACACGTCAAGAATTTAGACTCGCAAGGCACGTTGCATTTCGAGAATGTGTGAATATGAACATTCAAG
Organism: Coelioxys conoideus; assembly: GCA_947623535.1. Lineage (NCBI taxonomy): Eukaryota > Metazoa > Arthropoda > Insecta > Hymenoptera > Megachilidae > Coelioxys > Coelioxys conoideus. Next base: position 10,742,133 of record OX392453.1, on the reverse strand, counting down.
AACCTGCGAACATTGAAACCTCGAAGTTGACGAATTTGAAAAACTTCCGAAGCAAATTGGCGTGAAACACCCCAGCATAGTAATCAAACTCCCATCGCAAAAGACGGGATAAACGCAAATTTCGCGAAGGCTTTAGAAACCATAAGAAATACAGTCGTTCATTAGGTAATCATGAAGATGTGCAGACAAGAGCGGAGTCGTATTTCCAATGGTCTCCATAAAAGTACGTTTACGAGATAGCGAGGTTTAAGGATGGTCAGCCAACACCGTGACGACAGGCACGTTCTCCCAAATTGTTTCCCGACGATTTTATTGAAAGTTTCGCGGCTATCGAAATGGCCAACGTAAATCCTCCGTGCTTTATTATCTATACTCTCGAGGTTTTCGTGTTGTGGCCGCGTTTGAAGTGTCCGATTCTCGTAGAACACGCATAAAACGATCTCGAACAGGGCCGTTTTGTGGAGTGAACTTCGAGGCCTGACCGTACAAGGCTTCGGCGTCGCCATTAATTTTATAGGTACCCATAAAAAAATTTCGCGATTGCGCATCGACTGAAAAACAGTCCTCTCCAGTGTGTAGATCAATTTGGTAGCACGAAAGCTTGTGAACACTAGACTTTGAAAACTTTTGGCGAACTTTCGACGTTTTTAGAAACTGAAAGATTAAATTTAGACGATGTAGTTTATTTTGGGAATTTTCAGGATTTGCTGAATTTATTGAATTCTTGAAATTTTGAGAAAGTCCGGGGGTTTCGGAACTTGAATTTCGAGGTTTCTAGGAGGTCAAGAAATTCTCGAGATTCTGGGGATTTCGGAAATTTCAGGAATTCGAGACGGTTATGGAATTTTATGGATTTTCTAAATTCGACGAATTTCGAGATATCTTCGACACTTTGGGAACTTTAGAAATGTCAGAAATTTTTGGCGCGAGAACAATGTTGAGAATTGTCTAGACATGGTGGCTTTATGGAATTTATAGAATTTTATGACTTTTTGGAATTTATAGAATTTTATGACTTTTAGGAATTGTTAGGAATTTTCTTGAGAAAATTGGGGAGAGTGAACAATTTGGGGAATTTTGTGTAGTTATAGAATTTAGGGAATTCGGGGGATAGAGGTAAATTTGGGAAAATTGAGGGCATATGTGATATTGGGGAATTCGGGAATTCGGGAACACAGGGAAGTATGTTAGAAGTTTGGGGAGTTTCAGAATCACGGGTCTTGAAAATTTGAGGAGCCTAGAAAGCTTGACAATATTAGCATCAATAATATAGAATTTTGCAAATTAAAGAATTCAGGAAAAGAAATTTGAAAAATTGAACATTTTTCAACCGAGAATTTAAAAATTTGAAAGTACGAAAATTAAAAGGTTAAAAATTTCGTAAGTTAAATATGTTTTAAGTCTTGGATGTAAAATACAACGAACGCGCTCGACATACGTATTTGAGCGAGTATATATTTGTAAGGATATCAATTTTGCCCGGTAAACAAAGTAACTCGTTACAGTCCGGGAATTTTGCCAACGAAAAAAGGTATTTTTCGAGGAAAGTAGTATCTACGAGAGTTCGTTGAATCGGCGTTCCAGGATGGGACGGATTGCGTCCCGGGTAGTCAGACAAGTTTTAAAAATACTTTACCAAACCTGTGCCGTCGTGTCGGAGACTTTTTGCATGATTTGGCGCCGGTTACCGATTCGCACTGGGCGAATCTCGACTTGCTCTCTGCGATCTGCCGCCCAACCAGGTTCAACGAACTTTTACTCGCACCAATCACGCTGAAATTCTAACCACAATATTCTGGCGCCATATATTTTTGATATTTAACGATTTGGAAATTTTTTAATCGACGAATTCTGGGTCTTGGGACTTAGAGATTTAGGAATATAGAGATTTTGGGATCTGGAGGTTTAGGAATTTAGAGATTTGGGGATTTAGGAAATTAAGGTTTTCGAGATGGTCTGGGGATTTTAGGATTTAGGTATTTGGAAATTTAGTGATTTGGGGTCTTAGATATTTGAGAATGTAGAAATTTAGGGATTTTGGGATTCAGAGATTTGGGGATTTAGGAAGTTAAGGTTTTCGAGATGGTCTGGGGATTTTAGGATTTAGGTATTTGGAAATTTAATGGTTTGAGGTGTTAGATATTTGAGAATGTAGAAATTTAGGGATTTTGGGATTCAGAGATTTGGGGATTTAGGAAGTTAAGGTTTTCGAGATGGTCTGGGGATTTTGGGATTTAGGTATTTGGAAATTTAGTGATTTGGGGTCTTAGATATTTGAGAATGTAGAAATTTAGGGATTTTGGGATTCAGAGGTTTGGGGATTTAGGAAGTTAAGGTTTTCGAGATGGTCTGGGGATTTTAGGATTTAAGTATTTGGAAATTTAGTGATTTGGGGTCTTAGATATTTGAGAATGTAGAAATTTAGGGATTTTGGGATTCAGAGGTTTGAGGATTTAGGAAGTTAAGGTTTTCGAGATGGTCTGGGGATTTTAGGATTTAGGTATTTGGAAATTTAGTGATTTGGGGTCTTAGATATTTGAGAATGTAGAAATTTAGGAATTTTGGGATTCAGAGATTTGGGGATTTAGGAAGTTAAGATTTTCGAGATGGTTTGGAGATTTTTGGATTTAGGTATTTGGAAATTTAGTGATTTGGGGTCTTAGATATTTGAGAATGTGGAAATTTAAGAATTTTGGGATTCAGAGATTTGGGGATTTAGGAAGTTAAGATTTTCGAGATAGTTTGGAGATTTTGGGATTTAGGTATTTGGAAATTTAGTGATTTGGGGTCTTAGATATTTGAGAATGTGGAAATTTAGGAATTTTGGGATTCAGAGATTTGGGGATTTAGGAAGTTAAGATTTTCGAGATGGTTTGGAGATTTTGGGATTTAGGTATTTGGAAATTTAGTGATTTGGGGTCTTAGATATTTGAGAATGTGGAAATTTAGGAATTTTGGGATTCAGAGATTTGGGGATTTAGGAAGTTAAGGTTTTCGATATGGTCTGGGGATTTTAGGATTTAGGTAGTTGGAAATTTAGTGATTTGGGGTCTTAGATATTTGAGGATGTAGAAATTTCGGGATTTTGGGATTGAGAGGTTTGAGGATTTAGGTTATTTAGATATTTGGAAATTTAGGGATATGCGATCTTAGGTATTTGAGAATATAGAAATTTAGGAATTTTTGGATTCAGACGTTTAAGAATTTAGGAGTTTACATACTTCGGAATTTTTGGATGAGGGGCTTATACAGTTTGAGATTTAAGGATTTGTGGTATTTAGGAATTTATATATTTGGTGATTCAAGGATTCACGAATTCAGGAATTCGGGTATCTAGGATTTTGGGGGTTTAGAAATTTTGAAGTAATGTAATAAGTGAATTCAGGGACATACAATTTGGAGACACAACGATTTAGCATACGTTTTAATTTCGATTTTACAAATTGTTAATTGTTCCCATTCTTCAACTGTTTTTTTTTTAATGGAAACGGTTATTTTCAAAATTGTCTTATCCGCCTGCTTGCCATAAAAATAGTTCTCAAGATACGTAATATATTTTTATTTTGACTTCAGGTAAGGCGTTCCGAAGATATGGTCACCGCAAGTGATATAAAAAAAAACTGGCGATCTAGGAGACGAGTTATATTTCATTTGTTTTTTAATATTTTTTCATACAACAATTTATATATACACCTTCAAAAATGAACTTTTTGATAGTGTTTTGTGAATTATTAAAAATATTTATTAAAATGGCAAAAAAAATTCTTGAAAATCACGTAGTTTTTCCCGATCCCAAGTAGGTATAACCCCTTAAGTGGGCCGCGAAATGAATTGCGTTAAACAATCGTCTGCGTGTATCCGTCCTGGTCAACGGGTCAGGAGGATGCAGAAACGGCGGAATAAATGAAGGTGAAAAAGAATGGCGGCTCGCGGAGATAAACCGTCGTACAAGAATAGACTCGCCGGGCAAAAACACCTGGATTACCATTAACGTCGAGACGCTCTATAAATATGGCGGTGCCACGACGCTCCGTTACATACTGTGCGCCAGGCTAATTTGTCACTTGCCGCGAAATTCCATGGGACCCCTTTATCAGTCTCCGTTCCCGTGTTTTCGTATCGCGACAGCGAAAATAAAGAGTGGAGAACGGAGCGCGAAACGGCTCGGTCGAGCAACATTTTGCCAGCGCGAAAGTCTGTGTAGGTTTCGTTATGGCTGCCCTCGGCCACGCTCGGTATTAAGCTTTTAACAGCTGTCCATATTTGGGGAGATCGGTTTTAGGACATTTTTAGAAACACCGCCTTCGCTCGCTCTTTATGTATACCGCGATAATATTATTTTATCCCCCCGACGGAGGATAACGGCGCAGGATACGAGGGGAGGTAAACTTAATCCACAACGGCCCATAAAAATATTCGTAAAGTGCATCTATTATACCTTCATTCTCATTATTTTGGTCTTAAAACATCTTTCATTTAGAACATCTTTCGAGTCAGATATTTTTCTAATGCGATATACACGAATGGAAACACACACGAATCGTGCTTCGAAATTATATACCTCTTTATTTTTATTATCCTCTAAATTATTATTTTTAAAAGTAACACCACTAAATTATTATACGTTTTGAACAACAAAACTTGATGTTAAAGGAAACGGCGGTAACGTCATGGCATAGGGGATTTTGCAGCGAGAGATGCAGGACGTTCAACGTTTATTAAAGGCATTATTGACCGATTTGTATATTTAAATACTTTCATTAACCACTAAATTATTATTTTTAAAAGTAACTGCACTAAATTAGTATACTTTTGGCTAAAAAATTTGAGGTTAAAGGGAACGGTGGTGATGTCATGGCATAGGGGATTTTGCAGCAAGCCATGCAGGACGTTCAAAATTTATTGAGGACATCATAGGCCGATTTGCATATTTAAAGATTTTATAAGAATATTTAGCAGAGAGTACGACAAAATTAAACGTTTCAAATGTACAAATATTATACATTTTAAAACTACTTAGATTTTACAAATTTTAGACGTTAAATTCTTCAGGCAATTATATAATGTATATGTATATGTATATACATTATATTATTGCCTGAATAATGATTTTAAATATATACAATTTCTAAATACCTAATACAATGATTGTTAAAACCTAAAATTTCTAAATGTCCAAGACAATGATTTTTAAAATCGAAATTCCTAAATGCACATCACAATGATTTTTAAAATCTGTAATGTCTAAATTTCTAATACAATAATCGTGAAAAACTAAAATTTTTAAATGTCCAATACAATGATTTTTAAAATCGAAATTCCTAAATGCACATCACAATGATTTTTAAAATCTGTAATGTCTAAATTTCTAATACAATAATCGTGAAAAACTAAAATTTTTAAATGTCCAATACAATGATTTTTAAAATCGAAATTTCTAAGTGCACAAAACAATGATTTTAAAAATGTATAATGTCTGAAGTTCTAATACAATGACATTTTTAAAGCTTAAAATTTCTAAATGCAATGATATTAATATAATATATAATATATTATATTATTTAATGATATACTGAAATTATCAAAATTCTGTATGTTTTAACAGGAAGAAGAAGAGGGAACAAAACTCGGGTGGCGTAGAACGTTCGGATAATGGGGTGTTAACGCAGGAGCCACCATAGCAATTCATTCGAAGCAGAGTACAGGTAACCCTCCTATAACATGGTAGGTTCCTAGAAAATGCCGCGTTGTGTGAAACCGCGTAGTATGGGACCCAGAGCCAGTACAAAAATGTGGGTTGCGTTCCGAATACTTATTAAAAACAAATATTTTTTTTTTAATTCTACATAAACAACTTAATTTTTATTAAAAATATAAATGTATGCGGATGTCAAAGATCCTGCAGCAACTGCACTTCTTATTTCTTTTTCATTTGTCATAATAGTCTTGACTGTTGCTTTCCGCAACAGTGTATGTTTAACGCTAAGTTTATGGGACCCGTCAAAATGACGGATCTTAGGTTTTTTGTTTTTAATTACGAAAATTATTAAAAAGCTTATGTCGAATGAATGTTAACCATCATCGAGATAAAGAATCTTTCTATAACCTAGTATATGTATTATTCATTGTTTACTTCTTTTCATAATTCATTTTCAATTGTTAGACTTAAGTGGTCATTAAATTTTCGTACATCTAGTGTTAAGACGGCAAGCATCGCCACGACCGAAGAAGTACAGTGTTGTACAAAGATTTTTGCAATTTTCTTATCGTGTTAAAGCGAAACCGTGTTATAGGATGCAGTGTTGTAGGAGGGTTCCCGCAATTTATGAATTGTAGTATAGCGAAACCGCGTTATAAGATTCCGTGTTGTAGGAGGGCTACCTGTACCAAATATTTATCGCAGCGCGAGTACACCGGTGGTGATTCGCGTTTATTGAACTCGACGATCAGAAATGGTCCTCGTCGGGGTACGCTCCGCTCGAAAAGGATCCTCCTCACGGTTCGGTTGAGTCATCGCGCGACTTAGCACAGGATGAGCCAGTTTCACCGATGTAATTCAACGGCGAACGTGTCGTTCGAGCTTATGGCTGAGCGAACTCGTCGAACCACGATGCGTAACATTATGTAGGTGGCACTAAAATGGGTGAAGGTAGTCCTGGCCACAATGGCCGCTGAGACGCAACAAGTGCTAGCCCACGCATTCCAACGCACGAAACACGGTGGTTCGGTGAATAAACGTCACAATGGCGGATCCTTACGTTCACTTCACGAAAACATCACGGATACACCCTTCTTTGAGCGGGAACTTTGTATATGAAACGGATGTACATCTTTCTCGGACCTTGAAGACATGCTGCATCTCGACGCATTATAATTATGTACATCTGTAGCAACGTTAGACATCGTTCACTCTCGTATTTCACGAAGTATAATTGAAATGTAGAAATTCAAAATTTGAAAAATCATTGTATTGGGTACTTCGAAATTTCAAGTTTTAAAAATCATTTTATTGGATATTTGGAAATTTCGGACATTTGGAAATTTCAAGTTTTAAAAATCGTTGCATTGGACATTTTAATCTATGAAGTTTTATAAATCATTACAATGATGTGCAATTGGAAATTTTGATTTTAAAAATCATTCTAATGGACATTTTGAAATTCCGATTTTTAAAAATCATTGTATTTGTGCATTTAGAAATTTTAATTTTAGAAGTCATTGTATTGGACATTTTGAACTTTTAAGTTTTAAAAATCATTGTATTTGTGCATTTAGAAATTTTAATTTTAGAAGTCATTGTATTGGATATTATGAAATTTCATGTTTTAAAAATCATTGTATTTTTTCATTTAGAAATTTTTATTTTAGAAATCATTGTATTGGACATTTTGAACTTTTAAGTTTTAAAAATCATTGTATTTGTGCATTTAGAAATTTTAATTTTAGAAGTCATTGTATTGGACATTTTGAACTTTTAAGTTTTAAAAATCATTGTATTTGTGCATTTAGAAATTTTAATTTTAGAAGTCATTGTATTGGACATTTTGAACTTTTAAGTTTTAAAAATCATTGTATTTGTGCATTTAGAAATTTTAATTTTAGAAGTCATTGTATTGGACATTTTGAACTTTTAAGTTTTAAAAATCATTGTATTTGTGCATTTAGAAATTTTAATTTTAGAAATCATTGTATTGGATATTATGAAATTTTAAGTTTTAAAAATCATTGTATTTGTTCATTTAGAAATTTTTATTTTAGAAATCATTCTATTGGACATTTTGAAATTGTGTGTTTTAGAAATCATTGTATTGGACATTTTGAAATTTTTATTTTAGAAATCATTGTATCGGATATTTTGAAATTGTGTGTTTTAGAAATCATTGTATTGGACATTTTGAACTTTTAAGTTTTAAAAATCATTGTATTTGTGCATTTAGAAATTTTAATTTTAGAAATCATTGTATTGGGCATTTTGAAATTGTGTGTTTTAGAAATCATTGTATTGGACATTTTGAAATTTTTATTTTAGAAATCATTGTATCGGATATTATGAAATTGTGTGTTTTAGAAATCATTGTATTGGACATTTTGAACTTTTAAGTTTTAAAAATCATTGTATTTGTGCATTTAGAAATTTCAAGTTCTTCTTTCAATTCCAATTTTTAACCTTTGTCTTGCCGTTTACGCACAAAAATGTACATATCCGACCAAACATAAGATAGTTGTATTTGTACACGTTCGCGCGTTGCATTTTTTGTTTCCGTATATTATTATTTCAGTCCTTGAGCGATTCAATGTCACGTTCTCCTTGGCATTGCGAACTCTTCCGCGGCGGACCTTAAATGGTCACCTTTACGCTTATGCGTTCGAGAAAAAAATAAGGGATCACCGTTGGAGCGCGACGCTGGCGTCGTGACGACGAAACTATTGGTCCTATTTGCATAGTGAGCGTCAGTATTTCACCTTGGAGCTGTTTCTCGGATTTCTAAGCCGCCATAGTGACTCTGACCACGACTTCTGTTCGCTCCTTTACCTTCCGGATGGATTGCGATCGAACAGTATAGCGTGAGAAACACTGAACGACTTTCATATTTACGCGGACCAAACAATTAATTAATTAAACTTTCGAACATTTCTCTTGGTTATTGTTTTCCTTAAAATCCTGCGATTTCGTATAAATTTTCTTCAAATAAATGTTTAACAAGAAAATGTTTTACGGAACCCGTCAATCATTTTCCAAAAATTAGTAAGAAACTTTTGACAAAATATAAGTTATCCTTCGTTGAAATACAAAATCATTACACCTGTTAGTTCACGTATCGCTCATTAATTACTTATTTTTATACTTTAGTTTGAATTTAAATATAAATGACCGTTGATCGTCCGTAAATCTAGTGTTAAACAGGAAAGAACAGCCCCATCATCCTTAGAGTTACGAAAGAAGACAACATTTTTTATATTTTATTTGCTACGAACAACCATCAATTATGCAAATAGATCCTAAGAAAAATTATGATGTACCAATGGTAACATCCACGCGTGTGATCTCTGGTTAATGAATTTAAGAACAAACTAAGTGTTCAAGTACTAATTGTAACTACCTTTGACGAGGTTAATTCTCCATAGCGTACAGTACATAAAATAATATCACCCTCGTAGGTTCTACATTTCATCGAACATAAATGTGCTGAAAATTTTTAAATTCTTAAAGGAGTCGATCATTTCTTTCAGATTTTTTTGTGGCGTCTCAAAATATTACAAACTTGGAATTTCATGTAATACTTTATACAAATTTTTATGTAGAAAAGAATAATTTCAATCTATGTAAAACTGGGAGAAGGAGCTTATAATATTTTCTTTTATAATATTTTACTTGCTTCAAATGTTCGTCAATTATATAAAGAAAATTTATGATGTACCAATGGTAATATCCACGAGTGTAATTTTTATTTAATGAACTTAAGAAACAATAAAATTTCCACATATGGGTAAGTATGCTCGAAACGGTTAATTTTTTATGGTGTATCAAGTACGATACATAAAATGGTATCATACGTATCTTTTGTATTTTCTGACTCGAAGATAAAGTTAATTAAAAATTAGTTCTTTAATGATTTGCCTCGCCTTGTTTCCCGTCCCGTATTATTTTCACAACGCTCAGACTTTCACTCGAGATACTGCGAAGTTCCTTTTGTTGTGGGATCACATGCCTCTTGTCGCACTTTACAGTTCCCATGTATTTTCCACGGGATCAGTCATTAAACAGAAAAGCAAGACTCGCAGCGTTTTGTAATTAAATCGTTTCTAAATTTTGTTCTTCTAAACGTCAGAAAGATCATGCTGCGTACGAGGTGTACATTTTGATTGCTATCGCGAAATTATCTAGCAAAATGTTGATCGTTGACGTACGGAGAAATTGTTTATGCGAAATGTGAAAGTTAGAGGTGTATGGTGATGAATTTTCAGGTTTACGAATTTGAAGACTTGTAAATTTGTAAATTTGGGGATTTCGGGGATTTGGAGATTTGGGGATTTGGGGATTTAGGGATTTGGGAATTTGGAGATTTAGGAATTTGAGAATTTGGGAATTTGAGAATTTGGGAATTTGGAAATTTGGAGATTTGGAGATTCGGGGATTTGGGGATTTGGGGATTTGGAGATTTGGGAAATTGGGGATTTGGAGATTTTGGGATTTGGGTATTTCGAAATTTTGGAGATTTGGAGATTTTGGGATTTGGGTATTTCGAAATTTTGGAGATTTGGAGATTTGAAGATTTGGAGATTCGGGGATTTGGAGATTCGGGAATTTGGGGATTTGGAGATTTGGAGGTTTTGGGATTTGTGTATTTCGAAATTTTTGAGATTTGGAGATTTACACATTTGAAGATTTGGAAATTGGAAATTTTTGAAATTTGTGAACTTAAAAAGTGAGGAATTTGATCATTTTGCCAACTTGAGAATTTGGGGATTTGAAAAATTAGGAAGTCCAAAATTTGGGGAAGTGGTGAATTCAGGAATTTGAAACGTTGATAAGAGTAGAATTTGGGTACTTAGGGATTTGGAAAATAAGGAATATAAGAATTGGAGAAATTTGTGAATCATGAGAAATTTAAGAAACTTGAAAAATCGAGAAGGTTGAACATTTGAGAAAAAATGAGAAATTTGAAAAAATTTGAAGAATACTAAAAATTTGTAAAATTTGAAAAACTTGCAAATTTATTTTCATTAGGCAATTAAGCTGGCTTCATGAACTAATTGCACGTGTTGTACATTATATCTGTTATTTAACTAATGTTCACCAGAAGAAACATCTGTAACAAGAAATACCCACATGCTTAGAGAGAACATAATTTCGTTCGAACATAATCTGACAAATTCATTCGAAAGAAACATTTGATGAACTGGATGGATGGCAGAGGTCTAATTCGATTGATCTGTTAAACGGTTGATTGAAGCGGTGAAAGTGCGAAGAGTCATATGGCGATGATTTACTAGTGCCAATGAAAGATTTTCACCAGACGGAACAGCCGCTAAACGAGATGGGTAATTAACGTTTAAATGACCATTTAATCAACGTCACTTTAGAACAATATAAAGTGTTAAGTACGAAACACAGCCAATTCCGGTTTTACGTCATGAATGCTTCTAGAGATGAAAATATCTTGACGTATTCGTAAATGTAAATTAATTCAAAATTGTAAAACCTGGTGCAAATAAATGGTACTAAATCGTTAAAAACATTAAACAAGCTTGGCATATATTACGAGATAAAATTTGATATAAAATAGTTTTGGAAAAGTCGTGTTTGGAAAATTTGCACTAATTTTTAACGATACTTATAAAACTTCGCTACAGTATGGTCAAGAGTACAATTGATTTTCCTAGTAAAATATCTAGAGAAAATATAGGAATGAAGAGGCAGGTGAAATACTCGGTCATTGATTTTTAGGAATTTCTGAGGATTTGAAAATGTTTCAATTTTATCATTTAAAAACCTACTAATACGGAATCTAGGGATTGGGCAGTGTAGGAATGTGGAAATCTAATGATTTGACGATAAATATAGAAGTTTGAGTATCTATGAACTAGGTGATATGGAAATTTGAGAATGACTACGAAATCTGTGGATCAAGAGATTTGGTGGTCATCGAATTTGAAAATGTTGGGATTCGCTGGACAGCAACGTGGGGATCTAAAAATGTGGAGAGCTTGGGATTTTCAGACATACAGAACGAATTTAGAATTTGGAATTTTAATAATTCTGGGTCCTAGAAATTTAGGATTCTCAAAATTTCAGAACCTGGAAATTTAGGGTCCCTAGGTTCAAAGAAGCTAGAAATTGGAGAATATAGGAATTTGGAAATCTAGTAATTTGGAGACGGTGAAACTGGGATATCTAGGGATTTGGTGATGGTACAGTTCTGCAAATTTGAGAAATGTTGTAAATGCGCAAATGGAAAAAATTGAAAAATTGGACAATTGGACAATTGGAAAATTGGAAAATTGACAAATTGAAAAATTGAAAAATTGAAAAATGGACAAATTGAAGAAATTGAAAAAACTGAAAAATTGAAAAATTGAAAGATTGAAAAATTGAAAAATTGAAAAGTTGAAAAGTTGAACAGTTGAAAAATTAAAAAATTAAAAAATTGAAAAGTTGAAAAGTTGAAAAGTTGAAAAGTTGAAAAGATGAAAAGTTGAAAAGTTGAAAAGTTGAAAAGTTGAAAAGTTGAAAAGTTGAAAAGTTGAAAAGTTGAAAAGTTGAAAAGTTGAAAAGTTAAAAAGTTGAAAAGTTGAAAAATTGAAAAATTGAAATATTGAAAATTTAGAAAATTACAAACTTGAAAATTTGGCGAATTACAAATGTGGAAATTTGAAAATACGCGAAGTTTGATAATTAAAAATTGAAAATGTTTGCAAACACGAAAGTTTGACAATGTATCGGTGGAGGACAGTGTAGCAGCAGAGTATACGAGCGTAGAGCACAGTAACACGGTTCGCCGTGCAATTTTCGTATCGCAGGAAACCGCGAGATTCCATCGCTTAGCCGCGGCGTCCAATTAAACGTCCGTGTGTTGCTTAATTAAAGATCGGCCGGTATCCAGTGGAGCGTCGGTAACGACATACAAAAGCGTCATTTCGTCGGATTAGAAGGCGACGCAGCGCTGCGGTTGCACTCCGTAAAGAAAACAACGTTAGAGCAACCGTCTAAGCCGGTAAAATGAACCGCAACAGGTGTAATTTATACTAGTAAATTACTGTCTCTACGCGTATATCTCGGTATCACGCGAATGCGTGTAATTACACGGCTCTGCCAGTATGAGAGTTCGCGTGTCCACGAAACTGCTTTCAACGCTTCCATCGACCAGCGTGTTCCGATGAGAAAAGCTTCCGCGCGATTAACATTTTAATATCTTATTTATAGCCTAATCATTGATCATTGCCAGCTGCTCGAAGTTCGCGATAAACGGTGTTACAATGTTCAACCACCATAACGGGAAATTGCCGCTTGTATGCTTCATTTTATTAATGTAACATGCTGCGCGAATACGTGAGAACATAGGCCGACACGATGGGATAGGCCCGACAAAATGGCGACGCATGGTCTATGGATGTATACAACGTTTGTTGACACTTGACTGCTGACTTCTCAAGCTCGGTACATCCTGCGAAAGCAAACTTTTGGAATTAGAACGTTTGAAGATATTTGGAGATTTTTCGACGATTCGGAGATTCAGAAATTTGGAAATTTCCGGGAATTTTTGGATGTTTTGGAAATTTCGGAACGCGGAGATTCGGTGATCTAGGGATTTCCGGATCTGGGGTTCTGGGAATTTGGAGGTTTGGGAATCTGGAGATTCGGAAATTTGGGAATTTCGGAGATTTTCGAGGATTTGGGAATTTTGAAACGGGGAGATTTGGAGATCTGGGGTTTTGGGATTTGGAGATTTGGGAATCTGGAGATTCGGAAATTCGGAAATTTTGGGGAATTTGGGAGATTTTTGAGGGTTTGAGAGTTTAGAAACTGGGATATTTAGAGATCTGGGGATTTAGGGATCTAGAGATTTAAGGATTTCGGAATTTTGGGATTTTGTAATTTAATAATTTCGTAATTTAGAAATGTAGAAATGTAGAAATGTAAAAATTTAGGAATTTAGAAACTTTTGAGGTTTGAGAAATCCGGTGTTTAGGAGTTTAGGGGTTTAGGAATTTGAATATTTAAGAGTTTGGGGACTCAGGAACTTAGGAATTTAGAAACTAAACAATTTTGGGATTTTAAAACTTGATAATTCAGTGGTTTGGGATTTTTGGGTTGCAAAATTTTTGCGATTTTGAGATTTAGGGGATTAGGGGTTTGCTAATTCAGAAATTTGGAAATTTATAAATATGGAAAGTTTAGATTTACATATTCCGTAATTGGAAAACAGAACCCAGAAACTTAAAAACTTTGAAACCTACAAATGAAAAAGTTTAGAACGTCGAATTTAGAAATTCAGAAATTTAAAAATATAGAAATTTGGAAATTCGAAAACTTCCGTTTCGCGGCATGCGACAAAAAGACGAGTGTACGATCTGTGATTCGCGGTTTGACGTGGTACGTCATCGGGTATCCCGCTCGTCGTTCGCAAATAAGCGGTATTGTTTCATTAAAAACGACGCCGCGAGATGTATCCGAGCGGCGAGGTCAACCGAGGATCCTCGGCCTCTTCAGCTTTCGCAACGACTCGCGACGACGACGTCCGCCCACGGGGTCCTCCTTTTCTCGATCCTGACCTCGTACGCGGAGCATCGAAACGCGTTTACCTCGTGCTAGACGGCACGCTGTCGCGAACGAATCGTGGCCACGAGCCGAGAAACTATCGGCCAGTCAAGTTCAAGGAGAAGCCCCGGACTTCTTCTCTCTCGATCGTGTGTCTTCGGGGCATCCGTACGATTCCCACGAAACTGACGTGAGAAACGCGCGAAACGAGCCTCGATCGAATCATTTTGCAACGGGCTACGGACCTGTATCATCATCTCTTGGCAGCCGCGAGCTGCGCGATTTTTCTTCGCCGACCACTCGATCGCTTTGACCACACTTTTTTTTATATCCGATCTTTCCACGATTTCGCTATTATCACTTTGTTTGCAAGATTTTTTCGATTCAAACAAGACCAAACACGATATATTTCGGGTTGGATTTAATTGTCTCCGTATATTGCTATATAACGCGAGGATGAACGATCTGGAGCTACTCCGTGGGTAGTTGGATGAGGAATTGTACGATGCGTAATTGGGTTGCTATACAGTGCGGGATAAGATGTGACGATATAACGAGGGGTTATCTGTCGTACGATCGCGTCATGGGTTGCTATATAACGCAAGAGTGTGAAATATGTATAGTAGGAGTATACAATGTACGGCAATGTAATGAGTGACTATTAAACATACGATTACATTGTGCATCGCAATATAACGCGGGGCTATAGCATGCGAATAGTGTATAATATGAAAATACATAATTCATGAACATATCACATTTGACTATATAGTTCATGTGTATGCCATACGTTGTTATATAACGCGAGAATATGCAATACATGACTACACCGCACATTGCAATATAACACGAGAATATGAGATTCATGACTATACCATACTTTGCTATATAACGCGAGAATATGTGAGCTACATGACCACACCACACATTATAATATAACGTGAGATTATGCAATTCATGACTATACCACACGTTGCAATATAACGCGAGAATATGTGAGATACATGACTATATCATACATTGTAATATAACACAAGAATATGCCGTTTATGACTACATTACAGGTTGCTATACAACTCGTGGCTATATATGGCGTAGGGATACAAGATATGATTATACCATGCTGTGTAACATGTGTATATGTATATTTTGTTTACGCATAAACATGTATAACTAAATTACGTTTTAATTATGTATAAATTATGATTATACATAGACATGTATAACTAAATTATGTATAAACATAATGAAACAGGTGATAGTGGCAATTAATAATACAGAGATTACAACTTCGAAATAATTAATCACACCTTCAAGCAAAAAATGTTCGAGTTGTTATCTGCAACCAGTAAAAGTACCTTCGATCACGAGGGATCAATCCAAAGCAGAAGAACAATCATCGACGGAATAAAAGATCGACAACGTAGCCGGAGAGAAATCGTTGCAGCGAAACGTAAATATATCGAGTTTATGAAAGATCGATGTTGTCGCGTACGGCGACGCTAAAGTGCACGGTAACGTCGATGCAATGGTGTAAAATACTCGAGATACCCGCGAATCGTTGCGACTTCGGACCGGGCTGTAAATATCGTAGACGTCTCTGGAGTGTTACGATAACCGTATGTAAAATCGGGAGACGTTAAGTAACGTTACGCAATCGAGGCGCGTCTCGTCACGCAATATTTGCATACCGGTACGTTCGCGCTTCCTTCTCGATCGCTGTTTTTGCGATGACATAACACTCTCTGCCCAGGACCAGTGTTTTCACGCGTCGCCTATTTGTGGAAACTCTCTTCGTCTCTCTTCAGATTCTCACCTAAAACGGGGTGTCGGAGTTCCGATTCAGGATAAACACGATTTAGTAACAAAGATATCTTTTATCATTTAACCAATTGCAATGACGTACCTTACTCAAAAGTCTAACCTCAAAAGAATAATACTCGCTCGGCGAAGTCAGGATAAAGTCTGATGAAAAGGTGGTGTTGATAAGAAAACGTTAATATTGGAAAAGTGTGTTGGGATCCGAGTGAAGAGATTGACCCTTTATAAATGAACAATTGTGTATACATACTATATGTATAAATAACAAATAGTGTATACAAATTGTATGTATGAGTAAATCAATAGTGCATACATACTGCATGTATAAATAACTAATTGTGTATGCATACCGTATGTATAAATAACCAATAGTGTATACATACTGTGTGTATAAATAGCCAATTGTATATACATAGTACATGTATGAATAAACCAATAGCACATAGATACAGTATGTATAAATGGCCAATTGTGTATGCATACTATGTGTATAAATAACCAATAGTTAATTCATACTGTATGTATAAAAAACCAGAATTGTATACATACCGTATGTAGAAATAGCCAATTGTGTATACATAAGTACTCTATGTAGAATAAACCAATACTGCATACATAGTGTTTGTATAAATAATTAATTGTGTATGCATACCGTATGTATAAATAACCAATAGTGTATGCATACCGTATGTATAAATTGTGTATACATAAGTACTGTATGTATGAATAACCAATAGTGTATAACATACCGTATGTATAAATAGCCAATTGAGTATACAAACTGTATGCGTAAATATCCACATGCTAAATTGTTACGAGTATCGTCGTAGGTGAAAACGACCTCGATATTCATTATCGTCGCGGTGCCTTCGAATCGTTGTAACAATAAGGGAGTTTATCTGTTGTTCGAACGAGTAAATTGATTAACCGAGATTATTACAGTAGGTCACCGATGACCCCCGGTGACACCACGTTAAAGTACCGACGACGCTCGCGTCACTTAACGATGTCGAAACGTCGGACGAAGTGGGACGTCTAACCGTGTCGAAAAATTGCGACGCGAGACGAAACGATTGCACGAAGAGAATTGCGAACGACCCTTATTTGCATGCAGCCTCCTCGATGAAATATCCCGCAGCGAGGAAACGTAAAGCCGATGAAAAATTGTCGACGTTTTTCGCGCGGGCCTTGGTAAAAACGGCGATGCGTTACGTAAAATCGGTGGAATCTGTAAGTGCCCAGATAAAAGAAGACATGGAGGCCGAAAACAGTCATGTCGAATGAGCAGAACCGCCATAACGACCTGTAATAGCATCTTAATTCATTCGGGACCCGTTAACGAACAGTTGTTCGTGGCGTTTTAACTCGGAATGTTGTTGGACCACGAACGGGTGACACGTTATTCGAGCAGCCATGAATTTCTGGGCAGAAATTAAATTGATGTCCCGTGCGCGAGACTTAATTTCATTTCATTTTAATTGAGTATAGTTACTAGGAAATTTGGCGATTTGTGTGAGTTGGGGGTCAACGGTTTAGGAATTCAGGAATTTAAAAATTTAGAAATTTACAGATTTAGCGATTTAGAGATTGGAGGATTTGGGGATATAGGGATTTGAGGATTTAGGGATTTAGGGATTTGGGGATTTGGGGATTGGGAGATTTGGGGATTGGGAGATATAGAGATTTGGAGATTTGGAGATTTGGAGATTTGGGGATTTGGGGATTTGGGGATTTAGAGATTTGGGATTTTGGAGATTTGGGGATTTGGGGATTTGGGAAATTGGGGATTTGGGGATATGGGGATATGGGGATTTGAGGATTAAGAGGTTTGGGGATTTGGGGTTGGGGTTTCTGGGACTTGGAAATTTGGGGATTTAGAGACTTGAAGATTTGGGAATTTGGAGATTTGGAGATTTGGAGATTTGGAGATTTGGAGATTCGACGATTTGGAGATTCGGCGATTTGGAGATTTGGAGATATGGAGATTTGAGGATTTGGAGATATAAAGATTTAGGGTTTTGGTAATTTAGAAATTTATAAATTTAGAACTTTAGAACTTTAGAACTTTAGAGATTTAGAAATTTCCAAAAATTTAAAGATTAAAATGCTTAGAAATTTTTGAAGTCCCGAAATTTAAAAAATTGGAAATTTGAAAATTTAATAATTTACGAATTCAGAATTTTCAAAATACGGTAATTTAGAAATCCGAAAATGTTTGAATGTCCAAATGACTAAATTGAAAATTGATCACCCAGCGGTGCACGCGCCCCTGCTGACACATTTGCCCCTGACCGATCCAACTGAATACACTGAATGCAATAAAATCCTTGACGTATTAATCGAATTATTTTTCAATGAAGAGTACAACATCCCAATAAAAACATATCATGGCTGCCAGTCAATTTATCATCGTCTTTGCGGTGAAATTGGTACATCGTTCAAGGTCTAAAACGATTCGATCCTCTTCCTCAATTAACGCGCAATTTTATAATATCGTTAATCTAACGATCCACGGTTGAATTTGCGTTCAAAATCGATAATAACGAAGAAGCGGTGATTGCATCGGTACGACAAGACGCTCGAAGGCATAAATCTTGCCGGCTAATCGTTTCACGGGACGAATCCAAGGCCGTTCATGATTCAACGATGAAATTATATTTGAAACGTGTTACGCGTATCCTGCCACAGGTGCAATGATATTTAATTTTAGCTCGGTAGGCGTTATCCTTGACTAGCCTTGCGTGCCACTTGAAAGGTGTGTCTGCACAGGTTTCGCGTACGATCACTAAGCAAATTCCGAACATTCCACGACGTCTCATTAAACCGTTCTGCAGAAATAATGGAAGACGTCCCCCGAGTACGTTCGAGACATTTATGCAATACTCGGCTTGTTAGCGGTCACCGTCATGATTCTCAATCGTGCCAGTTATTCGAAACATTCGCGATTGACTCATATTTCAGTGGATTAAATAACGCGATTCGAGTGCACCTCGTTGCATCTAGCCGTTAACGAGACATCGGTGTAACGACACCAAAATAATAGGAAGGTTTCATCCCTACGTGTACGTGTCGTCGCGATCGGTTACTAACAAAACGGCTACGAGCAAAAGAATACGTAATACATTCATAGAATTGCTTATTTCCTGAATGTTTCTTGGTTAGGTTCGGTAAGTTCGACGAGATAGGTCCCCTTAGCACTGTCTTTATTTAGAGTTTTAGGGATTTAGGGATTTAGGGATTTGGGGTTTCGGGGTGTCTGGGATATGGGGATTTGTGGATTTAAAGATTTGAGGATTTGGGGATTTGGGCATTTGGGGATTTGGGGATTTGGGCATTTGGGCATTTGGGCATTTGGGGATTTGGAGATTTGGGGATTTTGGGATTTAGGGATTTGGGGATTTGGAGATTTGGCGATTTGGCGATTTGGCGATTTGGCGATTTGGGGATTTGGAGATTTGGGCATTTGGGGATTTGGGCATTTGGGGATTTGGAGATTTGGGGATTTGGAGATTTTGGGATTTTGGGATTTGGGAATTTGGAGATTTGGAGATTTGGAGATTTGGGGATTTGGGGATTTGGGGATTTGAGGATTTGGAGATTTGGAAATTTAGTGATTTGGGGATTTGAAGATTTTGTAATTTGGAGATTTGGAAATTTGGAAATTTGGGAATTTGGGAATTTGGGAATTTGGAAATTTGGATATTTTGAGATTCGGGGATTTGGGCATTTGGAGATTTTGGAATTTGGGGATTTGGGGATTTGGAGATTTGGGAATTTAGAGATTTGGGAATTTTGGGATTTTGGGATTTCGGGATTTGAAGATTTTGGAATTTGGAGATTTGAGGATTTGGGGATTTAAAGAATGTTCTTACGAACACTCGCGTTCGCAATAATTCTATTACTATTTTATTCTATAATGATTTACTAATCATCCTATGATAATAAGATCAGATACAGTAAATGTAGTATACAGTTTTAAGAATACGTAAAACATAAAAAGAATTGCTTATTTCGTAGATATTTCTTGGTTAGGTTAGGTTTGGTAAATTCGACTCGATAGGTCTCGTTAGCACTATTGTTATTCCTTACGAACACTCGCCATAATTCTACTACTATTTCATTCTATAATGATTCTATAATCATGCTATGATAATCGAATAAGATCAGATACAGCCGATGTAGCATACAGTTTTAACATCATTGCATCTAGGCATAATTTTGATCAGTTGTCCAATTTAGTATGAGTATGGCGATCGTATGTTACAGACCGTGCACCGCTAAAGTACCGAATCTTTAATATCTACAAAGGTACACATATGCGTGAAATAATATTTAATGACAGAGCGAACAATTTCAACATTCCGACGACAAACAGAGCATCGAAAATTTGAGTCATTCAAGGTTAAGTACCGTGCGTCGCCGACCTTCCGGACGGATCTTTGATATCTGTAAAAGTACACGCATGCATGAAATAGTATTTAACGACAGAGCGAACAATTTCAACATTCTGACGACAAACAGAGCATCTAAAATTTATGTCATTCAAGGTTATAAGTACCGTGCGTAGCCGACCTTCCGGGCGGATATTTCGTATGTATAAAAGAACATACACGCATGGAAGGATGTGTAGTAATAGAGCGAACAATTTCAAAAGTCCGATGATAAACAGAGCATTAAATATTTAAGTCGTTCAAAGCTAAGTACATAGATAAAAAAATATCTAGCGATGGAGCGAACAATTTCAAAACCCCGATGATAAATTAGGGCCAAAAGTTTAATAAATATTCGAATGTCCCATAAGTTTCTTCCATTTTTTCATATGACACAAAAACGCGCTTCAAGAAATATCTTGCAAGACCTAATAATTTTAGAAAAAGTAAATAATGATGATTCCTGGTGAATGGAAGAGAATGATGATGCAGAACAATTCATATTTAATACAACCTTGAACAATAAATATTGTGTATTCGTTTCTATCAAAAAGAAAGAAACTTGTCGGACACCCAAATACAAAGATAAAATCGATATCGAAGTTCATAATTAAAATACAAAACTATGGTTCCACGTGTTTATAACAAGCAGAAAATAACTTTTCCGTAGTATGTATTGGTTTTATCGAAATCGATCGTTAGCGCGATTAAATGATACGTTCAAGGTGAACTTAATTGCGATTTCTACAATGGCCAGTCTCCTTATATTAGGAAAGCGAGCGGGTGTCGGTCGTTTCCGTTTTACCTGTTGATACGTGCGTGTACACACACGTGCGAAGGAAAAGGAGGGTAACACGACGTGAGCGTAACTCGTCCACGTTGTAAACGGTGCATTAGTGAAAGTGGCGGGGCCGATTACACCGATAACACGTTAGGTACACTCGCCAGCAACACTGGCTTCCTTTCGATAACGACCCACGTATAAACGTCACTATTTTTAAATATATGCGTTTCTAAATCGCCAAGTTTACGAATTTATACATTTACGAAACGACGGACTTCTACACTTTCGAATCACTGAATTACCAGATTTCTGAATATTCGTCATCGAATGCATAAATCTTGAAATTTATGTGATCTCAAATTTCTTGACATTGAATCTTTAGATTGACAGATTTTTGGGACCCAGAATTTTTAGTTTCACGTATAAACGTCACTATTTTTAAATACATGCGTTTCTAAATCGCCAAGTTTACGAATTTATACATTTACGAAACGACGGACTCCTACACTTTCGAATCACTGAATTACCAGATTTCTGAATATTCGTCATCGAATGCATAAATCTTGAAATTTATGTGATCTCAAATTTCTTGACATTGAATCTTTAGATTGACAGATTTTTGGGACCCAGAATTTTTAGTTTCACGTATAAACGTCACTATTTTTAAATACATGCGTTTCTAAATCGCCAAGTTTACGAATTTATACATTTACGAAAAGACGGACTCCTACACTTTCGAATCACTGAATTACCAGATTTCTGAATATTCGTCATCGAATGCATAAATCTTGAAATTTATGCGATTTCAAATTTCTTGACATTGAATTTTTGGATTGACATATTTTTGAGACCCAGAATTTTTAGTTCCACGTATAAACGTCACTATTTTTAAATACATGCGTTTCTAAATCGCCAAGTTTACGAATTTATACATTTACGAACCGACGGACTCCTACACTTTCGAATCACTGAATTACCAGATTTCTGAATATTCGTCATCGAATGCATAAATCTTGAAATTTATGCGATTTCAAATTTCTTGACATTGAATCTTTAGATTGACAGATTTTTGGAACCCAGAATTTCTAGTTCCTCGAACATCTAGATCGGCAAGTCCCTAGTTTTCATAGTCCTACGTTGAGAAATTCCTAGATCCTCCAATTTGTGGACTGTCAAATTCTGTGGTTTACAAATTTCTAGGGTTCCGAATTTCTGAACCATCAACTCCCCAGATTTGTGAATGTCTAGCTCGCCAAACTTCTACATTCGTAAATTTCTAGGTTTGGATGTTCCTAGGTTCAGAAATTCCTAGATCCTCAAATTCGTGGTCGTCAAATTCCGTCATTTATAGGTTACTAGGATTTCAATTTTCTAGACCATCAAATTTCTTATTCGATAGTTTTAGATCCCCACAAATACATAGCAAAATTTCTTAATTTTCATATTCCTAGATGGACAAATACTCTAAATCTCAGTACTCTTGAGTTCTACATTCTTAGACATCATCCTTAGACAAATCCCTCCTTAATTCTCCAAACTGCATGATGTCCAAATTGTGTACCACTAAATTCTTACATAATCGAGGCCCCAGACCTTAAAATCCTAAAGTCCGCAAATATCTGCATTTCCCAACGGCTATATTCCCTAATTTACAGATGCACAAACATCTAGGTCGACAATTCACTAGATACCCATACTTCGATGCACCGAATCCCTAGATCCTGAAATGCCTACGTCAACGTATCGCAGCCGAACAATCACCCGTTTGTCTTACGAAACGAGGATATTTCTCGAGAGCGAAGCAGTTCGAGGATAGAATCGCTAGGGGAAAAAAGGCCCCCCCGTGGCCGAACAAAAGGAAACTCGTTCCATTCGTTAGAGGAGACGAAGTCGAGCGACGCAGCCAGTGAAAGTAATTACGTAAATGTAAGTAAGGTAGAGAACCGTTGCGACGACGGAAGCTGAAAAATTCGTGTTAATCAACGTCAGCCTTGGCTGGGTTACCGCTGGGTGATCGTTGAATGTCCTATTGTCGCGCTATCGACTTATCATCATTTTCATTAGCCGATTTTCTATTAACGGCGTCGGACCTTTCACCGTGAGTCCGTTCGTTTTTCTCGTTCCCGTGCGATTGTTACATCGTGTCCGTTATCTGGGTCTATGGCGGTTTCACCGCCTTGAAAAGGTCGCATCGTTTGCGCGATAACCGAGCATCGCGGTAATTGCGTGCCGCGGTAAGAGAAACGCGAACTCGAGGAAAGCGTATTTGATGCGTACACTCGACGGCAAATATGGCTTTAACCCTTTAAGTTAAATTGATGTTCCATGCGCGACACTTAATTTTGTTCCATTTTTATTGATTATAGTACTTCAGGAATTTGTCGATTTATGGGAATTGGAAGTCAAGGGTTTAGGGATTTAGAAATGTTGGGATTTTGGGATTTAGGGATTTAGGGAATTGGGAATTTTGTGATTTGGAGATTCGTGGATTTGAAGATATGGGGATATGGGGATATGGGGATATGGGGATATGGGGATATGAGGATTTGTGGATTTAGGGGTTGGGGTATTTGGAGATTTGGGGATTTGGGAATGTGGAGATTTATAGGAGTTGGGAGTCGAAGGTTTGTGGATTCAGGAATTTTCGTATTTAACAATTTTGGGATTTAGGGATTTTAGGGTTAGGTTCCATGTGCGAGATTTGATTTTATTTCATTTTAATTGATCATAGTTACTCAGGCATTTGGCGATTTATGGGAGTTAGGAGTCAAGAGTTTATGGATTCAGGAATTTTCGAATTTAACAATGTAGGGATTTAGGAATTTGCGGGTTAGGTTAATCTAGGTTAAGTTCCATGTGCGAGACTTGATTTTATTTCATTTTAATTGATCATGGTTACTCAGGAATTTGGCGATTTATGGGAGTTATTAGTCAAGAGTTTATGGCCTCTGAAAAGCTGCTACGGTAAAGGCACAACAAATTCACAAATTCGAAAATTTGCAATTTTTTTTAACATTAATTTCGTAAAAAAAACTGTACGTCCCGGAGAAAAACGGATTTCAGATTCGTATTCTCCTCGCAAAAATCTATAAGAATTTCATAGTGGCAGTCAAGAAAAGTAGAAGAAGTCAAAATGTCTTATACAGTGCTAATCACTGAGCGGAATCAAAACGTCGTTAAGAAGTTAACCTTTTCCACTCGAAGGTAGTTTTACTGGTAGCAGAAGCAAGTGGAAAATTTTTTGGTTGAAAGATTTGATGAATTCTTTCGAATTTGTAATCTCCGTGTTATTAATTGGCACAGTCGCCTGTTTCGTCATGTTTGTAGGTCATATATACAGGGTGTCCTAAAACGAACGAAACATCCGGAAATGGGAGGTAGCTGGGGTCATTCTGAACATCTTTGCCCTTTGCAAAAATGTCGTACGGGGCTTCATTTTTAAATTATTAAGGAAAAACACCGACCAATCAGAGCGCGACCGTCGCTGTAAACGAACGTATGAGCATCGCGATGGTACGACACCCCTCAGCGCGCGATTCTCGCGCTCTGATTGGTCGGTGTTTTTCCTTAATAATTTAAAAATGAAGCCCCGTACGACATTTTTGCAAAGGAAAAAGTTGTTCAGAATAACCCCAGCTACCTCCCATTTCCGGATGTTTCGTTCGTTTTGGGACAACCTATATAAAACACTGTAGATTTAGTTATCAAATACCGGTTTCAAATTTTGTTGCGTTACACAAAGTGGTGAGTATGAGTCACCTCTCGAGTGCAAAGGGTTAAAATTTGTTGATCGGTGTAACACGCGGCAAAGCGTGGAAAGTAGGCATCATAGAAGAAGGGGATACTCGTGACACCGGTATCCATTCCGGAAGATGGACCGGCCATTCGCCTGCGAGATTAATCACCGGCATCAGTTGGATTTATCGGGCGTGCATCGCTTCGTTTCGCGATACAGGACGAAAGGCGGATTAGCTTCCGCGATATCGTCTCGTTATTCAAAACGAAACGTTACGTTTCGACCACTTCCACGCTGGTTGGCTCTCAATGGAACTCCGTCGAGGCTCATTCTTCGGCCACTCGAAATCTCACGGTACCCGATGTCACATCTTGATGAACCCTGCTTGATGCCACATGGGAACGTGGAAATTTCATGTTGCGCGTTTCACCGCCGTCTACAGAACGATTCAAAAATGCACCAACCCGGCTACCTGGATAAAGAATCGCCTCGGTACGATGAGAACGCTTTTAATGAATATTAATCGCCTTTAAATTGCTTCCTACGGGAGATAAACATTCATAATGAAAACGATCGTGTCATCGTGACCGTTGTTCCGTTTAACTCGCCGATTGAAACGTTTCTGCCGTATAACGGAACGTTCCTTTCGTTTTTAACGCGATAAACTGTTACGATGAGAACTTTGATCGCAATCGTTCGATTGTAACTTTACTTTGATCACCATCGTTTGGAATATAGCCGTACCATTGTCGGCTCTAAGACCATCACTTTCTACTTCGCGGAATTAATTGAATATTATAATACTGTTCGAAATTCTTTCACGTTTTTGTGTCTTTAATTGCTGGATTAATTTTGTACGGTGTCGGAGACATTTTCAAGAACTTATATGGCACAATTGCGAAGGAACTATATGTTGAGTCAACACGTGCCATGTTACTCTCATCTCGCTGTACGTGCAATACATAGATCAATAATTTGTGATGTGCAAGACAAAAATAATTACATTATGTATCTGTAATACATGAAACATGCCTCATGCGGAGTTACTCTAATAAAATGAGGTATATATGAATAATAAATTCACAGGATGAAATGTTTATATTGCATTTGTAGTGTTCGTTATAAAGCTGAGGATCTAAATAAGTAAAAATGCTCATTCATATCTTACCCTCAATGATTGTATAATATAACAACGAATGATAAATACCAGTAGATCCTCCCGTATTCGTCTGATCGTTAATCTTTAACACGTTGACCGCCATGGTAACTCTGTTGAAAATTTGAGTAACTAGTATTTTTTATAATTAATGAATCTTACCAAATATGTTCGCAATATTGTACTTTCTTTGCTATTCATAGGTCCAAGTAATTACTACTAGTGTTTCTAATTAGATAAATGAACAAATTCTTACTAAATAAATAACTGATTCGTATGGGAATTAAAGCGTCACCCATATGTGGATGATGTGGACACGATAAAATGTCCTCCGTCTTGGAGTATCTTGAAGTGGTTCTCTCTCGATGTTTCATCCCATATGCGGACTACGTAAGACTCTGGATTACAAATTATATCCAGGAATTTCATGGAGAATCTTATCTTCGTGCCACACTATTACGGTAATAACTGATAAATTGTCTTATCGAGTTTAATCGACACACTTCTGCGACGTCGCGTAAACATTATGTGTATCCTGCGCCGTACAAACGTGGCAGATTTCATTAAATGTATCCTGAATGCCATATTGTTCCGTAGGTACCCTCTTCTCGAGTTCTGAATTAAACGTGGAACGTGTGACTCAACCTGAGAAACAAACAGATTTATCTGTCTGACGGAGAATGCAACGTTCGCCGCAATCTCTCGCCATCATCCCCCCATTCACGATTTTCGTAGATAAGGATATTCGCATGGTGTTCGTTCACGTTGTTCGAGTATCCCGCGGCATCGGACCTCTTCGTACGACACGAAACCCTAACGTCAAACAAGAGACACTGCTCGATGAATATTAACCCATTGACTGTCAACTTTTCACTTTCATTTTACCGCATCAGTTGTATATTTGCATGTCACAAATTTGTATAGGTTAGGCGACATCGAAACGGAAATGTAATTTTGAAAACTATAATATAAGTGTTCGCCGAATACACATTTCATTTGATATGATCCTATTGCGAGTAACAAAAAAGAATATATACAAATGTAACTTATACAAAGAATGTATAAAAATATATACTGAAATCTTCATTTGGGGATCGCGGTAGAAAATGTGTTAATGCTGTTGAATTTTTCATTTTGATCTCCTTCTCTTCGACATAATTTTCGAAACAAATTTTTTGTTTGTTAAAAAAAAAACCACAATTGCTACGGACAACAACGTGACGCTAGCGCGTTTAGCACTTTGAGTGTCATGTCATCCACATACGGATGACGTATGAATTTTTGCATAAATATGTCGCCGATGTTAGCGTAAACATTCAACCTAACAAAATATAAATAATATTGGTAAATATATTAAAGCTTGTCGAATAATGAGGGGCAGAATATTGTGAAAATTGTCTATAAAATTTATCAAAGATAAAATTACTTCCTGAATGAAATTGGAACTGTTTCAGGGTGGCATCCAAAGTGTTATATTTACACCGATGACGTATGACATGTGCACCCACATCCCCTCTAAGATTCGCGTCTCCGGTGTTGCCTGTTAGATATAATTTTTGGTAAGCTAATAAGACTGTTCTCTGACAAGGTTCTGGCGTAAGTGCCAAGAGGTCAAGCTTCGTCCTCTTACCAGAAGGCATTCCTGCCTTCCCCACTCCGTGGCCAGATCCTTAAAGAACAACACCCCTAAGGTGTTGAGGCTGATTGCCTTTTCCAGAACATTCCCATGCCTCTTTTTAATACATTGATCGCCATGTCACCCATATATGGGTGACACTCAAATTTCTACAAACATTTAACAGTTGTATCGTCCAAAATTTGTTCATTTTTCTAACCGAGGATACTCGGATCAGTTACTTGGAACTATGAAGAATAAATATAACAAAGTATCATGAAAATATTTTGTAAAATTTGTTAAAAATGAAAATACTACCTAATGCAATTTTCAATTTCTCCCATGTGGCAGTCAACGTGTTAAACAATCAACCCGGCGACACTCGATGCCTACGTGACTTCGATTCACTGGTCATCGTCGACCGCCTGGGTTGCCATTCATATAAACACCCTATAATGAATCGTCCGAAAGCAAAATAGCGGCGGGCTAATTGCCTTCGTCGACCCTCAAAAATACGTTGCCGCTAACATGCCCGATCGAACGCTACGCCGCCATTACTTTATTTACGCACCTTGTAGAATGAATGATAGTCGCGTGACCTAATAATCGTTCGAATTTCTTGACTCTTCTTCGGGTTGCTGAAAGCCCGACACGTAACAACCGATGGACCCGCGAGCTCATCGCCGAGCACCGTTATCGTCGTCGCTGTACGAAGCTGAATTCTAAGCGAGCCACAAAAAACCGCCTCCAATTACCGTTCGATAAATCAAGATGCGCACGTTCGGCGTCATTAACGGCGGCGATTCGTTCTTTTTCATCACGGCATGTCGATATCATTAGCATACGGTCTCGGGAGAAAGGTGATCGTGTTCGAGACGCGAACGGTTGCCGCTCGTGTTTTTCTTCCGCATCCCCTCATAAATCAACGCTATTTTCGCAATTACGCGGTGCTCGTCAAATTAATTCCTCGCCGCGGCTTTCTCCGTCGGCACCGGAAGCGGTCGCCGTGCGGACGAAACGACCTTGACTCGTACGAGCCGATCGAGCAATTATGCGAGTTGTACGGCGTGGTGCGTCGCACGGTGGGGAATGTTTTATAGTAAGTTTAGCTCACAATCGGATCTAACACTTTCCACTCGAAAGTATTTTTATTGGTAACAGATAGCAACATCTTGGTTCAAAGATCGGTGAATATTTTCAAAGTTACAATCCCTCTATTATTAATTGTCTGTAGTAGCTGTTTCATTATGTTTATTCATCATACACGCGAAGCTATAGATTTAGTTGAAAAATACCTATTCTGAATTGCTGTATTAATTGAAGTGGTGAGTGTGAGTTGCCTATCGAGTACAAAGGGTTAGTAATCTAGCAAGCTCAGATTTAATAAGCTACTAAGCTTAGGTTCGATCTAGTAACCTAGTAGTATTACTTTAGATCTAATAACCTAGCAAGGTCAGATTTAATAACCTAGCAAATTAAGCTTGGATCTATTAACTTAGAAGCTCAGATTTGATAAGCTAGTAAGTTTAGATCAGGTCTAGTAACCTAGTAAGTTCAACTTATACCTAGTGACCTAGTAAGCTTCGCTTGGATCTAGTAACGTAGTAATCATAGCTTGGATGTAGTAATCTTAGCTTGGATGTAGTAACCTTGCAAGCTCAGATTTGGTAATCTAGTAAGCTTACCTTGGATCTAGTATCCTCGTAATCTTAGCTCTGATTTAATAACCTACTAAGCTTAGTTTGGATCTAGTAACGTAGTAATCTTAGCTTAGTTGTAGTAACCTAGCAAGCTCAGATTTAATAACCTACTAAGCTTAGGTTCGATCTAGTAACCTAGTAGTATTACTTTAGATCTAGTAACTTAGCAAGGTCAGATTTAATAACCTAGCAAATTAAGCTTGGATCTATTAACTTAGAAG
Organism: Coelioxys conoideus; assembly: GCA_947623535.1. Classification (NCBI taxonomy): domain Eukaryota; kingdom Metazoa; phylum Arthropoda; class Insecta; order Hymenoptera; family Megachilidae; genus Coelioxys; species Coelioxys conoideus. The sequence goes on along the minus strand of OX392453.1, from coordinate 10,712,410 downwards.
CTCAGATTTGATAAGCTAGTAAGTTTAGATCAGGTCTAGTTACCTAGTAAGTTCAACTTATACCTAGTGACCTAGTAAGCTTCGCTTGGATCTAGTAACGTAGTAATCTTAGCTTGGATGTAGTAACCTTGCAAGCTCAGATTTAGTAACCTAGTAAGCTTACCTTGGGTCTAGTATCCTAGTAATCTTAGCTCAGATTTAGTAACCTAGTAAGCTTACCTTGGGTCTAGTATCCTAGTAATCTTAGCTCAGATTTAGTAACCTAGCAGGCTTAGTTTAGTTCCAATAACATCGAAAGCTGGGCTTAGATCTAGTAACCTGTCAAACGTAGATCTAGTAACGTAGTAAACATAGCTTAGATCTAGTAACCTAGCAAGCTCAGCTTACATGTAGTAACCTATGTACGTTATAAAACAATAACATTATGGATTGCTGAAAATTTGTAAAATCAATTTTTGTTAGGGGTTTTCGGTTTCAAACACCTCACCATCCGCAGATCGACGATCTGATTCCTGGTGTTTACGCGGGTCAACCGGCCGAGCCACGAGGATCACGTATTGTGTGGGAAACGGACGCGCCGGAAGTTTCGTAGCCACGGTAGCGTGCGTTAGCTTTCTTATTATAACCGAGTGATACGACCGGTCGCTGCCTTATCCGGTGTACGGTTCGCGGACGACTCCCCCGAGAATGGGTTCGTTCACTCGTTCCCTCGAGCGGACACTCGTTAAATAACTCGTTTTGCCGAAAACCTTCGTAGCGGTGCGAGGATCGTCCTCGAGCGACGACGTTGGTGGATTTCGTTCCGTCAAACTGCTCGCCCCGAGCTTCCGGTTTCGGGCACCGTGAAATTTTATTCCCGTCTCTGTCGATCTCCGATTGTTTTTAATCGCTCCGTTATTTCGCCGTTTCCCTATTTCGTTTCTTTCGCCGTTTCACTGTCTTGCTGGTTTGTCGCTGTATTATACTACCATTCTACTATTTTACTTTTCTCCTATTTTTCCACTTTACTGCTCTACCACTTTGCTGTTCTGCTACTGGGTTGGTCTGCTGTTCTACTTTTCTCCTTTTCACGTTATTTTACTTATTTTTTTATTCGACCTGCCTACTATTCTACATGTCTACTATTATACTTGCCTGCTATTCTACTTATCTATTATTCTACTTATCTACTATTCTACTTATCTACCATTCCACATATTCACTATTCTATGTATCTACTATTCTACTTATCTACCATTCCACGTATTCACTATTCTACGTATCTACTATTCAACTTATCTACTCTTTTACTACTTCATTGTCCTACCATTCTACTATTGCACTACTCTCCTATTTTACCATTCTACTATACTACCATTCTAGTATTCTACTACACTATCATTCGACTACACTATTATACTATTCTATTATACTACTGTTCTACTATTTTAATATTTTACTATTCAACTATACTACTGTACTACTATTTCATTATTTTAGTACTCCGGTACACTAATACTCTACTATTCTCCTCATTCAGTATTGTTCCACCATTCTAATACATTATACCATTGTACTTTTAATAATTAACAAAATTTGGGAATGGTATTAGTTATCGCAACTTGATAACTAAAATTTGAAAATTTGCAAGTTCGAAATTAGAAAAATTTGCAAATAATAAAAATGTTTGGTAATTAAAAGATTATTAAATTTACGTAGTACGTGATCTTAAAAAAAAATGTCCGTCGCAGAAGAGTGTACCAAATATCAGCGATATTGGAGATGGATTTATTAAATAACAAATAAAATGTTCCACGGTACATTTGTTTAAACCATTCTTTAATGTTTATACAGTCTGTAAGAGACAACCTTCAACAGGGATTCCTCTTACAAAACAGGAAGTTGAGTATCCCACGAGGGAATATACGCTGAAACATGCAGCATCCCCCATCTTCAAAATAAGACACCGATACCGAGATTAATTATAGTAATTGGGTTTTCAACGAAAACATAAGGAGTGAATCATAAGCTACGTGGGATTCTAATCAGCTTCTGGCTACGTTCTCGACATTACCGGTAGTCGCCGACATTAAGCGAAGTTCGCGCGGTCGAGGAAAGCTCAGCAAACGGAGAGTTTCAGTCGCTCGAACGTATAATTACGCTTAACCTTGGCATTGAAGTGTTTCCCGCTCTTTGCCTGTTCACGGTCTCTCTTCCTCTTTCTGTGTGAACGGCTTCCATTCATTTACGTGGCCGGAGTTCCTCGAGCGTTGCGGAGCCGCACGTTCGCTCGCTCGCTCGCGAGTTCACGCGTTGTATGTTAAATCGCGCGTGAATCCGCGCCGAAGAAATTTTAGCGAACGGAACAGGAACACAGGCTATGGAGAATTTCGACAGAATCGAATAAATAGAACAAATCGGACCGATCGAACAAAGGAAGGTGTTAAAAAATGTCCATTTTTGGCATCGCCGGGAAATGAAAAATTCGTGCAGGATCTTTTAGAGCGTTTCCCAAGGAACAAAAAATGTCTATCACTTTCTCGAGAAACGATGGGAAAGTTGTCAAAAATACGTTCAAAGTATGAATGCAATTATAACGACATTTATATTCAGTCGTGGACAAAATTAAGTGGACAGATACCATAAATAACAAAAGGTAAATTTAATTAACTAATAATACCTATAAATCAAAACTTTATTGCACAATTATATACATTAAATAAATGTTTTTTCAAGTCTACAAAAATATCTCACGTTCTAAATTTAAAATTTATTTACAACATTGTAATGAAACAAAACATTTTTTACATTTCTGCAGTGTCCACTTTATTTTGTCCAGGAGTGTATATATACAGACGTGGACAAAATTAAGTGGACAGGTACCATAAATAACAAAAGGTAAATTTAATTAACTAATAATGCCTATAAATCAAAACTTTATTGCACAATTATATACATTAAATAAATGTTTTTTCAAGTTTACAAAAATATCTCACGTTCTAAATTTAAAATTTATTTACAACATTGTAATGAAACAAAACATTTTTTACATTTCTGCAGTGTCCACTTAATTTTGTCCAGGAGTGTATATATACAGTCGTGGACAAAATTAAGTGGACAGGTACCATAAATAACAAAAGGTAAATTTAATTAACTAATAATACCTATAAATCAAAACTTTATTGCACAATTATATACATTAAATAAATGTTTTTTCAAGTCTACAAAAATATCTCACGTTCTAAATTTAAAATTTATTTACAACATTGTAATGAAACAAAACATTTTTTACATTTCTGCACTGTCCACTTAATTTTGTCCAGGAGTGTATATATATATAGCTCGATAAGTATTAGCATACATTCTGACAAAGGACATCTACTACGTACAATAACCGTGACAAAATACATACAGTAGCGGACAAAAGTTTAAGACAATGATTTGATTTGAAATACTATACGAACTTCGTTCCTTTTTTTGTAACTTCTCTACTGAGCAAAATATCAAAATGAAATTTTTTTTTATAAGTGTATAAATAAATATCTAATTAGTCAACACCGAAAGTAGAACACTATTTATAGTTTTTATGAACAGTAAATGAATTATTTATTTTTTCCATTTAGTCTTAAACTTTCGTCCGCTACTGTATGTACCAAAACAGTTGCACGCTAAAAACGCACATCTCTAAAATCCTATTAACCAGTCAGCTATGGCGCCCCCTTCTGAGAGTGCGCGCTTATTTGTGTCGCGAAAATCGAGGATGCCGAGTAGCTTCAGGATATATGAATTTATCACAAATTATTTATACAAATTAGTTATCGAACGTTCCAAACGCCTTAGAATCTACGAAAAATTACAATTTAAATAACTCTTGCAAAAATTACAGTTTAAGTAACCAATGGTAACTGAATTTTTCGCATGACGAGTATACCCGTCAAGACACAAAATAGTGCCATTTCTCCATGACGAGTATACTCGTCAATCACAGTTAACTGGTTAAAAAATAGCTCAACACGCATGATTTCATCCTCCCATATAAAATTTGTCAATATTACGTACAATAGTTGTTAATAATGTCTGTAATTTAATTTAAAAATCCGTTATTTAAAACAAAATAGACATCTATAGGAAATAAACGTTGAAATAACAATAACGTAGTAAATGTTTTATAAAGGAGAAACTTCAATACAAAACGAGAAACATCGAAAGGCACGTCATCTTGTTAAATAAATTTAACAAGTTCCATCGTTTCCACAAGTTCCGTGAATCAAGTGTTAAAGATAATAGTTTTGTCTGCGGTGCCGGGGTGATTCGCGGCTGTGCGACGTGTCTCGTGCTGTCTCACGAGACACGAAGTCACGTTTTACGAACGAGCCTTTTTTACGATTCGTCCGCGTACAGTTCTATCCCCGATCGAATCTGCTCGTTTATACGCTATCGGGTTTATGCGAGAATAACCGATCGGCACGTCTGATGCGATCGTTTCCAGGAAACGACTTTGTTTGTCTGCACGAGAAACTATGTCGACCTCGAATCTGTTGACATTGTGATTTCAGGGTTGTAAAAGTTTATGGCATTGGAAGGACAGCGTTAACGACGGTATTCGAGACGATCGAAACCGTATCGTACGGAATTGAATGATCGTTGAATTAAATCGTGCGGAATTCAATGATCGTTGAATTAAATCATGCGGAATTCAAAGGTCGTTGAATTAAATCATGCGGAATTCAATGATCGTAGAATTAAATCGTGCGGAAACAAAAATTGAATCGCGTCGAATTGAATGAACTGAAATTGAATCGCGTTAAAATGAATGAACTGGAAATCAAACGCATTGAACTGAATTGACATGACTCGTATTGAATCGAATTGAATTTGGCGAAATTGTATGACCTGGAAGTGAGTCGTTCTAAATAAAATTGACTGATATTGAATTTTTGAGAAATGAATTCGCTAGAATTGAATCGTGTTGAAATGAATGAACCGCAATTGAATCAAATTGAACTGAATATATTTGATTGCTATTGAATAGAATTGAATTTCGCGAAACTGCATGTCACGGAATTGACTCGTTCAGAATTGAATTTTTCGTAATTGAGTTTACTGGAATTGAATCATTCAGCATTGGATTGACTGGAATTGAATTTTTCGTGATTGAATTGGTTGGAATTGAAATGTTGGGAAGTAAATATCTCGTGATTGAATTCACTGGAATTGAATCATTTAGAATTGAATGGAGTGGAATTGAACTGTCTACAATTGATCTAACGAGGTTGAGTTAGACGAATTTGAATATCTGTAAACTCGATAACATGGAATTTAATTATTATGGAGTATTATCAATCTTCTTACATTGAATGAGGATGTAGTCACGATGAATTGAATACTTGACTCGCGATGAATTGAGACGTGTGAAATTGAATCGTACAGACACGAACCGCCATTCGAATCAAAATACATGCGATTAAAGCACATCGAATCGGACAGAGCGATCAATTCTATTTATTTGCGTAAATGTGGTACATACACATACGTTAAATTTCACGAATGACAAGGACACGCGAACGCAACCTTACAAGTTTCACTGAACGAACGCGAAATAGTTATTCAAACGTGATGGATATAAACTTTTGCGTGCGTCTAATACTTTCACAAAATCGAATTCCGACAAAACGTTCGGAATTGCACGGTTGAAAGGTTAATAAGATTACATTTACAAGTAAATGCGTTTGCCTGTCGATGATTAATCTCATCCTTTCTGTTATGTTTGCGTTCCATGAAGACCGAATGATATATTCCCGCTGACGTTTCACTCTATTCTGATCCCGAAGATATTCGAACTCGTCTTCGAGGTTACCACCAATGACTTCCTACCATTATTTTTCACACCGGAGAGAAGGTACAGTCAACGGCAAATCCGCATTTCCTTGGGAAAAATATAGCAACTATAACGGAACGGATGCATCGCTCGTTTATTTTCTGGAATTTTGAAGAATTTTGGAGAATTTTATAGTTTGGGAATATACTAACAATTTAGGGTACTTGGGAGTTGCTTATTCGTTTGGTGATCTACGAGTACGAAAATGGTACATTACTTCACTTCCAACGCTTCCGATTATTCAATACTTCAAATTTCAAAGTCTTCTAATTCTTCAATTTTTTAATTCTTTAAATATGCACTATTGGGATATGGGTTAATTGTGAGTTAAATTAAATATAATTTAGTATCTTAGAATATTCGATTGAAAAAGACTCGGAAGGACGTCTGCACGTTTCAACGATTGAACCATAGGTAAAGAACTTTCTAAAAATGCATAGAAAGCCTTAGGGCCACTTTATGGAAATGTAACGGTCTGGATCTGCAACCTGTTGGCTCAATTGGTCTCTCAGTACGTATGTGGACACAGTTCCCAGAGCGTAATCGAACCGGACCGAAATGAGACGAACCAAATGAAACCAAACCGAACCTTAGCCGAGTCGGGCCGAGCCAAACCGAGCCGAGTAGAGCGTAGCCCAGACGAGCCGACTCGAGCCGAGCTTAACCGAACCGAAACGAACGAAACGAAACCAAACCGAACCTTAGCCGAGTCGAGCCGAGCCAAACCGAGCCGACTCGAGCCGAGCTTAACCGAACCGAACCGAAACGAACGAAACGAAACCAAACCGAACCTAAGGTGAATCGAGCCGAGTAGAGCGTAACCCAGCTGAGCCGACTCGAGCCGAGCCAAACCGAGCCGAGTAGAGCGTAACCCAGACGAGCCGACTCGAGCCGAGCCTAACCGAACCGAAACGAACGAAACGAAACCAAACCGAACCTTAACCGAGTCGAGCCGAGTAAAGCGTAACCCAGCCGAGCCGACTCGAGCCGAGCCTAACCGAACCGAAACGAACGAAACGAAACGAAACCAAACCGAACCTTAACCGAGTTAAGCCGAGCCAAACCGAGTCGAGTAGAGGGTAACCAATGAGGCGAGCCGAGCCGAATTGAACTGAACCGAACCGAACCGAACCGAAGTATGAATATGGACCCTAGCTCATTGACACTGTTTACAGAATTAAGGTTTTCTTCGTTAAAGTCCCAGAGACTCTCTACACACAAATTTATTTTTACACAATTGTGAACTGACAATTCAGTATTCATGTTCTACAATCCCCACATATAGAAATTTGCATATTCCTCAATTAGCGAAATTTCTTCGATTTACATATTTCTGAATTAACAGACTTCTTCGATTCACGTATTTCCGAATTATCGAAATTTTTCAGTGCAAATATTTGTGAATTATCGGAATTCTTTGATTCTATATACCTCAATCATCGAAATTTTTCGATTCATATATACTCGAATTATCGAATTCTTTCAAAGCACATGTTCCTGCATTATCGAAATTATTCAATTCGCGTATTCTTGATGTTGGAATAATATTATTTAATTATTCACAAAAATACATTTTTATGTTGAGAAGCACTGCATATTAGAAAAATGCAGCTATTAGTTTATATTTAGAAACACAAGGGACAGTCGTCGGTGTTACTGAACGACAATTTTATTTTATTTTTCATTGCATGCATTTCTAGAAAGTTCCATTCGTAATCGATCTATACATTAGTTAAGACATCCGTACTTCTTATAAATAAAGTCGTTATAAATCGTTATTTGGTAATTTCTTATTAGTTTATAAAAATCCCATATCCCATTACTTGATTTATCGAAATTCATCGATTCGCACATTCTCAATTTATCCAAACGTGAAGATTCCGGAAATTCCCTAGGTAGTCCGGATTTGCCGTAGACTGTACACGGCGATAACCGTTGTCCAGAAGGTGCGACACCGTGAGAGAAATCGACGAACCCGCGAAAGTTCTAGTTTTCACTTTTAACGATTGTCCTAGGAAACGGACTCGCGAGGAGCAATTTCGCAGGTCCTTCAGACGCTTGATTATGTGATTAGCGGCGAATAAGCGTGCGTCGTAACTTTGATTACCCTCGAAGACGAGCCGCGTGCGACGTTTCGTGGCGGTGAAACCGTTCAGAAAATTGTTCCGACCGCGTAGAAACGTTAAACGCCGCTCCGTAACGATTGTGTTAACGGAAAGCGATGGCTCGATCGCATGGAAAGTTGTCTCCGATGCGTGAGAACGTGGAAACCGTGCCTCCGCGCGATCATTTCGAACAATTTCGTCGTTAAATTAACCGAAAGGATAATTCCGATTTTGCGTTCGCGGCACGAGAGACATTAACACCTTGAGTGCCCCCCTGAAACAGTTTCAATTTCTTTTAGGAAGTATTTTATTTTCGATAAATTTTATAGACAATTTTCATAATATTCTGCCCTGGTTGATTCAATAAGTTATTATGTATTTACACAAATTTGTTATACTTTGTTATCTTAAATGTTTCAACTAAAATTAGCGATAGATTTATGTATGAATTCATACGTCAACCGTATGTGGATGACATGGCACTCGAAGTGTTAATTGGAGCGATTGCTTCGTTCGAGAATCGCGGAGGCACAAACTAATTATTTTCGTAGGACAAAAGCCCGTTGTCGATACTCGAACGCTATTGGGGAGACGTCAATGTGGATAGAGTAAAAAAGATCATTCTTTTGTTTGTTTTAACACTTTGACTGTCATGTCAGCCACATATGGGTGGCGCTTAAATTTCCATGCGAATCAATCACCTATATTATTAAAAATGTTTTCATTTACCCAATTGGAAATACTCGTGTTAATCATTTGGAAATATGAATAATAAATAGAACAGGATAGTGTGAACATATTCGGTGAGATTTAATAACTACCAAAGGGGTCAAATGACCCTTCTAGAAATTTCCCACTTCAAATGACAAAATTTGTTAGGCTGGTCTTCTTGACATTTATGCTGATTGTTATCGAGATAATGAATCTACAGGTGTATTCATTTATGTTTCGTCGTTTGTTTATTTATTTTTCAACTTTATTTTTCGCATCACAATAATTGTGCATTATACGTCGGTAGTTTTAGTGTTAATCATGAAAGTACAACCTAGTCAAATTTTCAACTGCCTTATTGTGGCACTCAACGTGTTAAAAAGTTATTTTAAAACCTATGGAATACGAAACGCACTGGGATTTGGAGTAGAGTGCAAAATTATTGTTGCGAGAACCTATACACGTGACACACCTTTGCTAATGATCAAAAGTTTGTTTATTTATTATCTCTGTTTGAAGTGCTTCTATACCTGTAATAAAATTCAGTCGGATGTTCCGGAAGAAGTATTTACGTGGAATTTTCAGAATAATGGTAGATATCAAAACCATTGAACTAATAGCAGACTAGGCAGTAAGTCACAAAATCATCTATTTTTTCTCTTACCGAAAACGTTAAACGCGATTTTCTCGAAACTTGTTTCTTCGCCAAGCTGCAAATCGTATACACGATTACTCAAATGATACTCGGTCGATCTGTCTACCATTTTGTACATATGTATTTTAATGGTAACGTCTCCTGGATGAACCTAAAAGTAAGTTAAAATCACGGAAACAAGCATTTTTTTATTGCAAAAAGGACTTACAATTGTTCTACAAAATGTTAAGCTTTTTGTACCCAGGTCAGCCATTTCAATTTTTAATTTTTTTCGGTACCTCAGGTTCATCCAAATGGTCCCACCTTAAAACCTTACGTTCTTGTACTGTTAAGCCGCGGCAACGGGAACGGGGTGAAGAGACTCGCAGTTGCTTCACACAATTAACTTTTATTATACACAAAGGTTCAGGATCACGTACAGAGCATTATGTTATAGATCGGCGGATAAACGGTAACTAAGGCTGAACTGAACTGAACTGAGGTAAACTGAGGCTGCGATTAAATTGAGAGGTTTTGGGGAGATCTTCAGGGTATTTATGCCCTTTGCAAAACAAGGTATGACGCGTAGAGTGATAGGGCGGTTGTGACTCATGGATGGTGATGAAGATGTTGTTCTCTAGTTATCGGTGATAGAAGACTATGGTGACTGTGGAGGATGAGACATCAATGATGATGTGTCACCCATAACAGTACAATGCGTTAACAATCAACGCGAATGCGACTATCGGGCATAAAACCGGAATAAACATTTTACATCCGCCGTCGGTCCAACATAACGTTGTCCGATCGGAGCAGAAGTAATATTTTTCGGTTGTTTGAGCGTCTAACTGATTTCAGGCTTCGTTTCTTCGATATAATTGTAAAGAAGTATATCGAAAAATAATGATTTAGGTACCGTTAATGTAAACCACTGTAATTATTGTTCATACCAATCTTCTCGATTAAAACAACCTTCCTCTCTTTTTTTTTTTGGATGTCGATGTACAACTGATTAAAGGACTAGTTTAATACGTTCGACGTTATAGGCCTGGAACGTGCATGACCCGAATTACGCGATTAAATTCAAATTAAGCATCGGCCGCGTTTTCCATTCGTCGAGGCGGCGGCGCGACGGAACGAGCGCAAAAAATCGACATAACCGAGAATACGCACACGCGTACTATACTTAACGCGGCACCGCGGAGAAAGTCCGCGTTGAACAATAAGTGGCACCATTATGGCAAATTAGCCGGATGAATAATAGACTAACGTACCGGTACGTCTCCATTTCTTTTTTTTTTTTATCACGCCGGAACAATAATTATCGCTTGCACGCAGGAAGGTCGAGGCGGCTGCAGTCGCTTTTTGTTCGAACATCGCCGTAATAATCCGGCCGTTTTCCGCGGGTTGTCTCGGAGAAATTGTAAACGTTGCCTTTTACTTAAAAGGCCGATATTACGCGTCGACCAGTTACCGATGCGAGCGGTGAAAACTTTTTTTGGACGGCAGAAATTCGAGGAAAGAGAGTGTCGAAAAGGTTAAATGGTGGATGGTTACGGGAACGCGAATGCCGCTACTTGTTTCGTACGTAATTGAAAGCGCAAGTAAATGAATATATTATGCACGAAAGCAGTTGCATCTTTCGAGAAAGTTGTAGGTCAACTTTGCTAAATGAGACTGTCGCGTGCACTCGGGAATAGTAAAAATTCGTACAAACAAGTAATCGATGACGAGTGCGCACAACGCGTATAAGTGAAAATAAATGCAATTAATTGAAAATAATTGAGAACTATTGGTGATGATCGGAAGTAATTGAACCTGACTGAAATTGAACAAGAGAAATAAAATGGAATTGAATACAATTGAAAATAATTGACACTTATTGAAAAATTGAAAAATTGAAAAATTGAAAAATTGAAAGATTAAAAGATTGAAAGATTGAAAAATTGAAAAATCAAAGGATCGAAGGATCGAACAATCAAAGAATCGAAGAATAGACAAATTGAAAAATTGAAAAACTGAAAAATTGAAAAATTGAAAAATTGAAAGATTGAAAGATTGAAAGATTGAAAGATTGAAAGATTGAAAGATTGAAAGATTGAAAGATTGAAAAATTGAAAAATCAAAGGATCGAAGGATCGAACAATCAAAGAATCGAAGAATAGACAAATTGAAAAATTGAAAAACTGAAAAACTGAAAAATTGAAAAATCGAGAAATTGAGAAACTGAAAAATTTTTAAATCGAAAAATCGCAAAGTTGACAAATTTGTGAGAATCGAACAGGATTGCAAAAGGAATTGAAAGTGCTTGAGAAATAAATGGGAAATAACCGATGGGTCGACCATAATTGAAGCACAATTGAAAACAGTTGATTCTGACTGAAATTGGTTGATGTCCATTGTTCCAAAAATAATGGACACGCGGTGAAACAGATATATGAAAAAACGAAACTTCGTCTTAAAATAGACAACGTGCAGGAACTACTTTCAGCCACTTATTCGTTAGTTGTGACGCCATTTCCTGCAACCAGAAAAAGTGGTAACGCTTACTTGGAAAACCTCATGCTCGACTCGCATACAACAATTAACGATTATTCAAATTTCCCGGCAACGCGAACAACGTTGAAACCCGATTGAATATTCTGCTGCCGTTCCAGGAATAACCTTCGACGATCATAAGAGAGAACCGCAATGCAGCCAGGATTACGTAAACGCGTTCGATATGCCGATATCGGTGAAAAAAAGCGGGCCAGGACGTACGATATTACCGTATCGTTAAACAACGGTCCGGATATGCCGAGGATATTCCGTGGTACGAGAAGCGGCCATCGCAAGAAGCAAGTTGGCAATCCCGGAGACGACACAATTTCTTAAATGATTAGGGAGCTCGCGGGAATACCGGCCATAAATTACCGCGAAGGAGAACGCGACCAGGCAAACAGGACAAACCAGAAGAAATAATTTGAACGCAAACGGTTCTTCGAAGACCCTCGTTGAAAGCAACGCGAAGGTGTCGCTATACGTCGCAAGAAAGTCGTCAGTGACGGGTCTATCGAGATAGATCGCAAAAAGATCGTCGTTACGTACACCGACGTGTTTTGTTGCGAATAGTTCTCTTCTTTTATTCATCTTAGTCCGTTTATAATTCGATTTGTACATCTATTTAGCCGATAGAGAGACGCTTATCTTCGGACAGAAACGCTTAGGCGCTAACAGTAACTTCGTAGTGCGCCAATGATTTAACATACATGCTACGTACTTGTACCCGGCTTACAAACTTTCGCATCGTAATGACATTGATATATGACTGTGATATTACCAGAGTAAAAATCTGTCTGGCGATGGTGCATATTAACTAGTTATATCCTGGGATATTTATACGAGTTTCGACAGATCGGATAACGTTTATTTAAATACGTTGCAACACGTGAGGACAGGTTCACGGTAACACCTGCATAAGATGTTTGTATCAAACAATTGCGAATTGAACAATCGAACTGCAATACATCACTGCATTGCTAAATAATTATATCCCGAAATTCCTAAATCCTGAAATACTTATACTGTATTCTGAAGATATCTATATGCATAAATTCGTATGCCTCGAAATCGCTGTATCCAGAAATTCATAAGTCCCAAAATATACATATACATCAGAAAATCTCTTTTCAAATATTCTTACAAGTTATACAATGGGAAGTGTCAATCCCGGATAGCGGATTCCATAAAACCCAAATATCCAGGTCCTGAATTTGTAGGTCCCGAATCACTAAGTCCCGAATTCCTAGGTACCAAATTCCTTGATTCCGGATTTCTAGTTTCCGAAACTCTACGTCTTAAATCACTAGATCCCGAATCATTAGGTCCCGAATTCCTATATACCAAATTCCTATATCACAAATTCCGATATGCCCAAATCCCTATATCCCCAAATCCTTGTATCCCGAATCTCTACATCCCGAATCCCTAAATCCCGAATCCCTACACCCCGAATCCCTATATTCCCAAATCCCTATATCCCGAATCTCTACACCCCGAATCCCTATACCCCGAATCCCTATACCCCGAATCCCTATATCCCGAATCCCTACACCCTGAAATCCCCATATCCCGAATCTCCATACCCCGATTCCCGATACCCCGAATCCCTATATTCCAAATCCCTATACCCCGAATCCCTATATCTCGAATCCCTATACCCCGAACCCCTATACACCGAATCCCGATACACCGAATCCCTATACCCCGAAATTCTTTTATTCCCCTATCCGTAGATTCCAAATTCTCTATTCCAATATATCTAGGTTCCTAAATCCTCAGATCCCAAAAATCCCAAATATCAAAATTCCTATTCTCCTCCCGAGTCTGAACATCTTCAAATTGTTGAATCCGTACACCACCATGTTATTGGATCGGTAGTTTCATTCGACTGGATCAGCGAGACATCGTTATCGAGGGATCTTGATTCGAGAACGTCGTGACTCAAGAAAGACGCGAAACTCGTCGGCCGGAGGGAACCGGAAACACGTGGCCTGGGCTGTCGCATCAGCGTGGACGGTCAAGCTAATTACGGAGCCCGACCAAAATCAAGACGCCGATTTAGAATCGGAGATCGCGCGAAAGCGATGCCACGGCTAATTGGATTTTACTAATTAGCTTTCACCTTTGCACAATTAAGCCGAGTTTTTCAACAGCGAGACGGAAGTCGAGTACTGTTTCTACCGCGAACGGCGTGCCGAGACGTTTGCATAGATCTTCCTGCACGCTTTTGCTGCACGGTTGTTCACGCGCGACTCTTATAGGCCCATTTCGGTGTTGCCTTTCGTTTCGTGATGCACAGCGTCGTTAATCTCGTTTTCTTTATCCCCGCTGTGCACCCGTAATAGCCCCGTCTTTTCAAACGCGAACATTTCAGAGTTGTACAGCGCGTTACGTTCAACCCTTTACCGTACAATGACACCATGAAAGTTGTTACACTTCGAGCTTTCATCGAAATACACGGAGCGTATTTCAAGGAATATGAATTAAACTTTACCAATTCGAATTTACCTGAATCGAATCTCTTTGTATTGAAATTCTTTGCATTGAAGCTGGTTAACTCAAATTCTGGTTAAATACAGTGATACTTGTTAAATATACAGGGTGCTCAGGTTATTACTAGCCAGCATTTTTTTTTAAATAGTAACTGTTAGAAAAAAAATGAAAGAGGAAAAAGTGGTACTATTTTTTATGCGCAACAAAACAACATATGCATTTTTGTTGTATTCACATTATTTCGGGCGAAACCGAGATCACAAAAGCGCGCGCCAAGTCGCATTCATATGCTACAAAATAGCCTTCAATGCAAGGTCAAAAATGGAAGAAACAATTGGAACATTGCGCACCAATCGAATAAATCGAATGCCCTTTGCTTAAATTTGCACGAATTGAACCCGTCAAATAGAATTCCCTACAATTGAATCTCGTTGAATTGTGTCTGACCAAATCGACTTTCCATGAATTGAATCCTTTCGTATTGAATCGCGTCAAATCGAATTTCCACGAACTGAATCCTGTCAAATCTCCTTGAACTAAATCCCGCTGAATCCAATTCCCCAAAATCGTCAAATGGAATTTAACGGAATGGAATTCCACCGAGTCGAATCGAATTCCATTACGGACAATCGAGTTCCGCGTGCAGATCTTATTAAATTTGCGTTCGGTCCTCGTGGCAGTGTCGTCTCCGACGAAAATGCGCTCCAAAACGAGGCGCGAAGCCTGCTCGAGCGTGGACAGATTTCTCAATGTCAACGTCCGGCATTGTTCTTCTCGATTAGCGTGGACGGGCGTGAATTTTCGGCCGGCAGTCGATCACGGCGCGACCGGAATCAGCGTTGTACGTGGATGGTAAATCGGAAAGGTCCACGATGTGTACGGTGGTCCGGTTTTGGGTCATTTCGCGACGGGGTGGTCCCATCGGGAAGGGTTACGTAAAACGAGCGAGACGAACGGCTCGTGTTTGTGGCTCCGTTGATTGCGCGCGATATTAACCCTGTTAAGGTAAAGCTCGAACAGTGCGTATATGCACCTCTTTTAGAGAAAACTCAACATATTTTTACAGCGTCCATTGTTTAGGGTTTGGGGCCTGCGATGCTCCTGGTATCGCTATATGTACTGCCTGGACAATTTTTAGTTAGTTTTAACCGTGCGCCCACCGTGCTTACACCGAGCCTGTATTTTCTAACAATACTTCCACCGTAATCTTTTCTTCTCCAAATATATACAGAGTGTCCCAAAAGTATTGAAGAAGCCGGAAATGGGAGGTAGCTGGGGTCATTCTGAACAACTTTTTCAGTTGCAAAAATGTCGTATGGGGCTTCATTTTTTAATTATTACCGAAAAACACCGACCAATCAGAACGCAAGAATCGCGCGCCACGCGATTCGATCGCGGCCACGGCCAATTATAACTCGGGCCTACACTTCTGCGTCCGAGCGTGCGCTATTCTCGCGCTCTGATTGGTCGGTGTTTTTTGGTAATAATTTAAAAATGAAGCTCCATACGACATTTTTGCAAATGAAAAAGTTGTTCAGAGTGACCCCACCTACCTCCCATTTCCGGCTCCTTCAATACTTTTGGGACACCCTGTATAGTTATTGCTCTAATATACGACGCGTACTTTATTTTTACATAACCAACATCAACAAACCCATTAACTGTCAAATTTTTATTTCGACTACACTGCGAAGTTTTACGAAGGGTTTCGTAAAATTTTGATTTTTGCAAAAATGACAACAATTTTACAAAAAAAAATCAATTGTTCGAGGTGACCAGATTTTGGTGTTTTTGCAATAAAAAAATTTTTGTAATCGAAATGAAAAATCCTTCTTTCAGGCCCTTCTTAACCCCTTAACCTAAAATGACAGGCATAGCCCGCGTACGATGATCGGGCCAGATGTGAATATTACGTGGAATATTTGATACGCAATTACAGCCTGATGCAATAATTGTGGTAGACGCAAGTATTACAAAATGTTTATTTATACAAAAATCTGCGCGAGCTTGTATACGATTTCGGCCCAACATCTTCGAATTAAATCGTAGGTTAAGGGGTTAACGCAATGTACTAACGCAATATTTTTCTATTTTGACTTCAGATAAGGAGTTCCGAAGATATTGTGGTCCACGCAAGTGATATAAAAGAAAATGGCGATCTAGGACGCGAGTTATATTTCATTTGTTTTTTAATATTTCTTCATACAAAAATTTATATATACACCTTAAAATATGAACTTTTTGTTAGTGCTTTGTGACTTATTAAAAATATTGATTAAAATGACAAAAAAAATTCTTGAAAATCACGTAACTTTTCCCGATCCCAAGTAGATATAACCCTTTAAATCGAAAGACCCGAAGCGTGTCGTAAAAGTCGGCACCGGATCGTTGGGCACAATGAACGAAACGCGTGTTCATGCGACGATACCGACGGCCAAATTCAGCGAAACGTTCGACCCAGTTATCTGAAAGCCTCGTCGGCGCGCCTTCAATTACTCACAAAAGATGCGGTTTTTGCTTCGACGCTTTTGTACCAACGTCTCGAACTCTCTATGATCGATTAACCACACGGATGCCGCCGATGAAATCGGATAACGATTCGCTTCGGCATGGATCGAGACGGCGACTGTTACACGCGTTGGAACTCGACTTATTGTGAATGGGAATCATACGAATTCGACTTGCTGTGAATGGGAATCATACGATAGCTAATGCACATTTTCGAGTTCCCACGCGATGTCTTGCGAAATTAATGTATGGTAATATCGATGAGATCAAGAACTTACGTAATTGGGTCTAATTTTTTAAATATGTCGATTACTAATTGTTGAGGGATATGAGAGATGGAAGCAGGTTGATAAACGTAATCTTAACAGTGAAAAAGAACTTTAATATAAAATGCGTAATTGTAATAACCCAGGCACAGCGTACTGTCCTGTCCTAACCGATCTTAACATCGAACTGCTGAAAAGCAGACGGTCGCAAATACTTATACCTACGAAACGTACATGCGGTGTACCTTTTCAGGTACATGTACATCTATTTTTAGCTTTCTGGAAAAGCGTTACCGGCAATAAAACATCTCGAGAGCCGAACCATTTTATTGCTCCTCGAGAGTTTGTCGAAGGGGAGTTTTCTTAATTACAATATTACTTCAACACTAATCACTCTTTGAAACTTTAAATCAACGACATTTCCCAGTTTTGTGATTTTCGTATTGCATAGTTTTCAACATCCTGGTTAAAAAATTTTCAAATTATCCAATTTTCAATCTTGTAAGTGTCGGAACTTACAGGGTTCTTTAATTTTTGAATACTTGTAGGATAAAATTTTTCACATCTATCCGTTTATTGAAGTACAATGACAGAACACAGGTTACAGAACAAACACGCACAAGAAACAATAATCTCGTAAACCGAAATTAAGAATCATAACCGGATAATCGTGATCGTAGTCCGTGATTTATGGCTGTTCGTATCGTGTCGTATCGTATCGTATCGCTCACTTTGTCCTACTGTGTTGTCGCGTCGCAGATGCACCCTTTTATCCTAGCGGCGCCCGAACGTTCTCGATGCTGCTATTCAAAGGATTCCCGAATTTTCGACGCTCGTTACATCGTTTCGCTTAGTATTTTCAAAACATACTCGCACTAGATCCACGCACGCATTTAACTCAGCCGTTAAATATGGGTCACGGATTAACTGCTCAGCTGTTCGAACTGCTGTTTATCGTTTCGCGATTCTTCGAGCAAGTTCTCGACGCGGCGGTTAATCCGTATCTCCTACATACTTAAATCGCCTAGTTTTAAAAATATTCAAATTAATGGACAAAAATCACTTAAGCTCCATATTACCCAGTTCAAAAATTTCCAAATCTCCTAGTTGAACTATTTCTAAATTCTCCAGTTCCCACGTGACGAAATCTCCGCGTTCTCGAATTTCCTAGCTTTCATATTTCTAAACACGCTGGTTAAAAAATTAAAGAACTCCCCGGGTCTCCAATTTATGATTATCCTAGTTTCAAAATTTCCTAGCTCCAAACTTTCTAAGTCTCCTGGTTTCCAAATTCTCTAGTTCTAAAATTGTCGCATTCCCTAGTTCAAAAATTGTTTATTTCCCTAGTGAACAAATTTACAAATCTCTTGGTACACCAATTTCCTGATACCCTAGTTCTCACATTTCTGAATTCTTGCGTTTCCAAATTCCCTAGTTCTCAAATGTCTAAATGCCCCACTTGAAAAATTTCTAATGTCCCTCACCCCCAAATTTCCAGTTTCTCGAATTTCTGAGCTCCCTAGTCAAAGAATTAAGAATTTCTGTGGCCCGAAAATTTGCAAGTCTCCTGATTCTCCGATTTCCGAATCGCCCGGTTATCAAACTTTTGAATGTCCTGTTTGAAAAATTTGCAAAACTCCCTA
Source organism: Coelioxys conoideus (assembly GCA_947623535.1). Classification (NCBI taxonomy): domain Eukaryota; kingdom Metazoa; phylum Arthropoda; class Insecta; order Hymenoptera; family Megachilidae; genus Coelioxys; species Coelioxys conoideus. Next base: position 10,693,652 of record OX392453.1, on the reverse strand, counting down.
GTTCAAAACCATCCAAATCCTCCAATTTCTAAATATCTAAGTCCCCCCATCACCGAGTCTCGAAATCTGTCAATTTTCGAAGTTCTAAATCATGCAACGTCCAAATCCACGAGTATCGAAATATGATGGTCACCTGATTACCATGTTTCCTAATATTCGAATCTCATAATGCAGTAGATGAAACAGTACAAATTTCTTAAATTCCAACGTTCTCAGAGCCGTATTCGCGAACGCAACAGACACAACGAAACAGCATTAACTAGCACGACACCGTATGCATAATGCAGGTTATATCGCGGTTATCGATGATTAATTTATGAATTCGATGCAACAGTTTTCATCGTTTATGCATTTTCCCTTGCGGACACATGTTTCTAATTTCTAATAGCCGATGGCAACTGTTTCACGATTTGCATCGTATTAGCGGCGCATGCAAAGGGAGAGCATCGTCAGGTGTTACGTCAGACGAGTACGTGACGTGTAGGATAATTAAACCGATCGTCTCCTACGGGAAATCAACGCTCGTTACGTGTACAGCGCATAAAACGTGCAAATTATTCCTCTTCTAACGACCACACGATTCAAATACGATTATACGTGTAGCCGGCTAATCGGATTATAAAACCCTCGCAACCTCCACAATGCGACTCCATCGAACGATTCGAAATGTAAACCGATTATGACCTCGGCCAAATATTAGGTCTACCGGAAAGTTCTGTTTGTTTATGAAGGGAAAGAAAATAAGGCAGTTTTTAATACATTCAACAATCTATCGGTCCTAGTTTAGGATGACGTGAGGTAAAAGTACGTGTTAGAGGTTTTGAAAGTACTCGCGAATGGTTAGAACGAATGAAATGACGAATGAGCGATGAATGCGAGGGGTTCTAAGAGCGTGAGAGAAAGTATGAGAGAATGAGTGAGAGAGAGAATGAGCTAAGGGAATAAAAGCGCGAGCTGCCGGAAATCGGCGCGATATCAGACCGAGTTAAGATCGCGTAGGTAAAGGCGAATATTATAGCTAGCGAGTAGTTTCGAACAAATATAGTCAAGTCCCTTCTGTTTGTTCTTTTGCATTTTGTTTCATTTCTATATCTCCTTTCTGTTGCCCCAATAAAATTATCCAACATACGTAAATGTGACACTTGTTAACAGACAACAATATATATATTTTAATAAAACAATAAAGATAATATATGTGGGGTATGAGGTAAGGATGTGCGAGCGAGATGGGGATATAGAGTGTTTGGAACGAGAGTGTGAATAAAGAGTGTTTGGACCGAGTGACAGTTTTTCGCAATGGGAATGCGTGTGGTGCGAATGGGTCAGCGGGTATGTCTGTGTGTAAGTGGTTTTCGGGAAGAAAAGCGTGCAAGGATGCAAGGGGGTTAGTTCAGCGAGAGAGTTAATAGAGAGAAGTTCAGCGTGAGAGTCAAAACAGAGAAGTGCAGCGTGAGAGTTAACATAGAGAGGTTCATCGTGAGAATTGTGAGATTAGAAAGAGAGAAATTGTGAGAGCGCGTGTATTTTGTTTTATATATATTTAAATATATTTGTTTTTCTAAAAAGATTCCTTCTTGTCACCCAGATCCTTACATATATAACAATTAGATGTCTGAACTAAATGACGGTAATAAAAACTATGGATGTAAAGTACGATGCGAATACTTCGAGTGCCTGTTGCTGTCTGCCAGGATTTTCCAAACTCTTTCTGCCCTTTGGAAAAAGATGTGGCATCGAGAGCGACCCTGACAAAAGAAGCGAGGGCCTGCTCGCAAAATATTGGAACGGACCTGGGTCCTCAAGGACCTCCCAGGCACTCCAAATAAATTTACAACTTAACCGCCCCACTAGCTTCCGCATGTGGTCCGAAATGATTCATGGAGCAGAGTTATTTAATGTTATCAACAAAGGACCCAATGTTATTCAAAAAGGATGATATTATGGTCTTCACAATATCAGCATCAACCAAATGTAGCGATTAGTGTATGTTCAAAATAAGCGGGCAATGAACGATAGGGAACCGCGCGCAGCACATGTATTGTTCTATATAAATAAAGGAAATTCGGCGGCTGAGGCCAGTCGTTAGTCGTCAACAGCATTCGATTCTAACACAAAGTTGACCACCTAGAGCGTGTCTTATCACCAAGGTTGAAATCACCTGGTTCAAATTTTTCGAACCATCTCGCACACGTTCTGCCCGGGACACCATCTGCACCAACAACTTTTATCAAATTTCGACACCTTTCGGTAGCATTTCTATCCTGTTAGAATTCATACAGCATGCAGTGCCGCAAATGAACATGGTCAGAAGCCATGTTTTCATGAGCAGGTCTACCTTAATAATCACACGAGACATCTTTGCCATAGTTACTTTCGAATGGCACGTATTTGTAAACGCAGTTATAAAGAAAGTGGTCATATGTGGTTCAAAAAGAGAATGCGTATACACAACAACATTGCGAGTTTTACAGAAATGCGATTACAGTATGAAATTTCCCACAATGCAAGTCACCGATATACATAATATAATGTTGAATCAACAACCACTATCTTGGTTCATTTTTGACAATATCTTATTTTTTATTAAATTTTAACTCGGACCACATTCACAATTAACACTAAATGAGTGCCATATAACGCTGAAACAACGGCCACCCTCAATGGTTCATTTTTGACAATATCTTATTTTTTATTAAATTTTAACTTAGACCACTTTCATAATTAACACTAAATAAGTATCATATAACGTTGAAACAATGGCCACACTCAATGGTTCATTTTTGACAATATCTTATTTTTTATTAAAGTTTAACTCAGACTCTTTCATAATTAACACTAAATGAGTACAATATAATGTTGAAACAACAACCACCCTCTAATGGTTCATTCTTGACAATACCGTAAAAATTGCATTGAATTAGCTCAGTTTAAAATAACGTAGTGTAAAATAACTGATGGATTCGTTTTGTTTCTTAAATGTTGACTTAAACCACTTTCATAACTAACACTAAATGAATTCCATATAATGTTGAAACAACAACGACCCTCTAATGGTTAATTCTTGACAATACCGTAAAAATTGCATTGAATTAGCTCAGTTTAAAATAATGTAGTATAAAATAACTGATGGACTCGTTTTGTTTCTTAAATGTTGACTTAGACCACTTTCATAACTAACACTAAATGAATTCCATATAATGTTGAAACAACAACCACCCTCTAATGGTTAATTCTTGAGAATACCGTAAAAATTGCATTGAATTAGCTCAGTTTAAAATAACGTAGTGTAAAATAACTGATGGACTCGTTTTGTTTCTTAAATGTTGATTTAGACCACTTTCATAACTAACACTAAATGAATTCCATATAATGTTGAAACAACAACCATCCTCTAATGGTTAATTCTTGAGAATACCGTAAAAATTGCATCGAATTAGCTCAGTTTAAAATAACGTAGTGTAAAATAACTGATGGACTCGTTTTGTTTCTTAAATGTTGACTTAGACCACTTTCATAACTAACACTAAATGAATTCCATATAATGTTGAAACAACAACCACCCTCTAATGGTTAATTCTTGACAATACCGTAAAAATTGCATTGAATTAGCTCAGTTTAAAATAACGTAGTGTAAAATAACTGATGGACTCGTTTTGTTTCTTAAATGTTGACTTAGACCACTTTCATAGTTATGGGGTCATATATGTACAAATGGTTCAGCGATCGCTAGATCCGTCTTATAGCGATCGCGAAAAACCGTCCGTAATGGGACACGTTCGGAAACAGTGTTACCTTATGATGCGAATCGCGATGGACGTACGTTCTTGTAACGTACACAGGAATCTCGATTAACCGATACATAATGATGCTGTCTCGGCGAAGCGTTAGAGTCGGATCACGTTTAACAATCGGAATCCCGCTGGCAAATAAATGAGCTCGCCGACTCGGCGTGGAATTTAACAGCGTCGGGGGCCGAAGTTGTCCTTCGGGAAAACAGGCTCGAAGCGTGTCCGAGGGAGGATACGCAATAAGCAACGGGGGAAAATTTTCTGCGATGTCTCCATTTTTTTTTTTTGCCGGTAATCGTCCGACGACGATACTCGACCAAGAAGCGAACGGTAAATTAACCCTTTGCGCTCGAAAGAATTTTTATTATTAGCAAATAACAAGTATAAAACCTTTTGGATAAAAAGTTTGATGAATTTTCTTGAAGTTGTTATTTATTTTTAATCAAACATCGATCAAAGTTGAAAATTTGCAATTTTTTTGACATTAATTTTCTCAAGGACTAGGGTCAATGGTAACTTAACTAGTACCAGGAAATTTCGCTAGTACTTTTCGCTAGTAGCAAAAAATTTCTACGACACTAGAAGGGTTCCTAGATTGAAGTGCGTTGTAATGTCGTATCAAAAAAGGAAGAAGCTTATGGGACAACGTAATACATAGAAGTTATATTGGTAACATAAAGGGAACATACCACCAAATAATATTGTAGGAAAAATAAAAAGGGTAACTGGTTGCACGCGAGAAAATGGAAAAACAGTAATATATTTAGAACAAAATATAAAAGAAATGAGTACAGTACAAGAATCTATCGATTCTCTCTCTCTCTCTCTCTCTCTCTCGCAACGATTGACCGCACCTGGCAGGTCACGTGCTTCTCTCTCGATTCTCACTCCGATTTCGACTCCGACTGCCTAGCAGGCCGCAAACTCGCACACGCTCTTTCTTTCGACTGCCTGTCGAGATTCTAACATACTTTTGTTTCTATTGACTGTCACGGATCTCACACGTTTTTTGTTCCGACTCCTGGTCGATCGCTCGAAACATGCATCGAAGCTACATCCGCTGCTCCGAAACACACACGCAAGCATCATTGTCTTTCTCCGCGCAGTCCCCCGATCGCGATACCACTATATTCTTATTACATTTTATTGAGATTTCGAGTTTTTATAGTGAATGGTAATTTTTTATTTTTCACGACGTGTATACACGTCAAACCCACCGCAGTAGAAATTTAGTTTGACGTGTATACACGTGGAACGCACTTAACTGGTTAACACTAAAACTACCAAAGGGGTCAAATGACCCTTTTACAAATTTTCTACTTCAAATGACAAAATTGGTTAAAATTATTTTCTTGGCATCTGTGCTGATTTTCATCAAGACGAAGAATCAACAATATGTATTCATTTATGTTTCATCTTTTATTCATTTATTTTTCAACCTCGTTTTAAATTCAAAATAATTGTGCTTTACTCGTTGGTAGTTTTAGTGTTAAATCGTCCGGTGGGATCGTCTATCGAGCAACAAAACGGATAATCGAATCGAAAGTAACGGGGAACGATAGAGAAACGCGGTAACAATATCGACCTATCGACGAGTCGACCTTTCGTCCGGGCGACAGCGCGATGCCCCGCGGGCCACGGCCCGTTTAATCGTGAAAATAATAAACGAGGGGAAAGTACGGGGCGAGTTATCCCCTGCACGATTATGTCTCCGTTTACCTTCCGACTCCCACGTTCCCCGAGATTCGCGTTGCTCGTAATTTACGGCCGTTTCACGTTATCCCGTGGACCATGCAGGCGTGACTCGTGTGTTCACCGTCGGCTACTCTGTCACCGTGCCAGCGACACCCGTTAGATCGGCCTGGAGATCATTCTCTGGCTGGTAAATACGAACGAACGATCTGTTAAGCGCCTGAACGAAGAGTATCGTAAAATTTTGAGTTTTGCAAAAATGACAACAATTTTACGAAAAAGTCAATTTTTCGAGATGAACAGATTTTGTGTTTTTTTTGCAATAAAAGAAAACTTTGTAATCGAAAGAAAAATCCTTCGTTCAGGCCCTTCGTAACGCAATGTACCAACGCAATTTCTTTTTATTTTGACTCCAGATAAGGCGTTCCGAAGATATCTTGGTCACCACAAGTGATTTAAAAAAATCTGGCGATCTAGGAGACGAGTTATATTTCATTTGTTTTTTAATATTTTTTCATACAAAAATTTATATATACACCTTAAAATATGAACTTTCTGATAATGTTTTGTAAATTATTAAAGATATTTATTAAAATGGCAAAAAACATTCTTGAAAATCACGTAATTTTTCCCGATCCCAAGTAGGTATAACCGCTTAACCATTTGCATTCCAAAGTATTTTTACGGGTAGCAAATAGCAACTCTAAAATTTTTTGGTTAAAAAGCTTCATGAACTCGTTCGAAGCTATTATCTCTATACAGGCTGTCCCACAATTATGGTACGAGCCGGAAAGGGGTGGTAGCTGATGCTATACTGAACAACTTTTCCCTTTGCAAAAATATTGGATGAGGCTACATTTTTAAATTATTAAGGAAAAACACCGACCAATCAGAACGCCAGAATCGCGCGCGCCGCATGTTTGATCGCGACCGCGTCCAATTAAAACTCGGGCCTACACTTCAGTCTCTAAGCGCGCCTGATCCCTGCGCTCCCATTGGTCGGTGTTTTTCCTTAATAATTTAAAAATGAAGCCTCATCCAATATTTTTGCAAAGGAAAAGGTTGTTCAGAATAGCATCACCTACCACCCCTTTCCGGCTCGTACCATAATTGTGGGACACCCTGTATTATTAATTGCCACTATTAGCCGTTTCATTATGTTTACATATCGCATGTGCAACATTATTGGTATAGCTAACCCCTTACGCTATATTCCATTTGGTAAATGCATCAGACATAACAAAGTATTCGGTGCTATAACTATAAGACGATTGAAAAAAGTTCGAATGTCAATACTATTTTGCATTCAGCGATCCTCAACTGTGCAAATCAAAATTAGACTGAAATTGAACATTCAAACGTGTTAAAAATATAAACGAAGTTTACCGTATTTAAATTTCAAGTGCGTCACGAAATTGAATTGATTCCTGAATTTACATAAGGTTTCTTTAAATTAATTCTTCAAAAATAATGCCGGTCTCTGGCGGTGTTTAATTGTATATTTTATCGATCTTCGATCCACTTTGCACCCCTTATCGATCTTCGACGCACTTTGCATCGAATACAACGGTGTCATGTCACGACAAACGTTATTTTCAGCTAGATCATCAAAACAATTTTATTAGGTTTGTTTATCTCAACCCCTTGCAATATGATTTACTTGTCAAGAGCGTCAGACAGGGTTAACCAATCATAGCTAGAATATTAAAACAGATAAAGAAAGGTACAATGTTATGTAGTCTTTGTATTCAGTAATCCTTGACTACGCAAATTATTATGGTACACGAACTCCAAATCGCAGCGTATTAAAAGTACGATTAAGATTTATCAGGATCGAAGCGTGAGTGCGTCACGTGTCGAGCTCATGAAAATATGGCAAGGGGTTAATAAGATTAATCATCTCGCGTTCCCCGCGAAATAAAGATAGCGAAGCGTAGCCATCGTTTAAGAAAGTCGCGAGTCATTCTATGTTCAAACTAAACGCGCCTATATTAATTTTCGAATCGAAATTACGATCTTTTCTCAAGTCCCGATGAACTTTGCCCTTTGTGTCCGACACGTTGTCAGCGCAAAGGACCTTCGTAGAAATCGCTTCGCCCGAAGCGGCTACACAAAGTACGGCACAAAGGAGACAGCTTGAATGCAAAGGCCGAGTCGGCCCGATACCACGATAGTAATTGACAACTGTATCTATTTGAACGAAGAGTCCGGCGCTATTCGAAGTTCGTGTACCAGAGTGCGAGTATAAACCACGCGAGTCGACCCTCGACGTGCCTCTATAATTCGAACACAATTATCGCGAACTGTTAGCGTCACAAAAGAGGCGTGGGAAAAGGTAAAAATGAATACGCTATTTATTCTAGCTGATTGACAGATACAGCAACGCGTTGTAAGTACAAAATATGAATTCAGACTGTCTATCTTATGCCCTTCTCCGGAGTTTCTATAAATAGATAAAATTAATGTAATATAAGATCAATATGGTTTTTTGATGCGATGGCTGAGTGCAGACATACGACCGCATGGGTATAAAAACCTTTGGAAGCCAAGAGTGGACATTCGACCTCAAAGGGTTCACCCTTTGTACTCGAACTGCTCACATTCCCCATTTGAGCTAATGGAACAATTCGAATAAATATTTTCCAACTGAATCTGTAAGTTATACGTATGGTGTTTGAACATAGCAAAGTTTAAACAACACTCACGATGAAGGCGAACCTTGGCCGAACATCGCAATATACCCTGGCCATCGGATTAGAACCACCCACGAAAATGTCACTTTTATGCCTATAGCAGTATATCATATATGGAAAATTGTCGTAGGTTATTAAAATTATTACGGATAGCAAACAGCAACTCTACAATTTTTTGGTTGAAAAACTTGATGAACTCGTTCGAAGCTATTATCTCTATACAGGGTGTCCCACAATTATGGTACGAGCCGGAAAGGTGTGGTAGGTGGGACTATTCTGAACAACTTTCTCCTTTGCAAAAATATTGGACGAGGCTTCATTTTTAAATTATTCAGGAAAAACACCGACCAATCAGAACGCGAAGATCGCGCGCGCTCAGAGGCAGAAGTGTGGACCCGAGTTATAATTGGCCGTGGTCGCGATCGAACATACAGCGCTCGCGATCCGCGCGTTCTGATTGGTCGGTGTTTTTACTGAATAATTTAAAAATGAAGCTTCGTTCAGTATTTTTGCAAAGGAAAAAGTTGTTTAGAATAACTCCACCTACCTGTTTCCGGCTCGTACCATAATTGTGGGACACCCTGTATATAAATACGTTGATAATGATGTACGTAAGACAACCGATTCCTTACTATCGCGATAATAATCAAATTATGTGGGAGACGAGCGATTAAGGACCGCACCAGCGTTAGTGAGCGAAGATCGCCACTCAATTAGAATACCACTCCATTTGGCAAAAAGACACAACCATCAATAGCGAGCGTGACCAATTTTGTAAACGCCTACCCAAAAGTCCTTAAATACGCATACGCAGAAACCTAATGAGAGAATTTAAACAAGATACCAACAAGAACACAACACACTCGATATATAGTTAATCAATCGTTAAATATTAGATATTAGCGAGCCTTGAATAAAACCATCAAATTCCCTCCAAGTTTCACTCACTCATTGTTAACCCTTTGCGGTCCTTAATTTCTTTTACCAACAGCTCCTTAATTAAATTACAAAATATATGAAGAAGTGGATTTACAATCAAATATATTCTAATAATGCAGATTGCATAACAAATATTTTTCTGATTTGTTTCAAATGGCAAAGAAATGAAAATGTCTTAAATCAACCTATTTATCCGAATTATTTCTACAATCAAAGGGGAACATTCGAGCCACACTCGACATAGGACCGCAAAGGGTTAAAATACAGTCCACTAATATCGAACTATATTGTATGTCTTTAACTCTGAACCTATCAAAATGATCAAAATGACCATTTAACAAGTCTTCAATTTTAAATTACAAAGTATGTGAGGTGACTTCTTTTGAAATTCCTGTTGATTTTCATCAAGTAAAGAATTAACGTGTACATTAATTTGTATTTTATAATTCGTTTATGCACTCCTCAACTTCATTTTTAATTTCAAAATATACGTGCATGATACGCCGGTAGGTTTAGTATTAATCTTCACCGCGAAGGAAAACATGTACTCCCCAATAATTACAATTTCAAGAATCCTTTCGTGCGCAAAGGGTGGATAAAAACGAATGCAACAGAAAGCGATCGGTAAATCGTGGCGAGCATACTCGACGACTGTAACTCGACTCTTCTTCACCCCGGCGATTCTTTCGACAATGGCCGACGAACAAAGGCGGAAACCGCTCGACTCGGTGCCAGGTCACGCAGGATAACCAGAAGAAGTTGCCGAGGAGCTCGGGTACGATGGCCCCCGACGATAAAATATACCTTCGCTCGTCCCCGACGATTAACAACGACGAAACTCTCTCGCTGGCGTGTAATTAACGCGTAACTCACCGAGCATTCGAGACCCCTCGCCCGACGATACGCTAATGTCAGAAGTCAACGTTTCGTTTTGCCTTTTTTTTTTTTTAATCTCTTCTTCCTTTTCTTTTTTCGTTTTTAATAATACGCTCGACGTTGCGAGCCAGCGACACCGCGATACGTCGATGACTTCTTCGCGTTGTTATATCACTAACGAGTTGTCGGTAACGAGGCGTTTCGAACTCTCGCTTTTACGAGAACGAACGGATTTCGTAACCGTGTTTTGAGATCGAGACTCCTCGCTCTCGTAATAGCATCATTTTCGCGACGTCTCGTTGCACGCCGATATGTTGGACATAGTTTGATGCGATGACTGCCGTTTCCGAGGCATGCGGAGCGATTAGCGCGATGGGGGATAGAGAGACGCTGCCACGATATCGTTCGCGTTGTTTTTAGGAGCGTCTATGGCTAATTGGACTTATTTGGGTTGCGCATTTTTGTAGATTTTAATTTGGAAACTTGCAAGTTCTGGGATTCTGAATATCTTCGATTTACAGGTTTCGTGTTTATCGAAACTTGCACATGTCTAAATTCTTCAATTTGTAGGCGTCAGTTTGTAGTTAACTTCAATATACCACGTATGTCACGAACAGTTCGACAATTAAACATTTTCTGTTTTTGTTCCTATTTATAGACACTAGTACGATGGTTAGATTTTTGGGTTGCGCGTTTGTGTAGGTTTTAATGTGGAAACTTGCAAATTCTGAGATTCTGAATATCTTCGATTTACGGGTTTCGTGTTCTTGGAAACTTGAACATACATATCTAAATTCCTTACTTTCTATGCGTCAAACTTATATTAAAAAATTCTCAAATCTTCACACTTCCAAATCTAAGAATCCTATATTTTCAAATGCCCAAATGCGGCACTTCGAATTGTTTAATTTTCCAATCCCTAAATTTTCAATACCGGGAATTTCGAAATACACAAATTTCCAACTTCTAAATTTCCAATTTGTCAGATTCTTGTATTCCAATTACTACATTTACTAATTGGTCATTCTCCAAATTTTCATTTACCGAAATTTTTTAATTCTCCTATGCCTATATTCTCAAGTCCCTACGTTCCCAAATTTTTAAATCTTCAAGTCTCTAGATTTCCAAATTTCTAATCTTTCAAGTCCTAACGTTGCAAATTCACAAATTCCAAAATCCCTAAATCCCTATTTTTCCGAGTTTTTAAACTTCTTAATTCCCATTTGTCCAGATCACCCATTTCCGAACTCCAAATTCCCTAAATCATCAAAACCCCAAATTTTGAAGTGTAAAAATCTCCACATTCCCATTTTTTTAATTTTTCAGCCTTGATATTGTTTTAATTTGTCCATTCTTCACTTTTAAAATGTTCCATTGCTTCAATACTTCAATTCTTCAATTCTTCAATTCTTCAATTCTTCAATTCTTCAATTCTTCAATTCTTCAATTCTTCAATTCTTCAATTCTTCAATTCGTCGATTCTTCAATTATTCAATTCCTCAATTCTAAGTTCTTCAATTCTTCAATTCTTCAATTCTTCAATTCGTCGATTCCTCAATTATTCAATTCCTCAATTCTAAGTTCTTCAATTCTTCAATTTACTGATATTTCAATTTTTCATATTTTCAATTAATAAAGCCGGTTTGTAGGTTATTAAATTTTAAAATCCCGTACGAAAAATCTGTATCGCATTTGTGCCATATTTGCAATATTTTCTAATATCGCGGCAGCATTAATCACTCCCAGCCTGTCACCTCCACAAACGGCGTTATTTATACAGCCCAATTTCACAAAGTCATCGAAAATCATCACCTGTCCGTCATGATGTTTCTATTAGCCTCGATCCCGCGCCCTTTTCCGACCCAACCCCGATGCAAACGATATTTCCTCGACTCGCATTTTCCGGTTCGAGCAGAAAAGCTTCGCGCGTTTCTTTGCATCCGCTATGTATATCGCACCTTCGTCAGCCACTTTCTAAACCGCACGCGGCGGATGAAGCGGCGCTAATGAAGCTATCTCTCGAAACGATGTAAAAGTTAGTTAAACTCGCTCTTACGCGGAGCCGAGCCATGTTAATTAAGAGACGAGGTCACCTACATTGACAGTGAGACACCCGTTTGCCGGCGAAATGTCGGGCAGACGTTTACTTTCCGCTTCCCAACTCAAAGCCCATGAATCTCTCCGCGATTCAGCTCTTTTCCCGCGGATTTTTCGTTCGGTCGTAGGTGTCGGAGAACTTCTAAGTTGTAAACGTTTCGACTTGCAACACGGCGGGAACGGTGCTGTTGCTTTCTAATTCGAATTTTATCGAAACGAACGCGCCACTCTTTTTCTTCCCCTTACCGATAATATTTTGCCGCCACGGGGTGAACGGATGTGTGCGATGCGTTTTTTATTTTTGTAGCACTAAGAAATTATTTTATTTATTAAATTATTTAATCATTAAAGTACTTTATTTATTAAACTAGTTTATTCATTAAATTATTTTATTTACTAAATTATTTTATTCATTAAACCAGTTAATTCGTTAAAGTAATTTATTTATTAAATTATTTTGTTTATTAAACTTGTTTATTTACTAAATTGCTTTATTACTTAAACTAGATTATTTATTAAATTATATTTATCTATTAAATCAGTTTCTTTATTAAATTATTTTACTAGTTAAACTATTTTACTTATTAAATTAGTTTATTTCAATATACCGCTTATCTCACGAATAGTTGTGTAATTAAACATTTTCTGTTCTTGTTTCTATTCATAGACACTAGTACGATGGTTCGTTTTTTGAGACATCCTGTAGAAGTTTATATAATCTAAAAGAAATCTACAAGAAAAAATAAGTGAAAGACGTACAATAAAACTGAATTGAATTTGCACTGGGAACACCATACATATTAGTTCCAAAGAAATACTTTTTTATTATCATCATAGATCACGTGCACCATTGAACAATTATTATAATCCTAAGTCCTTTCCAAGACTAGAAGAGTTTTTAAACGTAAAAGAAGGCGTTATCGAAATTATAGCAAATAGAACCGTTGAAAATAGAAACAGGGACGCTTAGCAGAAAAATTTGGAAAGTTGCAGCAGGACGCGTGATTATGTCATCGACCACGAATGGAATAGCAGAAATTTCGCAACCGTAAACCGCGCGTCTGGTAATAAATTTAGAAAACAATCAAATTAAACATTCAACGTGTCGAAGTTGCAAATGAATAAGCCAACGACAGTTGCGTATATTTTTTCACTTGGAAAAATAATGATTACTTGAGTGTTATTATGCAATACGTTTCTGTCGAACCTTTCAGCGATAGAAAAGAAGGAAGAAATATTCGAATAATTATAACCGTTTAAATGACTATACGAACGTTCGACAGGGTCCCCTTTTGCTCGATGCGATTAGCTCACAGTTTCTCTTTCCGGTCGACCCCTTTCCCGTCGATTTCCTGCGGCACCTGCGTATATACTCGCCAAATAAGCCGAATAAGGCCGTCCATCTGCGTTGCTGACTCTCGGAACGTTTTCAACCGGGAAAACGAACATGCGCGCATTCTTCGCGAATCGTGCATTCGATGTACAATCCTTTTCGACAGAAATAATTATAGATAGAAAATCTACTGTCACTTGTTTTTAATCTTGAGAGATAACATATGCAAATTCAAGGAGTGTCGAATTTTTAATCATTTATATTTCGAAAGTTTTTAGTGCTACGAATTCTGAAATTCGTAAATTCTTGATTTCTTACGTTACTAGATTCTCCGATCTTCAAATCTCTACATTTCTAAGTTCTTGCACTTAAAAATTCGCTAAATTTATATATTTTTGAACGCACAAAATTTCGGGTTATAAAATTTACAAATATCCAGACTGTGACACTTACAAATTTCAAATCTTTGAGTTTGAACTCGGAAACGTTCAAATTTTAAATCTCTGAATATCCAAAATCTTGGTTTTGGAAATTTCCATTTTCCAAATTCTCAAATTCCTAAATTTCCTCACTCTCGAATTCCTAAATTTCCACATTCTTGACGATATCCATTTACCGAATTCTCAAATTTCGAAATTTCCACATTCTCAGCGATATCCATTTTCCAAATTCTCAAATTCCAAAATTTCCACATTCTCAAAATATCCACGTTCCAATTCCAAAATTCTCCTGTTCCGAAATTCTCCAATTTCTAAATTTCCGTACTTATAAATCTTCAAATTTCCAAATCTTAAATGACAGCCTAAATTTCCATGTAGCCAAAAACCGAAATTCTAAAATCCCGAAATCTTCAAATTTCAACGTCTCTACACATTCTCGAATCCCAAAAGTCCCTAGATCCCAAATACCCCGCGTTGCAAATGTCCCTAAATCGCAAGACACCACCGACTCCAGATATCACTGAACCAAAAATATCCTTCAATCAGAAATGTTCAAATTTGCGTATAACCTGAAAATCCAAATGATTCAAGACTCCACATGTGCCGAAATTCTAAATATTCATCCTCGACAGTCCTCAAATATTCGAGGGTTCCAAATATTCCTACACTTCAAATATCCTTCAATCCCGAAATATCCGTAGAAACATCCCTGAACCCCGAACTGATCCTAGATCTTGGTATCCCTAGATTGCAATAACTACATACCACAATATCCCTAGTTCCCGATGTTAAAAAATTCTCAAATACTCAAATCCCACAATCTCAGAATGCGAATATTAAAAAAAATTCTGAAAACCTCTGAATCTCAAAATTTCCACATCACAAAATCGCAGTACTTTAATGCCCCATATGTTATTCAATTAGACTGTCCCATAAGTATATTCTCTTTTTGATATAACAGAAAAACGCGCTTCGAGCAATATTTTTCAAGTGTTCAAAGAGTAAATAATATTTCCTGAAGAATCGAAGAGAGCGATAGAGTAGAACCCTTCGTATTTAATGAATCAAATCTTAAACAATAAATATATTGTGTATACATTTCTTTTAAACAAGGAAGGAATTTACGGGACATCCTAACATAATTCTAAATGCTTGAATTTCCACTTTGTCCGATTTCCGTATCACCAAATCTCCACATGCCGTATAAAAGACCCCTCATGCGTCACTCGATTTTCCGTCTCTCGAAAGCCCTAATCACTTGCGTGTTCATCGTTTTACGACACGCAAAGCGAAGTGTTGTTTTTTTTTCTTCTTTTTTTTTTTTTGACAGGCTGTTACGATACGCGCCGTTTCACAACGGCCTTGGTGGGTTCTGAAGAGCGTGTAAAGGCAAAAGGTAGCGGCGGAAAAGTAGAAGGAGGACGTAGGTGATGTTAGCTCGGTTGAAGTGCCATCGGCGAACAATGGCGAACAAGTGTTTTCTTCTGCGTTCGTTGTACTCTTGGGCCGCGGCGTTGTGTTACATTGTGTGTTGCTATTATTTTAACCCGTTCCGAGCGGTGTCGCGCTCGAAAAGAAGCGGCGCTCGACCACCGACGACAATGGGATTCGGCTCGATGCATTATGCACGGACATACCCGATTTCGGCCTGACTTATTATCCCCTAACAAGAAACTCCTGTTGCGGTCGCCGCTCATACAACCAACATTTAACCGGTAAATTAATTTACGACGATATTAATGAATCGTTCTGTGTTAAGGGATATAACCTAGGGAAAACGGATTTCGCCGTTCTTTCCGATTTCTTTCAGCACTTTTAGTATATATTTTACATTTTACATTTTAAAGTTTACATTGTAAAGTTTACATTTGATATTTGATATTTGATATTTGATATTTGATATTTTACATTTTATATTTTATATTTTATATTTTATATTTTATATTTTATATCGTACATTTTATATGTTATACTTTATATCTTACATTTTATATATTACATTTTGTATCTCACATTTTATATGTTATATTTTATATGTTATATTTTATATGTTATATTTTATATGTTATATTTTATATTTCATATTTAGCACCAGATATACTGAGGGACGAAAGTATTCGTACGCTTGGAATATAGAAATAAAAACAACAATATTTTCTACATTATTAATTACAGTTGAACAAATATAGCTATATATTATACATTAAATTCTAATAATTAAATTATACATTAAACTTCCAATCACCTTTGAAGTGCAAAAGGTTAATATTTAACACCGGATATATAATTATAATTATGGGCATAGTTCGAGATTTATTCGATGATCGAATAATTATTTAACAAGGTCGAATGTGGGAGGCTACGTTCGCAGCGACGTAGAAAGGAAAATTTTCGCCTCTTACTCTATCCACGAAATAATTCCTCGCATGATTACGGTCTCGCGACATCCAGTTTCTTAGCTAGGGACAAGTTGACAACCGTGAGTTGCGTAACTGGCTTTTCCAGCGAGAAAAATCTTCGCGGTGATTTTCGTATTTACGATTCCATTCACGCGCTGATCCTCGCCGAGGAATTACGCCGATTAATGGGTTCATTGGACGAAGTAATTAACGTGAAACCAGAAGGAATCGATGTCTCGCGATGAAATTACGGATACCACGGATAATGGAAAGTAATTGCTCGCGTGTTCGCTGGAGAGAAGACGAGTGGATTTTACGACGCACAGTGGGCGAAAAGTGATGAAAAATAACTCAATTAATTGTGAACAAAATTGTTTGAAACTTGCTATCTGTAGGTTTCTTAGGTCGGTACTTTCAAATCTGAACTGAAAAATGTGCCACATTTACCCATTTACGAAATGGAGGATTCAATGTTAGCTCTTTTAAAATTTATTCAAGTTTTGTTTGATAATTTAATTAAAAGTAGTATTAATACTACTGCACATTTTCAGGAAAAGTTTTCACATGTTAGATCATGTATCGAAAGATCGAATTCTTATTCTACTTTAAGCGCACAAATCAGCACTTTGTTTATTGATACTAAATTCAACAACATTTTTCGAAAATTAAATAACAACAATATTTTTGTACAAAGTACACTCACAGCTAACAAAATAAATTTTTGCAGATTCTTTTTCGAGTCTGTTTGGCTATTTACAAGTATGTTGAAGAAACAAAAATATACTCAGGTAAGAACGAACAGGAAATGGCTATTGATCTTTAGAAATAAATTCAATATTACACCGTGTACTTTAAGATGTTATAAAAGCTAGCGCATAATTGCTTTAATGAATTTTAATACATGTCAAATTTGATTTTTTACGTCTCGCGTTGTTAGAGAAACGTCTTTCGCGTGTCTATTCTTCTTGTTAGCGTGCACTTGACACGCTTTCGATGCATTTGCGAACGTGTCTTGTGAAACGGGCCAACGTCGCTCGGTGATGCCCGCACAAAACGATTTTCACGATCGCGACGGTTCGGATATTTTATACGCGAGTTACCGGCTTTTACTTTATCACCGGACACTCGTAAAACGAGCATCACCGACACGAATTATTATTGGCCGACCAAATGGGCGACAAGTGGAACCACGTTATATTGCTTCTCGTTATAATGCATGGAACAGTAATTCCGGACGTTTATCGCGACCAGCTATACGGAGGAAGCTATCGGGAGTCTCAAAAAATACAAAATTTGTACTATTGATTTCGTGTATTCAAATTTGATTCTCAAAATTTGCAGAAATATAAAGTTTGCAGAGTTCTGGAGTTCTTAAAATTTATACATTTTTTAAATTATAGATTTATGTATTTCAAAGTTACTAATTCATGAAATTTGTACATTTATATACCTTTTTGGATACAACACGTTTAATTTTTAAGTTTCAATATTTACAAATTTTTTAATTTTCAAATTTCTGTATTTTCAAACTCCTGAATTCCTGAATTCTAAATTTCTACATCACGAATATCCTATATTTATAAATACTCGTAATAAAGAATTTCAAAATGCTAAAAGTCCAATTATCTAAAATTTTCAAGTTCCAAAATTCTCACACTCCGAAGTTCCCATAGTCAAAAATTCCCATGTCCTCAAATCCACATATCCCAAATTCCACATATACCAAAATCCACATATCCCGAATTCCACATATGCCAGAATCCACATATCCCGAATTCCACATATGCCAGAATCCACATATCCCGTATTTCACAAATCCCGAATTCCACATATCCCGAATTCCACATATCCCGAATTCCACATATGCCAGAATCCACATATTCCGAAATCTATATATCCCGAAATCCACATATCCCGATTTCCGCATATGCCAGAATCCACATATCCCGAAATCCACATATCCCGATGTCCACATATCCCGAAATCCACATATCCCGAAATCCACATATCCCGAAATCCACATATCCCGAAATCCACATATCCCGAAATCCACATATCCCGAAATCCACATATCCCGAAATCCACATATCCCGAAATCCACATATCCCGAAATCCCTATGCTGCCAAAATCTCCATGTCCCGAAATCCCCATCTCCCGAGATCCCCTTATCTCAAAATCCCCATATTTCGAAATTCCTAACTACCCCAGCTTTCGAAATACCTCTATTAATTTACGCACCAGCGACAGAACACGTGCGAATACAACGCATGCCAATAGAACGCACTTCGTTTCTAAACGAACATAGTTGCCTAATGACGCTTGACAATTTATCGATCGATTTATCTATACCGTGAACCTTGAACCCCTTTTTTCACCGTTCCACTGCGACAACTTAACTATGAAACTATGAACTATGAAACGTCCGTTTCAGCACTATTGCACTCGACAGCCGTTATGTCAGCAGTTGAAATAGAAGCGCGAATAGCGAACGAGCAAAGAAAAAAGCTGTCCTCGACGCTTGGACATAAAACAACGACTCTCACTATGAATCTTTTTCTGCAGAACGTCCCATTATGCTCGTCGCAGACGGGACTCTAAAAGAAAAACGGGAATCATGAATCTTAAATAGCAATGTCATTGCTTTTAAATATAGACACACCGGTGTTTGTCTCGCAATGGCCAACAACCGCTTGAAAATATTGTTATCCGCTTCATAGTTATCGAATATTTTTCCGTCAAGAATTATTTCTTTACATGTCTGATTTATACATTTACAGATAGCTTACCTGTAACGAAGGTACACCGCGTCGCTTTCCAGGTTATTGTGACGTCAATTTTCGTGCCTCCATCTTTCTGAAGGACTCATTTTAAAGAGGAAACTTCAGGGAATATGACCATATTTTTTTAATTTTAATCCTATAGGCTTCTTATTGAAAAACATAAAAAAAAGAATTTGTTTAAATTTTTTTCATATGATATAACAAATTAACGAAGTCAGGAAAAATATTTTATAATAGCCCAATCCTTTGTGAATAAAATAGGAAAAAAATTTAGCTCAATCAGATAAGTAGTTTCTGAGGAAAAAATTCGTAAGAGAAGTTTCGATTCTATTATTCTATTTTCGCAAAAATGGGTAAAAACTGCAAACTTTGAAGGCTTGTAATTTCTTAACAAATTCGAAATCGGCAAAATGATGACATAAACCCCCCTAATTTCACACAGACTGTAACGTATTTTGATTAAAACAAAATCGCGGAGGGTGTGGTCAAAAAGTGATCGATTCGGCATGGAATGACCCGAAGGAGAAATATTTTACGTGATCCGTCCGTGAACTGTTCATGTATCCGCATAAGTTTCGTTATTTTCCACAGAAAATTCTTGCGTGGTTTTCATATTTACGGTCACGGAATTATTTTTAAAACCATTACCTAAAAAGCAAAGCTGCGCGATAGTTCTACAGAAAGATCCTACCATAACTAATGGTACCAAGAAAATGAACAAAATGTGCATAAAACGAAGAACTAACGCGATGTACCAAAATTGAAGCAAAATCCGTTTCAACAAAATCCGTAAAGTGTCAATGTTGTTTAACCCATCAACTGCCAAATTTTTGTTTCCACCTTATCGTACGTGTTTTAAATCGCATATGTTTGTATAAGTTAGACTACATCAAAGCAAAAATAATTTTGGCTACTACAATGCAAGTATTATATTTGACGAGTTACACATTTTATTTAATATAACGTTATTGCAAGTAATACAAAAAAATATGGGCAAAAATACATATATACAATTTTTAAAATTTACAAAATTTTAAATTTTGAAAAAAATTTAATAATATTAAAAAAAAACAAAAAATTATACATTATACATAATGTGCCAAAATTACTAAAAACTCCACCACAATCACCGGATCTCAATCCAATTGAGAATTTATGGAAGGAATTCAAAATTCAGTTAAAAAATTAGAAATAAAGAAGACGCAAAAAAAGTAGTAGAAGCGTGGAGAAATATTCTGACCTTGACAGTTTCAAAATTAGTCGAATCAATGCCAAGACGTCTGCAGGCTATTATAGATGCTAATGGAAATGTAACGAAATATTAATATTATATAATTTTAAACAATGTTAGCTTTTATGAATAAATTTTTACCTGTATGCTCAATTTTGCATAACAGAAACGAGGTCATCGTTTGCTATTATTTAATGCAATATTATAAGTATTAAATATTCTAAACATTCTTTTTAGTATTTTATAAATTAAGAAAAGATATTACATTATAGTGTACCGGACGTCGGTAATTATGTATACTAATGTTAATCGAGAGGGCGCGAGTCCTCGCGACATATTAAAACACGATCGTAAAACGCAGTTCCAATAAAGATTTCTCCGCGTTCGGATGTTTGTTTCATTTTCGAACCCTTAGCTTTCCTTAGAACCCTTCGAACAGTTACTACAACATTAATAAACAAATTATAATACAAAAACTTACGTTATTACTTTGTTCTGTTAATAAACATACTATTAATACGCGTATATACTCAATTTTGTGATTAGCCGTATGTCGCGTTTGCCGAATAAATCGTAGCACAGAGGGTTAATTTTCGTGGACAACGGCCTGAATCGGTAAAAAAAACGTAGGCGATCGTCGAGAAAGTTCAACGACGCAGAGAAGTGAAGCCGCGACGGGAAGACGAGCGAACGGGTCAAGTTCTGCGTGCCTCGAAACCAGATCGGCTGAATCACGACGGTCCATTTATGGACGAAGCGTAGATTGCCGTTTAAAATTAATATCGGCCGTCGTCGAACGACGTAACGCTCGGAAAGAAGCAGAAGAAAGTCCAGGATTATAGTTCGCGATTCGCAACGAAGCAATTATTTCGAGAATACGCCAATAAAATTACGGAATCATTCTTGTTTTATGGCACTCGCTTTGAGCGCGACAGACTGAAATTCGATGTGAAACTTTACGTTTGTCGAGAACAGTCTGCGATATGCAGGGATGCTCGTTGAAAATCTTGTATTAGGTTGTTCGGAAAATAATTTCCTATTTTCTATGAAAATGAGAGACGATTTTCGTCGGATACTTTTCTTCTTCCTCGAACAACATTTATAAAAAAGTAAAATATTCCGAAAATGCTGTTTTTCACTTTCCATATTTGATAAGGCATCAAACACAAACTACTGATTAGTATTGATCGAACATTTTCACAAGCATGTCTGTTTGGAAAAAAAACGAAATCACTTTTCGAACCCAATAATTTGAATATATATTTGGTCGTCCCATAAGTTCGTGCCGATTTATATGCAGGGTGTCTCGTAATAAGTGTAAGACCCGTAAAGGGATAGTAGGGGAGGTGATTCTAAGTAACTTTTTCCTTTCCAAAAATCGGATCTAGGCTCTCGTTTTCAAGTTATTAAGGAAAAACACCGACCAATCAGAGCGCGCGAACAGCGCCCGCTCAGCCGCGAGAGCGAGCCCCGAACATACGACCGATCGCGGACGCGAACAAACAAGTTAGTATCGTGCTATGTTACGACACAGTTAAATCACACATAAAATTGTCTTATCCCGTATTTAGTAAAAATTGATGACTGAACATTGTTATTCCCAAATTCCCAATTCCCCAAATCTCCAAATTCCCAAATTTCCAATTCCCCAAATCTTCAAATTCCCAAATTCCCAGTCCCCTAAATTTTCAATTCCTCAAATTCCCAATTTCCCAATTTCCCAATTCCCCGAATTACCAAATTCCCAATTCCCCAAATCTTCAAATTCCCAAATTCCCAGTCCCCTAAATTTTCAATTCCTCAAATTCCCATTTCCCGATTCCCCGAATTACCAATTGCCCAAATTCCCAATTGCCCAAATTTCCAATTGCCCGAATACGCAATTGCCCAAATTCCCAATTCCCCAAATTTCCAATTTCCCAAATTCTCAATTCCCCAACTTCCCCAAATCGCACATAAAATGGTCTTATCCGTTATTCAGTAAAGATGAATAACGGAACATTATTATATGTGATTTAACTTTGACGTAACATAGCGCGATACTAACTTGTTTTTTCGCGTCCGCGAACGGCCGTATGTTCGGGGCTTCGCTAGCACGGTAAAGCGGGCGCTATACGCGCGCTCTGATTGGTAGGTGTTTTTAGTTAATAACTCGGAAACGAGAGCCTGAACCCCATTTTTTCAAAGGAAAAAGTTACTTAGAATCACCTCCCCCACAACCCCGTTGCGGCTCTTACACTTATTACGAGGCACCCTGTATATATACTTGCGCAGCGATTTATATGCATCCGGTGATAAGGGATCGATGCATTTAAGTTAAATTGTGGAAGGGAAGTAAGGTTTACGTCCTACTTGGACCCCTTACTTATACTACAAGTTTTGCTCCTGAACCGTGCCAGGTAATAAAGGTCAAGGAGCGCTCTGACCTTGACTGATCATGCTAGAAATAACGGGCTCGAAAGGTAAAAATATTAATGTGGCGACCAAATGCAAACAATAACTAGAAAAACTACAGGGGAATTCGCGGGTCTTTATGGCTTCCTGAATTTATGGCTGCCATGGAACGGTCCTCGAACCCTTCGATGGGACGACGATCTTACAGCTAATTACTATTTCGAAATTCTAAAATCTGTTCTAAATGTAAAGGCATTGTTGGCCTTAACAATGTACGTCCACGCAATTATTTTTGTTGAGAAACTTACGCGACTGGGCGGCTAGAAACATGTGGGATCCTCGAACATCGAAGCACGGCGTCGATTTCGTTCACTTCGATTTGAATAAATAAAGTTCGATGTAAAAGATTGTTCTGTTATTCGATGAGTGCCTTGTGCGGACACTTCTTTTTCTCTATTAATGCGTATACAAGAGGTTCCATTGTACGAGAGAGGAGAAATAATGAACGATTCGAGTGGAAACTAAACAACCGTAATTGGTAAGAAGCATCGTTCCCAAAAAGGATGCACACCGTTAAGGTCCGCGACCTCTGCGATGAACCATCCACTCGAATCATGGATATTCGTACAAAACTTCCGTGATAATGGTGCCATTCATTAGAATTTCTTCTTTAACAACCGTGTTCGAAAACGAAGTGGACGATGGTATACATATGGTTGATAACACAGAGAGGGCAGTTGATACATGTTGTTATCAATTTCTATCATTTTGGTTCGAATGAACTGTTTAACAAAAAATATAATAAATCGTATGTTGGACATTTTTTATCTTTCTGAACACATATACAGGGTGTCCCACAATTATGGTACGAGCCGGAAAGGGGTTGTAGGTGGGGCTATACTGAACAACTTTTTCCTTTGCAAAAATATTGGACGTGGCTTCATTTTTAAATTATTCAAGAAAAACACCGACCAATCAGAACGCGAGGATCGCGCGCGCTTAGAGGCAGAAGTGTAGGCCCGAGTTATAATTGGCCGTGGTCGCGATCAAACATACGGCGCGCGCGATTCTCGCGTTCTGATTGGTCGGCGTTTTTCCTTAATAATTTAAAAATGAAACCTCATCCGACATTTTTGCAAAGGAAAAAGTTGTTCAGAATAGCCCCACCTACCACCCCTTTCCGGCTCGTATCATAATCGTGAGACACCCTGTATATGTGAAACAACACTTTAATTCGTACAAAAGAAAATCATACAAATCACAGTTATTTCGTGATTACCGTTATTCAAAGATGATTAAGATGCATGAATCAAATGAAAAATTATGTTAACTAATGTAAGGAAATTCCAAATTGACCTGCATTCGAACTCGAAATAGGACGCATACGGTCCCAGCGCGACGACCACCAAGGCGTCGGGACCCGATATTGTGACGTCAAGGCAGTAGACAACTGAGGCCCTCGAGTTTTTGGCGAAGGGCCTTAAAGCCGTCGCAGCCTCAATGAAGGGCATTCTTTGGGGAATCATTGACACCGCGACATCGCCCACATTTTGTCGTCTAAAGAATATACAGTCGTGAACAAAATTAAGTGGGCAGGTATCATAAATAACAAAAGGTAAATTTAATTAACTAATAATGCCTATAAATCAAAACTTTATTGCACAATTATATACATTAAATAAATGTTTTTTCAAGTCAACAAAAATATCTCACGTTCTATGTTTAAAATTTATTTCCAACATTGTAATAAAACAAAACATTTTTTACATTTCTGCAATGTCCACTTAATTTTGTCCACGAGTGTATAGTCATTTAGCGATATTGTACAAGTCGTTATTATACGCGTTTATTTTACCGTATTACGTATTAATCTTACACTAAAATGAAAATTGATACAGTACAAAAACTCTAAATTCATCTTAATGGGTGGATTAAAAATCGCAATGACGTCCTCAAGATTCTTGTTACCCGATCCTTCAATTTCTTAATTATATTTTCATTCGTTATCCGAGCTTCTTTAATTACCTCAGTACGTCGCGTTTTCGCTTTGATGCGCAACGTGTTTTACATATATTACATTTTATGTTACGTAACATTACGTCGCATCTCGCGATTTAAACTTTACTGCCCGCCTTATCCGTTCAAAGTCTTCATAAAACAGTGAGACATGCTCCTTTAATACATTAAAATGTAACGAAATCTTTCCCCGAATGACGTTCGTTTTCCCGTAAAGACGTTCACCACATAACCAAATAAAAATTTCGCAATCGAAAGATTCCTGGGAATGAAATCCGCCGTTTCGATTCGCGTGGCGTCGAGAAAGAGAAAAAAATCGCGAAACGTTTTCCTCCGTGTCGTAATTACTCGGCGAGCAATTAATTCTTGCCGTGGACGCGTTCCAGAAGATGGCCGCGTACGATTTCGCAATTCCCGTAAAAATCCGCTCCGGTACGTTTCGAGTAACGGGCAGTCGGCTTGGAACGGGTTTTCATTTTTGGCTCGGATTACTATTAATGCCAATTAGCGGCCGTTATCGACGGTGGACGGTCGAGTGTGACGAAACGGCGCAAAAGAAAAGGAAAAAGTGGAGAATGATGAGAGGAGGGGGAGGTGAAAAAACACGATGGAGTCGTCGCCAACGTTCGCTGGCCAGCTAATTGGCCAGCTCGATCGCTAGAACGTCGTCGATATTTATTCAGACGGCACCATTCTTGGCGAAACGATTATTAGCGATTATTTTACGACACCGGCGTATAAATCTCGAACGTCCCGTTCGATTACCGCTGTCATGTTAGGGTCGAATATAGCAAACACGGAATCGACTGTGGATCTCGCGCGACAAAACAGGGAAGCTCGAGATCGTCGTTTCACCTGCTTTCTTCTGTTCCGAAGTCTGACAACGACGGACATTTTGTTATTCAGAAACGGTCGAAAATATTCTACGTACACTATGCGACCGACAAGAAGTCTGGTGAGGAGGTTTGGCCAGGCGTTCAGACGCGACGGCAGTAATTGGCCGAAAAAAAAAGGTGGTCGCATCGAGTCTCACGCATTTTCGGCAGCGGAATTTATTGGTTCGCGCGGTCACGCACACTAGGTGACCCGAAGACCGTAAACAATCGGTAGTCTGCGATCTTCAATCGGTGTCAAGATTCGACGGTTCTAGGTGGGGGTAGGAGGAGCGATCGCGTACGTCTTATGTTTTAAGACAACCTCCTCACCAGACTTCTTGTCGGTCGCATAGTGTACAGAGAGCCTTACAAATAACGATTTCGCTTTTCAAAGCTTTAAACGCGTGAAAATGTATCCAAAATACAAACCTATCCTTATGACAAGTTCAGAGCCGGATATACAGGGTGCCCCAAAAGTGTTGAAGGAGCCGGAAATGGGAGATAGGTGGGGTCATTCTGAACACCTTTTTCATTTGCACAAATGTCGTATGGGGCTTCATTTTTAAATTATTAACGAAAAACACCGACCAATCAGAGCGCGAGAATCGCGCGCGCTCGGAGGCAGAAGTGTAGGCCCGAGTTATAATTGGCCGTGGTCGCGATCGAATCGCGTGGCGCGCGATTTTCGCGTTCTGATTAGTCGGTGTTTTTCGTTAATAATTTAAAAATGAAACCCCATGCGACATTTTTACAAATGAAAAAGTTATTCAGAATGACCCCACCTATCTTCCATTTCCGGCTCCGTCAATACTTTTGGGGCACCCTGTATAGGGGGTAAAGTGTGCACTGCACACGGCCCCGCGATTAGGCCAGCTCCGCGAAGGTTTTTTTTTTCGTTTCTCTTAACATAGTTTCGTTAATTTTGAATTTTCTGTGATTTTCTTTTTATAGTTATTTTTTTATTAAATGGTATATGTGTATATTTATAATGAGTAAATAAAAGTTATTTTCCTTGGCCCCGCATTTATTTTTGCACACAACCCCGCAAACCCTAAGACCGGCTCTGGATAAGTTCTTTTTATATAGGCGAAAGTTGACAAAATCTTAGCAAAGTATTCGTAATATGAATTTTTGGGAAGTTTGTGTGAGAATTTAGCTTAGCATTTTTATACAACTCTTGCTACCTTTAAAACAGTTGTTATTATCTCGCAAGCATGTATATAAAATTACACAAAAGTTCGATTTAGGCAACCAGTATCCTAAATCTTGGTACTTTTCCAAATCGTACCTATTTTTGTTTATGTAATAACTCGACCGACTAATAATAAAGCATTTTATTTTACATCGAAAACAATAATAACATTTGTTTTTTTTATACTCCTACACAGGACACCCTCAACATTGTATCGTATCTTCCAGTCGAACTGGCTCACATAAACTGCACAATTCATTATTCTCGCGTTATTCTCGCGCTCCGATTGGTCGGTGTTTTTTCTTCATAATTTAAAAATGAATCCTCACTCAATTTTTTCACAAAGGAAAAACTTGTTCAGAATAGCCTCACCTATCATCCCTTTTCCACTTTTTCAGCATTTGTGGGACAACCTGTACATATGTATAAAAGGAGTTACCGAAAATTCTGCAAAGTAAAACTATTTTGGTCTTGAGATTCGATTTAAACAAAATTACCTTTGCCTGGTGTTTCCATATTTGTAAGTAGCCAGGACTCTAAATGTTTGAAACATTGCGATAAAGACAAATTCTGAATAACAATATAGTTTTATTTTATACTTCCATTGTATCCGTTCTCGTATCGTATCGCGTTAAATACATTTCTCTTCAATTTTGTACGATCGATCTGTTCAAAATATTATTGATATTTACAAAACGTTATCGCAAAAGTAAGTATACAAAATGTTCGAAAAATTTCCTAACCATAAGCGTCGCGAGATAATCACCGGCTCTCGTCTCGTTGTGTCTCAGAAATCGGTGAACGAGACAAATCAAGGATGCAGTGTCAGTGGAACACGGTTGAACAGAGAATATTAATCATTTAACCGTTTAATCAGCAGCGTGGCTAATTGGAAGACAAACTGCCTCGCTTACAGGAATTTAGATATCCATATGAATAGAGAGAATCGTAAACAGGTTAGGAAGAAAAATGATTTTAAAGACACCGACACGACGGCGCGAAGTTCAACGGGGACGATGAAAAATAGTGAAATCCCGATGCCCGGAATGCAGCTTTTGATTTATGCGGTTTATCGCGTCTAACGGTCGCCGCGTATAACTGGTCACCTTATTGCAAACAATTAATTATCCATTTAACGCAACGGGTTCGTCGGCGACGCGACGTCCAGTTCCTTTTTTTTTCTTGCGACATTTGCATGCGAGTTCGTTTCGTTTCCGTGGACGAAACAAGTCGCCGATCGTTTTGTTGCTTGTCCACGACTCGAAGCTCGTTCAATTTGTACTCGGAGTACGGAAACGTGCGATAACGATTTGTACGTGTTTCGTATCTCACGGAATTACGTATCGAGCAATCCGATATATCGTTTTTATTGCTTGAATGATTTATCGGTAGTCGAGCGCTTATGGAAGGACGTTGGAATTTTGAGGTCTGAATATTTTGGGTGTTTGGAAATTTCGGAACGACGAGTTCTGGAATAGTTGAATGTTAGAATTCTGGAATGTTCGAATTTTGGATTTCCGGAGTTTTTGAATTAGGGAACTTTTGCAGTTCGGGGTGTTGAGACTCGGGGATTTTTGAATTTGATGATTTTAGAAATTGTAATTTTTAGCTGGATCTTTGAGAATTTGGGAATTACGGAACTGAAGAATTTGAAAATTTAGAAAGTTGAGGATTTGAGAATTTGCCACATTGAGACCTTGAGACTTTGAGATCTTGCGAATTTGAGAATTTGAGACTGAGAATTTGAGAATTTGAGACTTTGAGAATTTGAGAATTTGAGAATTTGAGAATTTGGGAATTTGAGAATTCGAGAATTTGCAAGTTTGAGAGTTTGAGACCTTGAAAGTTTAAGAAATTGGGAACTTGACAATTTGAAGCTTTAGGAATTTGAGAATTTCAGAATTTGGGAACTTAAGAATTTGAAAATTTAGAAATGTAAGAATTTGGACACGTGTGAATAGAAATTTCGAAAATTTTAAATCTTGAGAATTAAGAAATGGAAAAATTCCGAAAACTGAAAGCTTGAGAATTAAGAAATGGAGAAATTCCGAAAACTGAAAGTTTGAATATTTAATAAATGGGGAATGTAATACCTGCAAAGCTTCTATTACATAAATTCTAACAACTGTATATCCTTTCTCCTTTATATCCACTCTCCCCGTCCAAAGCAACCATGCGATATAACGAGAGTCTACTATATCCTAACATTACTAATCCTCTGACTTATAATATCTTGCCGCACTCCTGACACACATTACAGTCCATATACAACAAAACAAAATTATGTTCGCAGTACGTATGTATCTGCAGTTTAATATCAATAATATTTATCATAATCATTCCGAAATCTAAAATATACTTAACAACTTTCCTTATTTATAATGTTGCGACAATAATTAATTATCACTGACCAAAGCAATTGTCGGAAAAAAAAAAACGAAAAAAAGCAGTTTAAGATGTTAATACAAATAGTGAATCTAATAAGCTAATATAGTGAAAGCAAGACATACACTCCTGGACAAAATTAAGTGGACACTGCAGAAATGTAAAAAATGTTTAGTTTCATTACAATGTTGTAAATAAATTTTAAATTTAGAACGTGAGGTATTTTTGTAGGCTTGAAAAAACATTTATTTAATGTATATAATTGTGCAATAAAGTTTTGATTTATAGGCATTATTAGTTAATTAAATTTACCTTTTGTTATTTATGATACCGGTCCACTTAATTTTGTCCACGACTGTACCTAACCTATAAAATATAAAATAATTTCTACGTATCGCTTGCACCTGTATCGTAGTGAAACGTCGCTTGTTTTCTCTATATCGCATATTCTACGTCGATGTGGGTGTTTCATATACAACGGTTTAATGGAAAGCTTCGTTTACGGTAGCCGGAGATTTCTGCAAGCTCGATACAGCAGAATTTGCAGAGTTCGCGGAACAAAACCGACAGGAAATTCCGCGAACGAGGCAATTTTTGGCGACGGCTGATTGCATGAAGTTTGCACACGCGAAAATACCACGTGATGGATGTGCATGCGATGTTTCGTTCCACTGCAGATTTCGTGCCGGATAAAGGAAATTGCGAACTGTAATAATATTTTCTTCCGTTTAATAAGCTTTCGCGAATATCGAAGTTGATTGCGAACTCGTCGAGAGCGAGGTTTTCCATTAACCGTGGGTTATGTTACATTTTCAGCAATTTTTAGCACGAAAGCGTCATTCTGTGCCTTTTGTTCTTAAATCGTCTCATATTATGTATCGCAACGGTTCTACGTGTTTGTGTTGCATATTCTTTTGCAGAGATTCGATATTGACGTTTCTAATCTGCTACATACAAAACTCGTCAAAGTATGGCAACACAATGACTGTCACACCGAAGCAATTAGAAACTGCATTGGCTAGTATTTTCATTTTTAACGAACCGCACCAAATATTTTCACGATACTTTGTTATACTTATTTTCACCAGTCGCAAGTAGCTGATAGGAGTATTTTCAGTTAGGAAAGTGAACATATTCCAAACAATATAGCTGTTAAATTTGAAGGGAAATTTGGATGTCACCCATATATGGGCGACATGGCACTCAAAGTGTTAAAGATTCGAGAAACATTTTTATCGCGTTCGAATCCGTGTCGCGAGTCGGACTCGTCGAAGTGCGACGAGAGTTTTAAACAAGACACTCGGTGAATTTCGTTGAGTGATCAATTCGCTAAATTATTATTCGGTATTTAGCGTTAAACGAAGGACAGAAACTAACGTGGAAGCTCGGCGAAGCGTGGCGACACGAGCCTCGGGGCCAAGTCAACGCACTCCGTTCAAATAAACGCAACACAGCCCCGATACGTGTCCTATCGAACAATCCAAAGATCATTGCGCAAGTACGAGATCGATCCAGGACTCGCTCGTTCGCCGTTGACAACCTATCGCGAAATCGGTTTCGCCTTTCGACTCGCCGCGCTCCTTTTCATTGTTAATTGCTGCCTATGTCGCGAGCATCTCTCTCGTTTTATCGCCTTTTCTCGCGCCACCGCGCTCACCCTTCGTACGATGTCCGCCGCCTCTAATTCCCTTGCAACGCAATGAGGCAGCATACAATGTAATCATAATATACAGGGTGTCCCAAAACGAACGAAACATCTGAAAATGGGAGGTAGCTGGGGTTATTCTGAACAACTTTTTCCTTTGCAAAAATGTCTTACGGGTCTTCATTTTTAAATTATTAAGGAAAAACACCGACCAATCAGAGCGCGAGAATTTCGCGCGCTCAGGGGTGTCGTACCATCGCGATGCTCATACGTTCGTTTACGGCGACGGTCACTGTTACTCGTGCCTACACGACGCCCCTGAGCGCGCGCGATTCTCGCGCTCTGATTGGTCGGTGTTTTTCCTTAATAATTTAAAAATGAAGCCCCGTACGACATTTTTGCAAAGGAAAAAGTTGTTCAGAATGACCCAAGCTTCCTCCCGTTTCCGGATGTTTCGTTCGTTTTGGGACACCCTGTATATTATATAATGTTATTATCATTATATAATATTATATATTATTATTATATAATGTATTATATATTATATAAGTATATTTAAACAAATTTTATTATTAATATATAATAGAATTTATTATATATTATATTATAAAGTATATAAATATAATATTATACATACTTATATGACATATATTATATTTTATATTATTTTTATATGTGCTCATAATTATGAAAGTTGTCTAAGTCACACATTTCTTGTTTCGAGATATTTAATGGATTACATTTGAATGGATTAGAAAATATTTTTATATCATGCAACATTTTAAAATAGAATTCTATTAGTCTCGATTAATGAAAATTTATTATGAACATGAAACTTTTGTATGATTCTCGTACAGAAATGTGTTTAAAGTTGGAATTGGCTTAGACCATTTTCATAATTATGATCACATATATCTATGTATTATATATTACATTTATGCATTACTTAAATTATTTATGTATTATATGTATGATTTATGTATGAATAATTTAAACAACGTTTTTCGTTTTTCTCCAAATTTCTTGTTTCAAAGACATACTTCGACTGTTTCAAAGACATCCACTTTGTGTAATACTGCAACTTGGAATCGGTGCTTCTTATCTGAATCCATAGTGTCGCACATATGATGTATAAACATATTGAAACAGCTAATAGTGGCGATTAATAATAAAGAGACAATAACTTCGAACAAGTGCATACAAAATGAATACTTTTCTGATCATAATCTTACTATTGTTCATAAAACATAATAATTTAGTGGTAATATGTTAATAAAAACGAAGGTTTATGTATATCATCCAAAAGTGTATTTTATGTACGTTCTTATGCGAGTATGTCACATTAGAAGTAATTGCCTCATGACCAAAATTATAAATAAAATTATAAAATTGTAAATCAAAAAAAAGTAACAATAAGGATTTAAGTTTATACACAATGCACCGTGCGAACACTTTTTCGCACCACTGTATGTAACAGCGAATCTTGTTAACGAATAATATTTCACTTAAATCGATTCCATGAAACGGTTCCGTGAAACTGTTCTCCAGAAATACGATTCCATGCGGGTTGAAACAAATGTCCAACGGATATGCAACGAACAATCGCACCAGTGACGAGCGATCATTCACGCTCCGTGCATGAATCGATGATAAGTGGTGTACCGTATCAAGATAGAAAGCAATCTGTGCACGAGAGTCGCTGTACTGTCCCAGATGCAACGAGAAAAAAGAAATGTGCTATTAGGAAAGCGTCGTAGTAGCGCCGTTTAAATACGCTGTTCGGTTTGCGCAAGAGGCGCGGGTTAAGTTAACAGAGGCAACGGTATCCCGTTTGACCCCGTAACAACGACGGCCATTTTCTGTATCCGTGTATTAGGAGCGCGTTTCGAGATTCCATCGATGCCGGTGGAACGCAAATACTCGAGGAACGACGCCGTGCAACCTGGGACGACACGTATTGGCTGATTCTCAGCGGGCGACGAGGAGTACAGAGTCTTCGGATGATTGCGATAACTCCATCGAATTATGTGCCGCCAACGACCCTGGAATTGGCGCTCGAGGAGGTTGTGCCGAATATTAGAAAATTCCAAATTGACCTGCATTGTGTAAGACAAATACGGAAAATAATAATAATAATAATAATTCATTTTCTGACTTATGAGTTTAATGGGTGAAATTACAAGGTGAGCGCGTACAATAACGACTACGCGGAATATCGATAATATACAGGGTGTCCCAAAACGAAGGAAACATTCGGAAATGGGAGGTAGCTGGGGTCATTCCGAACAACTTTTTCCTTTGCAAAAATGTCGAACGAGGCTCCATTTTTAAATTATTAAGAAAAAACGCCGACCAATCAGAGTGCGAGAATCTCGCGCGCTCGGAGGCAGTCGTAGTGGTCGGCTTACGTGGTCAGGAGCGAACACGGTCAACCGTGCGCCGCACAGTGGAGTATTTGTACCGAATAGGCGGACATGAGTATCTAAAAATTGTCGCGCTCTTCAAACTTCCATAACTTTATCAAAATTAGTCCAAAATTAATGAAACAAAGACTATTTTAAAGCTTGAAATTCCCATTTTTTAGACTATTAACTACTTTTATCACAGTTGGTACGAAAAAGGCAGAAACGGAATATAAGGAGGAGTACTTCAACACGTATAAATTTCTCGACATTTGTCAAATACTACGAACTGCAAACACCTTTCTTGCAATTTTTAAACATATTATTAGAGAGTATTATCCTCTGTTCCTGCATTATATGAAATAATTGTCTTCTAGTCATTATTTTAACGCCAGACGGCCCTGCAATTGGTTCCGATTAATTTTCAGACATTTTGATATCTATATGTTCAGTTATTGGAGTTAAATAATATTCACGATTCACAAATTGCATGAAAAAATATACTTGCATGTTTAAGTGTACTTACCAGGTATAAATTAAATGAACTTCAATATAGAAATAGAAAGGAGAACACTTAAATAAAAGTTTTAATGAATAACTGAACTAATCGCACTTAATAAGTATTTGAAAAATATAAACTAAACATAAACTACACAACACAAAACTTATACTGAATAAAATGCAAAAATTAGAATATATATAGCTAAAACAAAGATATATAATTATGTAAAAAATATCGCTCTGTGAATGTATCTCTCCGTAGTCTCTGAAGGCACTTTTTCAACTGAATGCATTCAGAAAATATGAACAGAGTCGAAGTCGTATTTGTATCATAGTATAAACATCTCATGGGCCCTTACTCGTCGATAGTCTAAACAATTCCTTGGAAGAATGTCTGAGCGTCTCGTGGATGGTCAATGAGCGCGGGCGTACAAGCCTACGAAACGCGGCGACAATTAAACTTCAATTTGCTATAACATCCGCGGTCGGACGCGGTCGGAGCCAAATTTTGTTTCATTACAATCAGAACATGTTACAGAATATAATGATACCAAACAAAGCATCGGGACGCACCCGGAAGTATAACAAAATCGTTAATGAAATCTTAAAATCGTAAAAAAAGATGATTAAATTATTGATCATTTTCAAACATTAATTACTAGACAAATATGCATGATAACAGAGTAAAACCTGTTGGAAAGTGAAGATTATTCTTGCCTGCAAAGTTTTCATATAATAACAATGTATAAAATTTTTTCAAAGTATTGAAAAAACTTTGTAATGTAAGCGTCGCATTTTGGACAAATTTTCGGGAAGGAACGCGCGTCATAAAATCCTTCAGTTGCATTGAAGAACATTGCTATATGATTGCATAAATCAATAAAAGGATGTTGCTACATTGTTTGTCATATATTTAAGTAACTCATGCACCAGAAATTTTACATTTAATGCAAAATTTTTAATATTCGGTTTTGTCCGCCTTTTCGGTACAAATACTCCACTGTGCGCCGGTTGAAATGAAAAGTATCCAAATTCACCCGCGTACCTTCCTAAAAATTCTTAGAAGCTAGAATTTCAAAGTTTCTACCTATGCTCCACCTAAGTCAATTTCTATCTAAGTTCTCTTGAATTTCTGTAAAAATTTGTCTATACATTTTTCAAGTTTCTAGTAGATTTTCCCTACGGTTCCCTTACTCTGTGGAATACCTCTAAGACTTCCCTAGAAATTGTTTTAGAATATCATTAGAACCTCACTGCTTCTGTATCCAATCAAACCGTGCATTAACGATGTATTATAAGCGGTGTCTTCGTTAAGAGCAAATTTTGATAACACTTTTACAGTACGATTAAACGGAAGTATGGCTGTCGCCATAACGCGCACTCGTTCCGACACGACGAACCGAAAATGGCATCACGATTGAATATATCGTTCGATAGGTTAACGAATCGACGGGAACAGAGAGAATAAGAGGAATAATTGATAAATCGAGAGACGAAGACGAGTTACCAGGCGACAACGGTGTACGTTCTCTAACGGCTATATACGCGCACGCGTTTTGTTGAGAGGAATCTTCAACAGGCAGTGATTAATGCCACGATCTAGAAGAGGAACGAGGAAAAAACGAACGTACGGAACTAGCGTGTCCCGATGATTCAGATACGGGGAGATAAATTACTATTTTCAACGTAGCTACCATGCTACTTTAATTATCGACGAAAGTATGGAAGGCTCCTTTATCCGGACACGTAATGCGCGCCCTACAGCCTCTCCCTTCCAAGGATAACAAGGATATTTGCATAATGATTATAATAATTCCGTACGTGGTTAATAAGCGATCTATCGAGGCATATAGCCGCCCTGGGAAATTGTGAAAACACCGATAACGGTGCAAATCTCCGAACCAATGAGGATGAAATCACTTGGTACCGCCATGGAAATTACATGTTTCCTACGATGATTTTCATGTTGTGGATATCGTCGAATGACACGTCGAAATTAACTTTACTTAGTTTACTTCAAATACCACGTAATTATTTCGCTTTATTACGCTACTATTCTAATAATTCACTGAACCGCTACGGTATTATTCCGCTACCCTACTTATGATACAGGGTGTGTTCAGGAAAAATTTGTTTATCGAATGCGGTTAGATTCAATGTGAAACTTAAACGAAAATACTGTAAAACTCGAACAATGATGTGTTAAACCATGTAGGGCAATGATAGAGTTGTGGTTAGATTGGGGTTACGTTAATGTTAGCTTAAGGGTAGATTGATAGTAGGTTTTGGCGCGGTTATGGTTAAGTTGAGGTTAGTTTGGGATTAAGGTTAACACATAATCGTCCGCATGATGAAAATTCGTCATTTGTATATTACTGAAAATAATTGGTTCTTATTCGTTTAAATCAAAATAAATTAAATTCTAATTTTCAGC
This sequence comes from Coelioxys conoideus, assembly GCA_947623535.1. Taxonomy (NCBI): domain Eukaryota; kingdom Metazoa; phylum Arthropoda; class Insecta; order Hymenoptera; family Megachilidae; genus Coelioxys; species Coelioxys conoideus. Next base: position 10,657,539 of record OX392453.1, on the reverse strand, counting down.
AAACAGAGATAATTCGAAACTGCAAAGTCCATAACAAAAAAGTAGAATTAGTATATATGTGACTTTTGCAACATTCCCCTTCATAGTACCATTCACCGAAGAAATATTAATTATTTATAAAATTAAAAATTCGAAAATAATTTACTTCACCTAATGAAAAAGAGAATAATAACTTTGTGTTTTTGAGTAATTCTTTTCAACTTTTCTGTGGATTTAATTTTTCTTTAACTTCAGAAAGCAAACAAAAAAATAAAAAAATCTATATATAAGCACAAATTTGTTTTATATCATTTTCCAAAATTTCAACGAAATATATACAATTTTTATATTATATTTATATTTTATATTATCAATACGTGTTGAAGTTAAAATTGACGTTAAAGTCAGGTTGAGTTTAGCTTAGAAAAAATTTTGTGGATACCTGGTTATCAAGGTATTGAGGGTAATTTTGAAGCAGATACACTAGCAAAAATAGTTGCAAACAAAGAGTTTGAAATTTATATAAAAATTCCATTTATCGACCTATGAGAATATAAAAAAAGGAAAACTTCTACGTCTACCACAGACATTACTGTTGATGAAGGAAAAGTTAAAGGCTTTTTTAATAATCACCATTGTTATAAAGGTAAACCTTGATTTAGTAAACTCAATCTCTCGAGAGAAGCAATTGTTACTATTAAAAGATACACAGAGATCAACATTTGTTAATAAACTCAGAAAAGGGGGCTTGCCCCCACCCCTCAGCTGTACAGTTGTTTTCTCGATCATTATGCACGATGATACATTCGTTTCTAAAAGGTCGTAATTTATAATTATAATTGTATTTCGTTTCATTATAAAATTCTAGACTTATGTAACCATTTCTGTATGTACGCGAATAGTCTCAATTAAGATTAAAATGCTTAATAAAAAAAAAAGAAAAAGGTTATGATTAAAGTCGAAGTTAAGGAGAAATAAGTAGCTTGCCGACACGTCGAGGTCATACGTCGTAGCGGTGTTTCCTTGTTCGAAATTCTAATTAGTTTAGTTTCGGTGTGACTACAGACTGTAACCAATAAACGTTCGTACACGAAAAAGGTCAATCTGTTCACCCGGATCCGAACAGACGAATTCACGCCGGAATCTGTTCGCGACGATTTCTAGGCTGGCACGAGCCGAGAGAGCGGCAATTAAACGGCGAAACGAAAGGAGCGCGGCTGTTCCGATAAGGAAAACTGTGTGAAATCGCGGATCAACGACAATTTCGAGCGATAGCGATCGGGAGATCTACGTTTGCTCGTTAAACTGTTCGGAATCTAACTAACGTTTATCTATCGAAATGAAATTCCTGTACAGTCGGCAGCGAATACGGACGAGATTCGAATATTTGTCTCGTGAAAAGATGGCAACGACGATCGAAAAGGCTTGGAAGAAAAGAAACGGAACTATATGCAAGGAATTACGGAACAACGTTAACCCCTTAACCCACGATTTTTTACGCGAACTCGTCATCTACAGCCAGTTAATTATTGCTATAACATCGAGGCAACTAAAGAACGTTAAAATGTTATTTTTAATTTAAGCCAAAATTTAATTACATCAAAAATACGAGTTTCATTTATCACGTTCGAGTGCGACACGATATCGTAAGGCAAAGGGTTAACCATTGCAGCTCGTGTAGATAATTCAGATAAATAGATTGGTTGAATTTAAATATTTTCATGACTGAAAATTCATTTAGTACTGCTTGTGATAAATTGAAAACATATTTGTTACGCACCTTGCGCTATTGCAATACATTTTATTGAAAAGCTGTTTCCTAATCTGTTTCGTAAATTAACTAATCCCTTGCCATAACACGATGAATAAAACGAGCTAAACAATCATAGTTAGAAAATTTAAATATTGTGAAGTTTATACATCTGTTCTCGTCCAAACGAAGCATACTCAGTATCCAAGTGTTCAATTATTCATATATTCGCAAGTACCAAATTAAATCAATATCTATCTGCAATACACATTTACTAATTCGATGTGAGACATTATTAGAAACATTAACCACGAATTTAAAATGAAAACAACGTGTTTTGCAATGACTCACCTTTTTAATCTACATATTCCTTTTTCGTACTGTTGGGAGGCGCATAAATGTAAGATCAAAAAGGAAAATGGAATGACCGATGAAGTTTGCACTTCACCGAATAAACGTTGTGTGGGCGTATTTAAAAATACTAAGTTCCTTTATTCACTCTGCTCACGGCAAAAGCCAATATAAGAATGTCTTCAGAGACACATATTCGTACCAAGGACACCCTCGTTAGTATGGTCGTTTTTTAGGGCACTAGGGCCCGGCGAAACTCCTCTGAGGGAGGGGAAGCGCTGACGAAAAGCATATGGCCTGTATCGACTATTCGTTGATTTCTAATTTTCTTACATAAAATATAAAGAAGAATAATTTGTGTGTAATTAGCTTTTAATATCTTTACGCTGCGGCGTCTGCATTCGCACTGACGCAATTGGCACGAACGCCGGTTACATTCGGAAGAAACAAAATAGCAACGCTTATGTTATATCACGATACTCCTACACGTACGAACATCTAAATTCTAGATTATAGCCTAATAACTTAAACCGACCTCAAGTTACCTTTAGACTTTGGATTCCAAACTCTGCCGATTGTAAAGATATTACGAAACGGCAGGGTCTTTGAACGCCCATTTGTAAATCGTTTCCAAACAAACTCTCCAACAACTCTCGTGGCGAACTCACCGTGCTACTTCACAAATTTTGACAGAGAACAAAGAAAAATCGTCTTCAGTTACGATTGTTCGAGCGAGTGAAACGCTAGAGATTTTGCCAGAGATTCGGCCGACTAATGAAATTTAGATATCCGAAAGGATAACAAGCGTCGCATAATGAAACTGATATTTTAACAAATAAGAAGGAAACCGCCGAATGGCTCGGTCCGCTTCTCACGCGTTTCTGGAACAATGTTTAATTACCGATGGCGATGTATTATTCAGGGACGAAACGGTATCGCAACAGATTCTTCAAATATTTGAAAGCGGTTCAGCGTTCGAGTTTCCCGCTACCGAGCCTCTGAGCCGATTAATAGGACACCGTTGTTTGTTCAGGTGTTACCGAGGCCCACCGAATTTTTCAACGGCAAACAAACGATCCACGTGGATCGATATCGCGCACCAAGGAAAATTTATTGACGTTTCGCGGTAATATTTACAGAATCCGTGAAAGGGTATACGCCGAAGAATTCGTCGGATAAACACCGCCGATGCATTTACGTCCGCTCGTTCAGCGAATCCCCGGTCGAAGGTTTCAAAGATTCAAAGTTCAAATTGCACGGCATTCGAGAGGGTACGTTTAGGCGAGCGCTTCGACGATTGCTCCCATTTCCTGATTTTTGCCAGATTCGGAAATTCGGAGATTCAGAGGTCGGAGATTTTGGAAAATTTGAAGAGTTTGGATATTTGAGTATCTGGTAAATTGAATAATTTGAGAATTTGAGGATTTGAATATCCGGATAATTTAATAATTAGAAATTTTTGATTTTGGAAATCTATGAAATTGAATAGTTTGGAAATTTGTGATAGAATTAATCGATATTATACCGACCGTGTGCAAAATGCTCCGATGTTATTTTGTTTCTTTTATGCAATGCGTTGCGTACTTCAGTTGGTCATAGCATGCAATAACGATTGCACACGTTTCTTTTTCTTATTTTCAATTAGTGTATAATTATGTTTAAATATATTCCAAAGTTATATAATTCATAATAGTATATTTTCCGTTTCTCTTCTCGACTAAAACCTAACGATTTGGAAATTTGGGTATCTAGGAAATTGAATAGTTTGAAAATATGGAAATTCGAGTGTCTGGGAAATTTAATAGTTTGTGAAGTTGGAGTATCTGGAAATTTATTAATTTGGAAATTGTGTATCTGAGAAATTGAATAATTTCATAATTTATCGAATCCCCATCAACTGTTTGAAGGATTCAGAGTTAAAATTGCACGGCATTCGAGGGGGTACGTTTAGGCGAGCGCTTCAATGATTCCTCTCATTTCCTGATTTGAAATTTCGTGGTTGTATGGATTCGGAGATTCGGCAATTGTGAATATGAGGGCGCTGGATATTCAGATATTGACAAATTCGGAAATTCGGAATATTCCAAGGCGAGAGAATTTGGTAAGTTTGGTAAATTTGAAGTTTTGATATTTGAGGATTTGGGGATTTGGATATTTGGAAAGCTCTGACAATGAGGGACTTTCGTATTTGGAGCACCGAGAAATTTGGAAGTCGAAGAATTTACAAGTATGGAAATTTTTGTCTGGAAACTTTGAAACAATTTGAAAATTTGAGAATTTGAATATCTGGCAAATGTAATAATTCGAAATTTTTTAATTTGGGTATCTAGGAAGTTTAATAGTTTGAACATTTTTAAATTGGGGTATCTAGGAAGTTTAATGGTTCGAAAATTCGGAAGCTTGAGTATCTGGGGAATTTAATAATTTAGAATTTTAATATCTGGGAAATTTAACTATTTCATAATTATTGAATTTGGGTATCTAGGAAATTTAATAGTTTGAAAATTTGGGAATCTAGGAAATTTAATAGTTTGACAATTTGGAAATTAGAGTATCTGGGAAATTTAATAGCTTGCAAATTTGGATGCTTAAGTATCTGGGGAATTTAATATTTGGGAAATTTAATAATTTAAAGATTTGAGTATATAGTAAATTTAATAATTTCGAAAGTTGAAAATTTGAGTATCTGGAAGAATTTGATAATTTAAGAGTTTGAAAACTATAAAGACATTTAATTTAGCGATCGCCAACTTTGCAGTTTAAAAATTTGTATGTCAAAAAAATGTAGAACTTCAATAATTCAAAAACTCGGTGATTTAAAAATTTCGAAGTTTCCGAACTTTGCAATCTTAAATCTAATGTAAGAATTAGAATATCTCTAACACGAGCTATCGACGTCGCCAATATTACAATATCATGCAATGTCCGTAAAAAGCAACTTCCTTATTATTACGTTTCTAAGAAATCAATTTGAAACGAGTTTCGAGTTCAACGAACTCGCCACTCGGAGCTACCGAAAAGGAGTCCCGGGTTTGACTATTCCGTACGCATCAACGTATTATGCAATTTCGACTAAATATCGAGTGTTATCGAATGTTTCTCAAACACCCAACAAACAAAGTGTGCACAATGTAGATATTATTAGATCGCACAGTATACAGACATGCTAAGCCGATCAACTGCAATGCCGCGAAACAGTATCCGCAACGCTTTGCCGCTGTAATTATCCGCAGCATCGTTTCCGGTTTACAGCGCGTTGCGATCCATCTATAGGCAGGAAGTTGAGCAGTTCACATACTAATCTCGGCGAATTAAAATGCAACGCGCGCACGCAGCTTCGCGTTTAGTGGCGCAATGCGACGCGCGGTGTCACGCACTCCTAAATATTCGAATAGCGAAAATAATACTAAGCGATTTTTTATGTCATCCCGGACACACACGCTGTCGGCGAAATGACTATGATATTAGGTTGGTGCAAAAATAATTGCGGGTTTTAACGATAAACTTTGAAATAACGTATGTTAGGTTGGAATAATGGTTTTTAATCGGAACAGGAGCCATTCGATGCTATACACTTATGTCAACGTGATACATGTTTGTTTATTCCATTATTATATTATTATAATTGGTAACTTATCTTGATTGATTTTCAAAATATTTAATATTAAATGTATTGAATAATTTCTTTGGGTAAACTCTTATCGTTCTCAAATTAATAACATGAATCTGGCTTTCAATTAATCATTCGACTATCTCAGACTCAGAACCGAATTGTTGTAGCCCCGAGCCACCTCTTATAAACATTTTAAAATATTCGTCGAGTATATTAGGTCGGTATATAATAATATCGTCCGAATTTGTAATTTTTCCATTTTTACTATCCTAACCAAATACGACAAACTGTACACAACTCAGAAACAAGTGATAAACATGTATCGATATAGTCAACTTCAGGCTTTAAAATGGTATAGCGTATGAACGTGGCTCCAAAACAATTCATTATTAATTTCATATATTAATCGCTGAAGCCTCCGATTGCGAACCCCGCAGTTATTTTTGCACCAACCTAATACAAATATATTATTCGAACCGAAGATTTGCAACGTTCGATCAGGATACGTTTATTAGAATGTTATCCAAGGTACCTTGACAAATTCGAGACTGTGAATTGTAATGCTCTCTCGTTATATTGCCATTATTTATATCGCTAAGTATGCACGGTTTGTAATTTTTTAACTTGGAAGTTTGACAGTTGGACTTCTGAACTTTTAGATATTTAAGAATTTGGCGCTTTGGGAATTGGAGATTTTGATATTTCAGGATTTCGGACTTCCAAGATTTGGGGAATTTGAGGTTGGAGGATTCTGGCCCTTCGTCGTTTTTAAGCATGGTGATTTCGGAATTTTTATGTTACAGAAATTTGACATTTTGGACTTTGAAACTTCCGACACTTTGAGATTTATAAGTTTTGAGATTTACGAAATTTGAGAGTTAGGGAATTTGGAATCGCGATAATTTGAAATTAGGATTTGAGATTTTGGTGAATTAGCATTTGGGGAATTCGGAACGTAGAGGATTTGAGATATGGGGATTTAGACGTTTGGAGGGCTTGCGATTTGGGGAATTTGGAATTTAAGATATGGGGAGTTTGGAATTTAAGATATGGGGAATTTGGAATTGAAAATATGGGAAATTTGGAGTTTCGAAGATTTGAGATTCGGGTGAATTAGCATTTGGAGAATTTGGAGGACTTGACATTTGGTGATTTTGGAATTTGACGTGTGGGTGATTTTGCATTTGGGGACTTTGGAATTTGAGATTTGGGTGATTCAGTATTTGGCGAATTTGGAGGACTTGACATTTGGGAAAGTTGAAGTTTGAAGGATTTGAGATTTGAAGAATCTGGAGTTTAAAAACTTTGAGACATGGACAGCTTGACCTTGGGGATTTTGGAATTTAGGAAATTCGAGATTTGAGAATCTTTAGGATATATGAGGATTTTGCCACTTCTGAAATTTTTAAATTCAAGAATATGAAGCTCGGGGAGTTTGTAATTCGTTACCCTGGATCTCAATACTTGAAATTATGGAGTTCAGAGGTTTATGCACTTTGGAGTTTGAGACTTATGAGGTTTAATGAATGAACAAATTTTCAAATGTTAGTTTTATGATTCGTAAATCCCAAAATTACAAGATCCACAAGTTCAACAATTTCAAGACTCGAGAATCGGGGAACACCCGAATTCCTCAACGATAACATAATATCCAAATTCCAAATTCTCAGAATCCGTAGGTTCGTGTCCCGCGTAAACACCGTTGCCATCTAGAACAGAAGTTCCAGCAACGAGCAAGGACGGATCCCCATCGTTCGCGGATTCGTCGCGTCGCCGAAGCAGGAACAGCTTAACGCGGAGCTAAACAGGTTCTGCGACAGGCAACACCGTAGATCCGCGAGATGTCATTGGAGGCAAATGGTGTAACCGAGCCTCGGCCAGAATTTCACTGTAAATGTCAGGCGACGGCACGTAAAACGTCCCCGGCGATTTGAAGGAAAGTCGTTCGGTCGCTCGGTGTGTCCCTCGTCGCGTTTCGTCGCTTTGCGAACCCGCCAACGGTCGACGACTCGTGAAATCACCGTCGACACCGCCACGTTTCCGATCTTTATGCCGATAGCCGGACAAAACAAGTGCAGCCGGACGATAAGCGGCGACCGTGCACGCTCTGTATCACCGAGTGCGAAAGTTATAAATTCCTTCGACCACGCAGCGATCCATTTTGCTCTGTTCGCGAGCCATCTCTTTCTCTCCCTCGACCTCGTTCGTCGCCGTCGACTTCTGCGCTCCCTGGACATCGAACCACTACAAATTCCAGCCCTTTTAGTGCCGGGCGAAAGAGAGGTTCCTATGCGAAAATAGCCGCATAGGACTGTTAAGGATGACACACCACCATCGATGCCTCATCCTCCATAGTAACCGTGTACTTCTATCACCGATAACACTGTACAACAAATTTTGATTTTTTGTTTATTTCGTAACCGCCACTATGATATTCTTATAGATTTTTGCGAGCTGAATACGAATCTGAAATCCGTTTCTCTCAATGTCCTACAGTTTTTGAGAAAATTGTTGTTGAACAAAATTGCACATTTTCAACTTTGGAAATTTTTTGTGCTTTTATCATAGCAGCTATACAGTGACTGTTCACACGAGAAAAATCTGTGAACTTTCCCGAATAAAACGATATAAATTGTTATTGCATTGTAAACATTGAAATATGTTTAAATAATGATCAAAGTGAGAAAGACACCGAAAATGCACCAGTTTTCGTTGATATTTTTCAATTTATTTTAAAAACTATAGGTCTAGGTGAAAATCTGACCATCGTACGTGATAGAGCAGACATTTCTGCTGCAGAAAGCATTGAGCGAAGTTAGAAAATCAGTTTTTTTTTCATTTCATAAGAAAAATAGTTCGGCAAAACACGCGTCGCTGCCAGTGGTTGCATTTCTTGTCTGAATATCCATCATCAAATTTAACAAAATTCAATGGGTGAATATACTTACCGTAATGTCATATGCTGAGAATATTGTCTAAATTTTTATAATGAGATACATTTTTCTCAATTTCTATGAGCAGATACATACAGATGCCTACTATCTAACAACACAATAACAACAACGTATTTAACAACATTTTGCATGTGGATGCAAGTAATTACTGTACGTATAAGTGGACGAATCCTTTTTTCTTATTGTTCTTACGGTACACGAAGAATTTGTGGCGTGGAAGGGATCGGTCCCATCCCGGTCCCCATCCAGTTACGCCAATGCCTTTTTCTCTTTTCCCCGTTTCCATTTCTTTCTTACACAACATCTTTCTCTATCTGTCTGCCTGCCCCTCCCACTTTGTCCCTCTACCAGACAGTGCGAATACCTTCGTCAGACGCTAATGCCTTGAATGAAGTACGGTTACTCCGGCTCTGGTCTTTGGTATTTTATCAGTAACATTATTATTCCAGCATCGCCGACGCTATTTCGAATTTATGGTCCGGTAAGAATGTCTGGTCGATTTCGCAATCGCAGTATTTTCGCGTTGGCTCAGGAAACGCCGGGACGCAGGTATCTGCCCTTCTTCTGTGCACAGCTATCGGGAAACAAATAGTCAAACTTCGGTAACATATTCGATTCCTTCAGAGTACTTCCTTTTTCCAGATAATAGATCAACGTTGACACGTTGACTGCCACACGAAAGCGATTGATAATTGCATTGGGTAGTGTTTTCATTTTCAACAAATTTTATTAAATATTTTCACGATTCCTTGCTATGTTTATTTGCCATATTTTCAGGTAACTGTTGCGAGTATTTTCAGATAGAAACGTGGACAAATTTTGAATAATGTAGCTGTGAAATCTGTGTGGAAATTCGAGTCTCATCCACATATGTGGTGACATGGCAGTCAAAGTGTAAAGCGAGTGAACTTTTAGAATGCACTCACATAACCACTGTCATGGTGGCCTGCGTAGCTCTCTGGAACTTGGTTGGGACAGGGATAAAAATTTCGATTGTTCGGAGGCTCAAAGGTATCCTAACCTTTCCAACTCTCCGATGCACTCGATCTTGAAGAAAATAAAAACCCAAGCAGAGCAGAATTTTTTTTTAGAACAAACAAATCTTTGCTTAATGAAATTTTTGTTTTTATATAGAATTCCTTTTTGTTATAAGAAAGTGCAAAATAATTATTTTTAATATAAGACAGTATAAAAGAATTTTTCTTGATATAAAACAGTGTAAAACAATTATTTTTAATGTATAAGATTATAAAACAATTATTTTTAATATAAAAGAGTACAAAACAATAATTTTTAATACGAAAAAATAAAATAATTATTTTTATTATAAAAGAATATAAAACAATTACGTTTAATATGAAAGGGTATAAAACAATTACTTTTGTCATTAAAGATTATAAAGAAATTATTTTTAATACGAAAAAGTATACAAAAAATTATTTTTATTATAAAAGAATACAAAACTATTATGTTTAATAGAAAAGCGTATAAAATAATTATTTGTATTCTTGAAGATTATAAAACAATTATTTTTTAAACATGAAAAGTTGTAAAAGAATATATGAAAATTATTTTTAATATAAAAAGGTATTCAAGTATAGTTTTTACACACAAATGGACGAATACATTCGTGTCAACGATTCAACACGGAAAGAGTTTCATCTTTCCATAGGTAGGTGCCAGCGTGCATAAAGGTTACGAAAAAAGTGGTACAGTTTCGAAGCGACGTAACCCCGAAGAGCTGGGTGACTTTTCGATCCGAAGTTGACGCGTACGCGTGCATTCGCTTTAGTCAGCTCATTGTTCGAGAGCTGACCAGGAGCATACGAAAGAAGAGAGTAGGGAGATCGACGAACCCGGTTCGAATGGTCCAAAAAATCCGCCCCGTCCGACCGGGGAGTCAAGGATCCCGTGGTCGGCGCTTCCAGACGTGGCGCGAAACATTTTTCCAGACTGTGAAACCCGTGGCAGGAGCGGTAGCTGCCCGAAGCTACGTTTCTGTTCTCCCTCGTCTCGAAACACGATGGTTTTTGCGGCCGGTCCGGTTCTGTCCGGCCGGCACCGACCTACCGGAACGCCTGGAACTCGCCCAGTATCCATCGAGGACCAGCTACGAAGTGCTGGAATAGCCAGCGAGCCCTCGGCGTGTCCGTGAACACCGTAGAGAGCTCCACGGGCTCTCGACACCGGGATGAATCAGGGAAAGGGAGTGTTCTGTACGGCGGATAGGGCAACACCGTAGGCAGGGAGGGGGGCGCTGGATGGAGAGGAACGAGAAAGAAGGTGACGGAGGTGGGGCACGCGTGGAATCGAGGGGAAACTGGACCCCTCGACGTCGTACGGCCGTCTGTACGACGGGTGAACGTCGCGAGCTTCCACGGGGAAAGTGGCGATGTTGAGAATATGATTGTCGATCGGCGGAATGATGGTTGATTTTTGATCTCGCAAATTTTAAGATTTCGAGGTTCGACGTTGGGAAATTTTTGCAATCTAAAAGTTCAGAAAAAATTGAGCTATGGGAATTGGAAAGTTTGAAGATTTCGAAATTTATGTATAGGCGATTTTTCCACGGGGAAAGTGACGATGTTGAGAATATGATTGTCGATCGGCGGAATGATGGCTGATTTTTGATGTCGCAAATTTTAAGATTTCGAGGTTCGACGTTGGGAAATTTTTGCAATCTAAAAGTTCAGAAAAAATTGAGCTATGGGAATTGGAAAGTTTGAAGATTTCGAAATTTATGTATAGGCGATTTTTCCACGGGGAAAGTGACGTTATTGGGAATATGATAGTCGATCGGCGGAATGATGGTTGATTTTTGATCTCGCAAATTTTAAGATTTCGAGGTTCGACGTTGGGAAATTTTTGCAATCTAAAAGTTCAGAAAAAATTGAGCTATGGGAATTGGAAAGTTTGAAGATTTCGAAATTTATGTATAGGCGATTTTTCCACGGGAAAGTGACGTTATTGGGGAAATGATCGTCGATCGATGGAACCATGGTTGATTTTGATCTCGAAAAGTTTCGGGATTTCGAGCTTCGACATCAGGAAATTTTTGCAATCGAGAAGTTGAGAAAAAAATTCAACTATGGGAACTGAAAAGTTTGGAGATTTCGAGATTTCGAAATTTGGGTAATGGCGAATTTTCCACGGGAAAGTGACGATGTTGGGGAAGTGATCGTCGATCGACGGAACGATGGTTGATTTTTGATCTCGCAAAGTTTCGAGGTTCGATATCGGGAAATTTTTGTAATCTAGAAGTTGAGAAAAAATTGAGCTATGAGAATTGGAAAGTTTGGGGATTCCGTCATTTCGGAATTTGGGAAATTGTGAATTTTGGAATTTGACGATTTGAGGACTTGGGAATCCGTGGATATGGGGATTCGAAGATTTACGTGGTTCTTAATTTTTTGAAAGTTTCACAAATTTTTGGAACAGCCAATTTTGGAATCTAAATATATAGGAACCTACATGGAATCTATTGGAATTTATTTAGGAATTTACAAGTCCTGGGATCTAGAGATTCGGGGGGTGGAGGATCTAGAGACCTATGTGATCTAGTGATTTGAGGATTGAAGGTATAGAGATCTATGTGATTTAGACATTCGCGTTTAAAGTTTCGGTAAGAGGAGAATACATGATTTTGCGACTTAACGGTTTGTCTGCTATTATTTCAATGGTTTTCGTATCTACCATTACTTTGAAAATTCTGCGTAAATACTTCTTCCGGAACATCCGCCTAAACCTTATTACAAGTATAGAAGCACTTCAAACAGGGATAATAAATAAACAAACTTTTGGTCATTACTGCCGTGCGCGTCTCGGATCGGCGCGAAGGTGGGTCACTTGTATAGGTTCTTACAACAATAGCTTTGCACTTTACTCCAAATACCAATGTGTTTCGTATTCTATAGGCTTTAAAGTAACTTTTTAAATAAAAAAAAATAAAAAAATGACTTTTTTGAGTCCATCTACATAGAGGTCCCCCCTTAATTGCCACTATTAGCTGCTTCGTGATGTTGATACATTGTATAGCAACACCATAGATTCGATTAAAAAATATCTATTCCAATTGCTGTATTAGACAAAATGGTGATTGTGAGTCACCTTCCGAGTGCAAAGGGTTTACAATCGGAAAAAGTGATAAAGAAGCATCGAAGGAGCACTCGATCTCCGAGGCACTCGATCAGGCATTCTCTCGCTCGCTGGCCGCACCATCCGCTTTATAGGAGCGCGTGCGGGGTCCCCCCACCATCCCGACGAATCCCGAGGGGAGAGGTAACAGGACATTGGCGGAGAGCAAAGTCGTTCCCGGTTAGTGGCTGGCGAGTTGTCGGTGCCGTCGCCAGTGGCAGAGAGCCAGTTTCTCGCAGCGTCGAGCCGAGCCGGCGGCGTCGAGGCGCCCCTTCAGTACGTAGCCGACGACCGTGGCAGCTGCAGCCGCTGCACCTGTCGTCTCTCGTCGTATCGCGACAAAACTCCGATCTCTTCCCTGTCGTCGAACCGATCGCGGATCCCGATCGTTGACCGACGGATACCGTGTTTTAGCCGCGGCACCGATTTCCACCGAAATTACTCGGCGACGCTTGCGGATAATCGGATCGCGATCAGTGGTATAAACGCGAACGATCGGCCAAATTGGAAATCGGCCGGGATCGCTTCACGGGTGCCCCGTTCTCGAGCGGACGGGAATCGGCTTGTGTTCATCCAGTGTTTCACGTTCCCTCGGACGGGTACGGTCGCCTTCTCGCTGGCCGATACGCGCCGCCTAAGAAAGAGAGGACCACCGTATAAAAGTGAAAACTTGTTTCTCCGGTGTTCGTGGTGCCCCGGCTCTCCCACATTGGATATTTCGGACTACCTGGAATTCGTCCTCGGACCTGGACTCGGAACGGGCATCGCCGCCGAGGTGAGTCTCTCGCACGATGAATTCCAGCACCCTGCCACGAGGGTCAAGAGCGGTCAGCCATCTGCCTCTGCACCGCTCTGTCCACTCGTTACGCGTCCACACGCTCCTTTCCCGGTTCTGACCATTTTTTTTTTTTTTTACTCTCTTTTTTTCGCCGGTTTTCTTGCTCGCTCGTTTAACTCCGCGATACGGTTCCGCGGGTTTTCTGACGTTTTTGTGACTGTGTCCATCGTCGGCGATGTTCGGTTAACACGTTCGTGGACAGTAAAAATTTCAGTGAAAAGTAATATGGAAATACCTAATGAATCAGTTGATCGTTACTCTAAAGTGCATATTAATTTGAAGAAGTAATGGTTATTCAAATTGAATGAACAATTCGCTTCAAAATTTTAATGCCGATAGCATTCATGTAATTTTGAATCACGATTAACACGAACGTTATAGCATTCGTGTCCTCGTACGTGTTAACACTAACCCTACCGGCATATAATGCAGCTTTATATTGAAATTAAAAATGTTGTTAAAAAATGAAGAAACGAACGATGAAACACGAATCAATGTACACATTAATTCCTTATCCTAGAGAAAATCAACATGAATTTTAAAAAAGCCACCTTAACATACTTTTTAATTTAAAATTACAAACTTGTTAAATGGTCATTTTGACCGCTTTGGCAGGTTTACTGTGAATCTCTCCTATGATTCTGCGTGGATAAACGATAATGTACGATGTAGTTTTTGTGAAGATTTCGTTTTTTGAAGATTTATGCACGCGTTGAATTCGAATCCGTACATGCTCGTTTACTGTGTACTGTGATACGATAGGAAATAATTCTGATTAACACGTTGACTACCAGAATGAGGCAGTCGAAAATTTGACTAGATAGTACTCTCATGATTAATAAATCTTACCAAATATGTTCACGCTATTCTGTTCTATTTATTATTCACGTTTCAAAGTAATTTATGCGAGTATTTCCAATTGGGTAAGTGAAAACATTTTTAAGAATATAGATGATTGATTCACGTGGAAATTTAAGCGTCACCCATACGTGGGCGACCTGGCAGTCAAAGTGTTAATCGAATGTGTCGCAGTGTAAATCGAATCGGATTTTGTGCTCCGTTTTTGAAACAGAAAATTATTTCGCTCGTCGATACCTGTCGACATAATCGCATATGGGAATGGTTCCACGTGAGCAAATGGAATTGAAATGTACAATAACGTTTTTCTCTATGAAACTTTGTTTTCGAGGAAACCGATATTGAAAGACTCCCTGCGCGTGTTTAATCGACCGATGCGAAATTCGAGTGCCCACAGTCGTGGACAAAATTAAGTGGACAGGTATCATAAATAACAAAAGGTAAATTTAATTAACTAATAATGCCTATAAATCGAAACTTTATTGCACAATTATATACATTAAATAAATGTTTTTTCAAGTCTACAAAAATATCTCACGTTCTAAATTTAAAATTTATTTACAACATTGTAATGAAACAAAACATTTTTTACATTTCTGCAATGTCCACTTAATTTTGTCCAGGAGTGTATATGCTCGATCGCTGCGTATAGTTGTGTAGGTAGTGCAATAAAAACTGATCGTTTGAATCAATGAAATATATAGAAGTATAAATGAAACTAGATTTCATTGATCAGATTCTGTGCTCCGTTTTTGAAACAGAAAATTATAACTGAAATCATAATCGCATATGGGAATGATTGCCCGTGAGAAAATTTCATTGATCAGATTCCGTGCTCCGTTTTTGAAACAGAAAATTATAACTGAAATCATAATCACATATGGGAATGATTGCCCGTGAGAAAATTTCATTGATCAAATTCTGTGCTCCGTTTTTGAAACAGAAAATTATAACTGAAATCATAATCGCATATGGGAATGATTCCCCGTGAGAAAATTGGGGTAAACATGTATAGTAACATCTTTTCGTATCGAAGGCTGTGTCCATAGTGCGACAAAACTGATCATTTAAATCCATTAAATATATACAAGTTTGAATCAAATTAGATTTCGTTGATTTTGCTCTCCGTTTTCAACGCTAAACCTACCAAGAAACTTAACAAGTTTCTCATTTTAAGTTGCGAGATATGTTATGGTGGCTTCTTTGAAACTTCTCTTGATTTTCGTCGAGATAAAGAATTAATGTGTACATTAATTTCTGCTTCGTCGTTCGTTTATTTGTTTTTCAACTTCGTTTTTAATTTCAGAATAAACGTGCATTATACGTCGGTAGGTTAAGTGTTAAAATGAAAAACTGTTTTGCGTGTTCGATAACTAACCATATGATCGAATATGCAAATGATTTTAAATGAGAAAATGTGAATGTATGAAATACAAAATGCTGGATAGCATAAGAAAGAAAATTTTTGAAAAATAAACTTGCATCGCTTTCATTATCAACGACCGATAATATAAAAAGCAGTAGCCTTGGAACGTCAAAATTTTTTCACGAATATATCAAAAACTAACGGACGTTCGATTAGGTTATTAGAAAAAATTATTCAGAATCGTGTTCCGTATGATCCTGAACTGTATAATATCAAGATCAAGGTCATCGCAGCTGATTCTCCTACAATACATAATTAAAAAAGAAATTGTTTCCTATAATATTTTAAACACAATGGATCGAATAACAAAAAACGAACACCACATAATTCCTCACAGAAAAATAAGAAAGAAATACAGAATAAAATTGTTGATTTTCGACTGGGGCTAGTTTTCGTGAAAATCGGGGTTGAAGAACCGCTGCTGTTATGGCAATGTTCCATCGAGCGTCATAAACATCTCAACTATATAAACATCATACCTGCAAACAATGTCAACACGTGAATGCTATAAGCTCGAAAGAAAAACACGACAAAAATTGTCCGATAAAATAAATTTTACTTTCTCTGTTACAAAATTGCTGAAATTGTCTCTATTATCTCATGCACAGCTAAATTAATAAAACATGTGTACACTATCGAGTTTCGATTTTGCAATTCCTTAAATGCGTAATTAATTGGTCACGCTAATCGGCCCGCACTTTCTTTATCTTTACAGTACACTTGTTCTCTAATACATTCCCATAAATAAAACTCCAAAAGTGTAACGTTCATGGTTCACACCAATCACCTGTACAATAATCGTTATTACTCGATCTTTCAATTTGTCGCGGTTCAAACATCTTTTTTATATTCCGACTGAAATAATAAACACGACACATGTTCACGTCGTTCGACCGAAATAAACAGGATAAATAAACAAGATGTATATTTGTACGTTCGACAAAGAACATCGTCGTTGTAGCAGTAAAGTAGCGATTTTCGGACTCCATCTTCTCGAGAACCAAACGGAAAATATACAAATACTTTTCTATACTCTTTCGTCCTTATTTTTACGCGAGCAACGTCCGGTTTCGCGAGTTCTTAAGAGCACGCGCGTATGATCGTTTCGATGACGCACCCTGTATTTCAACATGCTCGGTTAGAACGGGGTTGCTCGGAAAGTGAACGCGTGATAACGACGCATATATACGCACGCTCGCGAAACGGTCTCGACGGAAATTGAGATGATGAAATTGAACGCTGGTATCAACAATGCACGCGATCGTTCGATTATCCTACTCGACGCAGCTGAGCAAATAACTGGGATAAAATGCTCGGCTCATGCCGCTTTCAGTGTGCTGTTTCGGCTTCCTTGCTATAATTTCACTTGTTGTTTCTCGTGTTTGACGTTGTGCGTTTACCTTGCGACACGATTACTTTCCTCCGCGTGTGTCCGGCGATTATGCCGCACGAAATTGAGGACTGCGGCGAGATGCGAAAAAATCGTTGAAGTTCGCGTGATTTCCAGTCGTAGGAAAGTATTTCGTAACTATCGATCGACGTAACTGTGACAAGTACGTGGTAGCATGATCGAGACCCGCGTAACCATGTACCGGGTTATTTTTGTTGGGGATTTCGGGATCTGGGAAGTTTGAGATCTGCAGATTCGGAAGTTTGGAAAGTTACAAGTTTTGGAGTTTGAGAAGTTGGAGGTATGGGGGGTCTAAGAAATTTGAGGTTTGATAATTTGGGAATTTGGAGATTTGCGGATTTGGTGATCTACGAAGCTTGAGATCTGAGGATCTGTAAGTTTTGAAATTTAAGAATTTAGCGATTTGCAAAGTTGGAGATATGTGGGTCTAAGAAATTTGTGGATTGATAATTTGGGAATTTGGGGATCTACAAAGTTTGAGATTTGGAGATTTGTAAGTTTGTAAGTTTTGAAATTTAATAATTAAGCGATTTGCAAAGTTGAAGGTATGGGGGGTCTAAGAAATTTAAGGTTTGCTGATTTGGGAATTTAGAGATTTGCGGATTTGGTGATCTACGAAGTTTGAGATCTGAGGATCTGTAAGTTTTGAGATTTGAGAACTTAGGAGTTCGCAAAGTTGGAGATGTGGGGTTCTAAGAAATTTGTGGATTGATAATTTGGGAATTTGGGGATCTACAAAGTTTGAAATTTGGAGATTTGTAAGTTTGTAAGTTTTGAAATTTCAGAATTTAGCGATTTGCAAAGTTGGAGATATGGGGGTCTCAGAAATTTGATATCTGATGGTTTGGGAATTCGAGAATTTGGAGATCTAGGAAGTTTGAGATTTGGGGGTTTGTGAGTTTTGGAAATTTGGGGAATTGGGAATTTGGAGATATAGGAACCCAAGAAATTTGAAACCGGAAATTTAGAAATTTGGGAGTTGAGATTTGGATTTTTGGAAATTTAGAAATATGGGAATTTAAGAAAACTGGGGTTCGAAAATTTGGAAAGTTGGCAGTTTGTGGAACTAGAAAGTTTGAAATTTTGAAATTTGAAGTTTGAAGTTTGAAGATCTGGAATTTTGAAATGTGGGAACTTGAGGGTCTGGTATGTTCCAGATTTGTAAATTTGGAGATATGGGGCTCCAAAATATTTATAGTTGGAAAATTTGGGAATTTGAATATCCAGGAAGTTTGAGATTTGGAAGTTCGAAAATTAGGGAATTAATAACTCTCAATATTTCCTTACTCCCATTTTTCCAAATTTACTATAATATTTATCACGTTTCCAAATTTTTAAATTCCACTTATCAAATTTCCACATTCCCAAATTACCCATGTTCCTATACTCCCCCAAGTTTCTGAAGATCGAGAAACCTAAATTTTCACAAAGTTTCATAATTTCTAGATCCGAAAATTAAAATTTCCAAATTCATAACTTTCAACATTTCCATATACCCATATATTAAAATTACTAAATTACTTCTCACATTCCCAAATTTCCGAATTCCATTTCTCATGTTTTTCAATTCTCAAATTTTCACATCCTCAAATTCCCTAAATTCCCACATTCCCCGAATCGAAAAGTCTAAATTTTCAAATTTCCACCTCCTCGAATTTCGGAACTCCCAAATTTTATAATTGCAGTAGCGCTATAATTTATAAGAGGGCGCCTATATCTTTGATTTCGCTTGCACAATGGCGTATCGCAGGTTTTGACCATGAATCGACAGCCCGTGCACACGTTACGTAACGCACAATCAGAGCTATCATTTGCATTCTTCTTCCGGCTGTTAGATCGATCGACGATTAGATCATGATTGCAGGGTAGATCGTGTTAGGTGTTTCACGGTGGTAAATGAAAATGGCTACGTTCCGTTCGGCGGGACATTAACGCTTAAACAGCTGGTCACGCGTTACTGCGTGATTTTGTTCGCAACGTTTAACATTCGATAACTAAGTAGCGCTCGCAGTATTTTACGTCTTTCAATTACCGGCTAGTTACTTATCGCGTACTCGTAAAACGTAGTATTATACTACTTCGTTTACTTAAAAAGAGATTCCGTTTTAAACGATGGTAATTTCCCTCGTTCACAACGTTAACCTGTTATCTCATAATCTTGCTCGGCACTCGACAGTTTTTTCATTTCTTTGTTCATCGTCTTGGTGCCTGAAAATACAAGGAAACTTCGTATATACATGCACACGTATTCAGTTTGTATTATATACAGGGTGTCTCATTTTTATCCCGTACGGTGTCAATGTATTCATTGGCGAAATATAGGGGAAGATATCATTATATTGTCGACAACACGTGTTACATATACGTATTTTTTGTAACAAATATAGCAAAATGTGAATGAAATGTAATCGAATTAAACAATTAAATTAAAACGAAATAAAAGAAGATCAAGATGAAATTCTTTGCAACTTTGTAGTTGCTATGATTGTACAGTACAATCACTTTAATTAATTATTATTATGATTGTAATATTTTGATGTTATATTGTCTGAAATATTAAATGTTAAATATTTAATGTTACATTCTGTAAATATTTGCAATATTCTCAATTATCGTTTATATCTTAATTAAAACATAGCTATATCTCAATTATCCTCCTCAACAATTGTATCACCAAATTCGTGATATAATAATAAATCATTTGAGAAGCACGCCAAAACAGATCGTTACGTCCTCGCAACGAAAATGTACATCCGATAAATTTTAACCGAAATGGCCGCATCTCCGTCGAGCGTTTCTCGGACAAGTTTTAGAAGACTAGAGGCATTGTCGACGAACAATTCATCGAAAGATTCCTGAGGTAACAGATAATTGAGGAGACGCAAAGTGGATTAGGCCAGTTTCCTGGGACAAGGGATGCAACCGGGTTTAATTATTGTCGGCTCCGCTCGAACTTAATAACCCTCGTCTTCCTTCGTTCATTCGCAGGCCTCGGAGAGTAGATTACGCTTAATTACTGTTATGACGCTCGCCAGAATGGAACACAATGTAAATAGGTTTCGAACGGGGCCGTGTTCCTCTAAGAGGAAATGCAACTCCGATCTCCCACCGCTAACTTTTGCATACAGATTGCGATGCGCCTTTGTTGCATTGTCTCGGCGTACGCCGTTGAATTTCTATTTAACCGGTTAACTGGCATAATGAAAATGGGTTTCTGTGGTTAAACGTATTAAAACTCCGAGTTTATCGCATTATATCGGCGTTTCCCCTGTACCGGCGTCGACGACGATACAACAATTCCCTTCGGAAGCCGAAGTTTTTAATGGAGCACTTCGATGTTGAACGCGAGGATCACGATGCATTATGATCGTGCTGCATTGCAATTAGAACGTATTGTGATGCCCTGTTTACTTCGACACCTCGATATCGAAGCCAAGGAATAGGGGATCACTTAAGGGGTTACACCACTCTAGGATTTTCAAAAAATCGAAAATTTTTTCTTTCGCTTAAGAGGTGCCTTGGGGTCTGAAGAATAAGGTACAATATCATTCATAGTCGGGAGAATTTTATAAGTGCCTTTATTTCAAATCGGAGGAAAATCTTTTCCGGCCGCAGAAGTATATTTCCGCCGAGCAGCGTTTCAGTCAACCAGCTCCTGAACCGCCATTTTGTTTTCAATTGCTTCATAAAAATTTTGTTTAACACTTCGATGTATAGGTAATAAACACCCGTAAACATATTTTTCATCTTTGTCATGGTTTGTCCGGAAAAAATTCCTGAAGTTAGGTAACATTTTGGCGCTCTAGAGTGGTGTAACCTTTTAATATATTCAATTAAGGATCGACAATTCGCGGAATATTTTAACACTTTTATTATTCGCACTGGTTGAAATTACAGAGAACAAGAAAATACAGATGTGGTTGAACTAAGACTAACTCAAGAATCGCCAACTCAGATCTTTTATGCATTTTCGGGATGGGATGGTATAGAAGGGAAGGAGAAGGTTGTTTTGCAGGCGAAGCGTTAGGATCGAGTAATGGCAAACTTTGGTGACTGTTTAAAGCTCTGTGTTAAAACTTTCGTGTTAAAACTCTGCATCAATTGAATCGAAGGTTCACGTAATTAACGAGCAATTAACCATCGTTATAATCGAATTCGGGATCCGTCACTGTGTTTTCAACGTTAATCAATGCAGCATCGAGAGTTTCACTCGCAACTTCTGGCCTCGAGACCTTCCGTTACGTTACGTTGATTTTAACTATCTCATCGGAGGGTAATTCCGCGTTACAGCTCGAGGTCGAGGTCGACGGAGTCCCGAGTTTTATGGTCCACGAACGAAGAAGGTCACTCACCTTATAACCGACCTTTATGCTGCAAAGGGTACGTGATACTGTATACCACTTCGGGTAACAGTAATTTCTACTTCTTCGGTTAAACCTGGCAAACGGTGATTCTACGTTTTTCGCTAATGCCACATTTTCATTGTAGTCGCGCTTTTTATTAACCCTTTGGCTACACGTTTATTTGAAAACCTGTTTGCACTTGGAGGATATTTAATTTCGTGGGCATGTAAGAGCAGTAGATTTTATGTAAGAATTAATTTATTTCGTATTATTCATTATACAGTGGCGTGCAAAAGTTTCCGGCCAGTGACATTTCGTACTCCAATTTATTGTAAAAAAAGATAATGATTTTTAATTATTATGAGATGTCATTATGAGAAATAAAATAATATAGTAAAAGAATATTATTTATGTTTGTAAGTATATATAATGACTGGTTACATATGCCATATAATGGCACTGGCAGGAAACTTTTGCACGCTACTGTATATACTCATACATAAGATTGAAATAACTTTAGGCCGTTAGTATTACAAAATACTTTTAAAACAAATAATTAATAATTTTGTAGCGTGTGATACTTTTCGCAATAGGTTGGTAGATGCGGTGGTACTATTAAAATATACAGTCGTGGACAAAATTAAGTGGACAGATATCATAAATAACAAAAGGTTAATTTAATTTAACTAACAATGCCAATAAATCAAAACTTTATTGCATAATTATATACATTAAATAAATGTTTTTTCAAGTCTATAAAAGCATTTCACGTTCTAAATTTAAAATTTATTTAAAACATTGTAACAAAACAAGAAACTTTTTACATTTCTGCAATGTCCACTTAATTTTGTCCATGACTGTATGTGATTAATTGTAATTAAATAACTCAGATTATTACGTTGTAACAAGATTTTATTTTGAAGGCTCTGAAGGAAGTAATTTATTCATTTATTTCTTAACTCGAAATAAACAAAAACTTTGTTTTGTTTAATAAATTATTTGTTAGTAAATATATTGTAAGTATATTGATTAGTAAATTATTAATAATTCAACAGGTACTTTGCATTCTTTGCGCTACCAAGTAATATCCTTTCTAATTTGGTGTTAATATCAAGCATGCCTTAAGCGTAGTTTAAGTATAGTAATACGATAAAATCGTGTAATCGATATAATCGCAGTTTAACTTTTAATCGTAGCAGTAAATTAGGAACTCGTAAAAAAATAGCATATAGTCGAAGTAATCGTAAAGGGTATTATTACAAAAATTGTCAACTCACGCAAATAAAAGCTGTGCATTAAATTAATTGTGTGGTTAATTGTTTATATTTGTGTAGTAAATTGTTTTTATACCCGTGTACAAATTACTGTATAATCAGGTTAGATTATTCCTCGAGAAAACATAATTTTTTACGCAAATTGATTGTGAAATGACAAAAGCAAGCGTTTGACGGTCACGTTGAATGCCGATCTATTCACGGTAGGATCGAGGAAATCGTAAAGTTGTGCACTACCGGCACGCATATTCGAGCACACGGTTACGGCTCGACGAGTCGTTGAATTTTCATTTACATTCGCTGAAACGTATTCGGAAAGGTCATCGTCTTTAACTCACGCACGGTTTGTATATTAAAATATTTCAAAATCTTTAGACCGGTTTTACGACTCCGTTTTATAGGCGACACACGTTTCCGAAACGAAAGAATTTTCGAGATAACGGCGTAAAACGACTAGGTAATTTTTCTGCGTGTCCACTCATTCTTCACGGACATATTCACGCATATGCCGCGTAACATTTATTATTTATTAACTGGCCGGCGAACTGGGTGACGCTCTTCGTGCTTGGCAAAGACCTGATTCTTCGGCAACGATGTGTTAATAAATTGAAGGAATTTAAATAATCTTCAATTTAGTTTATGCGATGTTGGAAAATCTAGATTAGGGCGCAATGAGTGATAATTTACGGCGTTCGAGGCTTGAAATGCGTGCGTAACGTTTTCAGTTTCTTTTGATCAAGTGATATGAGATAAATAAAAAATATTTTCATTGCTTCATTTTAATTAACGTCTCTGCATTGTGTGATTTTTTAAACCAAATTTCGGCTCTTGTCTGCTTAACTCATTGAATAACATCGAGTTAGGCGCGTGACGCACATTGGAATTCAAATGTGACGAATCTACATCGTATTAGCATAAAGATAAATCTAAAATGTACCTAACTTCGCCTTTTTTTGGTAAACACAGCTGCGTAAGAAATTTTGTATTACCAAGTTAAGAGTTCTGTTGCACACATTTTGAAGTACACCTAATTCTCTTTTTACACGAATTTGATTTAAAACGAGTTAAAAAGAAAAAAATTTCTCTTTTTACACGAATTGTTTTCTTTTAACACGAATAAAAAGTGACAATGCATAAAATTTTGTTATGTTTATATTATTTTAACTTTTTATATATTAATGAATTTCAGATATTATTTTCTTTTTCTCAAAGTATAATTTATTTTTTATAATATATTTAATGAATTAAAATGTGTAAGCACGAAATAAATTAAGTGAACTCTAACAAAAATTTTTTAATATTGTTTACACCTAATTCTCTTTTTACAGGAACTTTTTAGGAACGTATCTATGGTGTAAAAAGAGAATTAGGTGTATGCAAGAAAAATTAAAAAATTGAGTAGTTCTATTGCACATATCTTCAAGCATGCAAGAAAAATTACATAATTGAATAGTTGTATTGCATATATCATCAAGAATGCAGAAAAATTGCAAAATGGAATAGTTCTATTGCACATATCTTCAAGCATGCAAGAAAGATTATAAAATTGAATAGTCCTATTGCACATATCTTCAAGTATGCAAGAAGAATTACAAAATTGAATAGTTCTATTGCACATATATTCAGGCATGCAAGAAAAATTACAAAATTGAATAGTTCTATCGCACATATTTTGAAGTGTGCAATAAAATTGCAAAATTGAATAGTTCTATTGCACATATCTTCAAGCATGCAAGAAAAATTTCAAAATTGAATAGTTCTATTGCACATATCATCAAGCATGCCAGAAAAATTGCAAAATGGAATAGTTCTATTGCACATATCTTCAAGCATGCAAGAAAGATTATAAAATTGAATAGTTCTATTGCACATATCTTCAAGCGTGCAAGAAAAATTGCAAAATGGAATAGTTCTATTGGACATATCTTCAAGCATGCAAGAAAGATTATAAAATTGAATAGTCCTATTGCACATATCTTCAAGTATGCAAGAAAAATTACAAAATTGAATAGTTCTATTGCACATATCTTCAAGCATGCAAGAAAAATTACAAAATGGAATAGTTCTATTGCACATATCTTCAAGCGTGCAAGAAAAATTGCAAAATGGAATAGTTCTATTGCACATATCTTCAAGCATGCAAGAAAGATTATAAAATTGAATAGTCCTATTGCACATATCTTCAAGTATGCAAGAAAAATTACAAAATTGAATAGTTCAATTATGCGAAACCAGAACTATAAGAGAGTGATTCATCCCGTTTAAGACAACACTTAAGACGATGAAAACGTCGATTCGTTGAAGCGTCGCGAATGACCTAACCTCTTAACGCGACGAGTTAATAAAATGGCGTCTCGGTGATGCGAACGGCAAAATCTTTCTAGTAATTGAACGCTTCGGAACACCAACAGCGTGTCGTGTCCTGAAAAGGATCCCCGTTTCGAGGAACGGCCGATCGTCGACAATAGACGAAACGTCGTAAAAGATTATCAGGCACGAACTACTATTTCATCGGGTGGTTGGTAGCGAGGAAAATTACGGTGTACGTTCAAGTGGCGAGCCGTTCGTGTACCTTTTACGCTCGAGACGAGCAATATCGCCGTTTAGGCGGTGTTTACATCGATTCTTAAAGCGACGAGCAAAGAGCACGCGGTGTGGCTGCTTGTAATTCAGCCGCAAGATCGACCGGGTGTAAGTTGTCGGCGACAAAAACCGGGCTAACTCGGGCGTGAACGAGAAATCTGTCTGGAAAGCATCGTTCGTTCTCGAATTCCATCGCGATCGAACGTTGCTTTTGATTATGGTACGGCGGAACAACCCGTATCCGTATTTAATCGGGAGACAAAAGTGTCCGGATAAGGGGCGAGTAACGGAACGACCACTTTCTTCTACCTCGAACTTTTATTTGTCCGAGCGGAAATTTACGAAATATCGTACAGTTGAACCTTTTGTACGCGTATTAACACTTTGAGCGCCGTGTCGGCCAGATACGGGTGACGTATGAATTCATACATACAGTAGCGGACAAAAGTTTAAGACTAAATGGAAAAAATAAATGATTGATTTACTGTTCATAAAAACTATAAATAGTGTTCTATTTTCGCTGTTAACTAATTAGACATTTGTTTATATACTTATAAAAAAAATTCATTCTGATATTTTGCTCAGCAGCGAAGTTACCAAAAAAGGAACGAAGTTCGAATAATATTTCAAATCAAATCATCGTCACATCTGTGTAGACATTTGTGTGTCAGACAAACATGGGTGATATGGTAGTCAAAGTGTTAATAGGGAAAAAGAAGTGTACGGGCAAGGTACTCGTCGAAGTGCTTTTACTCCGTTCCTGTGTACGTATTGTACAAAAGAGAAGTATTAAAATTAACAAGATACTCGCGATCACGAAATCGCAATCTGCGACGAAACAACCGATCGAGTTTCAAATTAATTAGCAACAATACACTCACCGGCGATACCATTATTGCACATTAATTTATATAATAAAACGAGCGGAATCGGACCGATTGGCATTAGATAAGGGGACAAAGAAAGGCAGGAAATCGGTTAGGGAGGAAGAAATTGGTGAAAGAAAGTCAACGTTGGCCGACAAGAACGTTCAACGTGAAGGTCGGTGTAGCACGCGGACAAAGTGTTCGAGATGCATAAAGCGATAGATATTTGTTTTTCAGTGCGACGTGCAGGCCTGTCAACATCCAGGTCAAGGAAAAGCGATATTAGCTGGTTTGGGCGATTATTAATTAACTTATTTTGATTATTAATTAATATTAGATTTTTAGGTTCTCAGGTTTTTAGGTTTTTAGGTTTTTAGATTTTTAGATTTTTGGATTTAAATCCTTAGATCCTTAGATCTTTAGATTTTTAGATATTTTGGTTCTCAGATTTTTAAATTTTTAGGTTTTCAGATTTTTAGATTTTGAGATTTTTAGATTCTCAGATTCTCAGATTTTCAGATTTTCAGATTGTTAGATTTTTAGATTTTTAGATTTTCAGATTTTTTGGTTTTTAGATTTTCAGATTTTCAGATTTTTAGATTTTTAGATTTTTAGATTCTCAGATTTTTCGAATATTTCGATTCTGGATTCTGCTTTTTAGGTTTCCAGATATTAAAATGCGGATTCAATGCGTTACAAGCGCCCCCGAAGAGAAGACACAAACTTGGTCGCTGATTAGTTAGTCGCATTTTTCAAAGACCGCCTTCTCACCCCGTCATCCTCGTGGCAGAAGTTGGATGTCGTCGAAAATCGACAAAAGTGGTTCTTGAGTAAGAATTAGTCAGTTATAAGCAGCAAATCAGCACGATAACAATCAGTCAGTCAGAAACAACAAGTTAGAAATACTCGGTTAAGAGTAACACATTTCTTACAGTTACATCAGTTAATCAGTTTGTAATAAGCAAGTATTAGTATATCGAACCATGATTCGCCTCGAAATAAGTGGCAACTACCCAAGTAAAGATATTAGAGTTCATTTGGAGGTACACGTGTACACCGTGCGCTGACGCAAAGTCTAAGGGTTGAAAGAGAAAGGCAGACAGGAAGATCGGCGAACAATAAACGCAAAGCAACACGGCAAAATCGGCCGCAATTAATTCAATTACACAGTGAAAGGAAGTTCAATGTCTACTAACAAGACGCTTCGCGGACGACATCGTGACTGCGAAGTAATCGTGTGCACGCTTGCTCGTTTCTCTTTCTTCGGGGTTCAACTACGCCGGTTCCATATGCATCGTTTATGAATAGTTAGGTACACGCGTGTGAATAGCTGTGCGCGTCTGCCGAGGCTAACAGGAAAACGCGAGTTGCCTGAAAAACCCTAGTTTCCGCGTTTGACCCGGATTCGTGAGATCACGCTCACGTGATATACATACGTTCGACGTGGCTCGCATGTCGTCAAAGGAATGACTGTTGCTTGAAAGTTGCAACCGTGAACGGGACTTTGGTCGTACCAACCTTTTATGCGAAAATGCGTTTAACGAATTCACTCGGATTCTGTACGATCATTTGTCGAAATTCTTTAGGTATTTGAAGGTATTTTTACTGATCGGAGATAGCGACTGTTTTTGGATGAAAAGTTTAATGAATTCTTTCGAAGTTATTGTCTGTATTGTCAGTTTGTCACTATTAGTTGTTTCACTATGGTTATACATCATACGTGCAGCAATGTAGATTTAGTTAAAATATACTTATTCCAAATTGCTGTATTAAACGAAATGGTGAGTGTGAGTCACCTTTCGAGTGCAAAGGGTTAGGTTATTCAACGTTATGATTAATTAGAACAGATTCTTCTGAATTTTAAATTTAGCTTCAGGTTTAGGTTTTCAGATTTTCGGATTTTTAGGTTTTTAGATTTTCAGATCTTTAGATCTTTAGATTTTTAGATTTTTAGATTTTTAGATTTTTAGATTTTTAGATTTTTAGATTTTTAGATTCTTAGATTTTTAGATTTTTAGATTTTTAGATTTTTAGATTTTTAGATTTTTAGATTTTTAGATTTTTAGATTTTTAGATTTTTAGGTTTTTCGATTTTTAGATTTATACATTTTTACATATTTACATTTCTAGATTCTCAGATTTTTTAAATTTTTAGGTTTCCAGATTTTTAGATTTTCAGTTTTTCAAATTTTCATATTTTCTGTTTCCAGATATACAAATTTTGAATTTCTAAAACAACCAAATTCACAAATTTGCAAATTCCAAATTTCTACACAGCAAAATCATCAAATTTTTTTAATTTCCATAGTTCCCAAATTGCTAATTACTCAATTTTTGAATTTCTAAATGCGTATATTTTCAGATCCCAGATTATGAAATTTTCAACTTCCCAAAATGCCAAACTCTCAAATGTTCAAACTTCTACTTCACACAATATATATATATATATATATATATTTGCAAATTTCTACAGCCCCGACTCGCTAATACCCACATTTTCTATTTATAAAATACCCAAGTTTCCAATTTTTCGAATTCCAAAATATTCTAATTACGAAACTCTCAAAATTTTTGATTCACAAATTCCCAAGTTGCCAACTTACAAAATATCCAAATTTTCAAATTGTAAAATCCCCAAGCTACCTAATAACAAAAGTTTCGAATTTCTAAGTCCCTATGTGGTCCAATGACAAAGATTTCGCATTTATAATGCTCAATTTTCTAAAAGCCAATTGATCATGCCTGACACAAAACCTTCACGCTATTAATAAACCCAGAGACCCTAGTTGACCCTTGGTCAAAGACCCTAATTACACCAACAACGAGAATCCAAAACAAAACGAACATTAACATACTAATTAATCTTGTAACAATAATATATTTAACCGTATAATTTTATTAAATACTCCTTAAATTTTTCATTTGCAAATCAATGGAAAATATTTCAACATACAAACTGCTCGACCTCCGTAAACAGCAACGTCCTTGATATCCATTCGAGCCGCCTATTCACTCTCTGACTCCGTTTCCGGCCTCCATTGATTCGCACCTGCACATCCGTTATCTACAATCGCAACAGGGTTTACATCGCGCATATGCACACATAAGCGCTGCGCTCAAATCGACGAACGAAGGTTAATTGTCGCTAAAAGTTGAACGTACTCTTTTATCAATAATTAGGTGCCGGGAAAAAGTTCATACATCGTTTCTGTATCAGATAAGTTAATTTGCACTTTGCTCGGATTTTCTGTCCCCGGGATCGAGTCGTGAATGTAAACGTTTACGTTAGAGAAATCGATTAGGTCCGCACTAAATTCGTTAATAGGAAGAGTATACTTCCGATATTAAGGTGTGTCACGAGTTTCTTCCTTTTTTGACACGAAATAAAGAGACTCTTCGAGGAATATTTTGCAAGGAAGCCCCAATGATATTAGAAAGAGGAAATAATTATGTTTTCTGGGGGATGGAAGAGGATGATACAACTGAACAGTTCACATTTAACGATTCGATCGCGATGTCATCCATATATAGGTAATACTTAAATTTCCGTACGAATCAATCATCTATTTAGCAAGAATTTGTTCATTTATCTAATTGGAAACACTAGCAGTAATTACTTGGACCAGTGAATAATAAATTAGGATTTTTGTAATAATGTTAGTTGTTAATATTAATAATAATGTAGGATTAATTAGTCATGAAAATACTATCTAATAAAATTTTTAAACGCGTTAGAGTGGCAGTCAACGTGTTAATCCAACAAATGAACCTTAACACTAGAGCTACCAACCAATCAAAATGACAGGTTTCGGGTTTGACAATTTATGTCATAAAATTTGGTGGCCGACCTTTTGTCAAAATATCTGTCATGTTTTGTTGAGCTAATGAATGGTTGTATATGTTAGACGATGCTGCAATATTTATTTATTTATTTTTCTACTTCATTTTCTAAATTAAGTATGCATTTAATGTTGGTATTTCTAGTGTTAACCCTTTGCGGACCGAGCTTTCTTTTACCTATAGGTCCTTTATGAATTTAGAAAATAGATCAAGAAGTGGGTTTACAATAAAATGTATTGCAATTACGCAGGGTGCGTAACGAATATATTTTTAATTTATTACAAGTGGAAAAGAAATGAAGGCATCTTCAAACCAACCTATTTATCTGAATTCTTTTTACGATCCAAGAGAAACGCGATGTCGAGCTTGGCTCGACATTGGACAGCAAAGGGTTAAACCAAAAATATCGTGTATTCATTTCGTACAAAGAGAAAAGGAAGAAACTCGTGGAACACTAATAGATAAACGAGTTGCCATGATAAAGTAGCATGAAATGGCATGATATCGTAGACGAGCGATTTTCTCCGACGATATGGCCGATCGAGGAGGCAAGGGTCATCAATAAAATCGCGGACCCGGTAAAAAATGGTATTCCGTGTTGCTTTTCCAGCCGGAGGGCACCGCGCTGGCAATTACTTCTAATCGGTTTAGAAAATCCGCGTGCCGAAACACGGGCGTCCAATTAAGGAACGTCCTCTGCCATCGTAATCGATCGGTCAGTTCTTTCGTCCTGCTTGCACCTGGACTGCAACATGATTTGGCCCTTGATTTCACCGATCACTCGAGCCGATCTTCCTCGACGAGCGTTCGTCTTTCTTGGGAAGTTGCTACGTTAACCAGTTGCTCTGGTATTACACGTGTACGCCGGTGAACGTGGCTGACTTCTACCGGGTAATTGGCAATGCAGGAAGAGAAACATGGAATTTCGAGAATGTGAACGTTTCTTTCGTCCGTGATATTTGGGAACGTGGTACTTTGGACACTAAGGAGTTCTGATTATTTCGTGTTTGGGAACTGAGTTGCTTGTGAATACGAAGACTGGAAAGTTCACGAATTTGGTGATTTGAAAGTTCAGAGGTCGATGAATTGGTACATTGATAGATTGTTAGATCGATGCATTGATAGATTGTTAGATCGATGGATTAATGGATCGGTAGACTGATAGATTGATCGATTGTTAGATCGATGAATTGATAAATTGGAAGGTCGATGGATTTATAGATTGTTAGGTCGATGCATTGATAGATTGTTAGATCGATGGTTTAATGGATCGATAGACTGATAATTGATCGATTGTTAGATCGATGAATTGATAAATTGTAAGGTCGATGGATTTATAGATTGTTAGATCGATGGATTGATAGATTGCTAGATCGACGGATTAAGGGATCGACAGGCTGATGGATTGATATATTGTTAGATCGATAGATCGATGGATTGATAGATTGTTCGATCGATTGATCAATTGATCCGTGGATTGTTAGATCGATGGATTGATATATTATCAGATTGATAGATGATTGAATGACAGGTCGATGGATTTATATACTGTTAGATTGATGGATTGATAGTATATTAGATTGATAGATCGATGGATTTATAGAATATTAGATCGATAGATCGATTGATTAGTGGATTGATAAATTGATAGGTTTATAGATTGTTAGATCTTTGAATCGGTAGGTCAATAGATCGATAGATCAATAAGTCATCGATTGATAGATCGTTAGATTGTTAGATCTTTGGATCGATAGATTGATAAGTTGATAGATTGATAGATTGTTAGATCGATAGGTCGATAGATTGATAGATTGATCAATTCATGAATCGGCGAATTACTAAATTGATGTATCGGTGAATTGGTGAAGCGATGAATGTTAAAATGTGTGAACTTAAAAATCTGAGAATGCATATGTTTTTCTGTCGTTGTTAATATATCCCCAGGTTTTCCGCAGACTCTCTCTCTCTAAATTCTCCCTAGACCCTACTAAAATTGAAAACAATTTTCGGTCAGTTTCGAAAACGACACGTTGCTCGCAATAGAGTAATGTCGCTACAGAAACGAGACAACTCGAGCAAACAAGAATTTTCAACAGAACGACCTTTCTCGCCATGTAATCAATCAAATCCGCTGCGTATACGTATTTACCTTGAAGCGGATATCATATATCGCCCACGCGACATTTGAACATGTCAATAAACAGCAGCGGTTTCTGTACATTTCACCGGCGCGAGTTGCACACGATTTCTACTCGAGTGTAATTTCCATGTTGTTACATTATTCGTGTACAGAAAGTGGATGCCAATTAGTCTTTGGCTGCAACATCGATAACCACGGTGTCTCGTAGCTGATCGAGGTGGTGCGTGGCACTCGGGCCGCGCTTCACAATTAGAGAACGTAATGAAGCGGAAAGAAAAATGGTCGGATCGTTTGGAAAAGTGGGAATTTTTCAATGCTTGACCGCTGTCAATCTCCGCTCGAAGGCATAAATAATCGACAACGGTGAATATATGTATCCGTCCCAGACACCGTGAGCATAACTCATCGCAGCGGATGCAATCGCTCACGTTGCCGAAGAATTCAACAGCGTGCTCTACGTAGCAATGAAACTCTGGACAGGCTACGCACGATGGACGACGCGTGATTAAATTTCGGTGCACATTCTTAGGGCACTTATTTACCGTGGAAACAACTGACCTCTGCATGACGTATGCGAGTAGATTATTCAAATTTTAATAGATAAATATCCCGAACGGAGGAATCGTCTTTTTATGATGCACCGGTTGGTACGTTATTTTATCGCGTTTCGAATTATTGCTCTGTAATTCCCTGCTTTCCGGGCTTCGCGGCTGGTGTTTTTAAGGGGATGATACATTGTTCTAGTTTTTGGAATTTTGGAATTTGGAGAATTGCGTCGAGCATTCGCGCGGGGGGTACGGCGGAAAGTTTGGGAATGTGGGGAGTTTGGCAAAATCGAAATTTGCGAATTTGGCAAGTTGGAGATTTGGTAAGTTTCGGGAATCTGGATATTTAAAATTTTGGACAGTTGGAAATTTGGGGATTTCGAGAATCTGGAAATTTGGAATTTTGTGAATTTGGGAAGTTGGAAAATTCGGGGTTGCGAGAATCTGGAAATTTGGAATTTTCAGAATTTGGGGAGTTGGATATTTAGGGGTTTTGGGAATCTGGAAATTAGAAATTCGGAATTTGGAATATTTGGAGTGCTAGAAAATTGGGGATTTAAGGAATTCGAAAATTTGAGACTTTGGTGAGTTGGAAATTTTAGAAACTTGAGAATTCGAAAATTGGAGAATTTGGCGAGTTAAGAATTCGGACATTTGAGAATTTTGAAATTGAAGAAATAAGAAATTTGAAAAAGTCGCAAGATAGAAAATTGGGAACTTGAAAATTAGATGTTTTGGAAACTTAGAGATTTAGGCATTTGCAAACTTAAAAACGCGAAAACCTGAAAATTGGGAATAAATACTTTGAGAACATCGAAATTAAAAAATTTGGAAATTACGAAACTTGGTAACTAGAAAATTAGGAAATTAAAAATTTGAAAACTTGGATTCTTGGAAATTAGAAAATTAAAAAGTTCCGATATAAGAAAATTCAAATACTAAAAGAAAACTTGGAAACAAACTGCTTACAAAAAATAGTATTAAAAACCATCACTATTTCACAAGTCTTCTTGAATTTACCAGCCGCGATTTCCATCTTACCTCTTGTCAACAAATAATTGCATTACTTACTAAAAGGCTGAAAGATCTATCACATGTGAGTCACGTGATCGGTATAAATTTGCTGACTACGGCATCTATTTTCGATAAACTCTCCCGCGGCAAAAGAGTTAATAAAATGGCCGATCTCATTAGTTATACTATAAATCAAGTATCTATCACGAGCGTAAACGTTCTCTTCCGTTGGATAGACTGAAATGAATGAAACTCGTTTTGTTTCGCATTTGCAAAATTGAAGTTAATGCAATTTAAAACACACGTTAGTAAGTGAAAGGATAGCGTGTAATAATAACGTGGATATTTTCTAATGGACATCAGATACGTTCGTCGTGGTTTCTCATCGCTATCGTTTCTTTCGTCGTCGAATACAAATTACTGCATCAATAAGCGTCAAAATATTCTTGCATGCTCGATGAACGGTCGGCGAAAATTAGTTCCCGATATACCTCTCTCAATATTATCGTACAATTTTTTATTTTCTCGAGACTGATTATGGTGAAGTTGTTTCATTACAACTTTTTTCATTTCGGAATATTTAGATTCTTAGATTTTCAGATTTTTCGGTTTTTAGATGTTCACATTTTTAAATTTTTATGTTTTCAGATTTTCAGATTTTCAGATTGTCAAATTTTCAAATTTTTAGATCTTCAAATTTTCACATTTTTAGATTTTTGGATTTTTGGATTTTTAGGTTTTTAGATTTCTAGATCTTCAGATTTTCAGATTTTCAGATTTTCAGATTTTCAGATATTTCAAGTATTTGGACTCTGTATTCTGCTGTTTGGATTTCGAGATATTAAAAGATGGGTTTTTTGGAATTTTCAAATTTCATAAATTTTGATGTTTTGGACTTTCTTAACCGCAGAACTTTTTTTGGGTCTCAATGATTTTGGAATTTTAGAACTTCGGATCCTAGAAAGAATTTCGACACATCGGCATTTTACGATTTCAAACTTTTCCAGCTGCGAACTTTTCGACTTCGAAATTGTACGTTTTTACACAATTAATGAATATCTTCCATCAACAAAGTTCACCGTTGTCGTTCCTATTACAACAACGATCAGTATAGATGAAAATACTTGGATAGTACTCAGATTTCCGAGGATAAAAGATCGACATAACGCGCCCAGTAGAATGAACCGGACAAAGCAGGAAAAAAAAAAGATTGTCACGGCTCGAAGCTCGCGATCGTCGACGAGGATCACTCCGAACGTAATTTCTCCGTAAAGTAAGTTTTCTTTCAAGAACAAAAGCAAATGAAATTGTGAGAAAGTAGAAACGTGGAGCGTTTAGGCTCTGTTAGGATATATAACATCGTCCGATCGTTGGAGGCGGCTTAGATACGATCACGCGAAATCCTAGAGCGCGGCAAAACGAAAAGATGGCCGGCGTATAACTCGTATCGCGTCACAAAATGGTGTTCGTGGGCGGATATCGAAGGCAGCGCTGTCGGGCCCGTTTCACTTGCTACGATTCCGCGGGTAACGAGCATCCTGCACGGGACTTGGCGAATTCTAATGAAATACGTGATCGATCGCGGTGAAAACCCGTGAAACGTTGGCGGCCGATATCGAGGGCGCTTTTAATTGAAACTTTCAAATCCGTCGAATCACGTAGCCACGGATTTTTCCCGGATAATTTTCACGCGGGCAAACGAGCGATTTGAACTCGCAAAAATACCTTATCGCTTCTGGCCAAAGGTGCACGCTCTCGCTACAGCGAACGGCGATAAATAACGAGCCGATTCGTGCATCGATAAACGCGCGTTTCGTTGCTTTCTATCAAACCCGAGATACGTGCGCAACGGAGATCGGCTACATACTGCAGTGTTCAGTTTTTTTTTACCATTTTTCACGAATTTGTGTCATGAAAAAAATTAAATTGGTACAAAAAGTACACCTCACTGATTTCGTTGATCTTGAAATTAACCGATTTGATTAATCTTAACATTAATCGAAATCGTTAATCTTTTGAAGTAATCGATTTATTTGACATTGAATTAATCGATTTCGTTGATCGTGAAATTAACCGATTTAGTTGACATTGAATTAATCGATTGCATTGATCTTGAATTTAAATTTCGTTGATCTTGAAATTAACCGGTTTAGTTGACATTGAATTAATCGATTTCGAAAATTTTTAAATTAATAGATTTAGTTGACATGGAATTACTAAACCGATTTAGTTGAAATTGAATTAACCGATTTCATTAATCTTGATATTAACAGATTTAGTTTCCATTAAAGAAACCGTTGTCGTTAATTTTAAAATGAACCAATTTAGTTGTAATTGATTTAATCGATCTTGTTGACCTTGAAATCAACTGATTTCGTTGACATGGAAGTAACCGATTTCATCGACCTTGAAATCAACTGATTTCGTTGACATTGAAGTAACCGATTTCATTGACCTTGAAATTCATCGATTTCGTTGACCAATTCCACGAATTCAATTCATCAATTGATTAATTTTATGGAGTTCATCAAGGATCATAATTTCAGTCATTTTCCCAAAATGCATAATTGCCTTTCAACTTCAATTTCATACCCAAAATTCAACTAAACTTACATTTCAATCAACTAACGTTACATAAGGTATTCAAAATGAGTGGTAGAAGAGTGGCACGCAAAGGAATAAATAAATAAGAGTGCACAGTTTCCCGTATTCTGTTTTCAAGAAAATTGACCTGGAAAATTCTTCAAGAAATTTATACGAAAATTTATTTAATAAATGTGTGCTCGTAAAAAGCAGATAAGCTTCGAAGCGTTATACAGGGTGTCCCACAATTATCGTATGAGCCGAAAAGAGATGGTAGGTGGTGCTATTCTGAACAACTTTTTCCTTTGCCAAAATGTCGGATGAGGCTTCATTTTTAAATTATTAAGGAAAAACACCGACCAATCAGAACGCGAGAATCACGCGCGCCGTATGTTCGATCGCGACCACGGCCAATTATAACTCGCGGCTACATTTCTGCCACCTAGCGCGCGCGATCCTCGCGCTCTAATTGGTCGGTGTTTTTCCTTAATAATTTAAAAATGAAGCCTCTTCCAATATTTTTGCAAAGGAAAAAGTTGTTCAGAATAGCTTCACCTACCACCCCTTTCCGGCCCGTACCATAATTGTGGGACACCCTGTATAATAAACTTCTCGTCCTAATCGAGTTACGCGCGGACAATGTGCAGATAATTTTGTTGTATTCTCGATGTTTTCCGTCGATGAATCATGCAATTTTACATGGGTGTTCTTCTGCGTATTTCGTTAAAGGATCATGGAATCCGCAAGAACGAGCAAACTTCTTAATAAGGTATTCGAGTCGAATGAGATCAGCCATTCTTATCGGGGGAGGTGAAGTTTCCCTCGGTAGCAAACTTTCAAACCCTCCAAGAATCTTTCGACAATGGCCGCCGATGCGTCCAACTTTCGCGTCGCCTTTGGAACAATTGAATTTCAAAGCGTTACGCTCGATGAAAGAGTAGGAAACTGTCTTGACGCGTTGTCGACGAAGATTTGTTGCTAAAAACCCCGAGGACTATTCGTCCTCGAGGAACAGTTTTAGCATCTTGGATATCGTCCCCTGCTTACCAAAAAATAGTAGCGGGAGTAGATTTTTTCGAGTACTATCTCCAATGCTTGAAGGAAATTGCAACCCCGATAGCTGTCGATATTCAAATCTAACCCTTTGCACACGAAAGGGAACTCACGTGCACCACTTTGTTTAATACAGCACATTCGTAGTAGGTGTTTTTTAATTACATCTAGAGTGTTCCACAACAGTTAATAGTTAATAGTGACAATTAATAAGAGATAATAACTTCGAAAGAATTTACGAAACTTTTCGATATGGAAGTTTTAAAGTTGCTATTTATTACCAATATAAACACCTTCGAGTGCAAAGGGTGAACTTTAGTCGCTCATTACGCGTTATTGTAGCGTATGCATATGTTACGACTGTCGACGTATGGCTGGATAACAGGTGGAAATTTTAATATAAAAATTAACGTACCTCACTATATATTAACATAAGTAATTAACGTATATCGCTGTATATTATCATAAGTAATTAACGTATATCACTATATATTAACATAAGTAATTAACGTATACCACTATATATTATCATAAGTTGTCATTGAACGTATTAACCCTTTGCACTTGAAAGGTGACTCACGCTCACCACTTTGTACAATACAGCATTTTGGAATATGCATTTCTTAACTGAATCTATAAAGTTGCACATACAATGAATAATCATAATAAAACACCTGATGCAGGCAATTAACAATAGAGGGAAAATAACCTTGTCAGAATTCATGAAACCTTTCAATCGAAAATTGTTAATTCCTATCTGGTACCAGTAAAAATACCTTCGAGTGCAAAGGGTTAAGTTCGACTTAACACTAGGTTTGGAATCCGTCAAACTGACGGATCTTAGATATCTTATATCTAATTACGAAAATTATTAAAAAGCTTATGCCAAAGTGCACATTAACCTTCGTCGAGATAAAGAATCTTTCTATAAAGTGATTTATGTATAATCCATTATTTACATATTTTTGTAGTACGTTTTCAATTTAGACACAAACGGTCATTAAACGTCCGTAAATCTAGTGTTTAAGTTACTACCAACTCGACTGTAAGTTATTACCATAAACGCTAAAATTAAAAACGAAAATGGTTTGGAATGCGTAATGGAACGTGAATACTAAACGGAAAATAGTTGAAGGAATATTTGCATCGTTCGTATCGAGACTTTCTCGCGATTCTCGTGGTAATAAAGCACAATCAATGGCGACGTCGTACGCAGAAATAGGATGCAGGAGGACAAAGTGTCCGATATAGAAAGAGAGAAATAAGGGAAAGAGTTCCTCGACCTATTCTCGATCGTAACGAGGCTAATGGGAGAACGATCGCCGGTCGGCTTTTCGAAACGGCGAGCCGGTAATTTCTCCTACGCTCGATTCCTCGGGAAAAACAAGACCGGCTGCAGGAAGAGGAACGATCGACGATTCTTTGCTTACACCGGTGTCTTCCTTCTATACATAACCGCTGGCAGACATTATTCGCCAGATATGGCTAAGGCAAACGCGTCGAAGAAACCTGAACGAACGAGAAACCGGCGCGTATCAGAACCAGAAGGACGGCTTAGTCACACTCGAACCCATTGGCGTAACTATGTACTTAGGTACGGGTGCAGCATATTCTACCGACCTTTCTACGATTCGTATTGTACTCTACATTGATGACGGAGCGCGTGGCGATATGACGCACTGTAATATTACGAATTGTAACGTAAAACGTGGCAGTGTTTTTCTTTTTTTTATAATTACGAATATACAACAAATATCTTTTTTCAGTATTCATATGAATATACAAATATTAACAGCCCTATGAATATACATTATCAAAAGTCCTACGAATATACAAACATCAATAGTCCTATAAATATGCAACTATCAATTGTCTTATGAATATACAAATATCAATATTCCTATGAATATATCACTATCAATTGTCTTATGAATATTCCAATATCAATATTCTTATGAATATACAAATAGCAATATTCTTATGAATATACAACGTATTATGAATTTAGGCCTATACACGATGTGCGGTCATACAGCGACTGCTTATATAGTGAGTGGCTATATAGTGCGATTTAACGAGTACATACACTATATGAAGTTATGTAACGCGTCCAAATTTAATGCGTAGTGATCTAATACGTGGGAACCTAATACGTGGCGATATGGCGCGAGGGAATCTTGCATATAACGATCTAATGCGCGGAAATTTAATAAGTGGCGATATAACGTGTGGGAATCTTGCATGTAACTATATAATGCGCGGATATCTTGAGCATGGCGATATAGCGCGAGAGAATCTTGAACGTGGCGATATAGCGCGAGGGAATCTTGCTCGTGGCGATATAATGCGTGGAAATCTAATACGTGGCGATATAGCGCGAGGGAATCTTGAACGTGGTGATATAATGAGTAGAAATCTAATACGTGGCAATACAGCGCGCGGAAATCTTACACGTGTAAATCTAATACGTGGCGATATAGCGCGAAGGAATCTTGCTCGTGGCGATATAATGCGTGGAAATTTAATACGTGGCGATATAGCGCGAGGGAATCTTGCTCGTGGCGGTACATATAATACATGGTAATTTGTCACGTGTGAGAATATAGCGCATGACAATATAACACGTGGTCCCGTAACACGCGGTGATATAACGCATCGTATCCTATTACGTGGCAATATATTGCGGCAGTACCCTAGTACTATATATTGCGTAATAATATATGACTTATGTACATCACACGCAGCTATACAACGCGCAACAGTACTGCGCATAACCATATTTCGCGTGGCGATATAACGCGTGATTGATCGGTACGTCGGATAAAAAGCTGGTAATAGTTACGCCAATGGCCGAACCAACTGGAGTCGAGGACGACGAGCGACATAGCACGGGTTTTCTAAAGTGATTAGAAATAATTGCGTTCGCGCGAGCGTCGCCATATTACAGACTGGAAAAGCAACTCCACCGGGACGGAAGCTCCAATCTCGATCGTGTGTTTCTTTATTAATCGACTCGAGCTCGCTAATTATCTTCGCCGGAGTATCCCTGGTCACGTTGATACGAACGTCAAGCTTTTCCTCTCGCAACTCGCGTCCTATTAACGAGCCAACGAACACCTGCTTATTTTTGCTTTTGCAACGCGTACCAGCCTCGTACTTCGACGCGAAACGCGGACGTACGTTAAACCCGTCGTTATAATTGCCATTTTAAAGACACTGATTATGATTAATGCACGATAAATTATCGATATCTCGTTCATGTGCCACGATACCCATATCGATAGGATCGTTGAGATCTTGTTCGGGTTAAATGGAATTAATTTGTTTCCGTATGTTTCGTATGGAACCTGATCTGACCTCGGTTTTGTTGCTGCGATTCCATTAGTCGAGTCCGTATATTGGTGTTCGAAATCGAAATCCCATTTAACCTAACTTCGAACGAGAATAATACGAATGAAATTGAATTGGAATGGTGAACATGGTGATTTATCGATTTGGAAGTTATTGAACTGGGAAATTATTAAATTTCTATAAGACGAAGATTGTAAGTTCTAAAATTTCCTTGTTTCGAAATTTCCAGATTTGCCAACTGCCGACGAACAAAACTTCGAAATTTCTGAATTTTTGAATTAAAAAAGTTCTAAATATTACATTCGGAAATTTTCTGAAACTCTCGAAATGATCGCATTTCGAAATTCCAAAATCGCTCGAACCCCCAATGACCTGATCTCCAGGGTCCCCGAAATCTAAAAAATGTCGAGTTGGCCCAAAAATGATTGAACTTGAAAATTATCAAATTTCCATAAGACGAAAGTTGTTGTGTTTCGAAATTTCGGGAATTCAAACTTCAGAATGTCTAAATTACCAAATTTCTAAATTTCCAAATATTATATTCCGAAATGTTCTAAAAGCCCGAAATTCCCAAATCGGTCGAGCACCCAATGCCCAAAAACTCCGACATCGCCGGAAATCTAAAAATCCTCGAATTGGCCCAAAAATTATTGAACTTGAAAATTATCAAATTTCCATAAGACGAAAGTTGTCGTGTTTCGAAATTTCAAAATATCATGTTCCATCAACATCACGCCAAGACACGTTACTGGAATTTTGCAAAACCACAGGAATCCTCAACACACTATAAAAATGATCTTGTTACATCATTCACTTCTCACCATAATCTTACCCTCGTAAATTGGTCAACAGTCGCTAATAACCTTGGTAGTTGATGCGACTATAAACCACTAAATAAAAAAAAAATATGTTCCGAAATTTTCGAAAACTCCAAATCATCAAAATCTAAAAATCGTCGAATTGGCCCAAAAACTCCATCTTCACAAAGCTCGTTTGCGACGAACGCCGACAAGAAACGACCCTAACATATCACGGGCGTGCGCAACGAGAAAAAAAATCGACGATTTACGTAATTCCCTAGGCACGCGTATTTGTGGATCTTACGGATCGATCCAGGAGAAACGAGCGTCGATCTTGGTCGAAAGGTGAACCGTAAATTTGCCAACGCGGTTTCCCGATCGTCGTCTCGCTCGTATCCGGTTATTTATACGTAATGTCGGCAGAATTTACCGGCAGCCTCGCGCCAGAAGTCGAGACACGCGACACTTGACGAGCTCGTACGCGTTAAAGCGTAAACCTATCAACGCGACACTGAACGACGTTGATCGCGAAAACTACGCCGCTAGATTTTCTAACCGTGCAAGGTTATAAATGGTTCCTGACTTTCTACGGGAATCGTTCGTAAGAACCGACACAAATCATCCCCGTTTCTTTGGCCTCGCCGGCGATCCCCGTCGAGATTTACGTCCGCCATTTTTCCGATTCGCGCGCGAATCTTTCCATCTTGAACTGAAATCGTGAATCGCTACGTACTTCGCGGATATAATCTACGGTAGAAATCGTTCGGCGACCAGCTGAATCGCTCTCTATCGACGATCTATAATTTCGATCGGTTAAGCCGACAGGACATTCCTGTTTACGATTCGTTTTTGCTACTCGTATTCGAATATGTGAGTTATTCGGAATATAAGGACTCGGGGTGTATGAATTCGGAATATAGGGATTCGAAATATAGAGATTCGGGGTATAGGGATTCGGAGTGTAGGGATTCCGGGTATAGAGATTCTGGATATAGGGATTCGGAATGTAGAGATTCGGGGTATAGGGATACGGAATATAGGGATTCGGGATGTATGAATTCGGAATATAGGGATTCGGGGTGTAGGGATTCGGAATATAGAGATTCTGGGTATAGGGATTCGGGGTGTAGGGATTCTGGATATAGGGATTCGGAATGTAGAGATTCGGGATATCGGGATTCGGGACATAGGAATTCGGGGTATAGGGATTCGGGATGTAGGGATTCGGGATGTAGAGATTCGGGATATCGGGATTCGGGACATAGGAATTCGGGGTACAGGGATTCGAGATGTAGGGATTCGGAATGTAGAGATTCGGGGTATAGGGATTCGGAATATAGGGATTCGGGATGTATGAATTCGGAATATAGGGATTCGGGGTGTAGGGATTCGGAATATAGAGAT
Organism: Coelioxys conoideus; assembly: GCA_947623535.1. NCBI lineage: Eukaryota > Metazoa > Arthropoda > Insecta > Hymenoptera > Megachilidae > Coelioxys > Coelioxys conoideus. The sequence continues at coordinate 10,614,429 of OX392453.1, read as the reverse complement.
TCTGGGTATAGGGATTCGGGGTGTAGGGATTCTGGATATAGGGATTCGGAATGTAGAGATTCGGGATATCGGGATTCGGGACATAGGAATTCGGGGTATAGGGATTCGGGATGTAGGGATTCGGAATGTAGAGATTCGGGATATCGGGATTCGGGACATAGGAATTCGGGGTACAGGGATTCGAGATGTAGGGATTCCGAATGTAGAGATTCGGGGTATAGGGATTCGGAATATAGGGATTCGGGATGTATGAATTCGGAATATAGGGATTCGGGGTGTAGGGATTCGGAATATAGAGATTCTGGGTATAGGGATTCGGGGTGTAGGGATTCTGGATATAGGGATTCGGAATGTAGAGATTCGGGATATCGGGATTCGGGACATAGGAATTCGGGGTATAGGGATTCGAGATGTAGGGATTCGGAATGTAGAGATTCGGGGTATAGGGATTCGGAATATAGGGATTCGGGATGTATGAATTCGGAATATAGGGATTCGGGGTGTAGGGATTCGGAATATAGAGATTCTGGGTATAGGGATTCGGGGTGTAGGGATTCTGGATATAGGGATTCGGAATGTAGAGATTCGGGATATCGGGATTCGGGACATAGGAATTCGGGGTATAGGGATTCGGGATGTAGGGATTCGGAATGTAGAGATTCGGGATATCGGGATTCGGGACATAGGAATTCGGGGTACAGGGATTCGAGATGTAGGGATTCCGAATGTAGAGATTCGGGGTATAGGGATTCGGAATATAGGGATTCGGGATGTATGAATTCGGAATATAGGGATTCGGGGTGTAGGGATTCGGAATATAGAGATTCTGGGTATAGGGATTCGGGGTGTAGGGATTCTGGATATAGGGATTCGGAATGTAGAGATTCGGGATATCGGGATTCGGGACATAGGAATTCGGGGTATAGGGATTCGGGATGTAGGGATTCGGGATGTAGAGATTCGGGATATCGGGATTCGGGACATAGGAATTCGGGGTACAGGGATTCGAGATGTAGGGATTCGGGATGTAGGGATTCCGGATGTAGGAATTCGGAATATAGGGATTCGGAATATAGAGATTCGGGGTGTGTGAATTCGGGGTGTAGGGATTTCTTTGGCCTCGCCGGCGATCCCCGTCGAGATTTACGTCCGCCATTTTTCCGATTCGCGCGCGAATCTTTCCATCTTGAACTGGAATCGTGAATCGTTACGTACTTCGCGGATATAATCTACGGTAGAAATCGTTCGACGACCAGCTGAATCGCTCTCTATCGACGATCTATAATTTCGATCGGTTAAGCCGACAGGACATTCCTGTTTACGATTCGTTTTTGCTACTCGTATTCGAATATGTCAGTTATTCGAATTCTCTCCTTTCGTACAGTTAGGTTCTGCGAATTTTATTCTTGTATTCGAGTATTCGAGTATCTCAATGTCCAAGCATTTTGGTATTCAAACTGCCAAGTACACAACTAGTCAATTATTGAAGTGTCTGATTATCCATGGAGTCAATTATTCAAACAGTTAATTAGTTGAGTAATTATTCGAGAATAATTGACAGTTCAAAATACAGGTGGTTATGTGTTCTAGTATTTCAGTAGACAGCTATTCAATTATTCGGGTGTTCAAGTAGTTAAGTTGTCAAACAGTTAAGTATTCTGATAGTTGTTTATTCAGGTAGTGAAGTATTCAAGTAATCTGGTGTTCGAGTAACACAGTATTGAAGTTCTCAATTGTTCAAATATTCGAATTATATAAAATTGATTGAATTCAACGTGTATTCAAATAGTAGAAATTGCTCGATTCTAATAATACTTAAACTACGCTGATATGAAGGTATTATGATATTTTAATTATTCAAATTCTTCTTATATTTCGATTTTATAATTATTCCGATTCTACTGATATTTGAGTTCTACTCATATTCAGATCTATAAGAATTCCCTGAGTCCTAGTAGTGTTTGAATTCTGTCTGTGTTCGAATACCTGAACTTTCCTTATGTTTGCTCTTTGACTATTTGAATTAAAAGTATGCAGATCGTTTTTGTTTCATAAACAGACAACGTTTGAAATTTAAATTATTCTGATCTTTATTATATTATTTCAACTTGAATGGGTTAATAGTTTTAACGCCACCAATAATTTATTCACACGTATTTGCAATTCTTTTTATGATCCTATCTTTTCTCAATACCGACAAGTTTTTATCGTAGCAATTCACGTGCGAGTGCACACCGAATCATCGCACTAAATTTGTACATAATAAAATATTTATACATCGATGAAATCGCATCGATGATATAATTAAGAATCGCGTTGAACATAGACACAATTCAGAGGGTGCAGATAACGATTAATTAAACGGAAATCAAATTTTCCGCCTAGTTATATCAGCCGTTACTCGAATCCACTGTTTTAGTATATCCTATCACACACGAATAGTATCGCCGGTTATAGTCGTTGCGGTTTTTTTTTTATATTCAGCACGTTTCAACGAACAAATTATTACGTTAACCGTAACAGTCGACGCGTTGAAATCGAAAGTAACAGGACATAACTCAACGATAACGTATCGCGCATAAACGTTAAGCGAAAGCAAAATTTTTATTCGGTAGGATGGTTCATTCATGGATTATGTTTATCTTCGTCCGTAGTAAATACATTGATAATCGGTCTCGCGTTAACAGGAAACGAGCATCATCGTGATTAGCTCGATCCGAGGTTTCATCGATCCGGTGAAAGGTTCGATAAACACATTCCATTCTTTTTGTCCGAGTTATTTCGTTTGTTTTTAACCATATATTCTGTGCTTTCACTCGCTTCTAATTTAGTATACACTCGCGGCAAATAACATAATTCCATTAGCGATTTCCTGAAAAGGCTAATATTAAATGCGTTTTCACGAATCGCGACTCGCAATTAGGTCCCCGAGCGGACTTTCGTTTAATCGGCTCATCGCGTGGGAAGAAAATTCATTAATGGCATCGTTGAAATTTCAGGCGTCGAAAGTGTTCTTTTCTAATTAATTAAGCATATAACGGGTAGATTTCCAGTTTGGAAATCCGGTTTCTGGATGAAACGAGCAACGTCGTTCTAGGCGTAAGAAATGATTTGTTTCGACGTAAATGCACGAACACCCACGATCCAGCTGGCTCTCGAATTGCATGCTTTCTCCGTAGTTAAATGCAATTCGAGATCCTGTCGACATCAATTTCCGATACATTTTTTTTCGGCTTTATCGAATATTAACTCCACACCGAACAGTCGTTTTATTGTCATAGAGGAATTTTGGTTTGAAAGATTCAAAAGATTTTTGCGAGAAATCGGGAGGAATTGGGAAGGTTTTACTTAGAATGATATGTGAAAGTTTCGTGTAGACAGATTCAGAAAGATTTTAGAACAATTTTATTTTGATTTTGATATTTAGTGATTTGGTAATTTGATGATTTAGAAATTTAGTAACTTGGGAATTTGGTTGTTTGAAGATTTAAGGAATTTAGGATTTAGTTACTTTAGTATTCGCAACTTGGATAATTTGCTAGTTTGGTGATTGGAAAATGTAGTAACTTGGGAATTTGGGGAATTTAGGGAAATGGGGATTTTGGTATTTGATAATTGCAGAATTTGTAATTTGGAAACTTGGAAATTTGCTAATTTGATGATCTGGAAATTTTTGGATTTGGTGATTTTGGGATCTGCCTACCTAGGTTAATGAAGATTGGGAGGATTCAAAAAGATTTCAGACAAATTTTATTCAGTAAGATTCAAGAAGTTTTTGGGAAGATTCTTTTTGAATGTTTAAAAATGAGTAAATTTGAGAATTAAAAAATTAATATTTCGATACTTGCACACTTTTGCTTCCCAAAATTTTAATTCTTTTATTCCTAATTTTTCTAAATTTCCAAAATTGTTTACTTTCACACTACCAGATTTCTAAATCACCTGCTCAATTCCCAAATATGAAAATTTGAAAAAGGTCAAGTGTCCAAATTGTAATATTCTCACATTTTCTATTGCTTAATTATGAAACTTTCAAACCATTAAATCGTCGAATTTCCAAATCGTCAAGTTAGCAAATTAGCAAATTTCCATATCACTGAAATATCAAGTAATCAAGTTCCCACGTTCCATAATTTCCAAATCATCAAATTAGAAAATTACTAATTACCAAATTGCAGATCCCAAAATCACCAAATCCAAAAATGTCCAGATCGCCAAATTAGCAAATTTCCAAGTTTTTAAATTTCCAAATCACCAAACTACTAATTCTGAAATTACCAAATACCAAAATCCTCAGATCCCTAAATAACCGAATTCCCAAGTTATTAAATTACCAAATCACCAAACTAGCAAATTATCCAAGTTACGAATCCTAAAGTAACCAAATCGTAAAATCCCCAAGTCTTCAAACAACCAAATTCCCAAGTTACTAAATGTCCAAATGACCAAATCACTAATCCTAAAGTAATCAAATCCTAATACCTCTAAATCATTCAAACCCTATATAACCAAATCATCAAATTACCAAATTACCAAATTACCAAATTACCTAATTACCAAATTACCAAATTACCAAATTACCAAATATCAAAATTAAAAAATATAAAATCTCTTACCAAGAAAGGATACGAGAAGTAGAGTACATTAATAACGCGTGCCCCTATAAATTTTCCAATTTGCTTCTTCGCCGATAAATATCTATACATATACCTGTAATTATTACAGCCGCAATAATTACGTGGATAAAACGAGAACACATAAATTAGCTCCGAAACACTTCCATTCGTAAAACCCGATTGTCAGCGGAGATCGCTGAAAGGCATTATTAGATAAGCATCGTTTAATCAACTTGTGTCCAGGGGGCTCGATAAAACTAGAGCAATAATATGTATATCGCAAACCGCAGTTATTCCCAGAACGCAGTTCTTTTCAGCAATGACGTCAACATCGTCGCATTGCGGCTTTTCTACTTGACACCGTTGCGTATTGGAACTGCATAGTTTTTCTATCGGAATTATATGTACATAGACATATATGTATATGTGTGTATGTATGTATGTATATACATGTTATACATGTACTCTCGCGCGGTTCTCGTGCGCGGGGTTTAGAGTGCTCGCAGACTACGAGCTTAGAGTACTCACTCGCCAGGTACAAACGCTTAACGTTAATATTTCTCGAGAAATTTATGAATTTCATATATGGCCAGATTTTATATTTTTACCGATTTGCGTATTTTTACCTTATTAAATTCTTTTACTCTGTGATCCGTGTGTTTCGGAATTTATATGTTTTAAGTTTCTGCATTCATGAATTTCTACATCCCCGAAGTTGTGCATTTATGGCGTTTTACATTTATAGATTTCTGTTTTTCCAAGCTTTTACGTTTTTATGAAGTCCTACGTTTCTGCGCGAATTCTCCGACAAGCAAATCGTTAAATCCACTAATTTCAGCACTTCCAAATCGTTAAATCTGTAATTATCCCAATGTCCAAATTGCAAAATCTCTATTTCGGTATTTCCAGATCACTAAATCCTTAAATTTCCAGATCTTTAAATTTGCTACTTCCTAAATTTCTAAATGTTCAAATTTCAAAATGTTCATACTCTCGAAAGACCAAAATCCCTAATTTCCAGTTTCCAAATCTTCGGATTCCTAAATTCCTAATACCTCACATCCTGAATTCCCCAAATTGCCAAATCCCCGATTCTCAAAATTTCCACATCTTCAATTCCCCACATTTCAAAATTTCAGAAATGTCAAAACAAATCCACAAATACGCAAATTCTCGAATCTTCAAATCCATGAATTCATAAATTCACAAATTCCCAAAATTCTAAAAATCCACAAATTCATATATTAAAAAATTCTTAAATACTAAAATTTCCCCAAATTCTCAAATCCTCTAATCGGCGAATTTATAAATTCACAAACTCATACATTCACAAAATCTCAAATATTAAAAGTTCCCCACATTCTAAAAACTCTAAAAGTTCTCAAATCCTAAAAATTCCCTAAATTCGAAAATTCCCAAAACACCATGAATCCCAAAATGTTCGAAACACTCGAATTCCTCCAAAGTGCACGAAAGACCTGGGTACGCGAAGAAATAATGGGGTAAAAGTAAAAATGATACGAAACCATGATAATTAGTAACAAACCAGGCGGTCATTAGGCGTTCACGATACGAAACGAACGGAAATTGAGCAACTGTATCGAAAAACGTCCAGTCCCCTCGTCTGGAGTATCAAAAATAATCTCGTAATAATGTAGATACGTTTAACGCGTTGTTTCGAGGGGTTACGAAACCAGTTTCCCTAAATTGCTCGATAACCTGGAAGCCCCAGTTTATCGTTACGTTTCCTGTTCAAGAAACGGTCAGGCCGACTACACAGAGAAATCTTCTCTTTTTTACGCAACACGTGTGGGCCAATATGTAACAAAACGAAAGTCGAAATTCGGTGTTTTTTCGTACTTTCCATGCTACACACTTATTATGCTACTTCCTTATTAAATTCATACGGACAGACAGACAATAATTTAAAAAAGTATGTTTGATAGATAATAATTAAAAACATGTTTGTTACGCGCCCAGCATTATTGCAATACATTTTATTGTAAACCCTTCTTATTTATTGTAAACGATTAATTTTATCGTAAACGCTTCTTGATCTATTTTGTAAATTAATTAAGGATCCGTAGGTAAAAGAAATGAAGGACCGCAAAGGGTTAACCTTTCGAGGTACAATGTCGAGGGTGGCTCGTCTAGTTTCTTTTGAATCATAAAAATAATACAGATAAACAGGTTGGTCGAAGACGTTTTCATTTTTTTGCCACTTATAAGAAATTAAAAATATGTTTGTTACGCACCCTGCACTCTTGCAATACATTTTACTGTAAACCCTTCTTATTTATTGTAAACGATTAATTTTATCGTAAACGCTTCTTGATCTATTTTGTAAATTAATTAAGGCGCCGTAGGTAAAAGAAATGAAGGACCGCAAAGGGTTAACCCTTCGAGGTCCAATGTCGAGGGTGGCTCGTCTAGTTTCTTTTGAATCATAAAAATAATTCAGATTAACAGGTTGGTCGAAGACGTTTTCATTTTTTTGCCACTTATAAGAAATTAAAAATATATTTGTTACGTACCCTGCACTATTGCAATACATTTTATTGTAAACTCGCTTCTTGATCAATTTTATAAATTACTTACGGAAATCTAAGTAAAAGAAACGTAAGGACCGCAAAGGGTTAAAGATCGTCGATATTTTCTTACACGGCTCTCTCGAGGTGCACCGGAGACGGTAAACAAAGAACACCGGTGACTACCGGCAATCCTTGACGATCCCTTCTCGTCCTGCGGATCGGATAAGACTCCATAAGGCAATTCACGCGGGTCTGTTGCACGCGACACAGGATATCCTTGAAGCCCGCTAACGGTCCTGTGCCGTGACCGGGCTGCGTCCCTCGGCGATGCCATGGGAACCACGCCGTACTTTTCCCATAGGTGAACAGGCGCGCGTACCGCTCGTGTACACACGAATAGATAATGCCGAGTGGCGAGTGCTTGTCAACGGCACGCTCGTGCGCGTGTACAACCCGACAGAGGTGGGACGTTCCGTGAGCTAACGGTCGACGAGCGCAGCATCTCGAGAGCACGGTCCTGCATTCACGCTCGGACAAAATGCGCAAAAGACCACCCGTAATTCCCCTGGAAAATCTCGTCGACGACCCTGTACGGACAATTAAAACGACACCCACGGTCCCTCGGACTCGACGTATAGTAGTATTGCGGAACCGAGCATTTGCAGATAGCCCGATATTGAGATATGGAAGGACGCTAGTATGTGCGGATCTTGGGATACATGGATTTGGGATATAGGGATTCGGGGTATACGGATTCGGGGTATAGAGATTCGGGATGTGGAGATTCGGGATGTAGGAATTCGGGATATAAGAATTCGAGGTATAGAGATTCGGGGTATAGGGATTCGGAATATAGGGATTCTGAATATAGAGATTCGGAGTGTATGAATTCGGGATGTAGGAATTCCGGATATAAGAATTCGGGGTATAGAGATTCGGGGTATAGGGATTCGGAGTATAGGGATTCGGGGTATAGGGATTCTGGATATAGGGATTCGGAATGTAGAGATTCGGGGTATAGGAATTCGGGATGTATGTATTCGGAATATAGGGATTCGGGATGTAGGGATTCGGAATATAGAGATTCTGGGTATAGGGATTCGGGGTGTAGGGATTCTGGATATAGGGATTCGGAATGTAGAGATTCGGGATATCGGAATTCGGGACATAGAAATTCGGGGTATAGGGATTCGGGATGTAGAGATTCGAAATATAGGGATTCGGGGTATAGGGATTCTGGATATAGGGATTCGGGGTGTAGGGATTCGGAATATAGAGATTCGAGGTATAGGGATTCGGAGTATAGGGATTCGGGTTATAGGGATTCTGGGTATAGGGATTCGGCGTATAGGGATTCGGGGTATGGAGATTTCAGGATGTAGAAATATGAGATAAGGGAATTTTAAAATAAAGGAGCAATTTGAAATAAACTTTGCGACATAGTTATTTTACGATGTAAGAATTTCAAATATAGGGCCTTGGCATCAGCGGTTTTTTGGATGTAGGAATTTTAGAATGTAGGGATTTGGAATAAAAAGATTTTCGGATATAGGAATTCGAGGCTCCAGCGATTTTTGGATTTCAAAATTTCATGTAACAACGTGGAAATCTAGGTATCAAGGTATGCTAGATCGTGTGAATCTAGGGATATTTTAACGTACGAATTCAGGGATCTTGAAATTCAGGGATCGTACCACCTGGGAATCTAGGGATTTTTTAATGTGCGACTTTCGAAATCTAGGGATGTAACAGTACGGAATGTGAGAGATCTAGGGATTTGGACGACCGAATTTCAGGACCTAGGAACACAGGAATGCTGGAATTTGGAAGTCCAGAGATTTTTATATATAGAGATTTCGTGATGTATGAATATCGACATTCTTTGATCCAGATTTCAACTCTATATTTCAACGAAACACTCTATGCACCGTAGGCGTCGACGTGCACTCGTTAAATCGTTTTACGCGAACAGAGTTCTTTCTTCGAAGAAGAAACGTATAATTAAATCATCGTGGACTCTAGTAGCGCTGCACGGATGCTAGTTCCCTCGGGGTTTACAGAACGGGAAAGCACAAACATCGACGCGCGTTCCTTGGTTCACATCGGTGCCGGTACCGGATTAAGTACGAAAATAAACGACACGCCATAAGTTCGGAAAGCATTCGGCCGGTTTCCTCTATAAATACACCACCGGTGACCGTGATCTATGGTGCACCGTGGCATGGTAGCATTTTCCACATGGTCGCATCGTGCATCCGGAAGCGGTTGGATATTAATGGAAACACCGGCCTTGACTGCTTTAAAACCCATCGCCTCGCCACGGTCATTTATTATTTTGGACGCGATTGTTTGTAAATCTAACGAGCTCTTTTATAAATTCACCGATAACATCTACATATCTAATGGCCGCCGGTGGGATCGCTATCTTGTCGCTGTTTAATGATAATGGATAGTACGTAAATCGTAAAGGAAGAGACTCTAGTACGTAACGGCGTGTCTCGCGATAAACCTCCCTTGCTAATTGAACGCGCGGTTTAAACGAACGTCTTAACCCTTTACGATCATATTCCGTCGACGATCGAACACGGATATCTAGCTGGTCGAAATTATTTAACAGTGTATGGAACGAATTAGGTACTCGCGATGAACGAACTAGGTATTAATATTATTTTGGGTAACGCGTAAACAACTTTATAAAACAGTAGATCTTCGGAATAGAAGATCGTCTAATCATTTCTACGGCACAGTATAGATTGATCTACTGTAGGGATTACTCCTTATTCCGGAATCCTTTGGAACCGTTCCTTATTTCTGGATTATCTGTAATCGTTCCATGTTTCTACATCCTCGGTAAATCTATTGTTGCTACTTCCGTTATAATTTTTTACTGTATTTATTGTCACTGTATGCGTTGAAGAAGCAATAAAATATATCAATCATAGGCCTGAACGTTCATTAATATCCCGAGACATCCGAAGATACCGATATCCCGAAACACCGGTACCGAAGATACCGATATGCCGAAACACCGATATCTCTAAACGCCGACACTTCTAGATACCAATATTCCCAGTTACCGATATTGCTAGATACCGATATCCATAGACACCGATATGCCCAGATACCGACATTCATACACACCGATATCCCAAAACACCGATATTCCTAGATACCGATATCTCTAAACGCCGCCATTCTTAGATACCAATATTCCCAGTTACCGATATCACTACATACCGATATGCCCAGATACCGACATTCATACATACCGATATTCCTAGATACCGATATCTCTAAACGCCGACACTTCTAGATACCAATATTCCCAGTTACCGATATTGCTAGATACCGATATCCATAGACACCGATATGCCCAGATACCGACATTCATACACACCGATATCCCAAAACACCGATATTCCTAGATACCGATATCTCTAAACGCCGCCATTCTTAGATACCAATATTCCCAGTTACCGATATCACTACATACCGATATGCCCAGATACCGACATTCATACATACCGATATTCCTAGATACCGATATCTCTAAACGCCGACATTCCTAGATACCAATATTCCCTGTTACCGATATCCATAGACACCGATATTCCCAGATACCGACATTCAAACACACCGATATTCCTAGATATCAATGTACCCAGATACCGACATTTATGCACAACGATATACCTAGATACCGATATTCCTAAATACCGATGTACCCAGATACAGACATTTATCGGTGTGCACCGATAACTCTAAACATCAATATTCCTAGATACCGATACCCTAATTACCGATATTCCTACATACTGAGATATCCCTCGATGCCAATATCCCTAGATCCTTAGGTTTCTAGATGATCCCTAGATACTGATGCTCCTAGGTTATAGGGGTATTCCTGGATCGTTGTTTTTCAACGATACAGGAGTTTTACGCGGAACAGAGATGAATCTATTGGCACGTGCGAACATCACCGTCACGTACATACGGTGTCACGTTGTCCAGAAGAGAAACGAACGTTCTCCCGGGAACTGTCTACCTAATGAATAGGTGGTTTTGTAAATTGCACGCGATTTCGTGAAATCGATGACTGTGCAGGTAATAATAAGACGAACGCGTACAGGACAGAAACGTTATTTTGCGCCGGTATCTCGGTTAAAGATCGTAATGACTTTTTCATAGAGGAATTGCCGGTTCTCACGAGGGCATACGCGCGATATAATTACTTAATTGCACGATGGGATGCGAGTCGGAAGAAAGACAAGTATGACAATTTCGATCTTGCATCTAACTTCGTCTGCAACGGATAATTACTCTCTCTCTCCCTCTCTCTCTCTCTCACTCTCGCTCACTCTCTCTCTCTAGATTTTTTTCTGTGGAAATTGTATTCTACAGGATTATCAGTTTCGTTGCTTTGTTCTTCATGTTTCATGCGAACTCGAGTTCTATGACGTTTTCGACATTGGATAATGAGAGTTCGTAAATTTGCCAGTTTAAAAATATAGAAACCAAAATTTAAAGATCGACGAATTAGAAAATTGTGGGCGCATGAAATGTAGAAAAAGTTGATTCGACTTAAATCTTGTTAATAGAAAAACTTAACACGTGTAAAACTTTTTTGATAGATAAAGTTGGCGTGATGAATAGCCGAACCGAACCAACCCTACCCGCATCGAACCGAACTTAACTGTGACAAGCGAAGCCGAGTAGAACTTAACCGAACTAAACCGCACCGAACCGAACCGAGCCGAACCAAACCGTACGAAACCGAACCGAACCGACCCTACCCGAATCGAACCGAACTTAACTGTGACAAGCGAAGCCGAGTAGAACTTAACCGAACTAAACCGTACCGAACCGAACCGAGCCGAACCAAACCGTACGAAACCGAACCGAACCGACCCTACCCGAATGGAACCGAACTTAAGTGTGACAAGCGAAGCCGAGTAGAGCTTAACCGAACTAAACTGTACCGAACCGAACCGAGCCGAACCAAACCGTACGAAACCGAACCGAACCGACCCTACCCGAATCGAACCGAACTTAACTGTGACAAGCGAAGCCGAGTAGAACTTAACCGAACTAAACCGTACCGAACCGAACCGAGCCGAACCAAACCGTACGAAACCGAACCGAACCGACCCTACCCGAATCGAACCGAACTTAACTGTGACAAGCGAAGCCGAGTAGAGCTTAACCGAACTAAACTGTACCGAACCGAACCGAGCCGAACCAAACCGTACGAAACCGAACCGAACCGACCCTACCCGAATCGAACCGAACTTAACTGTGACAAGCGAAGCCGAGTAGAGCTTAACCGAACTAAACCGAACCGAATAAAGCTGCACCGACCGGAGCCGAACAGACCCGAATTATGAATACGGACCCAAGCCCATTGTGTCTGTTGACAGAGCTAAGGTTTTCTTTGTTAAAGTCTTAGCGCCTCTCTACACAAAGATTTATTTTTGCACAATTTTGACAATTCAGCAGGTTTTTGACGCCACACTACACCGATAAATAGTAGAAGGGCCTTTATATTTGAGGAGATTATATTTCCCGGACTATCATTCGTATATGTATGCTGCGCATATTCGAATGTCCTGGTTGTTAAAAAAAATCTGTTTTCCCTCTTGCTCTGTAAAGAGTTTATATATGATGTAAAAATAATCGTTTCAGACTTTCGGGTGAAAAATTTAATTGTACGAGTTCACTCGAAACCTTGCGTCAAGCAAAATTACAGGTTCTCTATAGCTTTCCGAAAAATTTATATTGTTCTTCATTTAAATATATTATGCCCTCGTATAATTAGTAATTGACATTGCGTATTCGCTGTTTGCTTATTTTACTTGTTCTTTTATACTGTTTATATTATATAATATATTATTCGTGTTATTATGATTTCTTAGTGCGTTCTACGCGCGTAAATTAAGCGATCGTGCAAAAACTAGCACGCGCCAAGTCGTGTTTATCGCCAGAAGAAATTGTCGGGATTAATACTAATCCTTTCCTGAATGTACTATAACAAGAACGAAAATTTTCATATTCTGTGGAAACTAATATTCTATATCGGTACTTGCGCCGATGCAGTTCGCGCAATCTCGCTCGCTCTCCAGACGTCCGCCGATTGTTTATGTTTTTTCAGTGAACCGGTGTGCGTGACCGCGCGAACCAGCAGATCCTATCGCCGAAAATTACGGGCGAGTCGATGCGTTCATATTTTTATTCCGACCAGTTAGTGCCGTCGCGCTTGAAACGGCTGGGTCAACCTCCTCACGCGCCAATTCCTGGGTGACCGACTGCACGTGGAGCGACGCGATGCCACGGGATCCATCAGAAGCCACGAGATTTCGTTCGGTACCAGTCCTGAACTGGATTCCAGAGAATTCGGGGACACGGCCCGGTCCTGAAAACGGATCTGCTTTCGATCATACTCGATCATCGTAATTGGCACGTCAGCCGGTGCAAATCGGTCCGCGGAATACTCAGTGCGATAGCAATTCCATTTTCCTTCCAACGGAATTCGGCATCGATCAACGACACACCCGGCGCACAACGTCTTCTTACTCGTTTGCGTCGATAATTATAATTAAAATGCGGCGTAGACCGCGAGATGTTACGTCGTGATGGTCGTTGACCTAAAAGATAAATCTTTCGCGATTTTGTGCCGCTGTATTATGTTACCTGTCCTCGGGAAGATCATATGTGCATGTACGTATATCGTGGTAGTCAGTGGATTACAAGATTATTATGAATGTTTTGCGGTATCGCGAATTATTCTTAAGCTAGGTTTTGGAAAGTTTTCTAATTTCCCAACTTTCCAATGTTCATTCTCGATTGCGACATTCTTTGGTTTTCTTGGAATCTCGGGTTTCTGGTTTCGTAACTTTCGAATTCCCCAATTTCTTAATTTCCCACGTTTCGGAATTTTCCATCTTCTTCTTCCGTTTTTCCAATTCTCCAATTTCTTCAGTTCCTATTTCCTTAGTTATCCAATTTTTTAATTTCCAAGATTCTCAATTTTTTCATTTTTAAATCTCCTATGTTTCAGTATACTCGTATTGTCTTTTTAATTTTCCAGTTACTCAATTTCCCAACAATTAAATTTTACGATTTTGCAATCTACCAAATTCCTAATTTCCAATACTGCAGTTTGCAAACTTCCTAATAATCACATACTCTAAATACCAATTTACACACGCGCTACAAATTTACGTCACAGACGCAGTAACAACGATATTATCGATACGTCATTGACTATCAATAATCTAACAATAAAATGCCGATACGTCATCAAGTATCAATAACCTAATATTAGTGTATCAATACGTTATAGAATATTAATAAACTAACAATAGAGTATTGCTACATCATCGAATAAAAATAAGCTAACAATAGGGTATCGATACATCATCGAATATCAATAAGTTAAGAATAGAGTATCGATACGTCATAGAATATCAATAAGCTGAGAATAGAATATCGATACGTCATCGAATATCAGTAACCTAACAATAGAGTATCGATACGTCATAGAATATCAATAAGATAAGAATAGAAAATCGATACGTCATCGAATATCAATAAGCTTAGAAACGAATGTCGATACATGATCGAATATCAATAACCAAACAATAGAGTATCGATACGTCATCGAACATCAATAAACTAACCATAGAGTATCAATAATCGATACTTTCGGATCCTGTAATATCCGCACACGTGACTTTCGATCAACGAATTCAAAAACATTATTATGATTAGGGGTTGAAATGAAAGCAAACGAAGAACGGGGTTGAAAATATCCAAACGAGGAGGTAGTTGAAAGACGTTCGACCACATCCGGTTCCCTCGATTATTGCCGCTGACCCGCATACCATTAATTAGGTCGGTGGATCGTGCAAGATCAAAGATCTGCTCGAAGCGTTTCATCGTGGATCTATAGTCGGTGCTTCTTGTTCCCTCCACGCTCCTTATCTCGGGAAACTCCTACTCACGCGACTGTCCTAGTGTTCACCTCTGGCCTGGCTCGTCCCGTCGCGACTAACACCGTTGATAATCGATTAATCGACGAATCGAATTTTCATGGTACGCCACCATGCAAGAAACAACGAACAAACGGTAGAACGGACGCTGGGAACACGTGACGAAGAATCTCTGTTAACATCGGCTAGTCGGGGGAAGTAACGGGATGATATTGACCTCTGCACAATTTACGAACTCACGGTTTCGGTCATATACCGTACTCGAATAATTTCGTTTCGAAATTTATAAACTAAGAAATATTTGCATGCGTAAATTTTCAGTAATTCGAGATATTCGAATTTGTGAATTGCTCGAACTACAGATTTTTGAACCATGTATCTTTTATTATAGGTCCTTGCTTTGTAAACTTTAAATTTTTCAATTTTGAAATGGAAATATTTTTGAAGTTTCAAATTGTTGTTTTCCTAAGTTTGTGAATTTCTGAATTTCTAAATTTTACAATTTTCCGAGTTCCGTGTTCGTCGGACTCAGAATTCTCTAAATTTTACAAATTGAAAATTCCCCGAATTCCAAGTTCAACAAATAGCGAATTTCTTAAATTCTAAATTCTCTAAATTCCAAATTCCCAAATTCCGAATTCCTTGAACTACAAATTCTCCGAACTCCAAATTTCCTAAATTCTAAGTTTTCCAAATATCGAACTCCCCAAATTCCGAAGCCCTCAAATTCCAAATTCCTCAAACTCTAATTCTACAAATTCCAAGTTTTTCGTATTTACCGAATTCCTCAAATTTTAAATTTCCTAAATGCAAAGAGCCCGCTTTTCCAATTCTCCCATTTCCCGATTCCGCAACTTCCCAAAATCCCCACATTCCTAGATACTCGATGCCTCAAAATTCAAATTGCCGAATTTTCAAACTGCCGCTCGACCAGATTCCGAAGCTCCTCCTAACGTCGTGGGTCCCCTAGCCCAAGATCTCTGAATCGCATAATCTCCGTATTTCCGGATCTTCGAAGCGAGAGTCTCGAAATTTGTCGAATCACCAGATCCCCATGGCACTCAGCCATTTAACCTTGATTCCCTTTTTAGTTGCCGATGCTACCTGCGGCGGGATACGTGCAGGGAAAGTTAAGATAGGTTGAAATTTCCAGGTAGCAGGGGTCCAGGAAACGGATGCTGGATTAACTATTTCAGGGCCGGCGAAGCGATTCTCGAAATTCCGAAATCCGTTAATTTACACTTAACAAATTTCCGAAATCTCGATTCCAAATTGCCGAATGTCCCAACTGCTGCTCGATCAGATTCCGAAGCTCCCCCTAACGTCATGGGTTCCCTAACCCAAGATCTCTGAATCGCATAATCTCCGTATTTCCGGATCTTCGAAGCGAGAGTCTCGAAATTTGTCGAATCACCAGATCCCCATGGCACTCAGCCATTTAACCTTGATTCCCTTTTTAGTTGCCGATGCTACCTGCGGCGGGATACGTGCAGGGAAAGTTAGGATAGGTTGAAATTTCCAGGTAGCCAGGGGTCCGTTTCAGGAAACTGATGCTGGTAAAACTATTTCGGGGCTGGCGAAGCGTAGGCGGTCGATTTGCGACCGCGGGATGATTTCTTACGATCCCTTCTGTTCGTCTCGGAAGAGTTTCGTTTTCCGTTGGCCTTGGATTTCTGGCCTCGGGAACATACCATCGGGAGATGCTTCCTTCCAGCTGGACCCGTTCAATAATGGACTCGGACAGCTGTTTGCCGTTTGCTGCGGGATATGGCTCGCTCGTGACTTAACGCTCGCGCGGCCACAGAAGTCCGTTTTCTTTCATTCATCCTCCTCCTTTATGCTCCTCGCATAATACGGCTGAGATTTCAGATATTCCTTCCGCGTTTCGTGATTCTCCATATATCATTGTCGTCTTCAAAACGCGCCCGTTGGACTACGGCATTATGGTTGTCGGGTCCGATTACCTCGACGTGCACGATTCTTCGGGTTTCGGAATGTTACGAATGTAGGGTATGGAGATTCCCAGCGGAATCTGGGAATATTATAGTTTGGAGATATAAGCATCTAGGGATGACGGGATATGGGAACAACGATATTTGGAGATATCGGGATGTAGGGGTAATTTGGTGTTTATTATTATAAGGACCCAGGGGTATTGTGATTTGGAGTTATTAGCATCTGGGGATATCGGAGTTTAGAGGTATAAGAATGTAGGAATATCGCAGTCTAAGAGTATCAGTGTTTAGAGATATTGCGACCTACTGATATTGTCTAGAGATTTGGAAGTTTAAAGATATGTGGGTCTAGGGTTATCGATGTTCAGAAATATTGGGATCTAGAGATATTGCGAACTGCGAATGTTGTACAGAGATATTGGAGTTTGGAAATATACGGATCTAGGGATTTTGGGGTTTAGATATACTAGGACCTAGAAACATTGGTGTATAAAATTATAAGGACCTAGAAATATTGTGGTTTGGAGATATAAATGTCTAGTGATATTGGGGTTTAGAGATATAAGGATATAGGGATGTTGGGGTTTATATACGAGTACGTAGGAATATCGAGGGGTAGAAATGTCCAGTTCTAGGGATAACGTATGAAAAATCGGAAGAAAGGAAGTTCGGGGATATTGACGCCCGTAAGAATTCGGATCTAGAAAATTGGAACATTGAGATATATAGTGGAATTTCACTCTGGAAATACCATAATCTAGGGAAATTCGGTACTGCGTAGTTGTGTACATCTTGGGAATTAGACTGATTGAAATATGGCTAAACCGGAAATTACAGAAATCTGGATCTACGATAGTAGGTGCGTGATGAAGTTGGGATCTAAAGAGTTTAGGGATACCGGAATCTAGTGATGTAGCGATATAAGGGTCTACAAATGTAAATAAAAATATATACACAAAACCTACACAAACATATGCATATAAAATGTACATAAAAATATACATACAAAATCTACATAAAAATATACAAAATATAAAGATACAATCCGTGGATAATATGTTCACAAGGACACAGAGATCAATAGTTATCATCGCGAACATACTTAATGTATTTCGATTATTTTCACGTATTTTGTCGTTTTTACTCGCAAGGGAGCTGCGACAGGCGCGATGAGAGTGTCGCTCCCGTATCGTCACGCTAGCCAACTTCTGATCCGTGCGCGGCACACGATCTTATGGAAACAAGTCGGCAGAGCCGATGCGGTTTCGAGCGGCGAGAATCTAGCCAAGTAAGAGAGAGAGAGAGGAGATCAGAAGGAGAAGAAAAGAGAGAAGAGTCGAGATGTTAGGTTATGCGAGGTTGGGTTAGCATAGGGCGCGACCACCACGCTCTCATGCCACCCAAGTCTCTCCGCTCTGTCGGGTCGCACCGGGTAGAACCTGAATCTCGAAGGTTCTCAACCGGCTCTCTCTTTCTCTCTTTTCTCTCTCTCTCTCTCTCTCTCTCTCTCCTCGTCAACGAGTCGATCTCTCGCGGGAGCCTCGCTAACACGAATTTCTTCTTCGTTACGAACCGAGCACGGTGAATGGGAAGCGAGCAACTTTCGGCTACCATTTCGTTCACTTTGCAACGTGGAACGTTCGCCACGATTGATGGGAAGAACACTGCGCTCGGCTTGTGTGAACTTACTTTCTGCTTTTCATCCTGTATATTCACCTTTGCTCGAACTACGTGCCTAGCTTATTCAGCGATCTTGCACGCCTAACCGACCCGTGGCCAATCGGATGCCCATTTCCATCTTGCCTGTACGGTCTTGGAACTCGAGTTTTCACGAACTGAAATTGATCGGATCCTTGACCGGTGTGCTCGACGGCAAATTAATGCCGCGGGGACGCGCTTTGTAGGTGATTTGATAGATGTAATGGTACTTTAAGCTCAACACTTATTTATTTAAGAGTAAATTATTTGATAGTAGTTGTTAAAAGGCGTGTGATATTGTGTTTGAGACTATACTGGTGTGTTTGAATTTGATCGAGTGTATTAGATGGTGGTTAAACTTGTTCTCAGTGTGTTTGATGGTGGTTGAACTTGTTCTAAGTGTGTTTGATAGAGTTTGAAATTGTTTTCGTGTGTTAGATGGTGGTTGAACTTGTTCTTAGTGTGTTTGATGGTGGCTAACTTGTTCAAATGTGTGTTTGATGGTGGTTAAACTTGTTCTAAGTGTGTTTGGTGGTGGTTAACCTTGTTCTAAGTGTGTTTGATGATGTTTATAATTGTTTACGTGTGTCAAATGGTGGTTGAACTTGTTCTTAGTGCGTTTGATGGTGGTTGAATTTGTTCTTAGTGCGTTTGATGGTGATTGAACTTGTTCTTAGTGTGTTTGATGCTATTTAAACTTGTTCTAAGTGTGTTTGGTGGTGTTTAAAATTGTTCTCGTGTGTTAGATGGTGGTTGAACTTGTTCTGTCGTCGCTTGCACGATTCGTAAAAAAGAAAAGCATTTTTGACTAGGAATCGATGGTGGATTGGTGGGAATGCAGGAAGGAACTATGTAAAAAGAGGGAAATTTTGAGCTATCATTGAATTAGGAGTATTGGAAATTAAAGAAATTGGAGGAAAGAAGTGATGGAAAGAAGCTGATAGTAGGAATGGCGAGATGGACGGTACCTTTTGGGTCTTTCCATATTTTTGATAAGGGATCCGCAACAGCCTGTGAACTCAAGTTGCGAGCGAGGTGTAGGTCCGTTTATGATGGATTGGTATGTTAAGTCCGATTGCTTTTTTGACCCTAAGGGTTTACGAGCTCACAGGTATCATGACCTATGTTGAACGGTGCGTTGTAGCATCATACACACTAGATTCACGAAACCCGTAAAAATGACAGATCTTAGATTGCTTATTTTTAGTTACGAAAATTATTAAAAAGCTTATGTCGAAACGCACGTTAACCTTCATCGAGAAAAAGAATCTTTCTATGAACTGCTTTATGTATTACCCACTGTTTACTTATTTTTATAGTTCGTTTTCAATTTAGCCCTACAGTCGTGGACAAAATTAAGTAGACAGGTACCATAAATAACAAAAGGTTAATTTAATTTAACTAACAATTATAAATCAATACCTTATTCTACAATTATATACATTAAATAAATGTTTTTTCAAGTCTACAAAAACATTTCACGTTCTAAATTTAAAACTTATTTAAAACATTGTAGTAAAAAAAAAATTTGTTTACATTTCTGCAATGTCCACTTAATTTTGTCCAAGAGTGTAAGTGGTCATTAAACGTCCGTAAATCTAGCGTTAAACGGACTTTTATGTTTCTTCACCAAACACCGTCAAACCCGTTTCTATCGCAGCTTCGCATTTTTTTTTTCATTCGCAAATTCGACCGATCGAAAATTTAGCGATACGCGTATCGCGCGATTTAACACGCGGTTTCGGAGGTAATGGGTTTTGCGAAGAAAGAGCGAAAGAACGCTTCGACGGTAACGAACCGGAGATGGAACTTATTTTCGTCTTTTTGTTGCGAAATTTTTGTCGGTTGGTTTTTAACATTTTTCTGTTCCAAATTAGGTCATGCATGATTTCGTTCGGATTGACGATAATTTCGATTTACATGGTGTTTGATTGTCGTGGTTTTTTTGGGGGGAATTTTCGGTGTGAGTTGAGAGATACGTGTATACAAACTTTATTTAACAAACTCTCATTAATTTATTAATTCAATAAAATTGCACGAACTCATTGCTTCAGTAACTTGTTATGAATTCGTTAATTTGATCGATTTCTTCAATTTATTACTTCGATAAAGTTTCATGGGTTTATTACTTTAATAAATTTTCATCGATTCATTAATTTCATGAATTATTATCAATTTAATAATATGATCAATTTTTATCAATTTACAAATTTCATAAATTTTTATAAATCTGTTCATTTTGCAAATGTTTATGAATTTAGTAATTCAATCAATTTTAATTAATTGATTAATTTCATAAATTATTAGCTATTTACTAATCTGATAGATTTGTATGAACTTATGAATTTTATATTTTTTTATAAATGTGTTAAATTCAGAAGTTGTTACCGATTCACTAGTTCAATAAATTGTCATCAATTAACTAAGTTCATACATTTTTATGAATTTACTGATCTGGAAAATTTTTATCAATTTTTGAATTTCATAAATTGTTATCAATTTAGTAGTTCAATAATTGTCGTCAACTCATTAACTTTATCAATTGTTATCAATTTACTACTTCAACAAAATTTTCATTAATTTATAATCTTGGTGAAAAATAAATTTAATAATGGAATGAAATTTCCATCAAATCATATAAATATTAAAACATGAATTACAAATTTTCATATTTGCAAATTCTGCAATTTGTCGTTATGAGAACTTCAAACTTACAAATTTCCTGTAACGGTTCACAATCTTAAAAATATCTAATTTAGAAAATATAAAATCTACCTATTTCCTGGTCATCAATCTCATCAATATCTAATTTAGAACACACAAAATCTATCAATTACCTTGTCTTCAATCTCAGAAATATCTAATTTAGAGCACATAGAATCTACAAATTTCCTTGTTTACAATTTCAGAAATACCTAATTCACAGCACGTAGAATCTACAAATTTCCTTGTTTACAATTTCAGAAATACCTAATTCACAGCACGTAGAATCTACAAATTTCCTGGTCTTCAATCTCAAAAATACCTAATTTAAAATGTAAAGAATCTACAAATTTCCTGGTTTACAATCTTAGAAATACCTAATTTAGAAAATATAAAATCTAACTATTTCCTGGTCATCAATCACATCAATATCTAATTCAGAACACACAAAATTTATCAATTTCCTTGTCTTCAATCTCAGAAATATCTAATTTAGAGCGCATAGAATCTACAAATTTCCTTGTTTACAATTACAGAAGTACTTAATTCACAGCACGTAGAATCTACTTTCCTAGTCTTCAATCTCAAAAATGCCTAATTTAGAAAATATAAAATCTAACTATTTCCTGGTCATCAATCACATCAATATCTAATTTAAAACACACAAAATCTATCAATTTCCTTGTCTTCAATCTCTGCAATTTCTAATTTAGAGCATGTAGAATCTACAAATTTTCTTGTTTACAATTTCAGAAATACTTAATTCACAGCACGTAGAATCTACTTTCCTAGTCTTCACTCTCAAAAATGCCTAATTTAGAACGTAAAGGATCTACAAATTTCCTGGTTTCCAATCTCAAAAATACCTAATTCAAACAAAAAAGAAGTGCAAGCCAGGCACTAACGACTAAAAACAATTAGCGGACGTAGAAATATAAAAACTTTCGAATCTCCGAATTTTCATAACCTAAATTTTCTTGCCCCGAAATATAACGTTTTCATTCCCAGATGAGTTCGTTAATTCAACGGGACACGACGATGACATTTCTGGTCGCGTTGCACTGATCTGATCGTTTCAAGATGCGCTCGTTTGTGGCGGATGTATCGCATTCAAATTGACACACTCCTTTTATGGGACGACGAGGTTTTATGTAACCGCGAGCGCGTTACACCACGCGCGGCCATTTTTGGCAAGGAATTGCTCGACCGTCGTTAATTATCCCCCTTTTTTTCCTGACAGTGCCTCTTTTTCGCCTTGGCACGAGCAAACCGAGGTGTGGCGGTGACGCGAACCAACGGTGAAACAAAGTCGGACGCCTTTCTACTTAACAACGCCGATGTCCCATAAAAATGATGGGACCTTACAAAAAAAAATTCCCTCGTTTTTGGTAAACGGGACGCGGTTTAATGGCTTCACTTTGCGCCTTGATAGCTCCGTTTGCCGAAAATTAAGGATACACCGTGACTCTCGAGAGAAATGATAAAACCGAACCATCATTTCGATCGTGGATTTGGAAACTTTTTAAGTGGTCCACGAAAAAAGTTTTAACCTGAAATATAGATTGTAGATAACGAGGTCTTTGTAGATTATGGGGGACGTTAATCATTCGGTGCGATAAGATAACGTTGTCTGGAACAGTTGGGGTCATTTAGATGATTTGGACAGGTTTCGCTTTTTTGAATATTCAAATTTTCAGGGTTGAATATTTCTTCGATCTTGGAATGTTAGAATTTTCAACGTTTCATGGTTTCACGGTTCCAAGTGTCGAAATGACCAAATTTCGATGTCTTCAAATTCTCGATTTCTCAACTTTCCAGATAGGCAGCTTCCTAATTTTTTAGATACCCAATTTCTCCGGTTTCTCGTTTTAGAAATTTTCTAATGTCTAAATGTTCAGTTGCATAATTTCCTGATTTTACAAATTTTCAAATCTCCAAATTGCTTAATTACCAAATTTTACAAATTATCAAATCTCCAGATTATCAAGTTAACAAATTTCCATATTACCAACTTTTCAAATCTATAAATTGTCAAATTGCCATGTTTATAAATCTCTAAATTGAAAATTTTCAAATTCTCACATTTCCAAATTACCAAACTTTCAAATCTCCAAATCTTCAAATGAACAAACTTTCAAATCTTCAATTTCCTAAATTATCAAATTTCCAAATGACTAAATTATCAAATTTTTAAATCTTCGAATCTCAAAATTATCAGACAATTAAATTTCCAACTTTCCAAATTATCAAATTCTCAAATATCCAATTTACTAAATTATCGAATTATCAAATTACCAGATTATTAAATTATCCAATTATAAAATTATCAAATTACCATATTAAAAAAGTTCCAAATTTATAAGTTTCCAACTCTTCAAACGTCCAAACCCGGCAACCTCCAAATTTCCAAATTTCAATTTTCGAATTTCCAAAATTTCAAATTACCAAATCCCGTACTTGAAAATTTCAAGATAACAATAAAAATTTCCAAACTTCTACGTTTCAGTATACTTTGATCCTGCAAATGACTAAATTTTTACTTGACCGATTTACTAAATTTTTCAATCTACTATAATATTATTAAATTATCCAATTATAAAATTATCAAATTACCATATTAAAAAAGTTCCAAATTTATAAGTTTCCAACTCTTCAAACGTCCAAACCCGGCAACCTCCAAATTTCCAAATTTCAATTTTCGAATTTCCAAAATTTCAAATTACCAATTCCCCACACTTGAAAATTTCAAGATATCAAAAAAAATTACTAAATTTCTACGTTTCAATATACTTTGTTCCTGCAAATGACTAAATTTTTACTTGACCGATTTACTAAATTTTTCAATCTACCCCACCGAATGAACAAACTTAAAGTTTCTAGACATTCGAGTTCCAAGGTGACACGTTCTCTTAGTCGGTTCGCATAACCGACGAAAGACGTGTATTAACAACGTCTAACTTTGACGAACCGCAGTGATTAATGGTGACCGCTAATTTTTCTTGGGCATTGAATTTCGCTGGTTGTCGCATCCATATTCGGTTGGGTAACGTTGCATCACACAAGACACGAAACGTAAATGTTTCTGATTGGACCTTCAATACAGCGACATCCGGTTAGGTACGAGATTTCGTGTTTCATTAGAGCACCGAAACGACAACCGCCAATCGTTTCGAACATTTTGATCGCTTATTCGCATTCATTACAATGACTCATCCGTACAATTCAACTAAAAGCTATACAATTCGCCTCCTACACTCGCCAAAATTCAGGTTTGGGTTTACTGGACGATCTTTTTTCAGTTTCAAAAGATAGTCATCTTTTTCGTTCGAAAGATCCACACTGCGAAGGATAACTATTCCGAGCACGATGAGTCAGGAGAAAGGATTTTGCCAATAATTTTGCCGATCGAAGTTAGAGTTGTTATGCTCGAGAAATATTTTTTGATCTCGTCAGAAAATGATAAAAAAATATTTGTTGATACTGTTCAAGAAATATCGGCAGATCCAGGAATTTAATGAAGCGGACATTCCAGAATATAAAAGATGTGAATAATTCTGAAATACAATAATTTAGAGCTATAAAAATTGTAACTGTCGTAAATAAAATTCTGACTTTCTAATTTAGAAATTTAGAAGTGTCGATATTTCAACATTTGGAGATTGGCAAATCCGTAAATTGAGAAAGGAAAAAATTTCAAATTAACCTATTTCCTCTCGGTGTTGCATTTACGCAACACGAAATTGAACTCCACAAAATGCAGTGAAAATGAACATACATAAAATAGTCCAAATACATTACATACAATCATTAAATAGATTACATTCAAATGATGGAGCTCACGAACGATAATTGGAACTGATGTACCAGTTGAATATAAAGCAATTACAGGATTACGCTTCAAATCCATCACTATAACTTTACTTTGAGATGTAGTATACGAAAATGCTTCTGCACGCATATAAACAATTGAATGAACTATAAATATGACAACTTTCAGATGGATTGCGTGAGCGGATCGACAGATGCATCAGTATGAACTTACTTAGTAACAGATCATTCCAGCCACCCTGTACATGTTTTCTTGAACATATTGAATCCTATACATGGCAACGAATGTTGTATATGTCCCTTGCGTTGACTATTTCTTCACAATTTCTTTTTTTTTTTTTGAAGAAATGGGCTAACACGGCCCTGAAAAATGGAGAACAAACGTTAGGAGGTCGTCGTCCAAAGGAGACCTTCGTTCGTTTCGAACGCACTCCGACACATTTACACGCATCAGGTTGCTGTCCAAGTATTAATAGCCGCATCATGCCGATGCATTAAAATGCATCTTCCATGAATCGCGTCAATTTTTCAAGGCGCACGACTGCGAGGCTTCCTGTATTCTGCTGAAACTACCTACCATTACACACCCATTTAGTTCTGCTCTAATACACACCTCGAAAAGTAGCCTCGTCATCTAACAAGCGTAACCGCAAGCGCCATAACCCGGCGTAGGAACGCGTGAGCGCGATCGCATTTAGAAGAGGAGGTCAATCGTTCGCGGAATCGATCCAGCGGAATCGCAGCTGTCGAGGAACGTTATTCGCAGCGATTTCGCGACACCGTTAAAACTGTCGGAAACACGACCGTTCCGATTGTTAGGTCGTAGTATTACAATAAGCATCGTGTAAGAAAATTCCGGATCAACCCATAATAATACTCGACATAGGACACATGGCTCAGCGCGACGACCACTGAGACGCCGGGGCTCGGCCTAACGTCGCCAAGGATTATAAACAACGAGGCCCTCTTGCGAGGGAGAGGAAACCTCTCGCAACCCCGAGGATTGGCATTCGTCTAACATAAGAACATTCGAACACGCTGCATCGCCTACATTTTGGCCTCTGACAAATGAATATACAGAGTGTCCCAAAACGAAGGAAACATCCGGAAATGGGAGGTAGCTGGGGTCATTCTGAACAACTTTTTCCTTTGCAAAAATGTCGAACGAGGCTTCATTTTTTAATTATTAAGGAAAAACGCCGACCAATCAGAGTGCGAGAATCTCGCGCGCTCGGAGGCAGTCGTAGTGGTCGACTTACGTGGTCAGGAGCGAACACGATCAACCGTGCGCCGACCAGTACGACTGCCTCCGAGCGCGCGAGATTCTCGCACTCTGATTGGTCGGTGTTTTTCCTTAATAATTTAAAAATGAAGCCTCGTTCGACATTTTTGCAAAGGAAAAAGTTGTTCAGAATGACCCCAGCTACCTCCCATTTCCGGATGTTCCCTTCATTTTGGGACACCCTGTATATTATCGATATTCCGCGTAGTCGTTACTGTACGCGCTCACCTTGCAATTTCACTCATTAAACTCATAAGTCAGAGAAGGAATTATTATTATTATTATTATTTCTCGTATTTGTCTTACAATCGAGAAAATTAGGCGATCACCCAAAGTTTCGTCGTTGCAATAAGACATCGTTTTTCGTCCCTTCGAGCACTATAGTTTGAGAAAGTCAAGAAGTTCGTCTTCCTGTAGCAGTAATAAGACTCAAGGAATCGTTACATTTCGTCGAGAGTTTTTTAGTGTCTTGTTCAGTCCCATATAGTTTTCAGAGTCCTTCACCTTGGTACTGGAGTCTTTTGTTTCGTATTTTCTGTACATGGCGAGGTATTCCTTAAATTTATTAATCGCTACGGATATTTTGGAAACGCCTCTGTCCCTCTCCACACTTCCATTTCCACCCTAATTTGTTGAACCAACCAGAAAATAGATACAGTTTTTCTCTCACTTTTTCCCAAAACTTGCACGCCCACTCCAAGCTTTCTTAGATTATAAAATGCTTGCGATTTCATACATTTGACTATTAGACTTGATACATTGGACTTAGCACTTTCGACTATTATTAGACTTGATACATTCGACTTTATACACTCATTCATTCGTTCTTGTATTTGCATACAGTATACATTCAACGTTAGACATTCACTTATCGCATTTTAGTTTCGTACATCTTAGTTGTACTTTAATTTTTATACGCTCAATGAAACAACTTTTAATAAAGTATAATTGTTACTTTAATTGTTCGAAGTTACATTCAATCTATTCAATACAGTCCACTAATCTTAGTTGTCGGGGTTGCCATAAATCCCACGCGTCGTTTAATCGTCACTGAAATAATTGTTGACGCTGGAACGTACATAGACCGATCTTCCGATCGAACGATTCCCTCGGGTAAGGAGAATGCTTCTGCTCGATCGCTACTTTCCTTCCTGTATTTAGGCACGCGTCGTCCGGCAGCTGGGTACACGACAACCGTGCCGGCACGCTCGCGTGTCCAACCGACGCGACGGACGGATAGAAAGTACGTCCCGGCGCGGAAACGAACCTGCCACGCCGTTCTCGAGAACAATGCGAACGACGTCGGACAATGTAGGCTGACGTTCGGGGAAATCTTTGACCGTCGCGATCGCCGCTTTGCTACAAATCACGCGTTCGGAAGTGCTCGGGTTACTGAATAACCGATTGGTCGAATCTTAGCGTCTCCCGTGACTTCGTTCGCGGATTCGTATCCGCGGATAAGTCGGGTATCCGCATTCCGATAATTGTTGCATTTTCAAATTACCATCTTGCCGCGTCCGAAGTTGTCAGCGTCGTGATTCCCTGAATGTAGCATTCGCAAGTTGAGGAAATTACAAATTTCACATTACCCAGTCACATATTCCCAAATTTCACATTCGTCAGTCGCATATACTCAAATTTCATATTCGCCGGTCAGATATCCCCAAATTCCACATTACCCAGTCACATATTCTTAAATTTCTCTCATTACCCAGTCACATATTCCCAAATTTCCACATTTCCCAGTCACGCTTTTCCAAATTTCACATTAGCCAGTCACATATCCCCTTTCACACTCTCCAGTTACACATGCTCAAATTTCACATTCTCCGATGATGCATTCCCAAATTTCCACATTGCCCAGTCACATATTCCCAAATTTCTCACATTACCCAGTCACATATTCCCAAATTTCACATTAGCCAGTCACATATCCCCAAATTTCACACTCTCCGATTACACATGCTCAAATTTCACATTCCCCGATCACGCGTTCTCAAATTTTACATTACCTGGTCACACATTCCCAAATTTCCACATTGCGCTGTCGCGCATTTCCAAATTTCTCATTACTCCGTCATATATCCCCAAATTTCCACATTGCCCAGTCACATATTCCCAAATTTCTCACATTACCCAGTCACATATTCCCAAATTTCCCAGTCACGCTTTTCCAAATTTCACATTAGCCAGTCACGCTTTTCCAAATTTCACATTAGCCAGTCACGCTTTTCCAAATTTCACATTAGCCAGTCACATATCCCCAAATTTCACACTCTCCGATTACACATGCTCAAATTTCACATTCCCCGATCACGCGTTCTCAAATTTTACATTACCTGGTCACACATTCCCAAATTTCCACATTGCGCTGTCGCGCATTTCCAAATTTCTCATTACTCCGTCATATATCCCCAAATTTCACATTACCCAGTCACATATTCCCAAATTTCACATTCGTCAGTCACATATCCCCAAATCTCACATTCTCCGGTCACATATCCCCGAATGTCACATTACCTAATCACATATCCCCAAATTTCACATTCTCCGGTCACATATACCTAAATTTCATATACCCAAGTACGACATTCCCTTGTCTCATATTTTCATATCCCACATTTTTCATCTACATTCACATGTCCCAAAATTCCGTGTACCCAAGTACGAGATTCCCTTCTACCACATTTTCAAATCCCTCATTCGTCATTCGCAGCATTACCCAGTCTACACTCCCACACTTCACACTCCTCGGCCATACATGCCCAAGTCTCACATTCCCAAATTCTATATAACCAAGTAACGATATTGACGTATACGCGTGTACGCGTGCAGATTAGGCACAAATCCTCGTGAAATAAACACGAGGCTTCCACAATTTCTTATGCGCCGTAAACTTTCACGAATTCTCTCCGTAATCGAACAGCTTCCCGCTTTCTCGATAACGACCCCGATCCCCGGGATAAAAGGCTCGCATTGTTTTCGATCCGATGCCAAACGGTTTAATTGTTATTCGATTACTCATTGTTGCGAACGATCGTGCGGATCCGTGAGTTCGCCCGAACGTTTCGATCACCGACTAACGTAACCTTCGTGACTCCTTCCACGCGATAGTCAATTTATATATCGTCACACCGCCATGCATAATAGGTATTCGATCGATCGGCACGATGAAAACATTCGCGTGGGATGTACCCGAACGTTCCCTCCCTTCTCCGTATCACCTATCGGTATTATTCATTATTCCCGTTTGCTTTCACTCGCGGTCTCTGTGATTTAACTACGAACTACGTCAACTATAATTGCACCGTCCTAATGCCCGTTTGTCCCGCGTGCATGTAATTACTGTTAACTGGGCCCGTGGCTACCAGAGAAAACTTCACCATCCGACCTGTCAGCGTTGTCAACAACTATAATGTATGTACTGGAATCTCGGAGATTCAGCAACGTAAGGGTCTAAGGATGCAGTAATGCGGAAATCTAGGGATATAGTGGTGTTGCAATTCCGAAATTTAGTTGTAATAATATAATAATACGAAACTCTAATGATATAGTAATGTAATAATGCCGGAATCTAGTGATAGCAATGCAACAATATGGAAATCCACTGGTATAGTAATATAATAATGCCGAAATCTAGCGATAATAATTCAACAACATGGAAATCCAATGATATAGTAATGTAATAATGCCGAAATCTCGCGATAATAATTCAACAATATGGAAATCCAATGATATAGTAATGTAATAATGCCGAAATCTCGCGATAATAATTCAACAATATAGAAATCCAATGATATAGTAATGTAATAATGCCGAAATCCAGCGATAATAATTCAACAACATGGAAATCCAATGATATAGTAATGTAATAATGCCAAAATCTAGCGATAATCATTCAACAATATGGAAATCTAGTGATACAGTAATCTAATAATGCCGAAATCTAGTGATAATAATACAACAATATAGAAGTCCAATGATATAGTAATATGTATACATATACATATGTACATAGAGAAACAAGAATCGAAGGATTTTTTGAAACATGTATATAAAAATGCTAATTTAAAAACGCACAAGCGTACAAATTGATGAGTTCACGGACATAAAAATACATGAATCTCGTTCCCTATAAATTTTCGAACACGTAAGTACATGAATCATTTACGGTGTAATTATACACACGCGTGCAGAGCGAAGCGAATTAAGTTATTGACACTACTGGCTCTCGTGGCGAAATATCGGGAGAAAAAAAAGGAGCGTTGACCGGCGCAATTAGAGAGAATGAGGGTTCTACGCGTAACGTTTCGCGAAATAAAAAGAAAGATGGACTAGAAGCCTGATTCGCCGATATCCGCTATTTCTTAGTCGGTTATCGATGCCGACCAGAGTATAGGAGCTAAACTCGTCTAGCCTTTGGGCATCGATCTCGCGAAGAAGCTCGCTTCCCTCTCGAATCTCCTCTTTCGTCTTCGTTCGCTAGCATTATCCTACGATCGGCCACACCCGGGCCCTCCAGCGAAATCCGTCGTGGAATCGCAAGCGCGTACATCTTCCTCCGGGATTCCTCTTTCGGCCCGGCATCGCCTCCTCCTCCTACTCCGTCTCCTCCCTCGCGATCGAACACGGACCGACAGAACGAATCTCCACCACCGACGGACGCTGGTTTCCACGTACAGTCGATCACTCAGGAATTGGCGCATGAGGAGGTTGACCCCGGTGTTTCGAGAGCGACGACACTAACTGGTCGGAATAAAAATATGGACGCGTCGACTCGCGCGTAATTTTCGGCGATAGGATCTGCTGGTTCGCGCGGTCACGCACACCGGTTCACTCCAAAAACATAAACAATCGGCGGACGTCTGGAGAGCGAGCGAGATTGCGCGAACTGCATCGGTGCGGATACCGATATAGAATATTAGTTTCAACAGAATGTGAAAATTTTCGTTCTTGTTATAGTACGTCCAGGAAAGGATTAGTATTAATCCCGACAATTTCTTCTGGCGATAAACACGACTTGGCGCGTGCTAGTTTTTGCACGATTGCTTAATTTACGCGCGTAGAACGCACTAAGAAATCATAATAACACGAATAATATATTATATAATATAAACAGTATAAAAGAACAAGTAAAATAAGCAAACAGCGAATACGCAATGTCAATTACTAATTATACGAGGGAATAATATAATTAAATGAAGAACAAAATTAATTTTTCGGAAATCTATACAGAACCTGTAATTTTGCTTGAAGCAAGGTTTCGAGCGAACTTGTACAATTAAATTTTTCATCCGAAAGTCAGAAATTATTATTTTTACATCATACACAAACTCTTTAGAGGGCAACAGTGAAAAGATTTCCTTAACGACCGGGACATTCAAATATGGGCAGTATATACGAATGATAGTCCGGGAAATATAATCTCCTCAAATATGAAGGTCCTACTACTGTTTATCGGTGCAGTGTGACGTCAAAAACCTGCTGAATTTTCAAAAACGTGCAAAAATAAATCTTTGTATAGAGGGGCGCTGGGACTTTAATAAAGAAAATTTTAGCTCTGTCACCAGACTCGATGGACCTGGGTCCGTATTCATAATTCGGTTCAGCTCGGCTCCGGTCGGTGGAGTTTTACTGCGTTCGGTTCGGTTCGGTTCGGTTTGGTTCGGTTAAGCTCTACTCGACTTAGGTTGGCACCGTTAAGTTCGGTGCGATTCGGGAAGGTCAGTTCGGTCCGGTTTGGTTTGGTTCGGTTCGATTCGATTCGATTCGGGTAGAGTCGGGTCGGTTCGGTTTGGTTCGATTCGATTCGATTCGGGTAGAGTCGGGTCGGTTCGGTTCGGTTCGGGTCGGATCGGTTTGATTCGATTCGATTCGATTCGGGTAGAGTCGGGTCAGTTCGGTTCGGGTCGGTTCGGTTCGGTTCGGTTCGGTTTGGTTCGATTCGATTCGATTCGATTCGGGTAGAGTCGGGTCAGTTCGGTTCGGGTCGGTTCGGTTCGGTTTGGTTCGGTTCGATTCGGGTAGAGTCGGGTCGGGTCGGTTCGGTTCGGTTCGGTTCGGTTCGGTTCGGTTCGGTTCGGTTCGATTCGATTCGATTCGGGTAGAGTCAGATCGGTTCGGTTCGGGTTGCTTCGGGTTGCTTCGGCTATTTATCACGCCAAGCGTCAATTTCGGCGTTCACGGGTTCATTGGATTCACGGCGTGGATGGGTGATGCAACCGTGTACTTCTCACGTTTCGGTCCAAAGTCATGACGCGGCAATTGCTGGGTGACCTGTTGTATTTACTTCCCGATCGTTGCCGCGCTCGCTCTCCCGTGAGAGAAGCATCTCGCGATCCTCGGCTCCGATTTTCCAAGTTTGCCCGCCGGTAACGCTCACCGTCGTAACTTCCTCTCGAGGAAAAGAGTGCTACTCCGTGCACGCCCAGTCGCGGAGAAAGCTCTCGCGATTTACCGGACGGATAGAGGACCGTTAAGACGCGGTGAAATTGAAAATAAAGGAATCGGGAGTCGTAAACGTTCGCAGGTGCAATTGTTAACACCTTACCCAGGATAGGTTTAATGCCACTATCAACTTAAGCCGATTAAGCGATTTAAAATTAATACCGTGCAGCGATATTACGATTTAGGAATATGGAGATGCTGAGATTCCATAATTTGGAAAACAAAGGTTTTAGGAAAATGAAGATCTAAGGATTTGGAAATATCGATATGTGGAAATTTAGGAATCTAGAAATGCAGAGATTTTGTGATATAATTATGTCACGATTTGTGAATGTTGAGATCTAATAACATTGCACCTTCAAAAATATTGCATTTGCTAAATCCCAAAGTGTATTATATTGAATATCACCGTATCATATGTTATAATGTTCGTATACATTGTACGAAGAAATAAATTTACGGAAGTTACAAATATTTTCACATTGAAAGACATTATTTAACTTTATTGTGATACGAAATTTTTGCTTCTGATTGCAGATAACACCGGCTGTGAAGGGGCCAACGAACTGGGGACCGCAAAGTGAAAAGGTCCGTTTATTTTCATTATCGTACCAGTATTGTTTAAATAAAACACATCTTAGTATTTGAGTCAATAATAAAACTTCCTTCGTTATTATAAGAAAGCAATATATCGTCGAACTATAAAATATATTGTAACAGCTGGAAGCGGGTGTATACAGGGTCGCAGAAAATCGCAATTGGCATTTGTTTAACGACTTATGGTTACGTGGTAACGCAGGAACGAAAAATTCACGGTCAATCAGGAAACGGCGAGTCATGTATTCACAATTAAAAGTCGAAGCGTTAAGTGTTAATCTACATCAAGTACCGGTTCATTGTTTTCCGTCGTCCTTATAAAGGACATTACATTATCAACATCTCGTGCTCGTCACGAAACAAGTTCTAAAAATTCCACGAGAGTCCACGCACATTAAAATTTTCAATTAGAAAGTTTTTCAGCTACCACTTGCTAATGAGAAAACTCGTATCAAGTACCAAGGTTTAAAAGTCGGAGCGTTAAGAGTTAATCAAATATTTGACGAAGATTCCGATCCGAAAATTTCCGCTAAATTTCGACGAATTCTGCCACGCCCTCGTCCGAAATAAAAATTCTCGAACGGTTTCAAAAATGGACACGCGGCCGCGATTTCTTTCTCTCGCGTTCGGCGAATCGATTCATCGAGTTAACCGGACGCGTTCCGCGATACGGGTGTAAGTCAAATGTTTACAAATCTGACAGATCCATTCATTACATCCACCCACGCCGAGCGGAGGCAGCTGAGTACACAAACGTTGCCTTATTGCCTATCGTACGGCGTGGAAACTCGTACGTCTTCGTTTCGGCGGATTTAACTGCGTACGATCGAGAGAGAGAGAAGATTCTCTTCTTCCGTTCAGATCCTCGAGCGGAATAGCAGAGAGGAGCAAAAACCGTTCGCCGATGATTCCGATCCTGAATAGACGGCCATTCAATTATGTGGAGGGGGCTGTTTAGCACGGCCGTTCAAACAAAAGATAACGAGCTCTTTTCCTTCGGCTTCTTCGCCTGTTCACGGGCGTCGGTTCGCCGATTTTTCACAGCGAATCGGCTTTTTGCCGATTCATCTCGCTGCGCGGCTACGGCTCGCCTCTAAGCGGCCGGAACGGCTCGATTCTCCTTTAACGGATCGATAATCATTTTACGCGCGAAAACGATCGTTTTTTGCCGGTTAATACTTCTGAATTACAAACCGGTACGGATACTTTGGACTTCGGCTTCTTGCCGGGGTACACCTTTCAAAGCCGGATCATTATTTGTGCGTTTATGCGACTGTGTGTTCGCTGTTGTTGCGTATTGCGTGGCTCGCTTAAAATGTTAGGTTTATCGAGTTTGCAAAGTTTTCGAATTCGTGATTTTTGGGTACGGGGAAGTGGAAACTGGGAGAGAGTGGTTTGCGAGGAGTTTGTCCAATTAGCAGATTTTTGAATATAGCGATTTCGGTATGCGGGGATCGCAAATTTAGAGACTTTGATATTTCGGGAATTTAGAGGGTTTAGAAGTTTGAGATTATTGTATTCGGAGATTTCGCACTTTCGGGATTTTGAGGATTTGGAATTTGGGGAATTTGGAATTTGGGGAATTTGAAATTTGGAAAATTTGGGATGTGAAGAATTTGGAATTTGGAGAATTTGGAATTTGGAGGGTTTGGAATTTGGGGAATTTGGAGAATTTGGAATTTGGAGAATTTGGAATTTGGTGAATGTGGAATTTGGAGAATTTGGAATTTGGTGAATTTGGAATTTGGTGAATGTGGAATTTGGAGAATTTGGAATTTGGAGAGTTTGGAATTTGGGGAATTTGGAATTTGGAGAATTTGGAATTTGGAGAATTTGGAATTTGGAGAATTTGGAATTTGGTGAATGTGGAATTTGGAGACTTTGGAATTTGGTGAATTTGGAATTTGGAGAATTTGGAATTTGGTGAATGTGGAATTTGGAGAATTTGGAATTTGGTGAATTTGGAATTTGGTGAATGTGGAATTTGGTGAATTTGAAATTTGGTGAATGTGGAATTTGGAGAATTTGGTGTTTGGAGAATATAGAATTTGATGAATTTGGAATTCGGTGAATTTTGAATTTGGAGAATTGAGAATTTAGCGACTTAATGTCTTGGATTTTGGAATTCACGGATTCTTAATTATGGATTTTGGAATTCTGGGATTTTGGAATCTTGAAACATCAGGATACGACAATTTGTGAATTTATAAATTTATACTGTTAGTTACATGCCACTTACAAATATGAAATAATGAAACCGTGAGAAGCGTGAGAATCTAGCAATTTCTGAATCTGGAATCGCTCATAATTCCCAAACACGCGAATCCCTCACCTATACCCACACATTCCTGTCAATAGCGTTTGCAGTTGTCTTTGTAGGTTAATTGCACGAGCCAGACAAATAAAACGTGGATACCGAGTTATCCGAATACTCGATGCTTATGGCCGTACAGTCGATTTAAAGCCACCTTATTTTAATGCGCGTTGTAAAGTTTTTGTATACTTTCACGGGGCTACTAATGGTCATAATAGTTTACGACGCGGCAAGAAAGACAAGCAAAAACCATACAAATAACAGGAAATGTGCTAAACGCACCCATGTACAGTGAGAGCCGATGCACGAACATGAAATTTTAAGACTGGAAAACGTATAGTCCACGACGATCATCACAAAGGAGTGGCTTTGCCATTCTGCTCGCAAGTAGCTGCGTATAGACAATATTTTCAAACGTGTCAATTTAAATACGTTCGTCAGAAACTCGGGAGTATAAACATTTATGGATATGGACATTTGGATATAAATACTTGAATACAGACACGTAGATATAGACATTTAAATATGGACATTTATGAATATAAACATTTGAATACAGACATGTAGATATAGACATTTGCATGAGGACATTTACATATACACGTTTTAATATAGACGTATGATTTGATGATACAGACATTTGGGAATATAAAAACTCAGATCTAATGGAAATTTCGAAACATAGAAATTTGGGAACTACACAATTTTTGAGATATAAAAATTCAAGTGTATAAACATTTAGGATATAAAATGTGGTTCGGTTTCGTTCGTTTTGGTTCGGTTTGGTTCGGCTCGGTTCGGCTCAGCTCAGGCCAGTTAAGCTCTATACGGCTTGGTTCGGCTTGTCACCTCAGTTAGATTTGGTTCGGTTTTGGTTCGGCTCGGTTCGGCTCGGTTCGGCTCGGTTCGGCTCGGGTCAGTTAAGCTTCACACAGCTCGGTTCGGCTTTTCATTGTCAGTTAGATTCGGTTCGGTTTCGTTCGTTTCGGTTCGGTTCGGTTCGGTTTCGTTCGTTTCGGTTCGGTTCGGTTCGGTTTCGTTCGTTTCGGTTCAGTTCGGCTCGGCTCGGCTCGGTTCGGTTCGGCTCGGCTCTACACGGCTCGGTTCGACTCAGCTCAGTGAGGTTTGGTTCGCTTTCGTTCGGTTTGGTTCGGCTCGGCTCTACACGGCTCGGTTCGACTCAGCTCAGTTAGATTTGGTTCGGTTTCATTCGTTTCGGTTCGGCTCGGTTCGGCTCTACTCGGTTCATTAGTTTTGACAGCTCGACTGCAACCAGTCAATACGCCTGGGTCCGTATTCATATTTAAAGACCAATTGGGCAAACATGTCGCAGAGCCAGACCGTTATTTTTCCATAAAGTGGCCGTTAAGCTTTCTATGCATTTTTTGAAAGTTCTTTACTCTTGCTTCAGTCGTTTAAACGTGCAGATGTCCGTCCGATTCGTTTTCAATAAACTGAATATTCTAAGATACTAAATTCTATATTTAACACACAATCACCCTAATATTTAATTGTAACAACATGAGCGATACAGTAGAATATTGTGTCAGGAAAGAAGGAAGAACGGAAAGTCGCGATTTGTCGGGTGTTTTCACCGGATATTTTCTCGGCGTTAATCGTTCGTCTCGTGCGTTCTTCTGGTCTCTCTGTTTGTCGATCGTGCGCGCACACCAGTGCTCGGACTATAAGGTTACAAGAGAGGCCAACCGCACGTCAGACGAGAACCAACTGGTAGAAATCTCATCGAAGAACGTTACATGACGGCCGTTAATCGCGTTCGACGGGCGTGAAGCGACGGTGTTAAGGAGGGAAATCGCGATACGGTCCTCCTAGCTTCTCTTTCGCTTTCTTCCGACTTTTCGCTCGCCGCCGTTCGAACGATCGATTTTATTCCCCGAATTTCGATCCGCGCGGACAGAATAGTTCCTAAGTAATCGTTCGTCTTACGAGATTCGCGAAAGCATAAATCCCAACTACTCAAAGGATAGTTGCATTCTTTAGGGATAAGTGCAAGGTACATTTTCATTATTTGTATTTTTTAACACTAGTTTTACGGAACCCGTCAAAATAACGGATCTCAGATTTCTTATTCTCTATTATGAGAATTATTAAAACACTTTTTGCAAAATGCATGATAACCTTCGTCGAGATAAAGAATCTTCCTACAAACTGGCTCGTGTATTATCCATTACTTACACGTTTATACAGTTCTTTTTTAATTCAGTCATAAGTGGCAATTGAACGTCTGTAAATCTAGTGTTAATATGTAAATACAATTTACAACTCGACGATTTTATAATTGTACCGTACAAAAGATATGTTTTTGTGATCTGGATGAAAGATTGAAAAATTGTTTGAATACACGGTTTATTGAATACAATCATTGGCCACTCTGAACCTCAACCATTTACAACTTCGTATTAGAACAACGATGCAACTATTTCGTTTTAGATTTTCGACAATACATGCAATTGTTCGGCCTTGTCCTCGGAGAGTATATATCCTTAGTCTTGTGGGGAAGGATGACTTTAATCCTTATGACTAAGTAACGGGCGTAATATGTTCTTCGCTAATGCTAAAATGGTTTGGTAAACATTCGGTTTGAACAAGACTACGTGCTTGGTCGTCCAACAATATTAACCCACTGCACTCGAAAGTATATTTACCGTTGGCAAATATCAACTGTAAAAATTTCTAGTTGAATAGCTCGATGAATTTTTTTGAAATTATTATTCTTTTATTATTTTATCTGTCGGCAATATTGTCTGTTTCACTATGTTCAAACATCGCGTGTATAATAGCATAAATTTAGTCGAAAGTTATTTATTTAATAGTAACACTACCGGTGTATAGTGCACGTTTCTATTGAAATTAAAAACGAAGTTGAAAAATAAATAAACGAACGATAGAATACAAATTGGAGTACACGTTAATTCTTTCACTCGACGAAAATCAACACGAATTTGAGAAAAGCTGCCTTAACATACTTTGTATCTCAAAAGTAGAACTCTTTGACATTCCAGTGTTAAATTAAAGATTATGAGGAGATCGCGACTGATGTTTCTTTGACACGTTGACTGCCACATGAAAGCATTTGAGAATTGCATTAATATTTTTATTTTGAACAAACCTTACCAAATATGTTCACGATACTTTGTTACATTTGTACTTCACAGTTTCAAGTAACTAATGCAATGTATTTACAGTTAAAAACGTAGAATAGAAACGTATTAAATTAATGCGTTTGAACGAAATTTGAACGATTTCAACTTCAGAGCGGCATCCCTCGAAGAAACGCCGCTCCGAAAAAAATGGGACGAAACGAAAGCAAATATTACGTAATTTACCGTCGACGAAATCGAGGGTGCAATTGGAAATATGGTTGCGACGATTTCGTGGAAAGCCGGACATAATTGAGGCTCGATATCGCCGTGCGCTCGCGTGTAATTTAGCACGTTCGATAATGAGCGTGCGAGCTCTCGCGATCGGCCCGATTATTATTTCGCAGCCACGCGAAGAACCAACGAGACTCGCTCTATAAATTTCAAACGGCGAGGACAATCCACGATAAATCATTTTACAACGGCAGCGAACAACTAACGGTAATTGGTCTAGTCGCTGCATAAGCGCTACGTGGCCGAAGGAGGCAGCGATATTAATGGCGGTGGACCGACGTGTCCAACAGTGACCCGTTGTTCGTTTTCTAGTAACGCGCGACTCGTTTTCCTCCTACGAGCAGACTTTCTTCCGCGGAAAAGCGACCGACATTAGGGATACACCGATATCCGCGGACATTCTTACGTGACGTTATTACACGTCCCTCGAGACAATAACGTTTGATCGGCGGCGATTTTCTCGATGACGAGTCAATTTCGTAATTACAGTCGATATCGGGTCCATGCTGTTCGATTTCCGTTCCTTGAAATTTACTTTTAATATTTACAAATCTTTATTTATTGTTACCTTATATTAGGTCGAGTCATAAGTAACTTCCCATGCAACACGTAGAATCTATTATTCGTATACAGGGTGTCTCACAATAATGGTATGAGCCGGAAAGGGATGGTAGGTGGGGCTATTTTGAACAACTTTTTCCTTTGGAAAAATATTGAACGAGGCTTCATTTTTAAATTATTTAGGAAAAACACCGACCAATCAGAACGCGAGGATTGCGCGCGCTCGGCGGCAGAAGTGTAGGCCCGAGTTATAATTGGCCGTGGTCGCGATCGAACATACAGCGCGCGCGATTTTCGTGTTTTGATTGGTCGGTGTTTTTCCTGAATAATTCAGAAATGAAGCCTCGTCCAATATTTTTGCAATGGAAAAATTGTTCAAAATAGCCCCACATACCATCCCTTTCCGGCTCGTACCATAATTGTGGGACACTCTGTATACCAGCTATGAGTTACTGGGACAACGAATTTTTGTTTCGCTATTGCATAGATGAAGATTCAGTCAATGCTTTGTGAACTGTTTCGTGTGATGCTCGTTACGTTAAACTGTTTTTCTTAAACTCTGAAACGGAGAGTCAAAAAGTGCGTATCCATCATGTAATGCTTTGGAAATTTAAGCAAGGCAATATTGATAAGGCGACAACGAGGAAAATATGCAATGTATATGGCGAAGGGCTACTAACTGATCAGGAAGTTAGAAATTGGAGACACGTGTATCTGGTTATCGTTGCTCTATACGAAAAATGGCGAAACATTGTTAATAATATAACATAACCTTAATTTAATGTAATTTTAATCTAACCTTAATTTAGTATAATTATAACATCCTACTGTAAATTATAACATCCTAATTTAGTATAATTATAAC
Source organism: Coelioxys conoideus (assembly GCA_947623535.1). Taxonomy (NCBI): domain Eukaryota; kingdom Metazoa; phylum Arthropoda; class Insecta; order Hymenoptera; family Megachilidae; genus Coelioxys; species Coelioxys conoideus. Next base: position 10,573,649 of record OX392453.1, on the reverse strand, counting down.
AACCTAATAGCGAACCAAATCTAGCCCTAACCTACGTTCTGCTAACCTAAAAAAACCTAAATTAAAATAACTGAATCGTAATGTAACGTAGCACTAATCTGATGTAGATAATTCTAACCTAACCTGTATCCGACACAACTGCAACTTCGTGTAACCTAACCCTAATCCAATACATATAATTTTAATAGCACCCGAGGGTAACACCCGACCCACTGTATCCGTGACAGTTTGAAATTCGAGATCGTCGATGATTAAAACTCCCCGGGAACGATTAGGGTGATCGGTGTGGTACGTAGAACGGAATGGAAACGTCGAATAAATTTCGATTCCAACGAGCAAGTGCAGCACGGGTCCGGTTACGACAATCGAGTGAATGATTTAACGATCGCGCTAGCCTATTCGCGAACCGCAGGATATTAATGATAGCGAGCTGTGTACGAAGGTACTACTCGTCTAGATGGTCCATTTGCAACGGGAGAACACACGCGGCTAGCAACCGGATTGTTTTCCTCCTACGGCCGTCACTTTCCTCTCCGTTACTCGCCGCGGTAATAAAAGAAAAATCGGTGACTCGATCCTGCTTCCCCCCACTGCCGCGACAGCCTGCCAGAAACAACCATAAAGCCTTTATGCACATCGACTGTTCGGTTTACAGCGCTTCTGGGTGTACATATTAACCCTTTGCGCTCGAAAAGTGACTCACGCTCACCACTTTGTTTAATATAACAATTTGGAATAAATATTTTTTAACTCAATCTGTAGTACTGCATATATGATGTATAAACATAACGAAACAGCTAATAGTTGCTAATAATATTAGAGAGATCAGAAGATTTAAAAAAATTCAACAGACTTTGAAATCAAACCGTTTTAGAATTGGTACCTGTTACCAGTAAAAACATCTTCGAATACAAAGGGTTAAATGTTACTCTTTACTAATTCTATATAAAATGTAAATTTTGTACAATTTATACAAATCGGATTTTACATTGCCTTACAAAATTTTTCGTTGTCGCAAATTTTACAGAATGCATTCTTTTGTATATTAAATTTTACTTTTAAAATTCATAAATTTTTATTTTTTTACGTTATACATTTTTATTATTATGTAATGCTAATGTAACAGCAACGCAATGGCAACACACTGAGTAAATGGAGCGTTGTAATAATGGTGTGTCCTTACAGTAACGCGTTGTAATATCAGCATACTGTATTGCAAAGCGTTGTAATATCAGCTTGTCACGCTATGAAGCGTTGTCATAACAACACCCAGCCATATGATCGCGTGGCATAACACCTAGGTGCCGCATCAGTGCGTGATATAGCGGTGTCTCGTGTCAGAAACACACCATACAGCGCGCCATATAGGGGATACATCGTCATATAAGCGCGACTTCACTGTAGCAAATGCTTTCCGCGTATACAAGGCCATCCTCGTGATCAACGGGACTCGCGGGATTATCACATCACACGGTGTGAAAGAACACCGTAATCGCGGATCGTAGAAACACTCTAACGTATCTGTCACTTTCGTCTCTGATTTATCTTGCGTTTAGATTTCGCGACCGAGGACAACGTTTGCGCGTACTTGCACATTCGTTGAATTATTATTGCATTTTTGTTCGTAGGCAAAAATTTTGATGTTGAACGACACCGAGTATGTTGTAAAGAAAAGAAAATTTAGCAACCATGTGGGCATGCGTAACATTCAATACGTTGCAGATCCAGGTCGTTATTTCTCTTTTTTTGGTATTAGGCACCAGATTCTCTGCTGCGCATTTTCGGAAGGTTTCCTTCTTCTTCTATCAACCTACGAAGGAAAGTATAAAGGAAATATTATAAATATTTATATATTTTTTTTTTGGAATTTTATCAATTTATCAATTTTGTAAATTTTATCAATTTTTATTAATTTTATCAATTTTGTTAATTTTGCCAATTTTATCGAATTTATCGATTTTATTGAATTTGTCGACTTTAGCGAATTTATCGATTTTAGCGAATTTATCGATTTTATTGAATTTGTCGATTTTATCGAATTTATCGATTTTATTAATTTTATAGATCTTTTCAATTTAATCAATTTTATCAATTTTATCACTTTTATCGATTTTATAGATTTTATCAATGTTATTAATCTATCGAATTTATCAGGTTTATCGATTTTATCGATTTTACCAATGTTATTGATTTATCGAATTTATCGATTTTATTGAATTTGTCGATTTTATCGAATTTATCGATTTTGTTAATCCTATTAATTTTATCTATTTTATGCATTTTATCCATTTTATCCATTTAAATTAGAATAAAACACGTCTTGTTGTTCAAAACACATGTTCCTACTACATTTGCGCGATGAAATTCGAAGAACAATCGTCTGCTCGTTTTCATGGAATAAAATCGCGATCTAAATTCGATGGAAATAATAGATAGTCCGTCCTTCGTTGAAAGTACGAGCGATACGGTTTTTTTCCACCGTCCAGTTTCACGCGAAACTAGATCGCACGCGACACTATCGAACTCGCAACAAGCAACCAGATCGTAATTATGCGATAAATATTCGGAACAAGGTTACACGCGCAAAGATACACAAACGGGATTGCTTTATCGTTAACCATCTGAACCCATAGATAAAAGCGAGGGAACACTTGCATAGATACGTATCTCTCGCTGACGTGAGCAACACGCGAAAAATATGGAGGTCGGCGTCGAGTGGTTCATCTATAAATGGATATGCTTTGGAAAGTACGTCGCAAGGAATGGATTGAACACCGCGGGGGCGTACGGACAACATATTTCACGGTGAAAAATTGCACGATGGAAGTGTCGAGGACGTTTCAGGGTCGATAAAGATTTTCCAACCGTAGTCCGGTCGTGTTTCTTCTTCAACGTAAACAGGTTTCTTCGGTACAGTTTATCGTTGGCTATATAAAGTACACCATGTACAAGGTGTCTTATTCCAGTTTTGATAATGTCATAAACGAAATGAACTGTGCCAAGATCATTTTTAATCTCGGTGTTATTCTCTGCGTATTCGTATCTTGTTCCTCTATGTATCATTAATCGATACGCGTTTTCAAAATGACCGAATCTATAGATGATTAGTGGATAATTATCCAGTGAATTACTGGATACATTACTCTAAATATATTTTCTAGTTCGAAGGTTACAGAAAAAGTTGTACACACTGACTCATAACACGATGTTATGATCTTTTTCGTGATGTACAATTTTTATTATTGGTTCTCGTAGTATAGAATTTTGGAAATATTTGAGATGATTTTTACTAACACGCGGATATATTACATGATTTCCAGGTGCCCTCACTATTAACACTAAACTTACCTGCGTATAATGCACGCATATTTTGAAATTAAAAATGAAGTTGATAAATAAATAAACGAACAATAAAATACAAATTAATGTGCACGTTTATTCTTTATTTTGATTAAAATCAACACGAAAATGAAAAAAAAACACCTCACATACTTAAAATTGAAAACTTGTTAAATGGTCATTTTGACCTCTTTTCGTAGGTTTAGTGTTAAAATTAGTACTCTTGAAATAGAAATGTTTTTGACAAGAATGTGCACAGCGACTTTGTTACAATAAAAATTTGTATCATCAAAATAAAATACGATGAACGAGTATTTAATAAAATTGAAATTTTATTACGAAACAGTTTTTGTATTTCGTTGCATTCGATGGAATTTATGGAATAGCTTCTATCTCCTGTAGGATTCTATAGAGCTTATAAAATAGCTTTTGTACGAACATAATTGAGGGAGATATTTAGATGACCTTGTTAAGCGAAACGCCACATGTACACGTCCGTATGACTACATGATCATGTAATGTATACGTTAAATGGGACGTCCTATATGCAAATAGGCGCTTTGACGGTAATTGCACGTTCAAAGCACGGTGTATCGTTAGTATCTCGAAATTTAATTTTATTAGTCGAGCCATCAAGAGGGCTGTAATTAACATGCATATCACCGTGCATAGTTCACGATCCTCCGGTACTCGATTCTATCGCACGAGCTCCATTTAACGATGCTCCTACGATTAATCAATCCTTCGTAACCTACATTCCGGTTTCGTGATTGAAACTGATTTTCTCGATAAGTTATTGAACGCGAGTGCATTCGCTTCGCGTTATTAAACGTATCTCGGTTTACGACGTCGCGGCGATTATTATGTAATTATGTGGTATCACTTGGAAAAGATGAAGGTGTCGATTTTTTATTTGAAAAGTGATTAACAGAGAAGTATTATAAATGTGATTAACGGGGAAGTATTATAAAAATGATTAACAGAGAAGTATTACAAAAATTTGAAACGTAATTTTTTTTGTAGTCTGTATACGTCAACGTGCAATTTAACCTTGTTGCGATTAAATCAAAATGTGAGGATTTATCCTACCACATATCTTCCATTTTGGGTAGTGAAATAAACGAACTTGGGGATTTTCGAAATTGAGATTTAAAATTTTTAAATTGACAAATCTCTAAATTTTTAAATTGACAAATTTCTAAATTTATAAAGTGACAAATCTGTAAATATTCACATTTCTAATTTTCAAATTTCCAGATCAACAAATGTCTAGATTTAGCAAATCATGGATTCATGAGTTCTTCAACCCACAAGTCCTTGGATCAACGAATGCCTAGATCCATACACCTCTATATCCACAAATCCCTACATCCATTGATCCTTATGTCTACAAATTTCTAGATCCATGAACCCCTATGTCTACAAATCCCTGAATCTACAAATCTGTGGATCTATAAATTCCCACAACCACGAATCGCTGAATCTCAAGAACATCTTCAAATCTCTAACTCCATAAATCCCCAAATTCCAGGAATATCACAAATCTGTCGCACCCTGTAAAACTCTCACATCCTCGAGTCTCACAAACCCACAAATTCCCACACACTGCATGTCCCACATATACACAAATACACAAAATTCCCCGAACCCTATAAAATCCACGCGTCCCAAGGTTCCACAAATCCCCGAACGCCCAAAACCGCGCAAATGTCGAAATCCTCCGGGACGTTAAGAAATATCGGACACGCAATCCGTGATCCTCCGAGTGCTTGTATTTCCTAAAGTTTCCAACATAAAAAATTAGAAATCTTATTAAGAAATTTCTTAATTTCCGAAACGGACACGGCCGACGGTCCGTGGCGTGCGCGTGTGTCCTTCTGCCGTGGACCGTAAAATTCCCTAGGGGAACGAATTCGGTGGCGAGGCACGGATTTCTGTATCTTCGATTTGCTCGATCGACCGTTCGCAGGAAAGTGAAAACGTCCGACCGGCGTGCACGTCCGAAAGCCTGTCATAGTCAGCGATGCACGACGCGTACGACACATCGATAATGATCCACGCGCCTGTAATTAGCCCTCTAATTTCCGTATCGGCGATTAATCGGCGTTGCAACGAAGAAACATAGGAAGAAAACGTTGCTCGCCAACGATACCCAGTTTGACGATCGTGGTGTGTGCACAGTACAGAGCGAAGCTGTCGTTCCTTCGATAAATATGACGTCCGAAAAGAATCATGTGTTCTATTCAACGATATTCAGGAATTTTGCAATACATTATAGCAATTATTGCAATACATTTTATTGTGAACCCCAGCATTATTGCAATACATTTTATTGTAAATCCTTCTTATTTATTGCAGACGCCCCATTTTTAAATCTAGGAATTTGGAAATCAAACTATCCGAAAACCCAGGAATTTTGGGAATCGTACTATTCGAAAATCTAGGAATTTCGGAATCAAACTTATTCGAAAATCTGGGCATTTGGGGATCGAACTATTCGAAAATCTAGGAATTCGGAAATCAAAATATTCGAAAATCTAGGAATTCGGCAATCGAACTATTCAAAAATCTAGGAATTCTGAAATCAAACTATTCGAAAATCTAGAAATTCGGGAATCAAACTAATCGAAAATCTAGGAATTTGGGGATCAAACTATTCGAAAATCTAGGAATTTTGAGATCAAACTATTCGTAAATTTAGGAATTCGCGATACAAACTATTAACAAATCAAGGAATTTAGGAATCAAATCATTAAAAAATCTAGGAATTCGGGAGTCAAACTTTTCGAAAATCTAGGAATTTGTGGATCCGAAGAGTACATACGTCATGTACGTATCGTCGAAACTCGAGAACACGCGGTTTTAGAAATTTGAAAGTTGTCAAGCACGCGTGGATGTTCCTATCGCACGTGTGTGTGTTGCAGCCTAGCATACACGCCGAGCGTACTCGCTCCCGCGATTAATAACGCCACGAGTCTTTCACGATCCTGGATGTTTTAAAGATCCTCCAGCGATGAACTTCGACCCCGGTGTCGCACGGAGGTTCAAGCTTTCTTCGTCGGAGCCGCGTGACACTTATTATTACCACGGTCCACGTTGATCGGCTAATGATTCGTTCATTTCCGCGTTCGCGCTCCATCCGTGTGGCTGATCGACTCTGGAAAAATCGTTTGATCCGTTGGTAAATCGGATGGGCAACGTTTCCTCGTAAATTTCCACCAGGGACGCTGTCTTGTTTAGCTACTATCGCCTGCCCGCTACTTTCGATCGCGTCTTAATTTGTCTTACGATGGTGAGGGATGCAATCTGTCTTCATCAGTCTGCGGATTTCTAAATGATGCATCTACCTTGCCTCTCTTATCTCTTTATTCGGTTATATTCGGTATACGATCGTATTTGCTGATATTCAGTTAGCCAGTTTTCTCGATTTGACACTCGATTATTGATCTTACGCGTGTGACTAAAATCTGACGAAAGTTTCTTGATTTTGTCAGTGTATTCGCATTTTTACTATGAATCTATTCAATTTGTACACGCGTATTTGCGAACACGGAAACGAGCGTTTATGGATATCCGGAAAATTGTTTACGTATGATGTAGGAGCTATTTGAATATGATACGATGTTTGAATGCGATGTGAGAATTATTAAATGTGAAAGAGTTAAGTGATAAGTGTGTTATACGGTTGAACATGATTTTCTCATTTTTAAGCAGGCGTCATTTTTGTCAGTATTAAGCAATACGATATTAATGTAACATACACTCCTGGACAAAATTAAGTGGACATTGCAGAAATGTGAAAAATGTTTTGTTTTATTACAATGTTGTAAATAAATTTGAAATTTAGAACGTGAGGTACTTTTGTAGACTTGAGAAAACATTTATTTAATGTATATAATTATGCAATAAAGTTTTGATCTATAGGCATTATTAGTTAATTAAATTTACCTTTTGTTATTTATGATACCTGTCCACTTAATTTTGTCCACGACTGTATGTAAGTAAAATACAATTATGTAAGTAAAATTCAACGCGTTGTATATGATGTTATATTAATATTATTGTATCAACGACGTTCTATCACAACTGCAACGACCGTCTTTAACACTTTCACGACCGGTGACACCAACGTGGTGCCATAGGCAGGTCACTTGTTGTTTGCCGGTGACACTTACGTGGTGTCACGTGGTGACTCACACGTGGTACCTACCACTAGTCAGCCATTTGCAAAGCTTTTTTGAACGTCAGTTGTTTAACACTTTGAGATTGAATACAATCGCTAGAAACTGCGTACTTTTTCACGAAATACGTTTCAATTTTTGCTTATTGATAAGCAACAAGATATGTTGTTTCTGAGAGTGTTGCACGGATACGATAAAAAAATGTCATAAAAAAGCAGTTAAGTTTATTGTGTCGTCATGAATTTTGTTTTATATTTGTACGTTTTAATAATTGTCACACAAAGAAGAAACATTGTTGTATAATAATGTTGAATTATTTCGTGAATTTACGTAAAGTTTTTTTACATTAATTCTTCAAAAATAGTGCCGGTGTTTGGCGACGTTTCACTGCGCAAACATGCGGTCGTGAAAGTGTTAATCAAATTTCGGTTTACTAAATTTTTGCACAATGACCGTACCGAAATGCGTCGTAGAAAGCAAATAATTCATTCGGATTAAAAATCAGTTGTAAAGTTTGCTCACTATATCGTAATCCGTAATATAACTCTGTTTCAGTGTCAAATTATTAACCCTTTCCACTCGAAAGGATTTTATTATCGGCAAATGGTGAAAAGTTTAATCAATTTTGTCCAAATTATTATTTCCTATTGTTAATCGCCACTGTTGTCCATTTCTCTATGTTTAAAAAAACACATATATAACACTATATGTTTTACAATCACATGTATAATACAGGGTGTCCCAAAAGTGTTGAAGGAGCCGGAAATGGTAGGTAGATGGGGTCATTCTGAACAACTTTTTCATTTGCAAAAATGTCGTATGGGGCTTCATTTTTAAATTATTAACGAAAAACACCGACCAATCAGAAAGCGAGAATCGCGCGCGCTCGGAAGCAGAAGTGTAGGCCGGAGTTATAATTGGCCCTGGTCGCGATCGAATCGCGTGGCGCGCGATTCTCGCATTCTGATTGGTCGGTGTTTTTCGTTAGTAATTTAAAAATGAAGCCCCATACGACATTTTTGCAAATGAAAAAGTTGTTCAGAATGACCCCACCTACCCCCCATTTCCGGCTCCTTCAACACTTTTGGGACACCCTGTATAATACTGTAGATGTAGTTAGAAAATATTTATTCAAATTGTTTCGACCAAATGACGAAAGTCAACGTTCGATCGCAAATGGCTATTAACGTGTATAGTAATTTGCGTTCTGAAACGAAAATTTAATCCTTCCATCGCCGCTGTAAATCGATATTTCGTGAAAAGAGGAATCGCGTGAGAAACAATCGGTCTTGAACGTTCTACGGAATTATGGAACTGGGTCTCGATCGACGATAGGCAAATGCAGCGGTACTTCGCCGGCATTATTATTAATTGCGGTTGATACACGCCACAATGTTAAGCACTAATTGCCTGGCCGTAACATTGTGCTTTCGATCGACATTGTGCTCGAAGGTTTTCCATAAAACGCGATAAAACTTCTCCTACCCGCACGCGAAGGCCAACGAAAGAACATTCTGCAACAGCGTTCATTCTATTCGATAGATGCCGTTTATAAATGTCGCCTGAGCTACGGAGACAAAGGGAATGCTGTCACGATGTGTCTCCGTGTTTCATGGCGGAAGGACGTTCTATTCTTTTATGACATTCGCGTGTACTTTATTTATTGAACGATTTCATCTTACGACGTTTTACATGCATATATTTATTGAGCAATTTCGCGTATCGACGTTCACGTGTAGTCATCGAACAATTTCACAGAACGACGTTCGCATTTTTATTCAACGAACAATTTCATGCGACGACGTTTACATCTATTCATCGAACAATTTCATGGAACGACGTTTACATCTATTCATCGAACAATTTCATATTGCGACGTTCGTTTCGTATGTATTTGTTCAACAGTTACGTGTTCCAACGTTCGAACGTATGTATTTATTGAACAATTTCGTGTCTCGAAGTTTGTATGCGCATATTTATTGAGGTGTTTCGCATGGCGACGTTCAAACGAGTATACTAATTGAGCGATTCCATGTTCCGACATTCAAACGCGTATATTCATTGAGTGATTCCATATTGCGACCTTGATATGTATATATTCATTGAACAACTTCATATTGCAACGTTCACGTGTACTCATTTGTTGAACAATTTCATATTATGTAGTTCACGTGAGTATATTCATTGAACAATTTCATATTGCAACACTCGCGTGTATATATTTGTTCCACAATTTCATGTCGTGACATTCATATGTATGTATTCATTGAAAATTCCATATTGCGACTGTCACGTGTATGTATTCATTGAACAGCTTCATATTGCAACGTTCATACGAATATATTAATTGAACAATTCCACATTGTAGCACTTACGTGTATACATTCATTAAACAATTTCATATTAAGACGCCCACATATACATATCCATTGAATAACTTCATATTGCAATATTCACATGTATATATTAATAGAATAATTCCATATTGTAGCACTTACATGGACACATTCATTAAATAATTTCATATTAAACATCCACATGTACATATCCATTGAACAACTTCACATTGCAATATTCACATGTATATGTCAATTGAACAATTCCACATTGTAGCACTTACGTGTATACATTCATTAAACAATTTCATATTAAACTTCCACATATACATATCCATTGAACAACTTCACATTGCAACATTCACATGTATATGTCAATTGAATAATTCCACATTGTAGCACTTACATGTATACATGGATTAAACAATTTCATATTAAACATCCACATGTACATATCCATTGAACAACCTCACATTACAATATTCACATGTATATATTAATAGAATAATTCCATATTGTAGCACTTACATGGACACATTCATTAAACAATTTCATATTAAACATCCACATATACATATCCATTGAATAACTTCATATTGCAACATTCACATGTATATGTCAATTGAACAATTCCACATTGTAGCACTTACGTGTATACATTCATTAAACAATTTCATATTAAGACGCCCACATGTACATATCCATTGAACAACCTCACATTACAATATTCACATGTATATATTAATAGAATAATTCCATATTGTAGCACTTACATGGACACATTCATTAAACAATTTCATATTAAACATCCACATATACATATCCATTGAATAACTTCATATTGCAACATTCACATGTATATGTCAATTGAATAATTCCACATTGTAGCACTTACATGTATACATGGATTAAACAATTTCATATTGAGACATTTACATATACATATCCATTGAGCAACTTCATATTGCAACATTCACATGTATATGTCAATTGAATAATTCCACATTGTAGCACTTACATGTATACATTCATTAAGCAATTTCATATTAAACATTCACATATACATATCCATTGAGCAAATTCATATTCCAACATTCATGTATATGTAAACTGAATAATTCCATATTGTGACATTCGCTTGTATATATTCACTGAAGAACTTCATTTTTTGTAAGTCTTTAAGAGGGGTGCCTAATGAATTTGACTATATGTGACAATATGGAAAATGTGTTTCCTCGCATGATTAAAAGTCCAGCGAGGGTACTCGAAGAACGTACTCGCACAAGTATGCTTCGGGCTCTATTGAAGACGAGATACGCTCGTTGGATAAAAAGAAAAGGACAAACAGGATGCAGTGGAAGGAAGAATCGGTGCGAATATCGTTAGCGAGGTAAATGGTGCGCGAAGAAAAGGGGGATCCACATTGATGCCGTTTGCACAAGGTGGTTTCGCAGCAACCGCCTTCGAACGATAGAAAATGTCATCTACGTGGATCAGGTTCTGCAGGCTGCTAACGAACAAACGTAAATAAATCGAGGAATATGAAGCAGCCCGCGTATCTCTCGGGCAAAGGATGTCAACTGCAGTCGAGTGTGACTACCGGTTGTCGGGAAAGTAACACTAGCCACCGGGATAAATTGCATCGGACATAACGAGAGACGAGATCCTTGACGATGATGGTGCAACGTCCCATAGTTCGATAACTCCGACCTCAAATCGTTTCGAATAGTAGATTCATACATACCGGGTGTTTCGAACCGTGTATATAAGAATATAGATTCTATATAAGACACTTATTTACAGTGTATTCAATAACTTGAGGTACGAGCGAAATGGGGGTGACTCTACTTGAAGACATAAGTCGAAAATATGGAATCAAAATTTTGTTTCATATTATGACATTAGAAAATTTGCATAGCTTTGTTTTCGAGAAAATAGACTTTGAATATTTGCCAGGTACACGACCACATGATCGTGTCTCCCTCTGCTTGATTTTTATTTATGGAGTGTATTAAATTAATATAATTAATATCAACTTAATTTAATTAATTTTAAATTAATATAAGTAATATTAAATTAATTGCCATTCCCATATATACCCGTTTTAAATACGAAATGTATGTATACCGAGTTCGAACAACAGACATACATGTATGACATGTTTCAGTGCATACCCGTGTGTTTCAAATGGCAAATGTATGTACATTGAATGTTACGTACCGTACATTTATATACAGTATATGTAATCGAAAGTTGCAGTTATTTAAAAAGGAATACTCGATTTTCGAGAATACACCTTGTACATGCATTCGATGTTACATGACGTTTATATTACATAAATCTTGATGAAATGATCGACGAGTGTTACGGTGAAACCAGTGTTTCAACTTATTATATTTTTATGACACATACCTGTCAGCTATTCAACATTTTTCTGGTCGTAAATTCTAGTTTACGTTGCCGTAGGCTAATAAAAAAAAAAACATCCAATGCGATTGAGTAAATGGTATGTAGAGTATTAAAAATAGCATCGTGGTACGAATACTAATTCGCATTTAGGTTAACGGATATTGTAATTTCCACGAGAACTATAACTTCATATTATGAACCTCAATTTTTCATCCTACACGCTCCTTGAGATATTTTATGATGTTTATATTTGGATTTCAACCTAACCTGGTCACTAGGTTATAAGTAGTATTCATATTTTATTTCTACTTTTTCATTTTTATTTCGATTCACAGTTAAATTTTAGATAGAAACCAGTAATTTTTATAGGATAAAATAGTGCTTTAGGTCAGGTTGGAATATATGTGTAGACAAAGATACATAAAATTATGTGTCAAGTTAGGTTAGTTTGTGTTGAAAGTTTGAAACGAAAGACAGAGTTAGACAATGAAATTGTGTATTAGGTTAGGTTAGGTTATTGACGTTTCGACAAAGATAAATAAATTGAATTATAAAATAATCCCTCATCGTAGGTTAGGTTATACTTGGCGTTCAGAGTGGAAGACATGGGAGTTAAACAATAAAACTATGTATCAAGTTAGGTTATGTTTGATGTTTCATCTCAAATACAGTAAATACGAATAATAGAATTATGTACCATGTTATGCTAGGTTACGAATTACTTTGTAGTTAAAAATGAAGTTAAAAAATAAATGAATACACGATGTGACATAAATCAATACACTTGTTGGTTCTTTACCTTGATGAGAATCAGCATAGATTTCAAAAACAGATTAAAACAGATCTGTCATCCAGTGACAAAGTTACGAACGACACCATCTTCTGGAACTGACTGTGTATCAACTAATTGCATTTCGCAAGAAGAATTAAGAAAAATACTCTTAGCTCAAACCGTTGATCGATGGTTTTGCAATTCACCGACATCGACGTCCGTCAAGGTACAAAAGTCCGCAACAAACAATCAAGCGAAAAAGTTGCAACCTTCACCAATGACTCGTCCGGTCGCGTTAAATGTTACTTTTGTTGGTTAGGTTAGGTTAGGTTGTGTTCAAAATTTAAAACGAAAGTCGTAGAGTTGGGCAATGAAATTATGTATTGTATAATGTTAGGTTAGATAAAGCTTGATATTTCGACAAAGATAAATTGAATGGTATTTTGGTTCCTTTTGCATGCTTACACAGAGACACTGCTTCTAAGCGACTATCGTACACAGTTCTCATTTAATAAGCAATTGTGGGGATGGTAGAGCATAGTGTGCTGTGCGAATGCGCATGTATGTATGATGTTTGAGCTGAAGACAGTCAAGGGATGAATGAAGAGAATGAATGCGGCGGACTGTATTTTGATGTGGCATGTTTCGCGTGTTACGTTGCTTGTTTTTGGATTAGAATTGTAAAAGGCGTTGAACTGGAATCCGTTATAAATAAATATTAATTTTCACTAATATCAAATCATCCTACTCAATGGAAGTGTCCAAATGTTAAACAAATTCAGTGACAGAATTACAAGCGACTTTTCTGGCACTGATAGTGTATCAACCAGTTGCATCCGTCAAAGAAGAATTAAGAAAAAAACTCTCAGCTATAACCGTTGATCGATGGTTTTGCAATTCACCGACATCGACGTTCGTCAAGGTACAAAAGTCCGCAACAAACAATCAAGCGAAAAAGTTGCAACCTTCACCGATGACGCGTCCAGTCGCGTCAAAAACGTCGCTTTTGTCGGTTCCGAGCGAGCGAACAGGAAGGAACGTATTCCCGTGGGTCAGCGAGGAACCTTTCGCCTCGTCTCGTTATTTCAATGAGCGTTCGGGCACGGCGCAATTTATATTGTTGAGCAGTATTATGGTGGCAAGCGTGTACGTTAGCGGCTTCGGCGCAATTGACATCCTTTAGCCGGGAATGCATCAGCTTCTACCGGCGTCATCCTCGTCATCCGGCGTTTTACCGTTGCTTGTCATTATGGAGATACGAAGGCTCTCGGGATACCACGACGACGGTATCCCCATCGTGACCCCGTCGTTCGCTGCCTTCCGGAATTTTTTCCACGCTCGCCGTGTTCGTAAGCATCCACGATTCGACGGTTTCGCCGGCCTCGTCGATGAATCGGCCGAACAGGTTTCTACGTGGCCGATGACTATCGGCGACTCCGCTAAAAATCGTTTGCCACGCTCGTGGAAAGTTTTGTCGGATCGCCGGTTCGTGGCGATACGACGTTTTCACGATATTATTTTTACGCCGACTTTATTGTGCACCTTGATCCGAGAATCTTCGAATGAACATTTTTCAAATCTTACGTTCTCGATTGCGGAAATTTGCGAACCATCAAAGTTGCAGTTTTTTAAATTAAAAATTCGTAGAGCTACAAAGTCTCGATTTCTTTGAATCTACGAATCGCAGAATTCTGGACTCATGAATTCATTGATTTTCGAATCTCTGTATCACTAAATCCGGTATTCACAGTTTCGTGTATATCGAAAACCCTAGGTAACCAAATTCGGTGATCCTGTAATCGATACATTTAGAAATCTGTGAATACTAAAATTACGGGACAAAAAGCCCTTACATCCCAAAAATTCGGTATTCTTCGAGCTGAAAACCCCTAGATTCGAAGATCACTATGTTTTCGATTGTCTGTGTTTCCGAATTCGTACATTTCTCAATTCTTATATCGCTAAAACTCTGTATCACCAAATGACCAGATCCTGAAATCCATAGCTCCCGAACACCTAAATCCTGAATTTTCAGATATCTAATTTGTGGGTATCGAATCCCTATATCACCAAATACCTGCATCCCCAAATCCCTATATCCCCGAATCCCTATATCCTCGAATCCCTATATCCCCGAATCCCTATATCCCCAAATCCCTATATCCCCAAATCCCTATATCCCCAAATCCCTATATCCCCAAATCCCTATATCCCCAAATCCCTATATTCCCGAACCCTATATCCCCAAATCCCTATATCCCCGAATCCCTATATCCCCGAATCCCTATACCCCCGAATCCCTATATCCCCGAATCTCTATATCTCCAAATCCCTATATCCCCAAATCCCTATATCCCCAAATCCCTATATCTCCAAATCCCTATATCCCCAAATCCCTATATCCTCAAACGCCTATATTCCCGAATTTCTACATCGCTAAATCTGAAATATCACCGGATCCCAACATTCCCGAACGACGGAAACCATAATTTCCCAAACGCACGATTCTCAAATCTTCTAATTACCAACTTTCTAAATGTAAAACCGCGATCGTTCCGGGATTAAAGTAATTCTCAGCAGCAAGGATGTAACATCCATGACGTAATCGGTCGACGCAAAAATAATCTGAATGCCGGATCAACCGGTTACGAAACTTTAAACAGCGCCGTGCAAAAAGTTGCTAACGGGCTTATCTGGTTCTGTTTACTATACTTATCAATCCTCTCCCCGTGTATCTTATATAATATTCACCGTGTATTCGTCGAAAATAGAATACGCGAAGTCAGAGTTTAAAGAGACCGTGCGGTTTAATTTAAATCTCGTTTCGACATTTCGTACGGTGGTCCCGATGTGCAACGTACGAGAATGGTCAATAATCGCTTATCGCGTATTTTGCAATTTACCGTTGTATTGTAATTTACACGACGTACACACGCGTTGTTCGTCTCCCGTACTTTAGTATCGATCGTATAGACCGCGTGTACACGGCGATATCCATGAATCTCCGTCTCGAAAAGCAGATTCTATTCTATGCAAATACAAACGTTTCAGCGCCGTCGAATAGAAGGTAGAAGAGGTAGAAGGAGAATAAATCTCTCCCCGTAATTCTTATCTTTGCCTATTCAGCGTATGCAACTATGTGTAGCTAGTGACTGGAATGATATTGATACATATCGATGATATTCAAACAATTCGACATTAAATTGCTTAATAGGAAGTATCGATTATTATCGCCGACGATTCTTTTTCGATTGAATTGATCGGATCAAAATCGGCTATTACGCCCGATCGAAACCCGTTCGATAGCGAGCACGTAATTACCTATTGATACTGTTATCGGTAAGTACCGATACTGTCGGGAATTTATTGGAGATTAGTTATTTCTATCATTAAGGTACCGTTAAGGGGAATATTTAAATGCACCGCTGAATGGAATAATAATAAATTTATTTTTACGAAATAACCATTTTATTATTTTATCTATGAGGTATCGAAAAAATTGCGAATCAAAACGGTCTATTTAAGATATTTGGCAAGTTTCGTGCGAAATTTGTTGCATAAGTCACATTTGCTACGCTTTATATTTTGTACGTTACGGATCATTCATTGCCAAGCGTTATGTTTACCAATCATTACGTTCTTTACCTATTTTATTTACTATACGCTACATCATAACACAGAGAATACTTACCACACGTTATGATCGCAACACGTTATATTGCACAATTTATATTTTTCGTTCAATGACCGTACGTTATATCGCCTCCCACTATATCGCCAGGCGTTGTATCAGTCCGTGTTATATCGCAACTATACTCGCCATTGTATTGCAACATAGCTGTATTCGCCGCGCATTATATTTGTCACACGTTACATCGCCACTCATTATATGGCCACGCGTTGTATCCGCCATGTCTTATATTGCGACGAGTTAAATTCACCATGTATTGTATCGCAACGCGCCTTGTAGTAGGCATCCGTTGTATCGCCACACATTATATAGCCACTTGCGATATTGCCACGCGTTGTATTTGATATGCATTATATTGCGTGTTAGATTGCTCATGTATTATATCGCAACGCGCTGTAACAATCGTGCATTGTAGTCGGTATCCGTTGTATCGCCACTCCTTATATTTCCACGCGTTGTATTTGTCATGCATTATATTGCGATGAGTTAGATTCCTCATGAATTATATCACAACGCGCTGTGTCAATCGTGCGTTGTAATCGATATCCGTTGTATCGCCACTCCTTATATTGCCACGCGTTGTATCTGTCATTATATTCCAACAAGTTAGACTCCTCATGTATTATATCGTAACGCGCTGTATCAATCTTGAGTTATAGTCGGCATCCGTTGTATCGGCACTCGTTATACCACCCCTCATTATATCGTCATTCGCCGCACACTTCATGCATTATATTACGATGAGTTAGATTTGCCACTCATTATATCGCTATGCATTGTATTTGTCACACGTTAAATCGCCACTCATTATATGGCCACGCGTTGTATCCGCCATGTCTTATATTGCGACGAGTTAAATTCACCATGTATTGTATCGCAACGGGCCTTGTAGTAGGCATCCGTTGTATCGCCACACATTATATAGCCACTTGCGATATTGCCACGCGTTGTATTTGATATGCATTATATTGCGTGTTAGATTCCTCATGTATTATATCGCAACGCACTGTAACAATCGTGCATTGTAGTCGGTATCCGTTGTATCGCCACTCCTTATATTTCCACGCGTTGTATTTGTCATGCATTATATTGCGATGAGTTAGATTCCTCATGAATTATATCACAACGCGCTGTGTCAATCGTGCGTTGTAATCGATATCCGTTGTATCGCCACTCCTTATATTGCCACGCGTTGTATCTGTCATTATATTCCAACAAGTTAGACTCCTCATGTATTATATCGTAACGCGCTGTATCAATCTTGAGTTATAGTCGGCATCCGTTGTATCGGCACTCGTTATACCACCCCTCATTATATCGCCATTCGCCGCACACTTCATGCATTATATTACGATGAGTTAGATTTGCCACTCATTATATCGCTATGCATTGTACTTGTCACACGTTAAATCGTCATAATTTTCATTGACCGTGCATCGAATGACCGACCATTATATCGAGGAATTGTATGGCAACGCGTTATATCGCCACGCGATGATTCCATGGCAATATATCGGGAGTCTACTACACCCTCGAATTAGTATTTCGCTCTGCGCCATTACCTAGAAATAGAAGGAACCACGAAATTGACAAATTCCATTAGCGTGACGTCGCTAACGAGACTCGAACGAGTGATTTGCGCTAATCGTTCGCAGCCAGTCGCGAATTACGGACGATTTGAGGCATCTCGTTAACGTTCGTCCGCGAATCAACGTAACGTTTCACGTCCGCTGAAAACAAGCGTGTACCGCGACAAAAGAAGAACGAGAACGTAAGATTTGCAACATAATTTAATACGATAATATATATCCGAGTCGACGGGACTCGGTATTTTATAATTATCGACCCGAGCCGATTTAATGGCCGTCAGCTTTCCCGGTTGGATATCGTTAACGAGGACCGATCCGTGGCACTGTTGCCCGCAAAAGCGTTAAGGATAAATAAAACAACAAATGAAATGAAAGTAAATGCATAATGCATGCAGTAAGAGTAACGA
Source organism: Coelioxys conoideus (assembly GCA_947623535.1). Taxonomy (NCBI): domain Eukaryota; kingdom Metazoa; phylum Arthropoda; class Insecta; order Hymenoptera; family Megachilidae; genus Coelioxys; species Coelioxys conoideus. The sequence continues at coordinate 10,554,925 of OX392453.1, read as the reverse complement.
TAATTCCGTGCTCTATTTCACCGGCGAGGACGATCGCTTTAACGGACAATCGCGAGCAATTTCGCGGGGATGAAATTATACCGTTCATTATATAGCCGTCGTCGTGGGGACGGTACGTTTAACAAGAGCAATTTTCTCTGTCGACTACCGATCAATTAGACCACGGGGAAAATCGATTAACGATCGATTAAATTAATTGGCCGACAATATCCAATCGACATGCTCGATATTGCGAAAACCGTTCAACGCGTTTCGTATAACATTCGCTTTTTTTTCTGCGCGTACGAGAAACAGATCTTGCACGATATTTCGTTAAATATTTACTCTTTCGCGAACGACCGCTTACCTCTCGTAGAGAATATGATCTTTTACGAAAAATAGTAGATAATCAGTTTGACTTACGTAGAGTCAATCGGTGCTCGTTTCAATGAAAACCAGTGGAAAATCGGTTTAACTTTCTAAGACTCTATTTGAATATACTTATACGTGGAATGTGCACTTGCAAATTGGGTGATCGTATAAACAATCAACTACTGTTTACTTCTATGCAGACCGGTGGAAAATTGGTTGAAACTTCAAATAGTCCATTAGAAATAGTAGGAAAGTAGTTCTACTTTCAGAATGAATTTTTAATACGTATTTCGGTGAAAGTAAATTCAGTAATCGAAAAAATTCGCGATTCCTAAACTTCTATAAGGTACACTCGCTATCGTTCAGTGTTGCGTCGGGTATACGCAACATCTTCCTACTTCAGACCTCGAGTTTACTACCCTTGAGAGTCCAACTCCATATAGGCATGACACCGAGCCCTTGCGACACTTCTAATACTGCTAGTGGCATCCGTTACTCAGAAACCTGAGATTAGGCAGCTCCGTAGTAGCAGTTTTCAAGGGATAAGAGTCGTGTTGTCTGCATCATGGACTCCTCTCGGATACTAAGCATGACTAGGTCCATCTGCCCGACACCTCAAACGACGGCCATGCACTCATCCAATCGAGGGCTCATACGAGTCACCTCTTCCACGCAAGTCTGCACACCAATGGCATCGGTTACCCGGGGATCCGGGATCGGGTAGCTCCGTAGGTAGATTTTTAGGGATGGCGGTGCGTGGTCTCCAGGATCTCGTCTCGGATACTAGGGCTAAACCCCGACACCTCAAGCGACGGCCCCGTCACACCAACCCTGGGGAGCGAGTCGAAACTCATACCACATTTCCTCTGCCGGAAATCGCTCTTTGCCCAGGTTCCTGGGATCGCGCGTCGTCCTGCGCGGCAGTTTTATGGCCCACGGGACTGTGGTCTGCCCGAGGGCCCACTCCGCTAAAACAGACTTGGATATACCAGTCTGTCCTGACGCCAGCTTGGACGCCCAGCTGAGCCGAAGTTCACCCGTCCTACGCCTTGAGCCCTTCTCGCCTGTAATCACACACCCTTATCCGCTGCTGCGAACCCCGCGTTTAACATCAAATACCTACTATGTATTATTAATGTGGGATTGGCGGGGCCTCCAGACCCGAAAGGATAAAAGGATGCGGAAAAGGACGTGTATCAGGCGGACGCCGGTGGCTCAGTTGGGAGCGTCGACGACTCGTAATCTGTGGGGCACGAATTCGAATCCCGTTTCAAGTCCGAATTTTTTCCGTATTCCTACATTAATAGTTAAGATTTTATAAATAAAGTTTTATCTAGTCTGACAGAAATAAATTTCGTGTTGTCCCGCGAGCTTCCCGTCACGCGTTTGTACGTACGGAGCTTTCTATTATTCCTCGTCGTATATTTATGCGCATACGTTCGCGTTAGTTGCAATCGAGTGTCCGAGGACGTATATACACGACGTTCGAGTAAGAGTAAACGGGCTTCGATGCGTGTCGGATTCACTATCGGGACAACACGAGCACCAAGGAAGTACTTACACGTTTCACAGCCTCGTATGAAAATGATTTCGCACCTATCGTTGCCGTTTAGCATCGCCGCGAGAGAAACGGTTGGAATTCGTATTTATTACTCACCTTCTGGCCGAACTAATTTGCACATGCTATCGGCGCCATACTTCCACGAACTTTTCAATTAATGCAGATTTACGCATGCCAGCCGGAGCATTTTCGAGACACTTTCATCGTCGAGTTCTCTATTTTCGCCTGGCTATCGGGATACGGAATTTCGTTTGTTCCTTTTTTTTCGTGGCGCGCATGGCATCATAATAACGTCCTTGATTGGCCGTATTCTAGTTATATCGTTTGTACGGTTTATTGCTATCGGGATACCTATTCGTGGATTTTCTACGTTTATCATCGTAATCTCTCTCGTTTTATTACTTTTTACGGTGTTTATGGGCTACGGGGTTTCTTCAGACTTTACCGCCTCGCGTGCCAATCAGTATCGGTGTAATAAATTCATAGAGAAAATATTTTGTTTGACTTAAACAATTTTTATTCTTTCTTTGCTAGTTCGATACATGAACTTTCGAATCGAAGAATTTGGGAACTCGGGAATTGTGCAATTTAAGACATTTTGAAAATTCAGAAATTTAAAGAATTCAAGGAATTCAAAGAGTTCAAGGAGTTCAAGGAATTCAAAGAGTTCAAGGAGGTCAAGGAATTCAAGGAATTTCAGGATTTTTTAAAATCTAAAGAATTCCAGGAATTCAAAGAGTTCAACGAGTTCACGAAGTTGAAAGAATTCAAGGACTTTATGGAATTCAAGGAATTTATGGAATTTATAAATGCGGGAAATTAGGAATTTTGGTGAATTCAGGAATTTCCAAATTTAGGAATCTATGGATTTAAGAATTTTGGGGTCGAAATATTCAAGAATTCGGGAGTTCCAAAATTAAAGAATTCAGAAGTAGAGGAATTGGTGAATTCAGTAAACCAAGAATTCAGGAACTCACGGATTTGAATGTCTGGAAATTTGTGAATTCTGGAATTTGAAAATTCTAAATTTTAAAAATTTAGGAATTCAGAACTTCCGGAATTCGAGGATTTTAAAATTCGGAAGTTTAGGATTTCTAAAACTGGGATGTTCATGGTTTTGAGAATTCAAGAATTCAAGTACACAAGAATGCAAAAATTCAAGAATTCAAGAATTCAAGAATTCAAGAATACAAGAACGTGGGAATTCAAGAATTCGAATATGTAAGAACGCGAGGATTTAAGAATTCGAATATGTAAGAACGCGAGGATTCAAGAATTCAAGAATACAAAACCGCGAGAATTCAAGAATTCAAAAATGCGGGAATTCGAGAGTTCAAGAATACAAGAATTCAACGATTCAGGGATACAGGAATTCAGGAATTCAAAAGTTCAGGAATTCGAGGATTCAAGCATTCTAGATTTGGGTGATTCGGGAATTCGAGGACCTCCGAGTCCGAGAATTCGTGAACTTACAAATTTATAATTTATCAATCTTCATAATTTCGTACACAAAATTCTATAGAACCCAAATCTCCAAAATCGACGCGCCACCAAATTTTCAAAATCGTCGCACCACCAAGTTTTCAAATATTCAGATGTCGCAGTCCATGCCACGCGAAGTAGTCGCACAATCTATTAATCCTAATTAACCATCGAGGGATAAATGAATTTCCGATGTTAAAAGTTTGGGTCCGTAGTGGTCGAATGACGGAAGCAGCACCGTGCAGGAAACGCTGAAAGGCGTACACCTGCCGTACGCGTTGTCAGCGAGTTAACGGACGAGGATAGGCAGAGAATCGAAGATCGTGGTAGCGAGGGGAGCCATAAGGAAACCGGCGAACCAGGCGGGAGTCCCGTGTTCCTCTTCTCTCGTCTCCTCTCCTCCCGTTCGGCCGAGACCCGTACGAGAACCGTAATGGACGAATGGGCAGCTGCTGGCAACGATTTAACGCGAGGTCCTGGGTGGTCCCAGATAGATACGTATTCACGAGAGTTATACGTGCTCGCGGCGCTGCGTATTCATAACCTTATCCACGCTCCGCGAACAAAATAATGCCGCGCGCTATTCATTATGTATACGTAGTTACACGTGTGTGATTCGTGTACACGCGAGAGAGAGAGAACGACACCGTGCATCGAACCGGACCGAGTTTTATTCTGCCCGTCGAAAGGGACATCGGTATCCGCGTGTCTTTGGTTTCGTTTCCGCTGTCACGTGAAATTCGCGGGGACAAAAAGGCAGTTTAGGAAACTCTTACACTCGATGTAACTCGATTGATAGATTACAATAGATAGTTTGTGCGATGATGTACGGGGTGCGATCATTAAGTTCCGGGATTGTGTCTGTTATGACCGAACGGATCACGTGATTCGACGAATATCAATCCTGGAGACAAACGACACAAATTTTGGGAGCGATGTCTTTGTTGCAGCCCAATTGGAGAGATTGAGTTGAACTCTGTTGCTTAGTCAAATACAATCTTTATTCTACTCCGAACTCAACTAAATACAATTTCGATTAAGAGCGCAATGTAACAACGTGTAACGTACTGTCCAGTTACAGAGATTCTTTCTAACTTGCCTTGTCCTCGGAGAGTATATACTGGGTGTCCCAAAAGGGTTGTAACACCCAGAAATGGGAGGTAGGTGGGGTCAGTCTGAACAACTTCTTCCTTTGCAAAAATGTCGGATGAGGTTTCATTTTTAAATTATTAAGGAAAAACACCGACCAATCAGTACGCGAGAATCACGCGCGCTTGGAAGCAGAAATGTAGGCCGGAGTCATAGTTGGCCGTGGTCGCGATCGAACATACGGCGCGCTCTGATTGGTCGGTGTTTTTCCTTAATAATTTAAAAATGAAGCCCCGTACGACATTTTTGCAAAGGAAAAAGCTGTTCAGAATAACCCCAGCTACCTCCCATTTCCGGGTGTTACAACCCTTTTGGGACACTCTGTATATATATACAGGGTGTCCCAAAAAGAACGAAACATCCGGAAATGGGAGGTAGCTGGGTTTATTCTGAACAACTTTTACCTTTGCAAAAATGTCGTACGGGGCTTCATTTTTAAATTATTAAGGAAAAACACCGACCAAACGGAGCGCGAGAATCGCGCGCGCTCAGGGGTGTCGTACCATCGCGATCCTCATAGGTTCGTTTACGGCGACGGTCACTGTTACTCGTGCCTGCACGACGCTCCTGAGAGCGCGCGATTCTCGCGCTCTGATTGGTCGGTGTTTTTCCTTAATAATTTAAAAATGAAGCCCCGTACGACATTTTTGCAAAGGTAAAAGTTGTTCAGAATGACCCCACCTACCTCCCATTTCCGGATGTTTCGTTCATTTTGGGACACCCTGTATATATCCTTATTCTAGTGGGGGAGGATGGTCTCAGCCCTTATTTTACATTAGCCCGGTCGAATTACTATAAATTACTGTAATTATTATAAATTCAGTTGAAAGTTATTTATTTAAAATTGTTTCACCGAATGAAGTGGCGAATGGTGTTGAAAGCACAGAGCATGGATCCACAAGTGAATAATGAAGGTTTCGTTCGGCAAATATCTTTGTCCAACGAAAAAGTGATAACGTTTATCAGGTATTCACGTTCACAATGTTTTTTTTTTTTATGTTTTTCAATGTTTCAACGTTTTCAAAGCCGATGAAAGTGCATTCACGAGATAGAGATCGACTTCATTTTGCAGATGAAGCGATACGCTTTTTCTTATGGCACTGAGAGATTCTTTACAAGAATACAAAAGGCTTGTAGGTGTAACGACTTCCTTTCAGCGATCCCTCTGTTCGCGAGTTTTTGTTTTCCCTGAAGGTATTCTCACGACGTGACACGTGGAAAAATTCGTTTCATTTAGAGAAACGAGTACCTAGCTATGTAGTTGCGAGCCTTTGTGCAGGTACGGCGTGATCGTGACATCTTTTAGATTTGCGGAACTAATCAACAAAAGTCTCTGCGATAAGTGAAACTACGAGTATATAAATTCAAGAATTATCTACGTGACACGGTTATCTTGTCTCGTGTCTCGAATCTTGTTAATTATGTTAATAAAAAGATTGCGTACAATTTTATACATCCATTATAACGATATAATATTTTACTGTCAACTTTGCTCTTTAATGCATTCGAATTAAATGCGTATATGTACATAATTTTTACGTATGTACACATGTGTACACATAATCTATATGTATCTACACGCATGCACATATGTGTACACATAATGTATATGTATGTATACGTATGTATATTGCATATGCACATATATGTACACATAAACTCTATGTATGTATATACATATATACGAAATGTACATCTATGCATATGTGTGCAGCAGGTGATTGTGTACGTGCTTGATAAATAAATTAAATTAATGTACGCTTCGTTATTCACGTATACATGCGATATGCATTTAAATCAAATACTTATCTTGTTCTCTGACTCCTCTGACGAGAAGTGGTCGAGATATTGGAGTTTTCAGTTCTAGATGACTTACTTCGTTAATTGAAAACGATGTTTTAATCGACCAAATGATCGAGTGGAATAACTCCCAGTCGCCGATAAGTGATCCAAAACACGAACACGGACGGTGTACATAATTACACCAATCAGTGATTCATTGAACTCTGAAACAGTTAACGTTGCGATGTCAGAAAAATAAAACGTACAAACTGTACGCGTTTCGAGCACTAATTAGAAACAAACATTTGGGAACCATAGGATAATCGTTAATACCATGACGGACGATTTTCTTGGTTAAAAGATATTTAAGCACGGAAATGATTACTTAAAACATTTAACATTATTAAAATCCCTTGTAGCATTAATGACTCTAAAATTTGTCGTATGTGACATATGTAGTAGGATTATAATGCATATGTATAGAAAGTGAATCAGTATATCGTATCAGCTTGAATATTTTCCAAGTTTTTATAGGATCTATAGGATTATATAGAATATTATATGATCTACAGGGTATCCCACAAATACTGTATTAACCGGAAAGGGGTGGTAGTTGATGCTATTATAAGCAACTTTCACCTTCGCCAAAATATTCTATGAGGCTTCATTTTTAAATCATTAAGGAAAAGCACTGACCAATCAGAACGCGAGAATTGTGCACGCTGAGAGGCAGTAGCGTAGGCACGAGTAACAGTTGATCGTGGTCGTGAACAATTTACCATCGCACACCATGGTAATCTTACCATCGCGATGGTAACTCAGCTCTGATTGTGCTTTTTCTTAACAATTTAACAATGAAGTCTCATCCGATATTTTGCCAAAGGAACAAGTTGCTCATATTCGCCCCACCTACTGCCCCTTTCCGGTTCCGACAGTTGTGGGACACCCCGTATAGGGGATAGTGATATTAATAAACACCCATGGTAATATACACGCACAGCTTTACGGCACAGCACATGGAGATATGACGTGTGATGAAATCCAGTTTTGCAATGCAGCGCATGGTGATATGAAGCGTGGTCAAATAATACATGCTCCACGCTAACGGGGAACATGGTATGCATGAAGATATGAAATCGGCAATATGACGAGAGTCCATTGTATCGCGACTCCAGCCGTTCCTCGCCATTGCGTAAAAAGATAATCCGGATAAGAGCGAAATCGTCGCGAACGCGTGCATCGTAAAAAAAATCGATTATCATTAAAAACTTGCCTCTCGGTTCAATCGATACCTTTGTCCCGGTTCCTTTTACCGGCCGTTCCATCTCTTTTCTCGTTCCGGAGCCGCGTATGCGGTATATTTGTCAAGTATCGCTCGAAGGGAAATTCGAGCGTAATTATACACCGCTACGGTCATCGGTTATATAATTACACCGTGCTGGATACGAATTTAAGCCGGCACACACACGCGTGCACGTACGCACGCCGAGCATTTGTCCGCTATCTGCATACATCGGGCAAGCACGAGCCGCACGAGGGAGAAACAATTTTTCCCAAAGCGGCCTCGGTAGGTGGATATAAGTCTCCCGGTGGTACGGATACGTGGACGAGGAACTTCATTGTTGCCTTTCGTAATGCTTACAATGAAGTCACGTTGAATCGATGAATGCGATATACAAGACTCGGCGTCCGTGCATTTCTTATCGCGGCGATGCGATTTAATAAATCACGAAAACGACGCGTTTAATACTCCCATCTGTTACGTGCGGATACGTCAACGTGCGCTAACAACAATACGTAGGGTTTTTAACCCCTCCTGGGGTGTCTATCGCCATACAATATGGGGAGCTTTTGTGTCTCGAACATGACTATAGTCACGTAATATAAAGGGCATTTTACGCGCTAACAGCGACCAGAATCACTCGACGCAGCAAACTTTCGATACTTCGAAGTTCACTGCCATCACCGAAATCACTAGGCTTCAACGTACACAGTTCTCGTTGTTAATAATGTTATCTCGATGTTGTTAATAAAGAGTAGATCGTTAACAACAGATTCACGGAGCGAGCCAAAATTATTTGTAACAAAGTTTTTATTTTAAATTACAAACACTATGAAGAAGTTTTATCAACGTGTATGTTAATTGTTGTCAAGATAAAGGATCATTGTTTACGTATTATAATTTATTTCTTTTTCTTCTAGTTTAGTTTTGATTTGAACCGTAAATCTAGTGTTAAGTATTAACGCAAACTACCGACGTATAACGCACAATTATTTTGAAGTTAAAAATTGTTGGTATGAAAAGCTATATAGTCTGCGTTATTACTACGATGGTAGCAATGATAATGTTTTTCCTTTTGTTTTTGTATTGCAATTCAGGTCTGTTCTGTTCTGTACTCGGTTCGGTGCAAGATGCACGTGCGTGTGTTTCGCGTTTCCTAATTATAGTTATATTTCTATGTATATTATTATGTTACTCTTTAATCATCTTTTATATTAATAAACAGTTCTTTCATATTAAATATTGCGTAATTCTGTCAAAAATAAAGTTGAAAAGTAAATGATCAAACGATGGAACCTAAATGAATAGACTTATCAATTCTTTAAATCAGCTTAACGAATTTTGTCGTTTGAAGTAGGAAATTTGGTAGTTTTAGTGCTAAGTAAGCCAACTAAGTATCATTTTTTCCGAGATTTGAACAACATGCGGTGGAAAACGCCTTTTAAGATTTTATCATCAGCATCCCTCCAAATATTTTCGCTAACGTTATTAATATGCTATGTCAACTTTGTATTGATAGTTTAGCCGCATATTTTGATTAATCACATTATTTCATGGCCGAGATATGTTAAACCAAAGTTTCCGTCTAAAATCGGACATTTTATACTTAATGACCTAATAGATCGCAAAATCTTAGATGGCAAGATCTTTGAACACCGACGATCCTAAATCGAAACAGTCTCTAGATATCAAGAAAGATAACAAGAGAAAAAAAAAATTCTTTTAACAAAAATTTTTTAAAATTTCCATACTCTACGAATTTCTAAATACCAAGAATAAGATTCGATAAATTCCTTAAATCCCAGAGGTCTTTGTAGTCTAACAATCTAGAAATCCCTAGATACTACTATCCCAGTATAGAAGAATCGCGAGAACAAAATTCCTTAACTCAAAAAATTTCGGGAACTCAAAATTATTATTTCAGAAAGATTCCCGAATCCCATGACTGTCTAAGTCCAAACTTCTGGATTTCCTAGATACGAAAACCCCTTAAATTTAAAAATTGACTATCTCAGAAAAAGATCTCAGCAAATCCAAATCTCGAATGATCCATAGGTGTCAACAATTGCCGTGTTTAAAATATCCCTAGATCGCACACATTCCCTCGTCTAAAAATCCTAAATTTGTGGGATTTCCGAATTCCGAAAGTCTCTGGATTTGTGCGATCTTCGAATTCCGAGAATCCCTAGATCTGCGCGACTTCCGAAATTCCGTAAGTTCCCTAGTTTTATAGAATTTCCAGATTCACAGGAACTCCGCAATTTCAAAAATTTCCTTGTGTCCCTGTGGCATTGGGCTCAAAAATTCCCTAACTCGCCCAATAAAAAAAATCCGTAAATTCTAAATGAACAATATCCAGATTCCGTTCGAAATCCAAAAGTGACAAATCCTAGAAATATCTGGGTTCGCGACACCCCTAAATCATCAAAAAAAAATCTAGAGATTCTTAAACATTATCGGTCCCAAGAATTTCGTGATGTTTACATTCCTCGTCGCGTACAACGCAAAACAGATTTATCTCGGTCACGACGAGCCTCCGTTCGCGTCGCTTTTTCCCCCAGGGAACGTTGTAGCGTCCGACGCAGGAAAGAAAAAAAAAACTATATTTCAAGCGCCAATTTGTACCGCGATCGCGATAATCAATGTACGGTTTTTATCGCGTCCGCCGGCAAATGAAGTTCGTCCGCGAAACGAAGAAACGCGGTGCTGTAATCTTCGAGAAATTGCAGAGCACGCCGCGTACGCTTTTAATTACCTAATTTCTCTTTACGACGAACGTCTGGCTTTATTTGGCGTTCCATTAGCGGCGGTGCTCGGCCGATCTTGCCCGTTACACGGTTTACGAGAGCGTGTACGAGAGGAATGGTCCGCGACGTGCTTTTTAGACGTTCGACGAACCTCCCTCGTTCCGTTCGCAGAGTGCCGGTGCTACATCAAAGCACACGGTTAATATATGCAAGCCCCGGCTTGCGTATACAGTGCCGGACAAAATGATAGGACGATCGATGTACTTGTGTATATCGTATAATATAACAAGATATACAGTTGCGGACAAAAGTTTCCGAACGATATCGATCTTTGCATTTCATACTGTATTTCGTATGAAATTTAACACTAAACTACCAAACGGGTCAAATTACCCTTTTACAAATTTCCTACTTCAAACGACAAAATTTGTCAAGATGGTTTTCTTGACGTTTATGCTGTTTGTCAGTAATATAAAAAATCAATAAGCGTATTCATTTATGTTTCATCGTTTATTCATTTATTTTTCAACTACATTTTTAACATCAAAATATTTGTCCATTATACATCGTAGTAGTTTTAGTGTTAAGAGAGATCTACTTATATACATCAATAAAGAATTTAACAATGTACAAGAATTCGTAGAGATCATCTTTAAAAATAATATGTTTATTTTTATCTATTTAAGTAAACTATTTAAATTTATCTATTTAAATTTAGACACATTTTACAAATGTGTCCAAAATATAGCCCGACAAAAGTTTCCGAATTGATTAATATTTGTTACATTTCCTTTGCTGTCAATGACGATTTGACATCTTCTTGGTATACTTGCAATTAGCTTGCAATACGTGTCGCGTGCTTCCTTAATTCTTCGTCTATTAGTCGAATATATTTTACACTGTTTTGACGGTCTCATAAAAAACTTATGTCAGTTTTTCCGTGATACCCAATACCGGTGCACGACATAAGGAAGTTTGCTGAAAGTTTGCTCTCAATCCTATTTTTAGGGAGAAAAAGAAATTTAATTTGGACGGTCCTGAATTACTATTTCCACGATTTAACACTAGATTTACGAAACCCGTCAAAATGACGGATCTTACATTTTTTGTTTTTGATTATGAAAATTATCAAAAAGTTTATGTCAAAATGCATGTTAACCTTCATCGAGATAAAGAATCTCTCTATAAACCGATGTATGTATTGTATACGGGCTAGGGCAGCACCGTACACGGTACTGAATAATAATATGTATGTGTGTGTGAGTGCGAGTCGCGATGAGCTATGATTATAGTGCCGATTAAAGATTTATATTTCTGTTCATTAAAATACATTATATTCTTTTCTCTATTCAGTTTTATTTTATTTCTTTTGTTTCTTTTCTGTACCACAGTATTATCTATTATTTACGTATTTTTATAATTCATTTTCAATTCAGACATAACTGGTCATTAAACGTCCGTAAATCTAGTGTTAAGGAACGAAGAACAATATTTAAGTCGTCGGCAAATGGGTGGTGGTTATATTTGTGTAATGTTATATTTGTATGTACACAAATACATCGATCGTCCTATCATTTTGTACGGCACTGTACATATATCCACGAACGGAGTACGCGATTCGACACCGTACCAACGGATGGATGAATAACGACAGACTGGCAAATTGATGTTACAACGAATCGAAAGCGCCGAGTGATTTATATCCTCGCGTAAAAATCCTACCCCTATGCAAATACATTATATTTTCTACTTACTCCGTGCCGGAGGAGTATTCGCGAATATTTATGCGACGGAACGACTGTCCGTTTATTGACCGCTTCGAAACTATTACGTTCAACGTCTTCGGGCATAAAGGAAAGTTGCCAAAATCGTGCCACTTAGCAAATTATTCGTATTGTGAAGCTTTGGCAAGTTTGTTCGAGAATTTAGCTTAACGATTTTATGGAATATCATTTAAATAGCCTGTGTATAACATTAACGATAATTTTAACAATGTGACTGCCATATCCATATACAGTCGTGGACAAAATTAAGTGGACAGGTACCATAAATAACAAAAGGTTAATTTAATTTAACTAAGAATGCTTATAAATCAAAACCTTATTCTACAATTATATACATTAAATAAATGTTTTTTCAAGTCTACAAAAACATTTCACGTTCTAAATTTAAAATTTATTTAAAACATTGTAGTAAAAAAAAATTTGTTTACATATCTGCAATGTCCCCTTAATTTTGTCCAAGAGTGTATGTGACGCTCGAATTTCTATACAGATTTCACAGCTATATTGTTCAAAATTTGTTCACTTTTCTATCCGAAAATACTCCCATCATTTACTTGAAAGTACGGAAAATAAATATAACAAGGCATCGTGAAAATATTTAATAAAATTTGTTAAAAATGGCAATACTAATGCCAAGAGCTTGATCATTCAGTAATATCGTAATAAATCGAAAACTATTTCGTTTTTTCAACGAAACATTTTTTATTTTACACTTAAGTATATATTTTATGACTATTTTAACAGAAAAGCGACTTTTTTACGAAATCATGGAAATATATAATTTTTCGAGTTTTACTATGTATTCAAAAATATTTTTTCATAACAACAGGTAAAAATAGCAATTATATAATAAGAGTGATATAATAATTCATATTTATATGTATACAGTCGTGGACAGGTATGATAAATAACAAAAGGTTAACTTAATTTAACTAATAATGCCTATAAATCAAAACTTTATTGCACAATTATATACATTAAATAAATGTTTTTTCAAGTCTACAAAAATATTTACCCTTATAATTTAAAATTTATTATAAACATTGTAATATAACAAAAAATATTTTTACATTTCTGCAATGACCACTTAATTTTGTCCATGAGTGTATAACTACTGTAAGCTACTCCCTTACTTTATAATTTTGTTATATTTAACGTCAAAGTGAATATTAACATGCCTTTATAATTTTTCACGTGTACATAAGAAATGTAGACTTGTATAAATATAACAATAAGCACGATTAAACTCTTTTTAGAAGAAATAGCGCCAGTACAACATGATTAAAATTTTACATTGGTCTTGCCTGATTATTTAAGTTCGTTATAAACAACGCTGAACGTTACTTTTAAAATAGTATTTGGGTTATACCGAAATATTTACGTTTCAACTTGTAAACTCAGCTGTAACATAAGAAATAGTTCCATCGTACTACATGGGTTCTTAAGTGGTACTTATCACGAGATAGGTCTAAAAATGACCCACCATGCATTACCGTGAAAGTGTTGGGACAAATAAAAATTTTCAACTCCACATATTCTACTTGTAAGTCAAACTTACAGATTCAATTATTTTTAAGGGGCGTTGGTTTGTACTGAAGTGTTTGCAGACAATTTTCAGTTGCAAATATTTCGCTCAATGTATCTTTTAAAATTCTGCGTTTACTATGTGGTCTACTTAAATTTTAAATTGTAATTTTGTGCTTGCAATATTGCCCTCGTATACTTAAGTAGATGATACAATATCGCTACTATGAAATTCCGAACAATTTATGTGTTATAAATCTTACAAATTTATGTCCATATTATACGGTCAATTAATTAGGAACGAAAGACCATAAACATCATTTAAGCGTTAATTGCCTTCACCGCTATAATTTCCATAATTTACTAAAGTTTCATGGGAGAGTGATTCTATACTTCAACTAATACCTCAGTCTTCTTCAACAACATTTACCTTCTACACCAGTAAATCTCAGACGTTATTATCGTGATAGGCACAAAATGATATTTTATACGTCCTTGAGGAACAATTACTCGTAAGCAGATATAACGGCATCTCCCGTTTCCGTATTAATAAGTGAATAAATGTGGCTGAATACTAACAGTTTCGAATAACACAACAACCACTATCTTCTGTAATTAACTTTATTATCGAATAAAGTTCTCATTATAATGCGAACACGGAATTTTGTACCATATTCAACTATGGATGAGATAAATATAACAAAATATATTACTCTAACCAGGCTACAGACTTGTATATTTGAAGTAATGACTATTGCGTTGTCTTTTAAGAAAACCTTCTTTGGTGAAATGTGACTCTGACAATAGACAATACGACTATGAAAGAGGTTATTCCAAAAACGAAAGCATAAGGAAAACATGGTGACACCGCAAGTGATATAAAATGTCTGACGATCTAGGAGACGAGGTATATTTCATTTGTTTTTCAATATTTTTCATACAAAAATTTATATATTGTAGGGTGTGAGGTAGATTGAGGTGTGAATGAAGAGTGTTTATGACCGCGTAATTGGGATCGAGTGACCGAGAAGGATGTTTGTAACCGAGTGACCGAATTAGGGAGATTGAGGTGCGAATGAAAAGTGATTATGGACGAGCGATAGAGAACGAGTGACTGAGAAGAGCGTTTGGAACTGCGTGATCGAACTGGTGACATTGGGGGGTGCAAGGGCTTAATGTTTAGGTTATAAGATAAAAAGCTGTGTGAATGCAGCGAGCGGGTGAGTCGTAGATGAGAAGCGAGAGAATACAGAGCGAAAGAGTATAAAGAGAGTATAGAGAGAGTATAGAGAGTTAAAGAGAGTAATAAAGAGTATTTGTCCACACGTTAAGTAATAAAGAGTTATTAAAAATCCTACAATATGCACCTTAAAATATGAACTTTTTGATAGTGTTTTGTGAATTTTTTAAATATTTATTAAAATGGCAAGAAAAATTCTTGAAAATCACGTAATTTTCCCGATTCCAAGTAGATATAACCTCTTAAAAAAAAATCAAAGGTCACCTCCAAACCTTGGAGGAGCCTCCACTCTCTTCAGATAGAGAATGTTTCGTTCAAACCTCTTTTTTCGAATAATGAATATTTTTCGAGTTAATCGCGTGGAAAGATTATAATGAGATACCCCATATACAGGGTATCCCAAAAGCGTTGCAGGAGCTGGAAATGGGAGGTAGGTGGGGTCATTGTGAACAACTTTTTAATTTGCAAAAATGTCGTATGGGGCTTCATTTTTAAATTACTAACGAAAAACACCCACCAATCGAAACGCGAGAATCGCGCGCGCTCGGAGGCAGAAGTGTAGGCCCGAGTTATAATTGGCCGTGGCGCGCGATTCCCGCGTTCTGATTGGTCGGTGTTTTTCGTTAATAATTTAAAAATGAAACCCCATACGACATTTTTGCAAATGAAAAAGTTGTTCAGAATGACCCCACCTACCACCCATTTCCGGCTCCTTCAACACTTTTGGGACACCCTGTATGTATTAAATCTTGAATCTTATACGTTTTAATGTTCCTTCAAAATCGGCACGAACTTTCCGGACAACCCGATATTTTGCTAAATATAATCAAGTGTCCTGCGATGAACGATGGATCCTCGTGGTCGGTAGCGTACATCAAGTTGTGTATACGTTCGGGTGGTACCAACTGAAAGAAGAGAACCACGGACGGCGCACGGCTGTAAAGTAATTAGAGACGTAATTATCGTGTAGAATTTTTAGGCGGGTACCGAACGAGAAAGAAATTGCGGGTCTTATCCGAGTCGCGATCGGTCCTCGCTCTTTCCCAAGCCCGAGTCCTCTTCAGCGTGGAAGATGAACCGTGCGGCCTACTTTTTCATCGTACCATGGAACACCAGAAGCAATACACCCACGATATCCGAACGTACGGCCCGTGAGATCTTGATCGTCCCGTTATTGTACGCCAATTAATTGCAAGTTCATCGTGCCTCGGAGGTCGGGAGTCACGGATTCTCCTCGATTAATTCGACGCGAGAACGTCGGCTCGCAGAAGCAACAAAACGAGACGGGCGCGAAGTATTTATTTTTAGAAATACCGAAAGAAACAAGATGGATACGCCGCCGGACGAAATTATGATGCCGCGTCCTTTAATTATAAATGGTAGTGTGGCACCCTTGGCTCGACATAAGTTACCATTTTCTGTTTGTCTCGATCTGTACTATTTTCTAAAGTTTCTTTCTCTTTTCTATTCTCTTTAGATTTATTCTCTATAATTTTTCACGTTTCTTCGGGGTTTGGCCAGGGCCTAGTCAGTGTCAACTCTTAGGGCCTTGCGAAATTCTTCTGTTTCCTTTTATATGACTCTTTTCCGTTGTGACTCTCCCTTTCCGAATTTCTCAACGGTTCTCTCGGTCATTTCCCAATTTCTCAGTTTTCTCTCTGTAGTTATATTTCTTTCCTTTTTTTCTCAATGAGTGTTCGTGGATGAGGAGAACAGGCGTGTAGTCAGTGGGTTTTAGTTTTCCATACGATCAACACCGAGTCAGATACGCACACCCGTTCACGGACCGTCGAATAACAGATGTAACTATCGATTATTCCGGATTATTCCAGATTTTACAGATTTTACTGATTTTACTGATTTTACTGATTTTACTGATTTTACTGATTTTACTGATTTTACAGATTTTACTGATTTTACAGATTTTACAGATTATTACAGTTATTTGAAATATTTTAAAGAATATGAAAAAAAAACAGAAAGAACAGAAATGATCTACGATACTGTCCGATCACACCCTTTATTTATCACACCTTTGCTATTTACTCGTTCTCTGTCGCTTCTACAATACTTCTACAATTCTACTTCTACAATACTTCTCTGGGTAGTGTGGTAATCTCTCTCTCTCTCTCTCTCTCTCTCTCTCTCTCTCTCTCTCTCTCTCTCTCTCTCTCTCTCTCTCTCTCTCTCTCTCTCTCTCTCTCTCTCTCTCTCTCTCTCTCTCTCCTCCCCTCTCTCTCACTTCATACAAATCCCAGCAAATTTTAAACGATCTACATAGTCAACAGTTTTCACACGTTTAAAAAAAGAAATGGTGAATGCAGAAAATGACGAAAACAAAAGATTCTAGCACGAAAATCGTACTTTTTGATTCCAAGAAATTGAATCTAGGGTCGAAAAGAATCTTTTGCGCGGTGAAATCTAAGAATTGAAGCAACGTGCACGAAAATTCCATCGATGGAAGGTACATAAGTCAAGCAGTGTCACTGACTCCGTTTCACCTCGTGCCAGTTTAAAGAACGGAAGACGTCCGGTCTCGCTTTTGCACAGAGGAGACTTCCTGCGGCGTGAGTCATCGTCGTGTCTTTATATCACGACGGATCTCATTAAGTTGCCGTCAGTCATGCCGACTCCGCTATAACCGCACGTTCCCTCGAACTGACCAGATCCAGATACGCCAATAGCGTGGACACAAATTTCGATCGGCAACACGTGCCACGGGAGAAAGTGTTCTTTCAAAAATTTATAGAAACTTCGACGAACAGAAACTGGCAAAATTTGTCTTTACGCTTTAAAATCCTTTAATCGGTTAATTATGTTCGATGTCCATACTCGTCTTCGCTTCATTTAATCGCGTTAGGGATTTTCTAACCCTTTGATGGTGTTTCTGCTGTTGGCTGATGGCAACTTTAACCTCTTCGGGGACGAATTTTTTATTTCGTCCTTACAATTAATTATAAAGGGTTAATAGGATAATACAACTTTGTTGTATCGAAACTAAATTCTTACCGAAGTCGATAAAAATTTCTATCTACTTGACAAAAATTTTCTTAATCCAGATTTACCGTGATTCGACAATTTTATCGATACAATATTCTTCGGATACGATTATCTCCCTACGCTTATGGTATACGAGGTTTCCTCCCTATGGAGTATGGGCGTATGAGCTTTTGCACAAGGGATTGTTACGGGGTTTTCGCACAATCGACCGATTTAAATGCATTCCTTACATCAACCGTGCGTCTTTCTGAAAGACTTATAATTCCTTATAATTAATTTTAAAGGGTTAATAGGATAATACAACTTTGTTGTATCGAAACTAAATTCTTACCAAAGTCGATAAAAATTTCTATCTACTTGACAAAAATTTTCTTAATCCAGATTTACCGTGATTCGACAATTTTATCGATACAATATTCTTCGGATACGATTATCTCCCTACGCTTATGGTATACGAGGTTTCCTCCCTATGGAGTATGGGCGTATGAGCTTTTGCACAAGGGATTGTTGCGGGGTTTTCGCACAATCGACCGATTTAAATGCATTCCTTACATCAACCGTGCGTCTTTCTGAAAGACTTTGTCTTATCGGAGACGATGATCGCGTCGTTTCACGAGACAGTTTCAATGGAGTTTATTTTCATACGTTCCCGAAGGACCTTTACGCTCCCGTATTAGAGAGTCAAATGAGCAAATCTTTTCATTTGCCAATGCGCAAAATTATTTCATTACTTTTTAACTTCATTTTCGAATGTCCGAAATTTGGTACGTTAACGAGTTACAAAGTTATGTTTTAAAAACGTACAAATAATGAAAAATGACTATTTTCGGGAGCGTGTCCGAGTTCAAAATATCTTGCAATCTCTTTTTTGAGAATGAACCTAATGTTCAAAACTAAAATTATTCTAACTCTGATCATCTTAATTCATCGAACAATCAAATGATCAATCAATCAAATGCTCGAAAAATCAAGTGATCAAACATCCATATACTCGAACAATCAAACAATCGAAGATTCGAACGATCAAGCAATCTAAAATCAAATAATCGTTCCAAAGTATTCTATTAGCATAAAAACCAGAAGAAATATCGATATTCAACTCGTTGACGCGAATGGTTGTTCACCCATCGATCCCTCAAGGACAGATAATAAATTTCTCATCGATCTCTCAAATATAGATAATAAAGAGTATCGAATACTCGAACAATCGAATGATCGAGCAATCTGAAATCAAATAATCGTTCCAAAGTATTCTATTAGCATAAAAAACCGAAGAAATATCGATATTTAATTCATTGATACGAATGCTTGTTCACTCATCGACCTCTCAAGTACAGATAATAAATCTCTCATCGATCACTCAATATAACAAAAAGTATCTAAAGAGGAGCTAATTTATGTCCCGCATAATCGATGCCGATACCCGATATTTTTCTTCCGATCGAATGGAAATCGTACGATTAATGACGAAACTCGATGCAGAAATGCATCGTTGCTTTCACTCGATTAATAAATCGGCCAGTTTCTCGCGGTGTAATTAATCTGTATATTAGCGCGTGCATTATACAAACAAATTCATTATTCCCGTGCGATCTATATATTCTTCGCTCATTAAGTCGGCAATGATTGATGTCGTTTCGCGCGTCGAACGATAAAAACGCGCATGTTACACGCTGATAAGAAAGTGCACGCGTCGATGAATCACCGCGAAGGAAGTCCTTTTTCTTGCCGCGATTTTCAGCCGAACCATTTCCAGCCGAACTAGTACAAGGTGAAACGACAGAAATTAAACGGTCGACGTGTACGATGGAAAAAAAAAGCACACGCATAACGGAACAATTCTGGCCGGCAGGTATCGCGTGTCTAACTGCCATATATGTACGTCCACGTTCGGTTTCTAACGTTCGATTCCGATACACGGGTGAAAACGTTTCGCCCGTTCTCAAGATCCACCCGATAATGAAATATGATGAACGGACCGCTAATTGAATAGTGAGAAAGCCACGTTGTTACACCGTTGATCGCGACGACGTATCTTTTTGTTACTCCATTTCGTTTCCCGTTCGGCTGTGAAACGAGCTGGCACGTCGACCGAGTGCCGCGACGAAAACGAATGCTTGTTGGCGTTTCCGGAATTTGGATATTGGGGACTTTCGTATTGAGACATTGAGATTTCAGGAATTTTTATAATCGAGAAATTTTTTTATTGGAGGAACGTGGAAGGGGAGGGGATATTGCATCGGGGGATGTGGAATCGGAGGAGTGAGTGTCGGGATTTTGAAATCTAGGGATTTTTTAATTTAGACATTTCGGAATTTTTAAATTTCATCGTTTTGGAAATCGGAGATTTGAAAGTCGGCAATTTGTTACGCCAGAGAATTCTTCGACTCGGGGATTTTGTCAGTCTAGTGTTTTTTGTATTTCGAGATTTTGGGATTACTGCATTTTTAAATTTCAACATTTTTTTATTCGGCGATTGTACAGTCGGGAATTTGTTAAGTCCAGGAATTTTCTCAGTCTAGTGCTTTTTGTATTGGGACATTTCGGAATTTTGAAATTTCAACGTTTTGGAATTCGGTGATTTGAAAGTCGAGAATTGGTTAATCCAGGGAATTCTTCGGCTCAGGGATTTTGTACATTTAGGGATATTTGTAGTTGTACTTGTATATTTCGTAAGTACCGAATTTTGAAATTTCAACGTTTTCGAAATCGAAGATTTAAGTCAGAAATTTTTTTATCCTCGGAATTTTTTCGATATAGTAATTTTTGTATTTGGTCATTTTGGAATTGCGTAACCTTGATATTGCAAATTATTGCAGTTTGAAGCTATGAAAATTGAGAATTTTTTAATACAGAGCTCTTTTTAGATTTAGTAACAAGAACATTGTATTCCTCGATTTGGGAAGTTTTGAACCTGACGTGACTTTTGTCTGGGAAATTTTTTTAACTTATTATATGTATATATTGTATATATATATATATATATATATATATATATATATATATATATATGCATATGTATATATATATGTATATGTATATGTATATGTATGTGTATATGCACATGTATATGTATATGTATATATTTATAGGATCAGTTTATTTTTGACATATCGATTTTTCATTTGCCGATTTTTTGCGTCTAGGGAACTTGATATGTACAAAGTTTTCAGTCAGAGATTTTTTAAATTGGAAATTTTTGTGATTTTTTCAGTTTTTATGATCGTGGAAATTCGAGATGCTGGATTTTTTATTGAGGATCTAAGAATTTATGAATTTACGATTCGAATAATATGCAAATTTTCTGATTTTAATATAATTTGTTAATTTCCGAATTTGTTTAGTGGAAATTGTAAATATAACAATTTAAGAATTCAATAATACAGAAGTTAATGAATCACAATGATTGAAGGTACGCGTACAAATACGTATAATAAACGGCACTACAAACGACCATAAATATACTGCATGACAATATATGTACGTGCTTCAAAAACGTTTCATATTCATTCGGTTCAATGCTCCCCACGAATGTTATCCAACGAATAATTCGCGATCCGGCAAACAACTATACAGGAAAGAAACAACGCGAAGAAGTTATTCTGACGGTAACGAAAGTAACCAAACATCACGAATGTTGTTGGTTGCATTCTTTTTTCTCGTACAAAACGTCAAAAAGTTCGAGACGACGATAAATTCCGATCTCGTAGAACAAACAAAAGTTACGGGCTATGAAAAATACCGTCGAACGAATACTATGGACGGTCTAGTTTCTTCGGGCGAGCAGAAACTGCAACACTATATTAAAGGAATTGTCTGGATCGCCTGCACCTTGGAACGTTGCCAAAAGGTGCGAGATTACTTCGCCGATTCCTTCCAGGGGGACGCGATTCGATGCGACCATAATTGCCGAGCTTCCGTGCCAAATTTAGGGCCGTCCCGTTTTCGCGTAGAAGTCGTAGACCGTGAACCTTACCGCGATATAAAGCGATGCGGTATTCGACGAGTCACGCTACTACCAAGTTGTACAGAGATTCTATTTCTGGATAACCTACATTGCGACGGTCGAATGTGTATTAGGATGATCAAAGGTCAGCTACATTACTTCGGAACAGCGTATATGGAGAATGAATTGAATTCCTAACTTTATGTGTGATAATAATAATAGCGACAATTTTATGTACGATGATAGCAATAATGATAACTGCACGTATGGTACTCGTAATAGTGATAAATTTATTATGATAATCGTAATAATGATAATTTTATGTATGATGATGGTAATGACGATAACTGCACGTACATATGGTACTCGTAATAGTGATAAATTTATTATGATAATCGTAATAATGATGATTTTATGTATAATAATAATAATAGTGACAACTTTATGCATGATGGTGGTAATGATGATAACTGTACGTATGATACTGGCAATAGTAGCAAATTTATTATAATAATGGTAATAATAACTTTATATATAATGGCAATAATGATAATTTATGTATGATAATGGTAATAGTGACAACTTTATGCATGATGGTGGTAATGATGATAACTGTACGTATGATACTGGCAATAGTAGCAAATTTATTATAATAATGGTAATAATAACTTTATATATGATAATGGTAATAATGATAATTTATGTATGATAATGGTAATAGTGGTAATTTTATATACGATAAATGTAATAATTTATACCTAACCTAAATCAACTAGTGAACTTTTTACAATATTATTGCAAATACTATTATAGATATTATTGCAAATGAAAGGAGTGAACCGAATATCGATATTCCCCGTCTTCTAACCAAATCTAATTCACCCAGTAAATTAACTTAACCTAACCTAACTTAATTGAAGTAGTAAATTATTTACAATATTCTTGTGATTATTATTATAGATATTATTGCAAATGAAAAGAGTGAATCGAATATCGATATTCCCTGCCTTCGAACCTAACCTAACCTAATTCACTTAGTAAATTATTAACTTAACCTAACCTAACCAAATTCACCTAATATTTTCTTTTCAATATTACTGTAAATACTATCGCAGATATTATTGCAAATTGAAAAAATGGTCCGAATTTCAAGATTCTCTGCGTTCTATCCTAATTTACCTAGTATATTCTTTTCAATATTATTTTGTAGATACTATCGCAGATATTATTGCAAATTGAAAAAGTGGTCCGAATTTCAAGATTCTCTGCGTTCTATCCCAATTCACCTAGTAAATTATTAAATTTAACCTAACCTAACCCAATTCACCTAGCATATTCTTTTCAATATTATTGTAAGTACTATCGCAGATATTATTGCAAATGAAAAGAGTGGTCCGAACTTCGAGATTCTCCGTGTTCTGCGGATGAAGATTATTGAATTACTCTGCGCCGTGTTTCGGTTACGATGAAGTTTACAAAGCGGAAAGGACGTCCCGAAGCAATTTTCGTCCGACACTCGTCGCTCCGATCCAATCGCGTCCCTTCGCTCGTCATTCTTCTCGGAAACGTCTGATCCCCGAGTTTCTCGTACCCTTTTTCCCCGCCACGCGGATCGCCCTCGCACGAAGATTCCGCTAGCCCGGCACTGATGACCGGTGGAGGGCGTAAATCAATTAGACGGCCGTCGTGGTAGTTGTTGATACAATAAAAAGAAACGTGACGTTGCCTGGTGGCTCGCTGGAAACGAGGATACGAGGAGTGAACCGGAGGGTGACTGGAACGTGTCTCGACGGCAACCAGCATTTCCGCGTTTCTGGATTATTTTCGCGCTGACCTTCTATCTTTAATCTCACTGGCCGTATGTATCATGACGGCCTTAATTGATTCGCTACGCGACTGCAAATGACGCGTTCGTTTGGCCTTCGTTTTCTAGTAACGGTAACGGTCGGTTTCGTTCGCCAAAAATAACCACGTCTGCCGACAAATTTGACGGATTTTGTAAATTTTTGGAGATCGGACCGATTTACTATCGTGGGAGTTTTGTGCGTATAGGAAATTTTTTCTTTTTATGACTTAGAGAGTTCCCGCGGTTTCGGGTTGCTGGGGAATCGCGGGATTTGAGAATTTGTCGATTTGGGGAATTCGGAGGATTTAGAAAGACCAATCTAGAGATTTAGGAAATCTGAGGATTTGAGAATCTACGAATTTGTGGGATTTGAAACATTTTCGATTTTTGGAACTTGCACTTTTGGGGGATTTAGAAATTTCATGAAAAAATGGAATTCTTGAGATGTAGGGACTTGGGAATTTCGAAAATTATGGAATTTGAGAATTTGGAAATTTGGAGGATCTAGTAAGTGCGAGTAATCTAGAGATTTAGGAGATCTAGGGACTTGAGAATCTGCGAATTTGTGGGGTTTGAAACATTTTCGATTTTTGGAACTTGAAATTTTAGGGGATTTAGAAATTGCATGAAAAATGGAATTCTTGAGATGTAGGAACTTGGGAATTTTGAAAATGATGGAATTTGAGAATTTGTCGACTTTGATAATTTGAAATTTGGAGAATCTAGACAGTCTTGGTAGTCTAGGGATTTTAATCTAGGCTCATAGCAATTTAGAAAATCTAGGAGATTTAAATAGTCCATGGCATTAAAAGAGCATAACAGCTATAAGGAATCTTGAGGATCGAGGAAACGGATGAGAGAAATCTATGAATTTTAGGCAGTCTAAATATTTTGAGAATTCTAGAAGATATAGTGAATTTAGCGATACCAGCAGAGTCCAAGAACGCAAGAGTTCTAAGGAATTTAACTAACAATGAAAAATTTATAAAATTCCGAATGTTCAAAAATATTTACGGAATGTAGGATTCAACTTTTAGAGATTTAAGGAATCTTTAAATTTCATCCTCCAGAAAGATTTGCAAAATTAGTCCACCGAAAATATCGTACAATGAAACAATTAATTACTTACGAAGCGAAAAACATGCTGCGAATATTACATTTATCGTCGATTTGAAAACTTCCAATTAAACGAGCATACAATTATTCCGAAGAGTCGCGTCGGCGGAGTTAACGATACCGTTCGCGAGTATCAAATATTATTGCAAGCGAAAATACATCTGCGTTGGACGTCTTTATAGACTGGCTTCGCGTGTAAAATGTTTCACCGCGCCATCAATTAATTCCGGCGATGCATTAATTACCGCGCGTTTAAACGCGACTGAACGTTCGTCGAAAGGCGAGGAACGTTGAAGTGGCTCGAACCACTCGGAATAATGTAACTAATGCAGAGTGGTGCTTTAGCGACCCGTCCGTTCGTTCGTCCCGCCTAAGTGTACGTTGCACTTGTGCTCGTACGAAAGTTTTGCGAACGCGGATAACGGTACGATGAACTCGCTCGTAATCGTAGATAAGAATATCCGCGAGCAGACGAAGCGCGGAACATTCGCCAAATAGACCGAAACGATATTAATTATACAAAAGATACAACTATTCGCGTATTACGATCGATTAATCTCGAGATAATGATTTATGTGCGAACACGTTCATCGACGTTTGGGCGTTTGGGGGGAATCCTTTTTTTTAGAGCGTCAACAAAACGATTTTTCGAAACTTACGGTAATCGATAGTATGTACAGTCATGGACAAAATTAAGTGGACATTGGAGAAATGTAGAAAAATTTTTTGTTTTATTACAATGTTTCAAATAAATTTTAAATGTAGAACGTGAAATGTTTTTGTAGACTTGAAAAAAACATTTATTTAATAAACAATTTATTTATTTAATGTACATAATTGTGCAATAAATTTTTTATTTATAGGGCATTATTAGTTAAATTAAATTAGCCTTTTGCTATTCATGATACCTGTCCACTTCATTTTGTCCACGACTGTACATCCGAAAGAATTTTGTCAAAGTTTAGTTTCATGAGTTTTTATCGTTAATAAAACGACTAAAAAGTTTTTTAAATTGATTGCGATGATTTACAGTTAAAAAAAAATTATGCAAATTTATGCATTTTTCGGTATCTTAAACAAGGTCCCCCCCCTTAAGGAGGGAAAAATGCACAATTTTTGTTTAACTTTAAATCAAAGTTAAAATATTTAATGTTTTTTGGACAGCAAAAATGAACAGTAAGACCATGGAAGAGGTTATGCCAAAAACGAAAGCATAAGGACAACATGATCACAAAGCTTCACATTTAGAAAAAATCCGACATTTCACATGCACCAATCTATTAGGTTAATTCACGATGTGAAAATGAATAGAGTCTGAAAAATTCAATGTCAGAGTTTATTGGCTCCAAAGATCAGAATTTCCTCAATACAATCATTTATATATTACAATCTCGTTGAGAAAAGTGTACTTAAGCAAATGGACCATATTTTAATTAAATAAACGGCTTTTGAAACAAGTGTTACAATTATATTTGTGTTATTACAATTAAATTTATTTATAGAATATTAACAAAGAAAATGATTACAAATAAGCAGGTGTTTGCTCTCTATCGGTAGATCGACGACGACTGACTTTCCGCAAAATCTATCGTTCGCGAATCTCGCGTTATCCGCGGTGTCTCTTTCGCATGACGTCACGCGCGTTGTCTTTGCCCGCGAAAATCGGTATCACAAGATATGCAGTTTTATATATTCACTTAAAAATCCGACATTTCATATGTACCAACCTAATAATATACTCGATACACTGTATACTATATAAACATTAAATGCTTGTTTCTGAACACCCTGTATATTCCGAGCAGCCGCGTGTCTCCGCGACGTGTACCAAGGCATCCGTGAGAAAAAAAAAGGCCGTACAAGATGTTGACCGACGCATTCGTTTGTTATATTGCAGAACCCGTGATGCCACCGCCAGCGAGTCGTCGGAATCGTTAGCAGAGGGCCGCGAAAAATGGGCTCGATCTTGGGTGACGGAACAGGCCCCGGAGGCTCGGGACCGTCCCGATGCCTCTTGCTTCTACAAAGATCCCTGGCGATTCAGTTGACCAGAGGCCCGCCTCCTCAGGTTCTGAACGCCAGCCAACGGGAGAGTCCCAAAGAGCATCCAGCCGACGAGATGTGGATGTACGATAAAGGCTACAATTTGTTTCAGGTGAGTTAACGCGACCCCGTATTACCGTAGATCATCTAGCTCCTATAATGCCACCTACGCGTCCACATTGTGCGAATCATCCTCCGTTCTTTTACTTCCACGCGACGACAGAGCTGTTGTCGCTTTCGATCTGCCGCCATTTATTCGATCCGGTATTTGTCTGGATGTCCCATAAGTCTCTTCGTTTTTCTTTTTTATACGGAATAAAAAAAAAATGAAGGAATATTTTACAAGCAAATTCCAAAAATTCGAGAAAGACGAAATAACGAAGCTTCCTGGTTAAACAAGTTTCCAGACTTTAGTGATTAAACAATGCATTCGTTCCATTTCGCATCGAAAAACAAAGAAACTTATGGAACACCTTAATAGTATATCGGAATCTAGAGATATTGGTATTCACAGACATCGATGAGTATCTAGAAATATTGAAGAAATCGCATTCTAGAGATATAGCAATTGGGCGGTTTTCGCGCCTAGTTATATTGTGATGTACGGAACTCGAGTCTAGGTATACCGAGATTTGGAAATATCGGGGTCTAGGGATATTTTTAGCTGCAAATAATGGACTTTAGGAACATAAGACTCCAACGATGTTCACGTCTAGAGATTTTGTGAAATATAGAAACTCGAGTCTAGGTATACCGGGATTTGAATATATCTGATTCTAGGGATATTTGAATCTGGAAATAGTGGGCTCTAGGGACATCAGAGTTCCAACGATGTTGACGTCTAGGAATTTTGTGAAATACAGAAACTCGAGTCTAGGTATACCGGAATGTGGAAATATCGGTCTCTAAAAATTTTACAGCATTACACGAATCTAAGAATCGGAGAACATACATACGACTGATCGTGTTCCCACAGACATTTCATTTTTATGATACCATGCTGCCTGCACCGATAACACGAAGTACTGAACCGAATCTGTTTTAACAAGGACGAGAAACTCGTGCACGCTAGAAGTTAAACATTGACGTTGAACTCGAACCAAAATCGGCAAAAACGGTGAACGACTACTCGTGTCTCGACGTACGCTTTTGTCAGGATAGAGGAGTAAAAATGAAAGAGGATGGATTACGACATGTCGAATAGTTGGCAAGACTATAGGGGACATCCGCCACTTAGCTCGTCTCGTTCTATCCCCCCCCCCCCCCCCACACCGTTACGTTTGCCTGGCAAAATTGCTCGTAATTCATATTGTCTCATTCCGGCGTAACGGTGCATCCAATCAACGCCAATCTTACTTTGGAAACGCCGAGTAGTAAAAACCAACGAACAGACGTAAGAGGAATGTATCGTCTCCTATGTCAAGCGTTTCCGAGAGCAATTTCGAGTTTTATACCCGGCTCGAATAGTACATCCTCTCTGGGCCGTGACGAAACGCAACGATTAACCTAACCGAAAAAGATACGCAAAAATACCTTCCATCGAATGTTGCGTAATGGATTGAGATCCTATTCGAATTCGTCAACCATGTGGCAGAATGTTTGTGCACTTTTTATCGCGCGACATTTTAGTCTCATTGATACCACTGCCTGAGACATTTAACATCAAGGACCGGTCAAAATGACCAGTTTCGGATTTAAAATTTATTAGGTCGAGTCATAAGTAACTTCCGTTTTTTTTATCAGACATTTATTCTGCTTTCATCGAACAACAAAATTATATTAATTTATTATGTATGACATTCTCCCATCTTCCTGGCATTTTACCAATTCCTTCCTTGTAAAATGTGGTTTGGACTGGAAGAAATCTCTAGCCTGACTGACTTGCTTCTTAGAATTAAAGTTTTTTCGATTCAAAAAATTTTGTATGGGAGAGAAAAGGTGACAGTCTGTGGGTCAAGGTTCGAGGAGTAGACATGTGATAAAACAGACTACCACACCTTTTCTCTTCCTTACAAAACTTTTTGAATGGAAAAACCTTTAATTCTAAAGAGCAAGTCAAGTCAGGCTGTCGAAGATTTCTTCCAGTCCATACCAACTCTATTTTACAAGGAAGGAATTGATTAACTGCCAGAAAGATCGGAGAATGTCATACATAATATTGGAGAATACATAATAAATTAATATAATTTTCTCATTCACCGAAAGCAAAATAAACGTTTCATAAAAAAGCGGAAGTTACTTATGACTAGACCTAATAATATTACAAAACCTTGTCGCCGCCCTTTTGTCAACATGTCTGTCATGTTTTATACACGTTGTAAGTACACGTTGTACACGAATAATTGTACACGTTAGACGACGCTAACTTTTATTTTAAATTTTCATGTAGGTATGCATCCGATGTCGGTACTTCTGGTGTTAATGTTCGTATAAATAAAATTAAAAATGTCAACAGCGAAATAGCAAATTGTTACTATTCTTGTATACTTCGCACGTAATAGAAACCGGTGTTATAATAAATGTCACGCTGTGTATTATGTACGAAGCTCATAGAGTGCTATTCTATTATCGAAGAGCACAGTCGGCGGTGGTGTTGTCGCCAGGCAAAGGAAACAAAATTGGGACACGCCTTTCAACGGGAGAGTGCCCTTCAGATTCAATGAGCACTCGCCAAGGGTGGAGCACCCTCCGGGGAAAGTTAACCACGGCACAGCCGTAGGAAAAGGCTCCTCGATGGTACATAGTTTATGGTCGATCGCAAAAGCGTCTGGTTCGATTCGTAACAATAGCATACTTCCAGCGAGCGTGGCCGACAGTTGCTCTTTGTCGGTCTCGTTGCGGCTCAACACCCTCTGTTAACACCTGCCTAACGAAATAACTGAGAATGTTTTGTAACGAATGTTAGAAAAGATGCAGCTTGGCATCCGCTGTTAACACCTGCCTAACGAAATAACTCAGAATATTTTGAAACGAATGTTAGGAATTTATATGCGAACGTCAGGGTGCTTTCCTGGTCGCGAGGGAAAGTTTTACGAGGCTAAAGAATAAGGGATAGTCGTCAAGGCCGATGGTGACGTTGTTGTGACGTAAAATTCGTGGGGACAATAAGGGAATTTAGGAAACACTTGGTTCCTCCCTTTAACACTTTATTACAGATTACAACTAGTTTACGCGAAGATATAGCTTTTTCTGGACTCGGGTCAAAACTGTCTGCTAAAAAGGGTCGAGTGACGTTTATGTTTCTTGGTTTGTAGGTATCGAGAGGTGAAGAGTGGATAGAGTGACTAATACAGTATGAGTAGTGTTGTGCACGACTTCAAAGTTTAAGGGATTTGGATGACGTGGTCTTAGATGTAACCACGTCACAAATAGAGTAACTAACAAAGTATGAATAGTGTTGTGTACAAGTTCAAAGTTTAAAGGATTTGGATGTCGTGTTGGATTACGTGTTCTTAGATGTGGATGTCGTGAGAAATAGAGTAACTAACAAAGTTTGAGTAGTGTTGTGTACAACTTCAAAGTTTAAGGGATTTGGATGTCGTGTTCTTAGATGTAGCCGTCGTCACAAATAGAGTAACTAACAAAGTATGAGTAGTGTTGTGTACAATTTCAAAGTTTAAGGGATTTGGATGTCGTGTTGGATGATGTGTTCTTAGATGTGGCCGTCGTCACAGTGTCCTCACGGTCGATGTTTTGCCGAAGAGGCATTCTTGTGCTGACTGTGAGCGTGGTAACACGTCACAGAATAGACGAGATATTTTACTAGGTTAAATCGTTGTAGCATTTTTATAATTTACTTTTCGGTTATTTTCCTGATCTTTTTTATACGAAAAACTTTTATTTAAAGACTCAAAAAAATATCTTGATCGTCCGACTTTCTAACTAACAGGGGAACAATATCCAACCCGGACACACAGATTTCGATGAAACTTATATAAGGTACTTATAAGGTACAGTTTTGAAAAAAAATATTTGACATGTACTTTTTTATCGGGAATCGTGTGTAGGTCACGATGATGGTATTCAATAAAGAAGTACTTAAAGCATAAGTGATTCTTGCACCAGAAACATTTAAGGATGGGAATGCAAATACTTCATGGTAGTTAGCTGTGTGAAGCACAATTCTGCTGAATTTTAGAACTCTTCAGGCACTGTACAAATTTATGATATATTCGGGTCTCTGACCCTGAGACAAAGTCAGATCTTTTCAGTGTCTCTCGTTGCCACGATCCATTCATTTAAAATGTTATAATAATTCAACGCGAGCTCCCGGAACTTCTTTTTTATCGAATATCGAATCGCGAAAGCGTTAACCTCGGGCGAACGTTATAATCCCTTGACTCCTTGAAGCAGTTTGAACAGCGTAGGAAAGTTCTTTGCGGGTGTGAGTTGGGAAATCGAATTTCTCGAAAATTGGTGAGAAAAGTTTCTCGGCGCTCGCGGGTGTGCCAAGTACTTTTTCTTCTTCGAGGATCGACAAAAAGTTGTTGCTCTTGGAACATTTTGCGAGGGGAACGAAGATATAGACGGTTTGATGAATCGAGAATAGAAGTCGATCTATTGGGACACGGTCATTTTACGTCTCTAAGATTAAACCGTGATACGATTGCTCTCGTGCGTATGAGGTGGACATTTATCATATTGCCATTTTTATACCGACTTATGCGCCTACCGCTGAGTCTATCACCGTGTAATATTATATCGCAATATGATGCATTCGTTGTGTTTATGTTGCAGCGCGTTATATTGCCGTGCTTTATAGTAGCTACACGTCGAATATCGCCATGCGTTTACACTCGTAATACGTTACATGTCATTAGGCGTTATATTGCCACATGTTATATCTCCGCGCATCACATTGTCGGGCGATGCAAATCAGCATATATTGCCGAACGTTGTGTGTAGTGTTGTCTTATCACCGCACTTTATTATTGGATCCCGTTATGTCGTCGCGCATTACGAATTACCTCGCGTTATATCGCCGCGTATTATTATCGGCTCGCGTTATATCGCCGGTAATTACATATCAACTCGCGTTGTATCGCCGCGTAATATTATCGGCTCGCGTTATATCGTCAGTCATTACATATCAACTCGCGTTATATCGCCGCGTATTATTATCGGCTGGGATTATATCACCGCATATTATTATCGGCTTGCGTTATATCGCCGGTCATTACATATCAACTCGCGTTATATCGCCGCGTAATATTATCGGCTCGCGTTATATCGTCAGTCATTACATATCAACTCGCGTTATATCACCGCGTATTATTATCGGCTGGGATTATATCACTGCATATTGTTATCGGCTTGCGTTATATCGCCAAGCGTGGAATATCGCATCGCGTTATATTACCGCATGTCATTTCGGCTCGTATTATATTGACACGCGTTGCATAATGCTACGTATCGTATATAACCACGTGTTGCATATTCAACGCATTATATATCGCCGCACTTCGTACATAATCACGTGGTAATTATCCATTGTATATGGCCACGTGTCCCGTTATTATGCATCGTATATCGCCCCACGTATACCAACGACGGATTTCCACCACTGTAAAACAATAAGAAACATTAGTCAATCCTAAACTCTGGTTATATTGCCATAAGCGGAGCCACAACGGTCGGGAACCATCGACCAACTGGCAATGTAACGTCGAGACGCTTTTATTGCCCGTGTAAATTCGCGTAAACGTGGCAATATAACGAGATCGTTCTATATCGATGATACATGAACTATTCTCGAATTTCTTTTTCTTCAATTTATTCGATCAGACAAAATTTGTGATCCCGTTCATCGTTAACCCCCATAGCGGTGAACGCGTTAAGAGAAGTTAAACCGTCCTCTGTTTTGCATATCATCGCGTGATCGCGCCACATGAGAATTTTTCTTTCTTCGTTTCGCAACTTCCTCGAGGCATCGTGCCAAGAAACGATGCAAGAACGCGGCTTACGTGCCGCTAAACGCGCGACACACGCGTACGACATTCTATTTTCCGTTTCCTGTTTCATAAACGCCAAAACGCACGGCGATTTAAATACCGGGTTGAACAGAACGAGATGTTTGAAAACATGGTGTTTTCTTTTTTTTTTTTTTACGATAACGATAAGAATAACGTGACACTCGGTGTGTCGGCGAGTATTGGATAAATGGACTGTAATTGGCAGACTAATTAGTGCCACGATAGAAACCCGCTCGTTTATGGCCACCTTTATCGTTTCACAATACCGATATCGGTTTATTTATTACCACGGTTAATTATTGTTCGACGCAGCTCACTTTTTAGATGTTATCGTGCGTCCAACGATCGAGCCTCTATAAAGATTTCATCTCGTTCGAATCGATTCGGTTCTCGCCGTGCAATATTACCGATAAACGGTGGACGCGTTTCAGATAAACATCGTGAACAAATCTAATTTTGTACTTTTACGTCGTAAAATCGAGGTAATTACGAGCGACCGAACTTTAGGACCGGTAGAGAAGTTATTCGACAGCCACGAATCGACTCAAACAAATTCGCCAATTATTGAGACGTTGAGTTAAAGCAGCTGACACGATTGAAAAAATGGTCGTAACGTATTATAATTAGTAATATCTATGAAATGATCGGACATGAAATTAAACCTGTCCCGTCGAGTGAAAGCGCGACACGTGAGCTGCACGTTGTCAGGTGCACGGTGAATTTTGTTACTAGCTCGAAACGATTCAAGAAACGTGGTCATTCAAGAATGAAAATAGATCATTTCGAACGTTTATCTTTCTTTTTTTTTTGTTACAATAACGTAAAATAGATATTGACGTAATTACGATTTTTGTGCGAATAGACCAGTTTCGCATCGACGCGTGTTACATTACCACGAATTCCATGACCATGTGTTGACATCGCGCATTCGATTGCCACGCAACGGATTCATCGTGCGTCGTATTTGATGCGCGCCAAATTCGAATCGGTCCGTTTATCGCGGACAGCTTCTGAGAACAATGTGCAGTGTAATTATAAACAGGTCGAATTGCAACGAGTACGCGTAGGTACTCCATTACACCGAGCGAGTGAAACGTTCTTTCGTTTTATTGTGGATATTATGCCGGGAGCACACATACTTGCGATATGTTTCGCGTCTAAGCGTGAAACGCGATCTTCGCAACAAACACCGCTCCACGACAACAACACGGCGCAACGTGCATCTCTTCGGATGCACTGTGCGGAATCGTGTTACCCTCCGGTACAGATGAACCGTACGCGGAAATGGCTTGTAAATAGAAGCAAAACCGCTGGATTAATATAAATATTGTGGTCGAACGATCTACAGAAAATATCTGAAACGAAAAACACAGCTTTAATGATTTTAATCTTGACAGAAACTGTACAATGCAATTGCGAAGTTATGATTACCTTATACAATTCTTAATATTAACACTAAAACTACCGACGTATAATGCGCTATAACTTTGTAGTTATTTGATGTATTTGAAAAATAAATGAATGAACGATGTAACATAAATAAATGCACTTATTAATTATTTATCCTGATGAGAACCAGCATAGATTTCGAGAAAATCATCTCAACAAATTTTGTCGTTTATAATAGGAAACTCGTGAAACGGTCATTTGACCCCTTCGGTAGTTTTAGTGTTAATAATATATTTTTACAATTAATTATGTAATAAATTTCGTAATTTTGTAAAAGTTATTTATAATTAATTATTCAAGTATATTATTAATTATAATATCACTTTTACAATTAATTATTAACACAACGCGATATGTGACTGTTATATTGTTACGGGACAAATTTAATTTCTTGCTCTATAGCCACGCGCAAAATTGACAACGTATTATATTATCATGCACCGAATTAACCTCACGTTATTTCGCCACAAGCTAAGTTGACCATACGATATACCACTATGCTCTGGCCGCCGCTATATCGCCATGCGTTATATTGGCACGCGTCAAACTGACCACGCGATATATTGCAACGTGCCGAACTGTCGGCGCGTTATATTGCCACGAGTCAGACTAACCACACGATATATTGCTACGGGTCAAATTTACCACATGATATATGTATAACAACGTGTCAAATTTACCACACGATATATAACAACGTGTCAAACTGACCACGCGCTATATTGCCACGCGCTAGATTAACCACACGATATATTGCCACACACCAAACTGACCACGCGATATATCGCCACGCGTTACATTACCACGTACCAAGTTCGCTGCGCGTCAAATTTCCCACGCGTTATATTGCCGCATGCCGAATGCGTACCTTGTTATATAACACCGTGTCTAGTAAACCACGTTTTATATCGCCACGCGTCACAGACCTCGCACGTTGTATTTGCATCGGTCCGAATTTACCACGCCATATATAGCCAGTGACAAATTCACCACGCGTTGTATAACCGACAGCGATATCGCGCGCTGCGTATCTATGTACGTAATAATGTAAATTGGAAATCCCGATAACGTCGTTCAATTGGCAACGCGATCGAAACAACTCGATATTGCATCGAATCTTTTTCGAGTACCAATAAGATAAACACTGATATTTAATTATGTTCGCAGGTGCGAACACGCGAGAGGAAAGCATAAAATATCAACATGTTTCGCGGTTCAATTATCGAGCCTGTTCGTTATCGATCTATGCAAATGCATCTATATCTGTAATCCCACATTTCCGGTCGGGAAACGTCAACAGACGGGTTGATAAACGTCCAGATAGTTGAGTAACGCCGCCAGGGACCGCTATTGTTTATGCATTCAGATAATATCCGGTAACGGTTGTTCGGTTAAATTAAGCCACGATCCACGATGAAATAACGTTGAAAATCTTGACTGCCAGTTGATACCGCGGGCTGTTACACGTTCACGTTTCTGACATTCGAGCGTGAAAGAGCAGGATTAGATAAAAATCGTAGCTTGAAACTGAGCGATCCGCGAATCGCTTGCAGCAACGCGAACGATTGTCCAAAAGTTTCGCTACGTACGATTCCGTAGTCAAGTTTTACCTGTCGCAATTGTTCACGGAAACCTCCAAAAATTTGAGAAAGTCGAAGTAATAAAGTTTCCTAGAAATGGAAGGCAACAATAGAGAGGAATATATTGAATGCAACGAATCAACCTTAAACAATACGTATTCTGTATTTATTTCGTAACGAAGATGAAGAAACTTACGGGACACCTGATTATATCGGAACCTAGAGATATCGGTATCCA
Source organism: Coelioxys conoideus (assembly GCA_947623535.1). Taxonomy (NCBI): domain Eukaryota; kingdom Metazoa; phylum Arthropoda; class Insecta; order Hymenoptera; family Megachilidae; genus Coelioxys; species Coelioxys conoideus. Next base: position 10,518,833 of record OX392453.1, on the reverse strand, counting down.
CCGGCGTCGCTGGAGATCTAGAAGTATTGAAATCTAGAGATATCGGAATCTGACGGTTTTCGCGTCTAGGGATATTGTGAAATACGGAACTCGAATATAGGTATAGCGGGGCTAGAAATATTGATATCTGGAAATAGTGGGCTCTAGGGATATCGGACTCTAACAATATTGACGTCTAGGGAAATTGGAAAATACGGAACTCGGATCTAGGTACATCGGTATCTAGAAACAGTGCAATCTAGGGATACCGGACTCTGACGAGATTGGCATCTGGGGATATTGCGAAATACAGAAACTCGGGTTTAGGTATATCGGGATTTAGAAATATCGGGGACTGGAAATATTGGTATCTGGAAACAGTTGCCTCTAGTGACATCGAACTCCAACTGTGTTGACGTCTAGGGAAATAGAGAAATACAGAACTCAGATCTAGGTATATCGCTATCTAGTAATAGTGCAATCTAGGGATAACGGACACCGACGATGTTGTCATCTAGGGATATTGTGAAGTACCGAAACTCCAATCTAGGTATACCGGGGTTTAGAAATACCGGGGTCTAGGAATATTGGTATCTGGAAACAGTGGATCCTAGGGACATCGGACACTCACCTTGTTGCCGTCTAGGGATATTGCGAAATATGAACACTTGAATCTAGAGATATCGGAATATAGAAATATCAGGATCTAGAGATACCGGGTAGTAGGAATATTGGTAGCTAAAGTTATCGGGATTCAAAGATATCATGCTCTAGAAATATCGAGATCTAGAAATATTACAATTTTCTCATCTAGAAATATTTATTATAGGATAGTGATATTTAATTGTTCAAAAACGATTCAGTGGCGAAGGTTCTGCTGTCGGAACCGCTTCCCCGGAACCTAATTTCTCCGTTTGGTAGCCATCACTCGGTCAAGGATATAGAATCTCACGCTTTCGCGAAACAAATTCGTATCGGAGAGTTCGCATGTATAAATGCGGCCGGTGCTCGTTCATTAATATAGCCGGCACGTCGATCGTTTAGATGGTTAGAACCCTGTCGGAATCGTCGAGATCGTTTCCAGATTAGTTCAATGGCGTGTTTCGGATGCGAGACACACGTGGAATGTGATCTACACGCGTCTCGCATGTGTAATGAGTCACTGCGGTGCTCTTGCGCAATACACGGTGTATACAGACTACCGCTCGAAACTACGGGTATTCATCGATAGCTTCAGCATTTCGTAAGTTACAACACGGTCCTCGTGTTGGAAGAAGCGAAACATTTCTTTTCTGATCTAAAAACGTGCCGGGTGTGTTGAACTTCAAAATGTACCGAAGTGAATGAAAATTCGGTCATTGTTCTTTCGTGACCTCCTGGATCGTATCAAAAAATATCAAAACGGTTTCACCGAATCACTAACGGGCCTCGGCTGTTTCAAACGCGACACGAAATATACGAAACACATTACGAAAGTTCTAATAATTTTCTTCACGATAAATCGAAGAGAATTTGGGGATTTGGTGGCTTATCAATTTGGCAATTTGAGAATTCGAAAATCTGGGTGTAATGGAATTCGGGAATATGGGATTTGCGAATTTAGGTATTTGAGGACTTGGAAATTTGGGAGATTGACAATTTGGAAATTTGGTAATTTAAGACTTTGGGGATTTTAGGAATTTGGGAATTTGAGAATTTGGAGATTTGAGGATTTGGGAATTTGAAGATTTGGGAATTTGGAAATTTAACACTGGGGATTTTAGGAATTTGGGAATTTGAGGATTTGGGGATTAGCAATTTGAGAATTTGAAGATTTGGAAATTTGGTAGCTTATCAATTTTGGAATTTCAGAATTCGAAAATTGGGAGTTTTGCGGATTCGGGAATATAGGATTTGTGAATTTAGGTATTTGAAGACTTGGAAATTTGGAAATTTAAGACTTTGGGGATTTTAGGCATTTGGGAATTTGAGAATTTGGAGATTAGCAATTTTAGAATTTGAAGATTTGGAACTTTGTTAGCGTATCTATTAGGGTATATGGGAATTTGAGGATTTGGAGATTTGATCAGCAATAGAAAATTTGCGAGACAGAAACTCGTTGCAACTTTACTAAAGATTTATCTACTCGTTTGTACGACGTTTACATCGATTCGTTGAAAAATCCCGATACATCGGCGTACGGTACGCGTATCATAACGTGTCAAGAATGAATGCTGCTTCTGCTTCTTCAGTTGCTTACCACTTTATTTATACGTAACCGAGGATCATTGCTACTACGAATTGGCAAAGTGCAACGCGCGTACGATCTTTATTCCCGAGTATGCATCATGGTCCTGTTATAGGCCGCAACATGTTGCAAACATTCAAAAGTGGACACGATTGTGGGGAACAAGTTGTAACATCTTGATAAGACGATAATTTCCTCGAGCACGGAGCTCGTTATACCGCATCGGTTCCTGCTCGATCTTGGAAATAGTATTCTTGGTAACTGGTAGAGCAAGTATTAACCATCGGAACACGCGTATGACTGGCCATGTTCGAGCAATGGCCGCACGTGCACGTTGCATCTTCGCAAAGCTTTCGAACGCCGGCCAACTCGTAAAGACGCGATACAAGCGCGGTCAAGTTCCCCGCGAGGACGCAAAATACTGTGAAATATGCGTAAGGATAAGAAGAGAGACGCCTTCACGGAGGCGAGGGAACTTATGCAGTCGCTTTACGCTCGTTCATCGATCCGAAAGGCCCGAAGCCCGTCGGCGATTTAGGATCTGTACAGGCTGATAACCCCGTGAACCTCGTAACCTCTCTTCTGGTGTCAGTTTGAGCAACAATGCACGTTGCTTCGGGGGAACACAATAGACGGAGTATAAAGTGCTCGACCGTAATAACGATACAATCATCGGGATGATCCTTTGTACGGAAATAAATCGACGATGCGTGAAGCGAAATTCGTTCGATCCGATTTTGCCGATTTGAGAATTTCGGAATTTCGGGATTTGGGAACTCGAGGGTGTGGGGATTTGAGTACTTGGGGATTTTAGGATTTTGAGAATTTGAAGATTCGGGGATTTGGTATATTTGCAATTTGGGGATTTGAGGATTTAGGAATTTGAGAATTCGAAAATTTGGAGGCTTGAGGATTTGAGAACTTGGAAATTTGGTAGATTGACAATTTGAGGATTTGAAGATTTCAAGATTCGGGGATTTGGTAACTTGGAAATTTAGGAATTTGAGAATTCGAAAATTTGGGGGCTTGGGAATTTGGGATTTGACAACTTAGGTATTTCTAGACTTGACAATTTGGTAGGTTGACAATTTGATGATTTGAGAATTTGACGATTTTGGGAATTTTAGGAATTTTGGAATTTGAAAATTTGGAGATTTGAGGATTTGGTAGCTTGGCAATTTCGGAATTTGGGAATTTGTAAATTTGGGGATTTGGTAGCTTATCAATTTCAGAATTTGAGGATTTGGTAATTTGAGAATTCGAAAAATTGGGGGTTTGCGGATTCGGGAATATGGGATTTGAGAATTTAGGTATTTGAAGATTTGGAAATTTGGAAGATTGACAATTTGGGAATTTGATAATTTGGGAATTTGACGATTTGGAAATTTGGAAATTTAAGACTTTGGGGATTTTAGAAATTTGGGAATTTGAGAATTTGGAGATTCGAGGATTTGGGGATTGGGAATTTGAAGATTTAGTAGCTTATCAATTTCGGAATTTTAGGATTTAGGGATTTGAGAATTTGGGAAGTTAGAAATTTGCAAATTTGAGATTCTGGGAATTTTAGGAATTTGGAAATTTGAGAACTTGGAGATTTGAGGATTTGGGGATTTCATAGCTTGGCAATTCGGGAATTTGAAGATTTGGTAGGTTATCAATTAGGGAATTCGAGGATTTGGAGATTTTGGGATTTAGGAATTTGAGAATTCGACAATTTATAGGCTTGGGGATTTGGAGATTTGGAATTTGAGAACTTCGAGATTTGGTAGGTTGACAATTTAGAAATTTGATTATTTGAAGATTTTCAGTTTTGAGAATTTTAAAGGGAATGTAGGGACTTCTAGATTTGGGAATTTAGAAATCTAAGAATTTAAAAATCAGCAAATCCGTATTTCATAATTTAAGATCTGAAAAATCAAAAAATGTAACGAATGTAAGGATTTGGACGTTTACAGAATGTAAGTGTATACATATGGGAATTCAAGCTATTAGGAGTTGAGATATTTTGGAATTAAGGAAATGTGCAAGTGGAAATCCCGTAAATCAGAAAATTTAAAAATGAAGATGGATCTACAAAATTTACCTTGAAAAAATGTTTAATGGACCACATAAATTCATTATACGTTTGCCGTATATTGGCCATGTCTGATCTAGCCTGTTTCCTCGTCGATTCGCGACTACGAACTCGTCTCGATCCGCTCATAAATGACCGTTATTACGATACGTTGATCACGTTACCTTGAAGATGGCCGATGCAGCAATCGGGCGGACACTTTCCATCCGCATGGCGATTTCTGCCACGAGCACAGCCGCAAAAACACGGTGCTTTGTGTCGGCCTTCCCCGCCCATAACCGCAGTCTAACCAAGGATACCGGTTTGTTACATTCGCTTCTTTTAGAACTCTCCACCGTCCGGCCGATATTTGATTACAAACATTTTCTATCGGCCATGATCGCCGACTATTTCGTACGTTCGATGTCCCTACAAAACTTTATCACTGGTGTTACAAAAATAAATACGTAAACTTTCCTAAATTTGCCAACCAGAATGTATGTCCGAATTGCCACAAGGGAAGTATTAGGGAGTCCCATAAGTTTCTTCCTTTTCTGATACGATACGAATTCACAGTATTTATTATTTAAGGCTGATTTGTTGTATTATATATGAATCACTCTTGTATCACTCAGCAAACCTCATTTTTTCATATTTGTAAAATTATTCAGGCTTACTTGCAAAGTATTCCTCGAATAGTGTTTTTATCTCGTATCAAGAAAGGAAGAAAGTTATGGGTCATCCTAATAGAATTATCTTTATATGTGTATGTACACTGTCACTCAAAAGTATCTGGACACCTATCGTGTTCGTGGAACTTGTGATATATAATGTATATTTTTATTAACACACAATATTACTAATTAATCAAATAACTTCACATTTATGCACAACAACGACCCGAGGCACACACTTGCAATATGCATGAATCATTTATAGCAACTATAAAAGAACCCTGAATTGAAAATAATGGCATGACCAGCTTAACCCCTTCCCGTACTTTGTCGAGTCTGACACGTGACGCACTCACAGTTCAAACGTAACAAACTTTACTCATATTTTGAATAGTCCTCAATTAGAAGTTTAGGTCCGAGCATAATTAATATAGTCAAGGATGGCTGAATATAAAATACTCACAGCATTTAAATTTCCTTTGTTCTTTTTAATATTATAGATATGAATAGTTAGTTCTGTCTGACGCATCCGACAAATAAATGGCACGGGAAGGGGTTAATCGCCTGACTTGAATCCCATAGAAAAACTATGGGATCACATAGACAGACAAATCTATGCGATTTGATGCATAGATATCAAAACGGTGTCCCAAATTCGAAAAACATTTCTGGAAGATCTTGGAATCTGAGTAGAACCTTATTGACACTGAAATAATGAAACAGTTAGTAGCCAGGATTCTGACTCAGAACAGTAAGATATATAATGAATTCTTATTAAAATATGTTCACCGACCATGTACGAAATGAAATACATACAAGGTAACCGAATTTTCCAAAGAAATCGTAATATTTTTAGGTTGTTATAAGAGTTAAGAAAGTGTCCACATTTTTTGAATGGCAGTGTACATGTCCGAAATTATAGATCAAACAAAGTCTGGTTTTTCCTTGCGTCTAGTAAACCGAAATTTTAGCGAAGTATTACGATTGTTAGGGAGTAAAAATAATTGTTATGTCTAAAAATGTATTTGCAATGCTATCTAGTGATATTCGCTAGTCTTCGAAAAAATTATAATGGGTTTCGTATATTTTGTAATTGTAATAGTGATATTTTGTAAGAGCAAACGTTCACATTTTTACGTTTGTCGCTATTTCTTGAAATTCTGTGACGTGGTACAAACGAACAAACGCAGATCGAGTCATCACAGGAGCTTCAGAAATTATATAAGTTCGTTACAAAATCCAAGTGGCGAAAGGCAGTCGCGAAGTTAGGCGAAATAAAAATTTCCATTCCGTCCACGATCAGAACACGCATGGACCACTTTTCGATCGATCCGTGCCTCCGTTATTGCTATCGATCACACGTGCGCGCGTGTGCACGTACCGTTGTATCTATCGGTCTCGGAGGAATTAGTCTGTCGGCAAAAAATCGTGACGTTACATATAATAACGTAAAAGCGTCACGTATGAAATTGTGACAGTGTGGCAAGCTGTTAGATGGGCGAAAACGTTAGCGATTAAGAATCATGGTTTTGCATATAATAACGTAAAAGCGTCACGTGTGGAATTGTGACAGCGTAACAAGCGGTTAGATCGACAAAAACGTTAGCGATTAAAAATCATGGTGTCACCTGTAACGTAAAAGTGTCACGTATGAACTTGTGACAGCGTAACAAGTGGTCGGCCAGTGAGAAACGTTGACGATTAAACGAGCATCGATCCTCGCAGGATATCCTTAAATTCTGCTTGTGCATGAATCGAGGTTAACTCTGAGCGTGGTCCGAGTTCACGATTTGAGATACGTACGTAATTCGATAAAATAGAACTTTTGTTCGACTATGAACTTATAAAGTCATACACTGAGTGATCGTTGTACATACATGGTCCGTACAACGTATGATCAAATTATTCAATTTCAAAATATTCATATTCGCATTCAGAATATTCATAGTCAAAATAGTCATATTCATGTTGAACATTTATATTGAAAATATGGTGCATGTAGTCATACACTGGATGGTCATATGTATATGTGTACAACATAGTGCATACCACGTATGGTTAAATATTCAATTTCAGAATATTTATATTCATATTCATATTCAATATTTATATTGAAAATATGGTGCATGTAGTCATACAATGGATGATCATTGTATATACATGGTCTATACCACGTATGGTCATATGTTCAATTTCAAAATATTCACATTCATATTCATATTCACATTCATATTCATATTCAACGTTCATATTGAAAATATGGAGCATGGTAGTCATACACTGGATGGCAATATTTTTACATGGTGCATTCCACGTATGGTCAAATATACAATTTCACAATATTCATATTCATATTCATATTCATATTCATATTCATATTCATATTGAATATACATATAGAAAATATGGTGAATGGTAGTCATACACTGGATGGCCCGGTATATATGTATGTACATATATGGTGCATACCATGTATGATCCATGTAAGTACATATATGGTATACATGCATGCCTATGTATACACACGGTGCATACCACTTATGATCCATGTAAGTATACATATGTATATGTACATGCATGACCATCCAGTGTATAACTGCATGCGTCATATTTTGAATTAGAATGAAGTGAAAAATCTGAAATAATAGTGTAATCATAAATATTTGAAACTCCTTCATCATTTTTTCAGTTAACCCCTTGCGCTACAATAATAGGATTCGCTATTTTTAAATTAAGTCTAATTATAATTAACGTGTTCAAAGATTGTTGCATACAAAATACGTACGACATTTTAACTTTTCGTTAAAAGTTCGTTCGTTTTAAGATTGTAGCAGTAAATAATTATGTCTGACGCATATGTCGAACATAGCGCAAGGGGTGGATTCACTGTGTTACCCTGTTTTTGAAACGCTTTGTACACAGATGTATTCGCCCTTAATTTCGCGTGCAAACGAAACAAAAATCTAACATATGTCTTCAAGAAATCTTTCCTTTTTATTGCATTTAACTCGATGATTACATTTTCCTCGAATATCCCGCATTAAATAAGTATCTTGAAGCTGATCCAAGAAAGCTAGACAGACGCAATGAGTGAATGAAATTATTTAAAAATCGGTTTAATTGAACAGAGACGGAATTCATAGTCGCCTGGTATAATTGCCGACAAATTTCTTTGTCAAACACACAAATTCTTAAGGTATTAATCACGAGTACAACCCGCGGTTCTTAGTAGAAGTTTAGGTTACGATCGAGAACACGATCGAACATTCCATCAAGCTCGTCTAATCTAATCGTTGCGCGTACACAAAACAGGAAGAAAACGAACGTCGGTTTCGATGTTGCTCGGCTGGAATCGGATATTAATTAGGAAAAAGGAAGCCATCGCGATTGGCTATTAAACGATCGATGTATTACTACATCGTAGCTAGCTATTCGATAAAGATTAGGTTACGTATATGTACTTACATATACAGGGTGGTCTGCAGATCATTCCTCATCGTTTTCATTCACTAAAATTTAACAAAGGACGGAAGAAGTTTAAAATAAAATAATAATCCAAGATTATCATGAACGTAGTAAATAAATTTTGTTTGAAAATTTGGGAAAATAACGGTGTATATTTTGCAATAGAAATTGATCGATTTTCAGTCGGATGCAAATTGCAATACAAAATTACAACAAAGTTTTTTCTTTCTTAATAAAATATTTGATTGTTTTAATGACCAATTTATATGATTACATAAGATTTCGAAGCTAATTAAAAGACCAGAAATATTGAGAACTTAAAGCAACCTTGAACTGAGAGGTTGACGTATAATTCATTGATTTTATTGTTATCAGATAGCATGTAATAAGAAATTTTTCTTTTTTCATAATAAACATACGGCATTCTTATACGAAAACATAACGGTTAATCGGAAATTCATTTCAATTATTAATATGATATTTCAATCTTTCAACGCGATTGAATCAGAATTGAGATATCAGATCTAAATTGGATATTCCAATTAATACTTCAAGGTTGCTGTTGAATCAAGAAAGTCAGTTTAAATTAACTCTCGGTCTTTGAGAAGCTTGAAATAAGAATTGAATTTCGATTTTTCACTAGAAACTTACTCAACTTCAACATTCATATTCTGCTCCTCAATTAAAAAGTCGCTGACTTTAATTTAATCGCTTAATCGTTGTTAGACCGATCGAAAATTTCAACACTCTGCAATACACAAGATGACGGTAAAAAATGCATCAGGTATTCAGAATGTGAAAATTGAATCAACAATAATAAACAATAGATTGATATTAAATTGTTGGGTTCAATTAACACTAGATTTACATACGTTTAATTACCACTTATCTCTAAATTAAATATGACTCATAAAAATAAATAAATAATGTATAATACATAACGAGTTTACAGAAAGGTTTTTTATCTCCATGAAGGTCAACATACATTTTTACATAAGACTTTAACACTATTTCTACCACGATTTTGTGTATACCTATTTCAACCAAAAGGTGTCTCTTGACGCCTTTTGAATACGAATCATTGCCGAAACTGGTTGGGATTTCAAATTATGAGTTAAACGTAGATAATTTGAGGAATATATTTATTGGTACACTGATGTGTATTTATTGGTGATTATTTAATTCATCAAGCTACAAAATATTAGGGTCACACAAGTTTCTACCTTTTTGTAATATGACACAAAATGGGATAGCAAGATAGAGAAGGTTGATACAGCTGAACAATTAATGCAACGAATCAACTTTGAACTACAATTATTGTGTATGAATGTCTATCAAAAAAGGAAAGAACTTATGGGACACACTAATATACAATCAATGCAGTGGTGTACACTAAAATGCAACAAGGGAAATTAGCGAATATTAGATGGAGAAAATGATATCGCTGAATTAATTTAACAACCATTGTATGAAAAGTAAAAAAATTAATTGTGGAGAAACGATTCAACATAGATAATAATTATATGTTAAAATTTGAAAGGTGTCTTTTGACACCTTTTGGTAGAAATAGTGTTAATGGGATATATTGGATGTTTACTAACTAATAAAAACCACTAAATTATAATTTATATTAACGATTTTATTTTAAAGGTAATTTGAACGTCTTTACTGATGTATGTAACCATAACGAATGAATCATTCTGGAAAAGGCACACAGGAAAATAAAAGATTGCCGCCCGGTAACACCGGCGACTTTCGTTTGAATTTCTAAATATAACGTGATAGCTGCTTTTATTTCTAATGATCAGTGTCTCTCAACATAGAGATTTATTTTTGATTAATTTTTAATAATATTATTCCAACAGACTTAATAATTTTCGTGATTGAAAATAATCGTTTCGAAGTATCTTCACAAAAATTTCTGAAACTTCGACGAAATAACAATGCGGATAATTGGACGCCAATGTATAGGAACCGGGTACCAGGTTACACCCAGTTAGGTACGTCGCCGTTGCGTTCCTCTCCGCGATCGTTGGTCTCGCGATATTAGCATATAAATTATGTTATCGTGATTTATGTTCGCGTGCCCACACAAACATCGAGGGGCTACCGATTTAAAATTCGCGACGACCAGAACCGTGGACCGGAGGCCGTTCAAATATTTCCACGATTTTCCGTCGACTTTGCGTTTCCGAGGGAGAAGTGGATTTCCTTGATTTCGATTTCGTACACCCCATCGATCATTGTCGTTTCTCGCCGATTTGAAAACGGTTCCGTGGCGCAACCGATTCCAGGGAAACTGGCTCGTTTACGAACGAATAGATTTCCCTCGACGCGCTTGTTAGCAACACTAATTTGGAAAGTCGTCCGCTATAAATCGCGCAATTATATAAACTTGTCCAATCTTTTTGCTTACGGATTTAATATAAAGTACCACAACGTTGCAACGGTAATTAGTCTTGTTCCGGTGATTTGCGATAAGGCTTGAAATATCTACAATTTATGATATGCGACGTTTTATGTGTTCAAGTGATCGGTCGTTCAAACGGATTCGAACTCGGATTCGTTCGAATCATTCAAACTCGAAGGGCTGTTTTCGAAATTAGTATGGTGGTATATTACGCCTTAAATATTATGGTATAAAATACTATGATAGTACATGAATCTTAAATAATATAATATAACATACTATGATAGTATATGCAACTTAAATAACATGGTATAAAGTACTATGGTAGTTCATGAATTTTAAATAATATGGTATAACATACTATGATAATATATGCATCTTAAATAATATGGTATAAAGTACTGTGGTAGTACATGAATCTTAAATAATATGGTATAACATACTATGATAATATATAAATCTTAAATAATATGGTATAAAGTACTATGGTAGTACATGAATCTTAAATAATATGGTATGAAGTACTGTGGTAGTACATGAATCTTAAATAATATGGTATAACATACTATGATAATATATGCAACTTAAAAAATATGGTATAACATACTATGATAATATATAAATCTTAAATAATATGGTATAAAGTACTGTGGTAGTACATGAATCTTAAATAATATGGTATAACATACTATGATACTACATGAATCTCAAATAATCTGGTATAAAGTACTGTGGTAGTAAATGAATCTTAAATAATATAGTATAACATACTATGATAATATATGCAACTTAAAAAATATGGTATAACATACTATGATAATATATAAATCTTAAATAATATGGTATAACTTACTATGATAATATATAAATCTTAAATAATATGGTATAACATACTATGATAATATATAAATCTTAAATACTATGATAGTGCAGTACATATTAAATAATATAGTAGTGCAGTAAAAATAATAGTAAATTTTCATATAGAGATACATCTGCAATACAGTAAATAAGATTGGTAAAATGGTAGTTTGATTTACTAGTAGATTAATATTACTGTAGAAAGGTGATATAGCAAGAAACTGATGAAATAGTAGAATAGTAGTGAAGTAAGACGGCAAAATAGTGGATGTACGAAACATTAGTATGGTAAAAGGAGAAAATAGTAGTATAATAATGCAACTAAATAAAATCATAATTCGGTAAAATAGTGGAAGTGCAGCATACTGAAGTAGTATAACAATAGCATAGGTGAGACAAGTAGAATGTTAACATAGTACAGTAATAAAATAGTACAATCGTATCATACTAGCATAAAGAAATGGTAGAACGATAACAGAGTAGTATGGACAAAGATTGAAATAACCAAATAAAGGAACGTTAACATAACAATAGCGCATAACATATAATACCGACATCGTAGGAATGAATGAAATAGAATTTCAATGGTAAAGTGAAATAATAGAATCGTATCATACTAACATAAAGAAATGGTAGAACGATAACAGAGTAGTATGGACAAAGATTGAAATAACCAAATAAAGGAACGTTAACATAACAATAGCGCATAACATACAATACCGACATCGTAAGAATGAATGAAATAGAATAACGATGATAAAGTAAAATAGTAGGATAGCGGTACAATGTAGCCGTGAAATATTAAAATAATAGAGCGATAAAACAGTGGAATCGTGAAACTATCGTACAACGGAACAAGCACGATATTTCTAAAGAAGCATAAACGAAACGATTCAACCTGTCGCAGTTTACCAGCGCTAGTACATAATTTACATTTCCGACTGTGACCGCGTAAGAAAATCACACACACAGAGCGAGAGAGGTGGTCGTACGTGACGTAGTTAGTCACAAGGTTAATCAATTATCTAGGATTTTCTATTATCCGTGAAGAAACGTTGCCGAGCCGTCGCTCGCGGATGAATAACGCGAAAACTCCCCGAGGACGAGAAATAATATTCGCCGGTGTGAAAGAAGTGCACCGGGTAACGTTTCCACGAGGCTCGTTTGTGCA